>OY856410.1:887171834-888371834 GCA_963693085.1 Alisma plantago-aquatica
TGAGCCACGGGCCTGATCACCGTGCTCTGAGCCATGAACGCATTCATGCTCCATACATCACATATCCTGAGCCATGGGCCTGTTCACCATGCTCTAAACACATATCTGAGTCTGCAACCGAAGTTACACTCTTCCTCCTCATTTTCAGGCTAGGAGCAACCTACACATATTCAACAATATGCACTTCCAGGTTAACCCGTAGGAAAACCTGTTTCACCATCACCAGGTCCTGACGATGATGGATCTATGGTCAGGGCAAACTACATGATATTTTTCACTGTGATTAATTAGTATCTTTTAGATGGATTGCAGGATTCAACCAAGGTGTATAACATGCAAGATATAACAGAAAGTAAAGAACATATATTATAATCTGATCACATCAACCTGACCCATCTCAAGGGTCCAACATCACATGTTACCACTTGGCCTCTTGCCAACCATCCAGATCCATCTCAAGGATCATCACATACCACGGGGTCTCAATCCTTCATCATGTACTGTCACTGCCTCTTAATGCCCACATCATCATCATGGGACCAACACATCACATACATAATCTTATAGAGCAATTATCAAAATACTGTTACTCATTACATATGTCACAAAGCCCTTTCATGGCTAAGTCATCACCTGCATGGTTAGGGTACACAATAATCATAGATTCAACATAAGGAATATGCTCATTATCATGAAATATCATTCAAGATAATCTACTTATCAATATGACACTTATTTGGTAATCAAGTATGTTAAGTACATCATTAACAAACTATACTGATGCTTACCCTAAATATGAGGATTATACAAACAATCAGGGTATATAGAAATCATGTTGGGTATACAGAACCAACACTATTATTAACAAGGTCATTACTATTGTCATCAGCTGTTGTCATCTTTATCATGAAGCAACCTTTAACATAACTGTCACTTAGCATCTTTATTACCATCATTATCATCATTAAGCAACTACTAGAGTAGTTATCATCATCTTCTTTATCATTAACAATTAAGCATAACGGGTCACATCATGCATCTATTACATGAGGGCTATCATCATATACATTACTACCATTAGCATCCTTATTATTTGCAAGGCAACATATTACATATTGATGATATCACAAACACCACCATCGTTTTATTAGTTAATGGATAAGCATCCACTTCCATCACATGAGGGACCGTCACCAAAGATACTCATACCCTCACTATAGCCTCACAACCCTCATCTATAGCCTATCACCCAACATGGGTATCGACTACCACACTATCCTTGTTGGTCATCACACCATCAACCATATCGGCCACTATACCATCAACCCTATCGGCCACTATACCATCAACCATATCGGCCACCATCCCTATCGACCAACACATCCAGCACATGAGTAGGGTATCGCCCAACAGGGCTATCGTCCACCATGGCTATCGGCCATTAGGGTATCGCCCATCATGGTGTCGTCCATTAGGGCTATCGGCCATTAGGGTTACCGGCCACCATGGCCCAAGGCTTATCGCCCAACCCTAACACTCATGGCACTACATGGCCCTATCGTCCACCACATGGACAAGGAGATAACTCAACACAAGAGCACCCATTCTATCGTCCAACTCAAGGACATCCATGTCGGCCAACACCATCAGGCCATATCGCCCAACAAGAGAAGGGGTATCGTTCATCTCCAAGGCACTCACCATATCGGCGAACAAACCCTAGCTCACCCTATCGCCCAAAACATGGGCAAAGGTATCGGCCAACCTTCAAGAGCACAACATATCGTCCACCAAGGTGCCATGTCGGCCACCAAAGAGAGCACCATGTCGCCCAACATGGTCACCATGTCGGCCAACTCAAGAACAAAGGGGTTGCTCAACCCAAGAACACTCATATCGTTCAACTTAAGGGCAAGTGTGTCACCCAACACACCCACAAGGAAGGGGTATCGCCCAACCCAAGGTCATCTTCAACCTTCAACACAAGGAAGCCCCAAACCCTAGAAAGCAAAGGTATACAAAGGAACCATAAAACCCTAGAGGGGGATATCGGCCACTAAGGTACATAAGCAAGATGTACAAGCAAGGAACTAAGCTAGACTACTAACATATAACAAGATCAAAGCTAGAGGTAAGAGAGTTAGGGTTAGAAACTATGCAACCCGCCTTAAGCTCCAAGCTTCAAGGAAGAAGATGCACTCCAAGGTCCAAAGCTATCGTCCACCAAGCTTCTCCAGGAGGGTGTATCGGCCACCACTTCAGCTCCAAGGAAGTATATCAGCCAACACAAGCAAGATGGAGAGGGGTATCGTGCACCAAGGGTGGAGGAGAGACCAAAGGACCAAAGGAGACTAAGGCAAGGAGAAGAGCTACCTATATAGGAAGAAGGGGAGGAGAAACCAAGGTACAACCATGCTATGTGTCGTCCACCCAAGGGACACTTGTCCTAGGGTTCAAGCCAACACACTAGCAAGCCAAGAGACACTTGTCCAAGATAGGCACCAAGTGTCCACCAAACATGGTCAAAGCTGGACCAAGCAGCATGGGCGACACAACAAGCAGCTCAACTGGGCGACACACCAAGCAACTGGGCGACACACCACCTGCCCTGGGCGACACAAGGCTCAAGCAAGCCCAAACAAGGAACCTCAAGGCCCAAACAAGCTCAACTCAGGCCCAAAGGACTCAAACAACAAGCCCAAGCCTTCCTCTCAACCCTAGAGGAAGCAAAGAGGGAAAACATCTCACAAGATGGCAAACTTGCCTACAAAACCCCAAACTTGGGTTATTTACAAGTAGCCCCTCAAACTCTCAACAAAGCTCAACAAAACCCTAATCACCACTTAAGGTGATTAGCAAGCACCAAAGCACCAAGATCAAGCAAAACAAACAGGGTAAACCCTAAACGCAGGTCAGGGTCCTTACAGCCATGAACCTCTACAAAAGGATTTCGTCCCTGAAATCCGAAGAGAAAAGCGAGGGATACTTCCTCCTCATCTCTTCCTCAAGCTCCCACGTGGCTTCCTCAACGCCACGGTGATGCCAAAGGACCTTCACAAGAACCAGATCCTTTCTCTTCAGCTTCTTGACTCTTCTGTCAAGGATCATCATAGGACCCTCTTCATAAGTCACATCTTTGTCAAGCTCAACTTCAACTGGTTGTATCACTGTTCCTGTATCTGGATGACTTTTCTTCAGCATACTGACATGGAACACTGGATGTAACCTGTGCAACTCTGGAGGCAACTCTAACTCATAAGCCACCTTGCCAACACGTGCTATGACTGAGTAAGGCCCCATATATCTGGGAGCTAACTTACCCTTCCGGCCAAACCTCAACACACCTTTCCACAGAGAGACTTTAAGATACACCTTGTCTCCCACCTGGAACTCCAAGGGTCGTCGGCGATTGTCTGCATAAGACTTCTGCCTGTCTTGTACCGCTTTCAACTGTTGTTGTATCACCTTGATCTTTTCCGTCATCTGCTGTACTAACTCAGGACCCAAAAGCTGATATTCACCAGACTCATACCAACACAAAGGAGATCTGCACTTCCTCCCATACAAAGCCTCATAGGGAGCCATGTCAATGCTCCGCTGATAGCTATTGTTGTAGGCAAACTCTATCAAACTGAGATGTACATCCCAACTGCCTAGGAACTGCAAAACACAAGCACGAAGAAGATCCTCCAAAGTCTGAATAGTCCTCTCAGACTGTCCATCTGTCTGCGGGTGGAAAGCGGTACTGAACTTCAACTGCGTTCCCATCGCCCTGTGCAACTGTTCCCAAAAACGACTTGTAAACTGAGGACCTCTATCAGAAACTATCGTTGCTGGCACACCATGCAAACGAACTATCTCATCCACATATACTCGAGCGAGCTTTTCAGCTGTATACGTGGTCTTCACAGGTATGAAATGGGAAGACTTCGTTAATCTGTTCACTATCACCCAAATGGAATCATGATTCCTAGTTGTCCTGGGTAGACCAACTACGAAATCCATAGTTATATGATCCCATTTCCACTGTGGTATAGGCAAAGGTTGCAACGTACCTACCGGATTTTGATGCTCAGCCTTGACTTGCTGACACACCGCACACCTAGCCACAAACTCAGCTACATCTTTCTTCAGGCCGGGCCACCAATACAAGTCCTTCAGACTATGGTACATCTTGGTGACACCTGGATGCATAACATACATCAACGTGTGTGCTTCCTCGAGCACCAACTTCCTCAGATTATCAGCATCTGGAACCACCATCCTATTATGATAGCAAACCACTCCATCCTTGGACTCATGGAACCCATCACGCTTTTCGCTGCCAAACTCTGATCTGATTAGCTGTACTGTATCATCCGTTTGATGTGCATCCTTGATCTGCTGTCTCAACGTGGGCTTGATTTGCATCTGTGCTAAAAGTCCAGCTAACGAGGAAACCTCCATATGTAAGTTCATCTGCCGTAAGGAGACTAACATGTCCCGCCTATGGCATACCAAAGAACTCATCTGTGCCTTCTTGGAAGTAGAAGACTTTCTGCTAAGCGCGTCTGCTACCACATTCGCCTTACCAGGATGATACTCGATAGTGCAATCATAATCATTGATCAACTCCATCCACCGACGCTGTCGCATGTTCAACTCTTGCTGTGAGAATATGTACTTCAGATTCTTGTGATCTGTAAAGATCTGACACACTTCCCCATAAAGATAGTGTCTCCAAATCTTTAACGCATGAACCACTGCTGCCAGCTCCAAGTCATGGGTCAGATAGTTCTCCTCGTGTTTCTTAAGCTGTCGTGAAGCAAAAGAAACCACATGATCTTCCTGCATCAGCACACAACCCAAACCTTTCTTGGACGCATCACAGAAAACAACATAGCCTTTTCCAGATTCTGGCAAGATCAACACTGGAGCACTGGTTAGCTTTTCCTTCAAACTTTGGAAAGCTTGCTGACATCGATCATTCCAAACAAAAGGTACATCCTTCCGGATCAACTTCGTCATCGGTAGAGCTATCGAACTGAAGTCCTTGATAAACCTCTGGTAGTATCCTGCTAGACCAAGGAAACTACGAACTTCCGTCGGCGTCTTCGGCTGTTCCCAATCCGCAACGGATTCCACTTTCTTCGGATCTACTTTGACTCCTTCAGCAGATATCACGTGACCTAAGAAAGTCACTTCATCCAACCAGAACTCACACTTACTAAACTTAGCATACAACTGATGTTGACGAAGGAGAGTCAACGCTTGACGAAGATGTTGCTCATGCTCTAGCCGATTCCGACTATAGATCAAGATGTCGTCTATAAAAACTACAACAAACTGATCTAAGAACGGACGAAACACTCTGTTCATCAGGTCCATGAAAGCAGCAGGTGCATTGGTTAATCCAAACAGCATAACCACAAACTCAAAATGACCATACCTCGTCCTAAAAGCTGACTTTGGTATGTCATCCGCCTTTACCCTCAACTGATGATACCCAGACCGTAGATCGATCTTCGAAAACACTGTAGCACAACGCAACTGATCGAACAGGTCATCTATCCTCAGCAACGGGTACTTATTCTTGATCGTGACTTTGTTCAACTGTCGGTAGTCTATACACAACCGCATCGAACCATCCTTCTTCTTAACAAACAACACGGGAGCACCCCAAGGTGACGTGCTCGGTCTGATGAAACCTTCGTCCTTGAAACTGAGCAGGTCTTTTAAGAGACACCGACTCTCTTTTCTCCCTTACTATCCTCTCGATCCGTCGAACTGATTCCACAAACGTAGCAAACCGCTCTCGGTTTTCCAGCGCAGACACATGGGTTGTCAATTCAGCACTCAAACCCTTCTCGAAACGTCTGATCCGTTCATCATCTGTCACCGCCATGTGAGGACAGAACCTCAACAGATCCATAAACTTAGCTTCATACTCGGTGATGTTCATCGTTTCTTGCCGCAACTTCTCAAACTGACTGATCTTCTCATCTAGGTACGTCTTCGGAAAGTATCTGGTGACGAACTCGCGTCGAAACACTTCCCAACAGATCACCTCACCAGGCCGCTTCTCTTCCTCGATGGTCCACCAGTGACCAGCACTACCCTTCAAAAGGTAGACAGCATGCTTTACTTTGTCTGCTTCGGGGATGTCGAGGATCCGGAAAGCCTTTTCAAGACTTGTCAGCCACAGATCTGCATCCGCTGGATCAGCCGTTCCAGCATAATCTGAAGCTCCGACTCGGCGAAGCCGCTCAAAGGTCTTCCCAATACCCGATGCTTCTCCATGGGGAACTTGTGCTCGCGGAGGAGGCACTGGTAATCGCTCAACCATGAGATTCATCGTAGCCATCAACTGCCCCATAAGCTGTTGGTAGGCAGGGTGTTCAAGAATGGCTGGGTCTGGTTGGGGGACCTCAGGCACCCGATCTTCATGTGCCCGTCCATCTGCTCCATCAACCGATGCAGCATCACTATACTCAGGAGCATGTTCTTCATGGTTTCCAGACATCTTGGCTTTTCTCCCGCTGAGGGCAGAAGATTTTTGTAAGATAACCTGGAAAACTCATAAGAACAGACTCGACCTAGTCCTAGATCCCTGTAGACTCAGCGAACCTAGAGCTCTGATACCAAACTTGTGGCAACACATCCCATTATCACACAGATAACGAGGTGTTATGCGAAAACGTGCGGAAAACACCATAACCACAGATTATCAAAAACACAGGTTAATTAAAACCGATTGCGGAAAACTGATAAACTGTGAAACTATTACTTTCCAGTCCATATCCTGCATAGAAACATGTCATATACATATTTATACATGCATACATAAGATCTGATACATGTCCACAGCTCAAGAATAGCTGTTCATCCATCACATGAGATCACACCTGTTCATATATACATAAAGGCCCACATTCGGCCAACAGCAGGATATACAGATATCATCGAACGATCTTCATGAAACATCGTCAAAACACTGCCAAGGACCTGAGAGTACAGGGATGACTCTAGACTCTACTACAAAACATCCAAAACAGCAGTATATCCAACGCTTGCCTTCTACTGTTCCTCAAGCTGCTCGTCCGCAACTCCACTACCACGACCACGTCTACCTCGACCACCTAAAAAGGGTGTAAACCAGCGGAGTTAGACAATTGAACAATTGTCCCAGCGGGAAACATAGCTCCCCACCGCAACTATAGAACCTCAGCAAGATAAACCATAACAACAATTATAACATGAGCAGATATATCAGAAGCAGTTATATATATATATATATATATATATATATATATATATATATATATATAGCAAGATCATTCTTACCGACAAGCATACCAGCTGTACTAAAGCGTAAAACCAGATGTCTTTCAAAGGAACATGACTATCAAGATGAGATATATCAACATGTAACCGGATTATTAGAACAGGGTATAATGCCATATAACCTGATTATCAAGATAAGGTAGATTACCACATGACCTGCAAGGTATAACGAAATATTACACAAACAAGGCCTCAACCAATGTTTCGTATTTGATATGACTAGTAAATACTAAACGGCTGTATTACATTTTATTATGCCATGAGGATTTGAACCGTACCGTTCAAATCCAACCTTCGGTTACAAAACCCAAGACGGTGCCATACAAGGTCAATGGAAGAGCCGGACTCCACGACCTCCCACCTCATGGTCAGTACATGAGTGCAACACAAGCAGGACCGCAGTCACATGCTGAAGTGGTCTAAGCCACAGGGTTAGCTCCATAGGCTACCCATTCTCTAGCCCGCCTTGGTACAGGTCACGACACTAGTAAAACTGAGCCACGGGCCTGATCACCGTGCTCTGAGCCATGAACACATTCATGCTCCATACATCACATATCCTGAGCCATGGGCCTGTTCACCATGCTCTAAACACATATCTGAGTCTGCAACCGAAGTTACACTCTTCCTCCTCATTTTCAGGCTAGGAGCAACCTACACATATTCAACAATATGCACTTCCAGGTTAACCCGTAGGAAAACCTGTTTCACCATCACCAGGTCCTGACGATGATGGATCTTTGGCCAGGGCAAACTACATGATATTTTTCACTGTGATTAATTAGTATCTTTTAGATGGATTGCAGGATTCAACCAAGGTGTATAACATGCAAGATATAACAGAAAGTAAAGAACATATATTATAATCTGATCACATCAACCTGACCCATCTCAAGGGTCCAACATCACATGTTACCACTTGGCCTCTTGCCAACCATCTAGATCCATCTCAAGGATCATCACATACCACGGGGTCTCAATCCTTCATCATGTACTATCACTGCTTCTTAAGGTCCACATCATCATCATGGGACCAACACATCACATACATAATCTTATAGAGCAATTATCAAAATACTGTTACTCATTACATATGTCACATAGCCCTTTCATGGCTAAGTCATCACCTGCATGGTTAGGGTACACAATAATCATAGATTCAACATAAGGAATATGCTCATTATCATGAAATATCATTCAAGATAATCTACTTATCAATATGACACTTATTTGGTAATCAAGTATGTTAAGTACATCATTAACAAACTATACTGATGCTTACCCTAAATCTCAGGATTATACAAACAATCAGGGTATATAGAAATCATGTTGAGTATACAGAACCAACACTATTATTAACAAGGTCATTACTATTGTCATCAGCTGTTGTCATCTTTATCATGAAGCAACCTTTAACATAAATGTCACTTAGCATCTTTATTACCATAATTATCATCATTAAGCAACTACTAGAGTAGTTATCATCATCTTCATTATCATTAACAATTAAGCATAACGGGTCACATCATGCATCTATTACATGAGGGCTATCATCATATACATTACTACCATTAACATCCTTATTATTTGCAAGGCAACATATTACATATTGATGATATCACAAACACCACCATCGTTTTATTAGTTAATGGATAAGCATCCACTTCCATCACATGAGGGACCGTCACCAAAGAAACTCATACCCTCACTATAGCCTCACAACCCTCATCTATAGCCTATCACCCAACATGGGTATCGACTACCACACTATCCTTGTTGGTCATCACACCATCAACCATATCGGCCACTATACCATCAACCCTATCGGCCACTATACCATCAACCATATCGGCCACCATCCCTATCGACCAACACATCCAGCACATGAGTAGGGTATCGCCCAACAGGGCTATCGTCCACCATGGATATCGGCCATTAGGGTATCACCCATCATGGTGTCGTCCATTAGGGCTATCGACCATTAGGGTTACCGGCCACCATGGCCCAAGGCTTATCGCCCAACCCTAACACTCATGGCACTACATGGCCCTATCGTCCACCACATGGACAAGGAGATAACTCAACACAAGAGCACCCATTCTATCGTACAACTCAAGGACATCCATGTCGGCCAACACCATCAGGCCATATCGCCCAACAAGAGAAGGGGTATCGTTCATCTCCAAGGCACTCACCATATCGGCCAACAAACCCTAGCTCACCCTATCGCCCAACACATGGGCAAAGGTATCGACCAACCTTCAAGAGCACAACATATCGTCCACCAAGGTGCCATGTCGGCCACCAAAGAGAGCACCATGTCGCCCAACATGGTCACCATGTCGGCCAACTCAAGAACAAAGGGGTTGCTCAACCCAAGAACACTCATATCATTCAACTTAAGGGCAAGTGTGTCGCCCAACACACCCACAAGGAAGGGGTATCGCCCAACCCAATGTCATCTTCAACCTTCAACACAAGGAAACCCCAAACCCTAGAAAGCAAAGGTATACAAAGGAACCATAAAACCCTAGAGGGGGATATCGGCCACTAAGGTACATAAGCAAGATGTACAAGCAAGGAACTAAGCTAGACTACTAACATATAACAAGATCAAAGCTAGAGGTAAGAGAGTTAGGGTTAGAAACTATGCAAACCGCCTTAAGCTCCAAGCTTCAAGGAAGAAGATGCACTCCAAGGTCCAAAGCTATCGTCCACCAAGCTTCTCCAGGAGGGTGTATCGGCCACCACTTCAGCTCCAAGGAAGTATATTAGCCAACACAAGCAAGATGGAGAGGGGTATCGTGCACCAAGGGTGGAGGAGAGACCAAAGGACCAAAGGAGACTAAGGCAAGGAGAAGAGCTACCTATATAGGAAGAAGGGGAGGAGAAACCAATGTACAACCATGCTATGTGTCATCCACCCAAGGGACACTTGTCCTAGGGTTCAAGCCAACACACTAGCAAGCCAAGAGACACTTGTCCAAGATAGGCACCAAGTGTCCACCAAACATGGTCAAAGCTGGACCAAGCAGCATGGGCGACACAACAAGCAGCTCAACTGGGCGACACACCAAGCAACTGGGCGACACACCACCTGCCCTGGGCGACACAAGGCTCAAGCAAGCCCAAACAAGGAACCTCAAGGCCCAAACAAGCTCAACTCAGGCCCAAAGGACTCAAACAACAAGCCCAAGCCTTCCTCTCAACCCTAGAGGAAGCAAAGAGGGAAAACATCTCACAAGATGGCAAACTTGCCTACAAAACCCCAAACTTGGGTTATTTGCAAGTAGCCCCTCGAACTCTCATCAAAGCTAAAAAAACCCTAATCACCACTTAAGGTGATTAGCAAGCACCAAAGCACCAAGATCAAGCAAAACAAACAAGGTAAACCCTAAACGCAGGTCAGGGTCCTTACAATCCTCATCATCATCATCATCACACTCATCATCATCATCATATCATCATCATCATGTGATGGTGATGATGTGGGATGATGATGAGGATGATGATCCTCATCATCAATCATGATCATCATCATCATCCCTCATAATCATCCTCATACTCATCCTCATCATCCTCATCATTATCATCATCATCATCCTCCTCATCATCATCCTCATCCTCATCATCATCATCAATTGTTGTAGGCATAATGGCTTGGGCCTCTACCCCAATGTTACTATTCCCTGTTGAAGAACAATTGGACATCATTGTAGATAATTTTTTATTAGCACAACTCACTATACCTAAACATTAGCGTTATCTAAATGGAAGACCTACATGGATAGTGAAGTGACCCTAAATTTTGGAACTTCAACATATGTTATCGAGGTTAAGTATGATGCTTACGGAAATCTTATATCCACACCCTATTGGTGCGAGTGGGTTGGGAAGATGTTGTTGGGCCGTAGTGACAAGATTTTTCTTCGATCGGTTGGCCATAATACCATCAAGGTTTGGATAACCAACATCAACAATGAGACGCCCGATCATCTGGTCCGATTTGAGTACTCGACATGGAATAGAACATATTTAAACTCATTCGATGAGGGGAGCACACCCAATTTCCCTTCTATTCCTAATGTTGGTATCGTCCATTTCCCTATCACCATCAGTTACGATTTGTCTAACAACGACGAGCTCCGTGACACAACAACATCAATAAAGTAGGTCCAAGCAACAAATTTACTT
Organism: Alisma plantago-aquatica; assembly: GCA_963693085.1. Lineage (NCBI taxonomy): Eukaryota > Viridiplantae > Streptophyta > Magnoliopsida > Alismatales > Alismataceae > Alisma > Alisma plantago-aquatica. Next base: position 887,183,352 of record OY856410.1, read on the forward strand.
TCCCATATATGCTCATGTTTAGGGTTACAACAAGTCCCCCTTGTTTAGCCACTGTCATGTTATTTTCTAAACTTTGTTATCATAATTAGTATTTTGATAACATGTTCAACTTTGAAAGACACTTATATATATAATGTCTGAATGAATTTTTTTGAATTGTCTTATCTATATACATGTGTTTGTGAAGATGTAATGAATGAATGTTTTTGTGTGTGTGAATGGGAAAAGAGATTGAAATGAATGGAACTACATGTTGCTAAATGTGTGTGAATATGAAATGGAGGAATGAAATGAAACTACAAGTTTCTACATGTGTGTGATGAATTATATTTGAAATTAAATGTGCTTATTATACATGTGTGTGAATCACATGATCCATATAATATAATAATTGTATACATCTTATCAATATTTGTAGGTTTGTGGCATGTTGTTGGCTGAAATAAAAGGGATGTTGTAAACCTATAGTTCAAAACTGAACTGTAGGTTCTCCATCCTGTTGACCAACCAGACAATAGGCCTGGGAGCTGATAAGAAAAAAAACAAAACACTGACATCAGTTACATACCAAAAATCAACAACGAATGCTTAATTGTGTCGGCTGTTTGCTATAAACCGATGCTTATGGTCCGACTGCTGGCGCTTTTGGGTTAAATTGTAATCGGGAATGACTTTTTATCATTGTTTATGTAACCAACGCTAAAGGAGTCTACTTTTCATGTCACCCACTTGTGTGTCGCTTCAAAACCGACGACAAAAGTCTTACTTAACTGGCGCTAAATGTATTATCTGTACTAGTGCTTTATGGTGATGGTGGTAGATGGCTCTACGACAGATGCCTGTGGTGGCTATCAGAGGGGCACAGGGTAGGGGAGCATTGGTGGCTAGGGTTAGGTGAAGAGGATGAGAGGAAAGGAAAGAATGGGGGGGGGGTGAATATATAGGAGACGGACGATGGGTACCCGTTGCGACTACTGCTGTGAGACTCTAGGGTGGTGTCACTGACGGGGTGGGAGTAACACACATGAGGCGTTATAATGAGGGGAGAAATTGGGCGTCATTTTCAGTTGCACGAAGTCAGTGTCATGACGGGAAGGAGGCGTTACACATAGTGGGAAAGAAAGAAATGGTCCTTAGTCATTTTCCAAAACTAGAGAATTAAATTGATTAAAACTAACTAATGACTTCCTTATTTCATAGCACCATTTGAGGGAGAAAACGACATCAGATTAGTATGTAAATTTATATGTATACTAATTAAAATATAAGGAGTTTAGATTTAACATTTGTTTCATATTTTGAAAATATTTGATGTTATTTTCTTAAGTATTCACTTAATGTACCAATTATTTGTGACATTTGTTTTAATCTATTTTCTTTAATCACATACTTGTAGGACATTTTAGAGAGTCAAACCTATAATATTAGTCGATTAATTTCAACTATTTGCATTTATTATGTATAATTTACTTTTAGACCCCTTTATGCTTTATTAATATTTAGGATAGAGAAAATGAAAGGGTTATTTCTTTCATTAACTAATTCAAAACCACATTATTTATCATTTATTGTCACAAAAGCCATAAAAACTCTAAATTGATATAATATACTAATTATCTCTCATTAATTGTCATTTTGCATTATTAGACTCTAATTAACACACTAGTTGAGATATTTGTGCAAAAACCCATTCATTGAAATGAATGTGGGTCAAATATAATTCACATCATTAAGTATTGCTCAATTTCAACATTGAGGACAAACAAGATATAAAAAATAGGAAACTTTAGGAAAAAGCCCAAAAAGAATATGAAGGACATAAAATCTTGAAAATGGGTTAAATTGCAAATAAACCCAAGATTTAGTATGTTACACCAAAGATGGGACAAATGTGGCGGTGATGGTCACAAGTCTTCATAATGTCTCGTATAGAAGCATGACAAGGTCTTTAGAAATAGTGCACACTCCTCCAACAAGTGATAACAGGTGCAGTCATCAACCAGATTCATGAGACAAGCTTCTAATGGTAGTTGTGGATATGTCTGTAGCATTGTAGAAGTCGCCGCTTCTGCAACTGTCATTGGGAACTCCTCTTCCTCTGGTTCACCATGATGCTTTATAGCTTTAGTCAAAGAAATTTACTTTGTATTCTCCATTATGTAAACAACAAGAGTACCCTTGTCCACCTTTTCCATGACATAAGACATATCTAGAAATGGTTCTCCCAAGAATAGTGGCACGGGATTGCCCAATTGATGTATCATGTGGCATTGTGTACTTTCCTTGTCCAGCAATTGATAATTAGGTAGCTTAATCTCAAACTGGTCATCTTGGATCCCCAATGTCAATCTTCCTCTCCCCATTTCTAAAATGATGTATGGCTTGGAATGGTCGGCCAAAAAGTAGTTCATTTCCATAGTCATCCTGCATCTCCATGATAGCAAAATCTACTGGAAAAATAAATTTGTCAACCTTTACAAGTACATCTTCACATATATCAATCAGTCTCACCACATAGTTGTCTTCCAGTTGAATAATCATGTCACTTTTCCTGGATTCTCAGAGTCCCAATTTCTTGAATGTAGTCAACGACATCAGATTGATGCTTTCTCCAGAATCACAAAGTGCATCTCCAAACTTCACCCTGCCAATGTAGCATGGTATCTTAAAACACCCTGGATCACGTCTCTTTTGTGGCAGATTTCTTTGTATCAGTGCAATGACTTCCTCTTTTAAGACAGAGACGTCAAAATTAGCTATCCTCCTCTTCTTGTTGATAATATCCTTCAAGAACTTTCCATAGGAAGGAATTTTCTCAAGAGCATCTTCTAGCGGAAGGATGATCTGGAGTTTTCTAAATGTGTCTAGAAATCTCTTGAACTAGTGATCAACCTTCTTGACCTTTAAGCTATTAGGAAATGGCACTGGAGTCACAATATTTTGTTGATGGGGTGGAATATAGGACTCCTTCTTGTTCTCTTACTGTTCAGTTGACTCCTCTTTTGGGTTCTCCTCTTGTGGTGTGGTGTCCTGTGTTTGCACTAGGGGAATAGTCTTTGTCACCTCCCTTGTGTCAACTATGGCAATGCTCTTCTCTAGAGCCATATTTTGGTCTTTCATAACCACTTTATCACAGAGAAGAAGCACTACTTTCACTTGTATATTATCAGATCAAATATTTGTGTTCCCTGGAAATCCTTGTTGGTTGGGCTTCTTAAGGGATGCCACTTCTGGTGCTAGCTGAGAAATCTAATTTTCCATGCTACAGATTTGTGCCCCTTTATTCTACTGATCTCTCTTTGTTTTGTCCAAGAGTGTCTCATTCTAATTCACCAGCTTGCCCAACATGTCTTCTATATGGTCTATCTTGCTAACACCCCTATCTCACTGATACTATTGATACATGTTTCCCTATGGTTGTTTGGGTTGCTGCACCTATGATGGATCTTGCTGAAAATGGTTAGGATCTTTCCATGAGAACTTGAGATCTTTCCTCCATGCATAATTGTTTCTGCCTCAATTGTTCTGGTGCCGCATATACATGCACTCTTCCTCTTCACCTCCATATGAGGTTCCAAATTTCTGCTCAAATCTCCTTGTGAGGTTGTCCATCTTCTCCTTCAACACGATGATCTCCTTTGATTTCACAACACTTTTGACGATCGTTGGCGAGTCACACTCTTCTCCCCAAGATTAATTTTTTGCCATATTCTTTAATATCTCATGACACCTTGTGGCTTTATTGTTTAGAAAGAAACCTTCTCTTGTGCTTCCAAGAGTAGTTATCTCCCCCTTTTGTATCACATAGTAAAATGTATTTTCCTGACCATAAAGATCAATCCCATGATGGGGAACCTTTCTTAGCATGTTTAGAAATCTCTCCCCAACTTTTGAATAGGTTTCCTTGGCATGCTGTTTGAAATTGTAGACTCGCCCAACCAAGTCATGTGTCTTTTGTGGTGAGAAGTACCTCTCAAATAAAGAATCAATCATCTCATCCAGTGTCTCTATGGATTTGGAAGGAAGACTAAGAAATCATAATTTTGCCTTGTCTAATAATGAGTAGGAGAACATCTTCAAGTAAATAACTATGGTTAGGACTCTATTGATCTTCAGCATATCACAACTCTTGTAAAAGAGTGAAATCACCCCTTTACTAAAATTTGAAGAATTAACATCCATTCCAAACACATTCAAAGGTATGATGGAATAAGTATAATGGTATACAAAAGACCAATAGTGAAACAACATAATAAATTTTCTGACTATATTCAATTTCACATAAATGATTACAAAAATACATCATTATCCCATTAGGGTTACATCAAGATACAACAATTAGGATCTAGATAAAGGGAAGTCTAGACTACTTCAAATCTTATCTACAAGATAACATCTCCAAGTGCTAGGTCCATGCCAAAAGCTATGTTCTTCTTGTTCCATCACCTTGTCCTAACCTAGGTGGTTGGGAAAGCACCCAACAAAAGGGAAAGGAAAACAAGGTATGTGTCAGAGATAATGAACCAAAAAAATAAAGATAGGAACAATAATGAAACTTAAGGTATAGATTCATCATAAGATGAGAAGGCCAAGAGAATGAGGCATAAACAAAATATTCTTGCCATAACAAATAAATAATAAGAAGTAGCATGCATGATATTATTTGGACTACATTAACTAAGTAGGGTTGAGGCACCTACCAGACCTCAACCAAATATACGAGGGGAGATTAATCACATTCCCAGTCACCTATTTAATATTTTATATTGGGGAAAAATAACACATTCCCTAGGAAGAGAGTAAACACATTCCCCAGGGTGAAATAACACCCTAACTATGGGTGGTTGTACATAAGTACCATTACTATAGCTAAATAGTCAAATAAACCATCATGCTCAAGAAATAGTAAAGTGGCAAGATAAATCATCATATAGTTGCAACATGGCAATGGGGTTCCAAGATCCAAGAAATTATATATCAAATCTAATTTTGAGGCAATTAGAACAAGAGAAACAATAATGAAGGAAATAAGGTTCTTTTCATGCCTCATTATGGGAAATAGGGTTAGTTGCAATTATCCCAACTTAGGGTGTAAGGAAAGCACTTACCTCTCATATTGAATTCAATTATAAACTTTCACCACTTTTAGGTGATCCAAGATCCACCTTTCCTTTTTTCAATGTATTAACATGTATTAGGGTTTTGCATATGCATAAAGGTAAAGAAACCCTAACTTTTGGAATTTTCACACAAAACTCCTATTTAGACTCTGAAAACATCACCATTGATCTAGTTAGGTTCTCCTAATTAAGAAAACATATAATTTTGTCTATTTTGGAGTTATGAGAATTAAAGTGTATTTTTGATGATTTTAATCTATTAAATTAATTTTTATAAAACACATTTCTATAAAACTCAAAACCAAGTTTCAAAAACATTTTTATTAGAAAGATTACATTTTTTTATTTCAAAACATATTTTCTTTTAATTTTTGGACAATGGAGTGAAAATATACAAATTTTCAAATACTGACCAACCACAGATTGACACGCCATCAAATATAAGTAAGAAAGGTGATTAGAGAGAGAGAGAGAGAGGAAAAGAGGACCCACACTAAGTTTGCAATAATAATGAACAAATGTTCACCAAAGCACTATTATTTCCACAAATTAAACTTAAAGGCCAAAAGGATAGAAATGAAAGGAAAAGCTCAGAAAGAGGGCCAAAAGATAAAATGTCCAGGATTCGGTATGTTACAACACTCCACCCCTAAAAGAGGATTGTGTCCCCAAAATCACAAGCAAAGAGGGAAGGGTGAGTGTGCAACATCTCATCATAAAACTTCAGGTTGTTCCTCCAACCAAAAACTTCCACCAAAACTTTCACCAACATCAACTGCTTAACCTGAGAGTTCAGAAACTTCACAAGCAACTCATCATAGGTCAGGTTCTCAAGGATCACCTAGGGTTCCACTATTAAGATTCCTTTTATGAGATTTAACATTATTAACATTTTAGGCTTATTAGTATTCCATTTATGAGGATATCACGTTATCATTATTATTCTTATAATTGTGTCATGTCATATTCATTGTGTTGACAAAAGAGTTATATTTCATTATTATGTATGAAACCTTATACACACACACACACACACACACACACATTGTGTGCCAAGGACATAAACCATATTTTCTGGAATTGCTCATTCACCCAGAAGCTGTGGTGTGCAATGAGTATCCCATTGAACCTGGACGACATGCTAAAAGTAAAAAACAAGCATAAGCACCTCAAATATTTGATTTCCTATTATCACCTATGGGTGCATAGGAACCACTGCATCTTTGAAGATGCCCGGCCTGATCTGGTGAAACTTCAAAAGAGCATAGATACATATTATATTCTGCTTGTATAGAAAGTTTTCCTATCTTTTTCTTACTCGCAACACATTTGTATAGCTGAAATTTTGGTTCTAATACAAAGAAGGAGGCACGCTTACTGATCAATATATATATATATGTATGTATATATATATATATATATATATATATATATATATATATATCACAATTGTCTTATTTAAGGATTTTAGCACAATTAGAGGCTATCCAATTATCTATCTCTATTAATATACTTTATCATTATCCTTGATAATTTAGATTTAAACTTCATTAACATCATGTTATCACCATATTAAGTTATAACAAATTATTTTGAATGAAATAAGACATTTTATCCCATTTGTTATCAAGTCTACTATTAACCCAAATAATGTCACATTAATTACTTAAATCTATATTAAACATTATCACATTGTCACATTACTTCTCCTTATGTCATCATTAATCATTTTCTCATATTTATACACTTCTTATTATTGATTATGTCCATTTATGTGAATCCAATTACTTCTTATCCATAATGAAGTCATTATATGTATTTTAGTGGACAAGGGTGAACACACATTAATGTTTTGATTCACATACCAAGTTATGATTAGGAGATTAATTTGGTGTGTATTAGAGAACAAGGTGACACATATTTCAGATTTGATGACTTGATTAATCTATGATTAGGTGATTACATACCTTTATGTGTGTCAAAGTGTATAATCTAATTATGACACTTAATGTCATTAATATATCATGAATGACATTAATTATGTATATATTAAAGTTAGATGATTACATCTTAATATTTAGGTTGACATGATCATTATAATTTACTTATACCTTGTTAGCATGTATTAAATACAATATTAGGTTACAATTATTACACTCATCATATCATTAGGGTTTATTGGTTCATGAAATGGTTAGCATCATATTAGTACTAATATGTGAGTTATTCTTATTATGTGCATGAAGTATTTATTAGGGTTCAAACATATGAACTATTCATTATTTGACCATTATATGTTCAACAAACAAGTTAGGGGAAAAGTCTAACCTTGTTTAGTCGAAACTAAGGATCCATGTACACTACCCTCCTATTCAAGGAGTTAGTGTATCTAAAGATAGAGTAGCTAGATATCGAGATGTCAAAGGTCTCCATCCCCTTAAAGAGGATTTCGTCCTCAAAATCTAACTACCCAAACATCATCAAACCAACCACTCTCCACCCCTTAAAAGATTTGACCTACTAAGCCAAGCTAAACTATAGGTAAAATGTCGAGTCTAACTAAACCATGTATAAGATCCATCATGCTTCCACTATGCAATGTGACATCTTACTAAACACAAAACTTCAAAGTCTAGGTTTTAGAGTTAGGATGACCAAACATGTGGTCCTAAGGAACATAAGGTAACTATATAAGGTATCCATCCATAAACAAGTCATCATATCTAAAAAAGTTAGGTCAACATATTAGGGTTCCCAAAGATATACAATATAGATGTTTAAGGTCACTATTGCCTAAAAGCACACTATTTCAAACAATCCATATCAGCTCAGGCTAGGCCGATATCATATGGATGTGGGAGTCCTCATAAACCAAGCTAGTGGTGCGGAGGAAAATCCTGCCAGCCCCCAGAACCTGATCCTTTCTAGACACCTTTGCTTCAACTCCATGCTCTATTAGTAGTCTAAAGGCAAACCTAAACAAAACCAAGTTACTATGGTTACTTACATATTTTAATTGTAAATATTTTAGGGGGTTTAATCAACATGATTCTGATGTGAAACTCATAGGATCCTAAATCAATGTAAGGCCCCTAAACTTGCATAATGAGTTGAATATGCTTAATTACCATAATTGAATGCTTAGAAACCTAATATAACCTTGTGATATTCTTTTAAATCCTAAGACAAGCCTAAGTTTCAAATTTGGTCCAATTTGGACACTGTTTGAGCAAGTTATGCAATTTTATGCACATTTTGGACTTTTCTGCAATTTACCCAATTGAGAGGTTTTCTTTGCACTTTATCACTTTAATTATGTTCCTTGGTTATCTCATCATTCTTGATCTTGTTGAAGCATGGGGTGCCTATTTAAACATTGCTTTGAAGGTGTTTTCTCCAAGGGTATTTTAGGGTTTACCCCTTCACGGATGAGCTACCTTTAGTAGCTATCAACTAAGGATTATGTAATTGGCTGGGAAATTCGACAAAGGAAATCTAAGAATGTCAATAAGGACGGTGGGGGAGCTTCTTGTGTGTGTTCTTGTATATTCTTAATAGTTTAAGGCCATAGAAACATGGGGAAGCTACTTTTACACCTCATGCTTGCTTCCATCCTTGTCCATGGGCTATATTTACCTCTTCCTTGCCCAAGTTCGAAACTATGCTTGCTTTCTCTTTCCTTTAACCTAGAGCAATGACTCCCCTCTATTTTTCTGCGGAACCAAGTGCTCTAAGGTATAAGACAACCTCTTTTTGGAGAAGAAGGTCTCCTAGAGCTCCATTTAGCCCTACCTAGGGTTTCCAAGGTCAACTTCTAGAGATTTTGAACAACACAAGTTGTTTTCTTCCTTCATTCTCCATTTCTATTGCTCTTCTCCTTCCTTAGACCTTCCTTCAGGTTGGAACCTTGTTGTTCCATGGTAGAAATGTCTCTAAAGCTCTAAAACCCTACCTTTCTTGCTCCTTATGCTTAGGATTTGCTCATTTGATGAAGAAAGGTGCTAGATGGATGAATTCATAGCTTATTCTTGGATTTTCTACCCTAACTGCTCGAGATTTCTTCTTTTTGGGGTTTCATCTTCTCATTAGAGGCAATTTTTATAACTTGATCCACGTTTATTGCTTACCATAAGCTTTCTAGATCATGTTCTTGCTTGAAAATGATGATTTATGCACTAAAAAGCTATGCTTGACTTGTATTTCAATTCTTATAATGTTCCCTATTCTGATTTCAGTTCTATATGAACTTGTGATCATGTGTACGTTATTCCTAAGGTATATTATGACTTGGATCAGGTTGTTTTGACAACCTATGGTGCTAAGCACCTATCAACCAATGGTCAATTTTAGAGTTTAAAGCTGATTTCTTCTATAAACCATGACCCAATGATGATACCATTGCAACAACCCTATGGTGTTGTCTTCATGACAACTGATGGTCATGATCAAGGGTGTCAAATGATGGTGACAACCTATGGTCACCCCCTTAGGTCAGGTTTTGGACCAATTAGAAGTTTAATGATCAACCATTAAACACCCTACTGATGTTATCAATCAATGACGACATTAGCTTAATATTTGATGTTGATTAATGAATATAGAATTGATATAACAACCTATGGTGATTTAAGGGTCACTAATGATGGTGGATCAGTTCTCTAAAACCTATGTTGAGTCAAGAATTGTAGTTGTAGCATCAACTAAGCCTTAGACCAATTGTTTCTTGGGTCACTTGATGCAATGGTCGGACCTATACTGTAATTGATGGTTTTAATATACAAACTTGACCCAATGGTCAAGATATAATGTTTGTTCCTCCAATAAAGTGTAATGATGTCTAATGTAATATGTTGGTCCTAATAATGTGATTTAGATGGTTTCCTTTATATGATCAACTTAATAATGTGATTTAGATGATTTAGATGGTTTCTTAGTATCTTTTGTCTTTCTAAAAAGATGGATGTTTTGTACTTCCTTTAAATTTTTTAGTAAGGAGGTGATCTCACCTCTTTAAAACATGGTATCAGAGCCAGGTTGGCAACTATTAGGACATGAAGTTGAAGCAAAAGTGTCTAGAATGGATCAGGGTTTTGGGGACTGGCAATATTTTCCTCCGCACCACTAGCTTGGTTTATGAGGACTCCCGTGGCCATATGATACCGACCTGGCCCGAGCTGATACAAATTGCCCAAAATAGTATGCTTTTAGGCAATAACATTCTAGATATTCTTTTCTTGTCTATGCTTCTATTCTTTTTCATCTATGATTCAAATACTCCTGGGAACTTAGTATGTTAACCCTACCTTTCAGGATAGGTGACTTCTTCGACAGTAGGAACAAGGGAAAGGAGTCAAACCCTAATGACTCCAATGTGGGAAACACTCCTGTGACTCCTGTCGGCCATAGTATGGTCAATACTGCTACTCCGGGAACCCCCTCCTTCACACTGGAGCAAGAGCTGGCAATGCTGTGCCAGTTGCTCTCCACCATGATGGGGTAGCTCCACACAGTGGCTGCCAATGCCAACAAGCTGAGGGAGTTCACCCTCACCGAATTCATAAATATGCAGCCACCCTACTTCAAGGGTGAAAGTGAACACAACATGGTGGATAAATCCGATGACTGGGTGTTGGCTTTAGATCGGACCTTCGAGGGTATGGTGTGCCCTCCTCACTAGAAAGTTTGATTCATAACGTATGTGCTGGACGGACCGGTACATGTCTGGTGGAATGGTGTCGCCCGCACTCGAGACACCTCTACCATGGAGTGGGACCAGTTCCTAAAGCTCTTCATGGAGAAGTACATCTGTCCTACCTTCTTGAGGAAGAAGGAAGCCGAGTTCTATAGCCTTAGGCAGGGAAGCATGAGTGTGACTGACTACATCCAATGGTTCCTACTTCTGGAACACTATGCCACCGACCTTGGAGCAGAGAGAAGGGAAACATTATTCTTGGGAGGCCTGAACTACCAAGTGGGTTGAAGTCTTGTTCCACAACTTCCACTCACCTTCCAGTAGATGGTGGACAAGGCCCTGGCCATCGAGTCCTACCCAGGATTCCAATCCTATGGACACAGTAATGGTTGCAACAACAACAAGAGGAAGAACTCTACCCAGAATGAGAATCACAGATGTGATCAGTGCAATAGGTGCTCTTGCCACCATCCTCTAGGGAGATGTCCTGCCAACAATGCACCTGCTCGTAGAGACAACCGACCTCCTCCGACCTGCCACGAGTGTGGCCAAGTTGGGCATATCTGACCACTCTGCCCCCGTTTCCAGCACGTATAGAATAATGCCCAACAGTCGCAACAACCAAGGTAGAATCTGCCTCTACGGAATAATAATAACAACAACAACCAGAACGCGAGGCGACCGCCAGTGGAGAGGAGGAATGGGAGAGTGTTTTCTCTCAATGTTGAGGAAGAATGTGAAGATAATGAAGTTATTGAAGGTACCTTACATCTTAATATGCATTTTATAAAGGCATTGTTTGATTCTGGCTCATCCAATACCTTCATATCATGTCAGCTTGCTTCTATGTTAGAAATAGAATCTGAGTATATGGATCATATATTAGATGTAAAAACCCCTAGTGGTAAGATCTGCTCTTCATATCTCCAAACTCTGACAATGGACCTCTGTATATCTGGTATAATGTTTCCCTCAGATTTCTTCTTGCTCGACATGACCGCCTTTGATGTCATCCTGGAATGGATTGGTTGAAGAGGTACAAAGATGTTTTATTTTGTGAAGAATCAAAGGTTAGTTTATCACATCCTGTTGAGGGAAGATTGTGTGTCAAGGATAGGAAGCAAGAAGATTGACAATTTGTTATCTCTACCATCAAAGCTGAAAAGATAGTCTCACAAGGGTGTAGATCTTTCTTAGCCTCTATAGTCCTCAAGATTACACCTCCTTCTCTCAACCACATAGATGTGGTGAAGGACTTCCCAGACGTCTTTCCCGAGGAGTTACCTAATTTGCCACCAACTCGGGAGGTGGAGTTCTCCATTGAGCTTGTACCCAAAACTTCACCAATATCAAAGCCGCCTTACCACTTGGCCCCTGTCGAACTTGCCGAACTGAAGAAGCAGCTAGAAGAGATTCTCAACATGGGCTTCATCCACCACAGTGTTTCACCCTAGGGAGCCCCTGTCCAATTTGTGAAGAAGAAGGATGGTTCGATGCAGATGGGTATGGACTACCGCATGCTTAACCAAGTGATGGTGAAGAACTGTTATCCTTTGCCTCGCATCGACGACTTGTTCAACCAGTTGAAGTCAACCACTGTGTTCTCCAAGATGGATCTACAAAGTGGCTACTACCAGATGCACATGAAGGATTATGATGTCCCAAAGACGGCATTCAGAACTCTCTATGAGCATTACAAATTCATGGTCATGCCTTCTGGGTTGACAAATGCCCATGCTGCCTTCATGGACTTGATGAACCAAGTGTTTCACCCATACCTTGACAAGTTCATGGTGGTGTTTATCGATGATGTTTTGGTTTATTCTGAGACATTAGAAAAACATCGTGAGCATCTGCGGATTGTACTCAACACAATATGAGAAAATTAACTCTATGAAAAATTCTCAAAGTGTGAGTTCTAGATAAAGGAAGTGATGTTTCTGAGTCATGTGATTTCTACCGAACATATAGCTGTTGATTCTGTAAAGGTAGAAGATGTGACCAAGTGGAAAGCTCCAAATAATCCCTCAAAGATCCGTAGTTTCCTTGGCTTAGCAGGTTACTATTGAAGGTTTATCAAGAAATTCTCTGAGTTGGCCTTGCCTTTAACCAAGCTGACGTAAAAGGAGATCAAGTTCTCTTGGACACCAGAATGTGAGAACAGTTTTCAGAAGCTGAAGAAGAGCCTGACTTCTGCTCCCGTGCTTGCTTTGCCTATTGAGGGCATACCCTATGTCATCTACACCGACGCATCCAGACAAGACTTAGGGTGTGTTTTGATGCAAGACGGAAAGGTGATTGCCTATGCTTCTCGAAAGTTGAAACCTAATGAAGCTAATTGGCCTACACATGATTTAGAACTTGCTGCCATAGTTCATGCTTTGAAGATCTGGTGACACTATCTCTATGGTGAAAAGTTTGAAGTCTTTTCTGATCATAAGAGTCTGAGATATCTGTTGACTCAGAAGGATCTAAACTTGCAACAATGTAGGTGGATGGAATAACTTAAAGATTATGACTTCACCATTACCTATCATCCTGGTAAAGCGAATGTCATAACTGATGCTTTAAGTCGCAAAAAGAATGTTGTTTGTGCTTCTCTGAGATGTTCAATATGGGAAAACCTTGAACATGTGGCTAGCTGGAGACCTTATCCCGTTGAATCAGTGGATGAAGACAAGTTGTGTGTTCATATGGATAGCTTGACCGTTACACCAACCTGGATCTCGGAAATCATGGTTGCACAGTTGGAGAGTTTTGAGCTTGAGGAGATGAAAGCTTTAACTGAGAAACCACAATCTAACTTCTCTGTCAGAGTAGATGGGGTTGTCCGCTTCAGACAAAGGTTTTGGATTCTTGATGTGGGTGATCTGAGATAGAAAGTGTTGAGTGAAGCACATGGGTCCAATTACACTATCCATCTTGGCACAAAAAAAATGTACAAGGACTTACAGCGAAGCATCTGGTGGAAGAACTTGAAGAATGATATAGCTCTATTCATTACGAAGTGCTTGACATGTTAGCAAGTCAAGATCAAACATCAATGACCTGGTGGTCTTCTTCACCCTCTTGAAATTCCAGAATGGAAGTGGGAGAAGATCACAATGGACTTCATTACTAGTTTCCCCAAGTCCAAGAAAGGTTATGATGCTGTTTGGGTGGTTATTGATTGGCTTACAAAATCTGCTCATTTCTTGTCTTTCAAAACCAATTACAAAGTTGCGGATATGGCTCAGTTGTACGTTGAGTGGATAGTATGCCTGCATGGAGTACCTGGGGTAATAGTTTTGATCGTGACCCAAAATTTACTTCTCATTTATGGGGCCAGATTCAGGAGGAGATGGGTATTGACTTGCGTTTCAGTACTGCTTACCATCCACAGACTGATGGTCAATATGAGAGAACAGTTCAGATTCTGGAGGACTTGCTTTGTTCTTGTGTGATGGATTGGGGTGGTGCATGGGATCGGTATCTATCATTAGCTGAGTTTGCTTACAACAATAGCTACCAAACTAGTATTGGTATGCCACCTTTTGAATCTCTCTATGGTAGACCATGTCGTTCACCTTTGCATTGGGATGATGTCGGTGAACATTCTCTAGTGAAGATCGATGACATGCAAATGATGACAGAAAAGGTGCAATTGATAAAGAAATGCATGAAAGCTGCTCAAGACTGACAGAAGATGTATGCTGACAAGAAGAGGTCTGATGTTAACTTCGTAGTGGGTGACTATGCATTTATAAAGATCAAGCCTATCTGTTCTATTGCTAGATCTAAAGTTAAAGGCAAGTTGAGTCCCCGCTATGTTGGATCATTTGAAATCTTAGATAAGGTTGGAGACTGTGCATATCGCTTAGCCTTACCTCCTTCCTATGATAAGATTCATAATATGTTCCATGTCTCTGTGTTGAAGAAGTATGTGAAGGGCTCTTCTCACGTGCTTACTGTTGAGCCTTTGGAGATACATGAGAATCTGACCTATGAAGAGCTACCTGTGAAGATTATTGACTCCTGAGTAAAGTAGCTGAAGAACAAAGAGATTGAGCTGGTAAAAGTTTTGTGGAAATATCATGGTCTGGAAGAAACCACTTGGGAGTTGAGAGATGAAATGTTACGTACTCACCCTTCTCTTTTTGCTTGAAATTTCGATGACAAAATCCTTTTAAAGGGGTGGAGTTCTATAACATAATGAATCTTATATGTAATATCCATGTAAATGTTTTTCCCAAGTTTTCCTCTCATTTCTATCCTTTGTCATTTATGTTTAATTAGTGGAATTATAGTGGTTTAGTGAACATTTATTCACTAATTGTACCAATATAAGGGTTTATGCACAAATACCTCAGTAAAAGCTTAATTACCATAATTAAGTGCTCTAAACCGTAATCTAACTTTTTGATATAATTTGAAAACATAAAATGAGCCTAAGTTTAAATTTGGTTCAATTTGGATGTTGTTTGTGCAAGTTATGCAATTTTAGGTACATTATGGACTTTTATGCAATTTACCCAATTGGGAGGTTTTATTTGCAAATTATCACCTGAATTTTAATCCTTAGATATTCCCTTACCAATCACGAGATTTTGAACCATGGGGAACCTGGTTGCACCTTGGTTTGAAGATGTTACTTTCCAAGGGCAATATAGGGATTACCCTCTTTATAAATGTGCTTATCTTTAAAAGCTATCAACCAATGGGGTTATTTCTTTGTTTGAAGGATGGTGGGAATAGACTATAAGGCTCTAGGGGATCTTAGGACCGACCTTTAGTATACAAGAAGAGTCTATGAGCTGTCATCTTGCATGGCCATGAAGCCTTAGCCTAAGGACACATGGAAAGTCACATAGACACCTCATGCTTGCCCCCTTCTTTATAAAGCCATGCCTACCCCTTCCCACCTCCCAATCCAAGAAGCAATCCTATACTTCTCTTTCTTATATCTTAGATCATCTTACCTTCTATGTTTTGCCACTAAGTTGTTGTCCCAAGGTAAAAGAAGGTGCCTACCTTGGTGAAGAAGGCTCCTAGGGTTCCAAAATTTTCTTTATAGGATTTCTTAAGCTCCTCCTTGGTGATTTTGATAAAAAATAGTAAGAATCCTCATTTCCTTTCCTATTTTCATGCTTCTAGTATTCCTCCTACCTTCTTCCAGGTCGTAACCATGACCTTCCATGGTAAAACTCCACCTAGAACCCTAAAACATCTCATCTCCATGTTCTTTTGCTAGGGTTTGCACCTCTAAAGTGGAGAAAGTGATCTTTTCTCAAGAAAGGAGCTTGGCTTGGAGAAACTAGACCTTATAATCTCGGGATTCTTTCTGTTTGGACCTTCTTACCTTCCTAGAGGCAAGTTTTGTTAACCCCCTTCTCATATATTGCTTAGTACATGCTTAAAACTCACGCTTCTATGTTTAAAATCGATGATTTCCATCTCTTTTTACCATGTTCTTCTAGGGTTTTGGTTTCTTGCTATTTTGCCTTATCTAGAAGCTCTAGTTTGGTTACCGATGCAACTTCAAACCTAATCTTGGGTCAAATGGTGTTTTCTCCCTCTCTATTTTTCTTCAATTATCTCGATCGGTTTAATGATGTGGCAATTTCCTATTGGTGAGTATTGAAAAATTCATATCTTCTAAACCACTTATCCAAATTTGACAAATAAATATGTTTTAGAATTGGAAAATTAATATCTATATAATAAAAATATTTTCAAGGTCTGATTTCATGGTTTGACGAAGGATGATTTTTGTAAAAGGAATTTAATGCATAAAATTCATAAAAATTACATATTAATCATCATAACTCCAAAATTAACATAAAATATGTTTTTTTGATCAGGAGAACTTAATAAGTTTATTGGTGATGTTTTAAGAGTCTAAATCTGAGTTTTTCTAAAAAAGGGTCTAAAATTAGGGTTTCTATACATTAATGTGCACTATGTACTCTAATACATGTTAATACATTGAAAATAGGCAAAGTGGAACTTGGACTCAATTAAAGTGGTGAAAGTTAGTAATTGATATCAGTAAGAGAGGTATGTGCATTCCTTACACCCTATGTTGGCATAATTGCAGCCAAACCCTATATTTCCCTAATGAGGCTTAAATGAACCCTAAATATTCTATTCTTGAATCCTAATGTTGTTCATGCCTCAAATTAGATTAAAATTTCTTCTTGTTTGGGTCTTATACCCCACAACCATACTTATGGAATATTATGACTACTCTTGCCATGACTACTTTTTTAGCATGTGGATTTATGTTCTATTTAATTTAAAATAGCGGTACTTATGTACAACCACCCACAGAGGGCATGTAAATAATCGCCCTGGGGAATGTCTTATTCTCCCCATAATATTGTAGGTGACTGGGAATGTCTTATTCTCCCCTCATCTAAGGTTAGAGGTATGGTAGGTGCCTCAACCCTACTTAGTTAGGTATACATAATTATCTTACATGCAAATCCTTTTTGATATAATTGTTAATGATAAGTTTCTTTTGAATATAGCCTCATACTCTTGTTATCTTCATCATATGATGAACCCTAGTCTGTTTTTATTTGCTTTACTTATCTTGATATCCTAGATTAGTTTTGTGACACATACCTTATTTTCTTTCCCCTTTTGCTGGGTGCTTTTCCAACCACCCAGGTGTTGGCGCTGAGTAAGGGGAAGGACAAGTTTGAAGGAATTCATCTTAGGAGTAGATCTCAAGCTATCTGAAAGGATGTCTAGGTTGCTATAGCTAGATCCTTTTCTCTTATCTTTTTCTTTTGGGAGCAATCATGTAATGAACAATGAAAGCCATGTAATAGGCTTAGTACTTTTATTTCCACTGCTATTGACATTTTGTAATGTATCTGGTGCATGCTTATTTACTTGGAATATTATACATGCATCCCCCAATATCTTTTGTCTTTATAAAAAGATGGATGTTTTGTACTTCCTTTAAATTTTAGTAAGGAGGTAATCTCGCCTCTTTACAGAATGTGATGGTGATGCTTCACCTTATGTATCCATGATACAATGGGGATGCCGTGAGTTAGGGTTTGGGTATGAGTGCTGATTAGTAACATTGATATAATTTATCATGTTGAACCTAACTGTAATGCAAATAGATAAATATGAGTATTCATGTTTAACATTCTTATATGATGGAATGATGGTAGAATAACCTCCTTAACATGATCATAACCGTAATGTGTTCATTGGTGGTTATCATAGCCACATGACTGATACTTTCTTATGATAAACATGTGCAATATGAATATGATGAGTGTTAATCATATCTAGATTCCTTGCATGTTGATGTAATCAAGGAATGTTCTTAATGTTAATATAACCCTGCTATGATTGTTTATGAATGTCTCCTAGCTCATTAATGCAATATTGTGTTGATTTGGTGTATTATATGTAAGTGATGTTGTTACAACCCCCATTGAGGTTAGTCAGTAATTACCTCGATTAGTGCTAAGTACCTTATTAAACATCATTGTTAATCAAGATAAGCTAAGATGTGAATCATTAGTCGAGATTGATTCATTTGATGTAATTAATGTTAATTGTAGTGTTAATCATTAAGTTAATTACCTAAGATGATTATCCTAGCTAAGATGGTTTAATTATTATGTTTTTATGCCTTGAGGTTGTAGTGGATCTCTTGCTTGAAATTTTTCAAAAGAAATCATACGAATTGGACCTTCAAGGCAAAAGTTATAGCATTTTTAAGTTCTCGACTAGCAAGGGCACTGTCCGGCCAAGCAGCAGTAGCGGCCAGCTGTAGGGCGCCAGCCAAGGGCCTGTTTGGGCGCAGCTAGCACCACGAAATCGACGCCTTTGGCTCCAGCCTTGAGGCCTAGACTCAAATCCGTAGCTCCAGCCATGATCTAGCACTCAGCTAGCCCCCTCTACCTCAACCTGTGCAAGCGTAGAGCTGCTTGCGTGAAGTAGGTTTGTTCCAGAGCAGTTCCAAGGTTGAAGATGACCTGTTGATGCCTAGAAACATGACTCTGGACACGTTTCCAGTTGAATTCAGTCATCCTGGACCACTGTGAGTAGAATTTCACTCACCTAGCAAGATTTACTCCATGAAACAGATATTTTTGGTTAGATCTGTGTTTTTCACGGGTAACAACTATTACCCAAGTGTTGGGCAGTCTTGGCGTCACCTGACTTTTTGTTGCACACTTTTCATCTTCATGTTTGCACAACCCTAATTATTTAATTGTTCTGTGTGATTTGGATTAGTGGAATTTGATGATTGATTAAATTCTAAATTGCTCAGTTTAAAAGTTAAAGACAGTAGCATACGACCCCGTATTTACAGTAGTTGTACAGTTTGGGTATAAACCCAGGATGTACAATTTTAGTAATTAAGTAGTTGCACAATTTTAAGAAATAGACGATGACACACAATGTCTCAATATAAATCTGTTGCACACTCTCTGTTATAGTAAATGTGTGTGATTTAGTATTTATGCAATTTGGCATGTTTCTTAAGAATATTATTAGAAATTCTCAGTTATTAACAATAATTCATGCCATAATAAGTAATTAACTCTTAATTGAGTTATGTGATGCACAACTCAGGATTTGGATGATGTGCACATTTTCCAAGGAAGTATAAAAATTTTACAGGTGCTACTGATGATTTCTCATATGTCAAGTAATTAATTCTTATCAGTGTAATAAGATATTAAATTGCATGATTCCAGTGTGGATGTGCCAAGTGGACATGTAATCTGGTTATTTAAGAATTTTAGTCTGCCTGCATGTATAGTATGTTGATTACTCAGTATATTATAGTGTTTTGAGTATACTGCTATGCCAAGTTTATAGTGATATACATGTTGTATTTTAACTTCAAATAAGTAGACACAAAACCATAGAGATACCAGAGTCTAGTATAAGTAAGAGAAAGGTACACTATAGAAAGAGCTTTCTAGGAATAATAAAATAATAGACTTAAGAGCCCTGAACACCATATATTCCTATGAGAGGTCTGCGCCTTAGGGATGAAACGACCTAACCCTGGAGGTGCGTCCAATATACGGGGGTCGGAACATACCAACAGGTGGTACAGGGGACGAAGCCCTAGTGAAAGTCTCCTTAAATTATAGAATGTAGTGTCCAACATCAACCAAAGATCCTGGTGGCACTAGAGTACAGAAAAAGCCAATAGGTGGCTTGACTCTCTGCCTGTGTGCTCAGGTTAGAGGAGGAGTCCATTTTTATGGCATAATAGATGTGCTGAGGCCAGAGAGCCATTTTCCTATTGCAGACTAGAGAGTAGTCAGACTTAGCATTCCCAGGTGTGTTTGATAAGTTTTGTACAGTGAGATCGTAGTTCGCTACGAGTCTTCATATGTAGAGTGCACTGCATATGATCATGGCATAAGTTAAAATATGATAATATAAGGTTACAAAGTTTCTTATAAGTAAGAATAATTAGGAAATATTCGAGTACAATTTCATAGCAGTTGTTCTTTTAATGTAATATTTACATTTCCTATGGCATTTAATTATAAATTGTTAGATCTGATCAGTGTAGCAATTCCTGCATTTTATTTCAGTTTAATAAACATAAATGAGTTATCTGTGATGGTTGGGTGGAATTCTATTCACTGAGCTAGTAGCTCACCAACCTACTGAAACATTTTTCAGGTCAGCGTCAGCATGAGGAAGCTGAAGGATCTTATCATCCAAGCTCTTAGAAGGTAGTTCATAGTTAGAATAGAGGTCTCTTAGTCCTTTCCCCTCGGTCCTTAGGCATGTGGTATGGTAGAGAGAGAATGTAATGTAATATGTAGTTTAGTATTAAGTTATCTGTTGTGCTTTAAATTCCGCACGAAAAATGTAATATGTTGTGTAAATCTACTTTACCTACCTGGTAAGGTAAATAGTAGTTGCTTCCTTAGTTTAGTAAGATTTCAGTTTATTCCAAGTTATACGATTTTTCTTTAAGTTAATTTTAAGTGATCAAGAAAAGAAAAAGTTAAGGGTGATCTTTGTATTACATTAAATCCTCAATTTATGCCCTAATCTGATGATTAGTGGTAATTGTGAGATCGGGGTGTAACAACTTTGGTATCAGAGCATAGGTTGAGTATGTAGTTACTCTAAGTCAAGGTCCGGGGACGATAAGAGACCAATAGGATTAGGATTAAGGTGTTTTCCTTCTAACTGCAATTTTGTAACAGGAAGTGTTCTGTTATACTATTAGAGATGGCAGGAAGAGGACATGGCTATGAGGACCAAGCTGAGAGCCACATTGGACCTGACCCTCAGGTGATGGGTCCAGGTGGTGGAGATGATGTGGACGAGGCATCAAGAATGTACATGATGTTTCTTGAGACTAGCAAAAGTATAAGATGGAGAGGCAAGCTTCTACCTCGAGCAACAAGGATCTGATGAGATCCTATGAGCTGGTTAAGAAGCTTGGAGGTACCGAATTTGTTGGAACTATGGACCCTGCAGTGGCAGATGAATGACTGAGACAGTTAGAGAAAGTGTTCCGTATGATGGAGCTGTCTGAGGAAAGACAAATCAATCACACAATTTATTTACTTAAAGGTGATGCATAGCTCTGGTGGTGTGGAGTGGAAGATAAAAGGAGGGACACGATATTGACTTGGAAGGATTTCATTGATGAATTCCATCTTATAAGTACTACCCACCTACCTTTCTGAGTGAGAAGATAAGACAGCTGCAGAATATCAGACAAGAAAGTATGACATTTGGTGAATATGAGAAACATTTCACAAGGTTGGCAAATTTCTGTCCGCAACTTGTTCGTAATGATGTAGAAAAGTGTAGAAGATTTCAAGAAGGATTAATATCATATATTAGACACACCATTTCATCCATTGGTCAAAGAGATAGAGAAAACTTTGGGGAATTTGTGGAAGCAGCGAGACGTGTAGAGGAGTTTGTGAATGCTGATAAGCACTATGAGAATAGAAAGAGATCCAGAGACTTTGGAAGAGAACCAGCTAGTAGTGGACACCAAGGAGGTGGTGGTGGTTTCTTCTTGAAGCTTGGACGTGGATTTGGTTGTTATGGTAAACAAGGATCTGAAGATGTGATATCTTCTCAGAGTAGGGGAAGATCTAGTCTAGGGATATGGAGCAACACATCTAGAGGAAGGTCTTTTGGATCATCAGTCTCAGTGATAGGTCCTCCAAGGTAAGAGATACTGATGTGTGATATCTGTGGAAGGTCACACTATGGTCAGTGTTGGGGTGAAAATTTTCAAGGTTGTTATATCTGCAGATAGGTGGGACACTTTAGAAGGCAATGCCCCCAGTTACAACAAGTGGCAATACAAACTTCCCAGTCACAATACCAGAATGTTTTGAGACATGCTCCAACTGGAGGAGCGGGTTCTTCAGTGGCTTTAGGTTCCCAAGGAGGAGGAGCACCCAGTGGAAGGGAAGGACAATGAGGACATCGTGGGAGAGGAAGAGCTTCAGGACGCTTCTTCTCTATGACACAACAAGAAGGTATTGTTTCTTCTCGAGTAATTATAGGAGAAATGCTTTTCTTTAATAGCATTTCAGTTACAGTTTTGATAGATCCAGGTGCTACTCACTCATTTATACAATGTTCTTTAGCTTGTGAGCTTAACCTGTTAACCCAGGAGTTACCATTTGAGTTGTTGTTGAGGGTTCCGTTAGGTGAACCGACAGTGTTGACAAAGTATTGTCCTGAATGTTTGTTAAACTTTGGTGTTTACACCATTGCGGTTAATCTTATACCCCTAGATATTAACTCTTTTCAAGTTACCTTGGGTATGGATCGCCTAGAGACGTATCGAGTTCAACTCAACTGTTGGAAGAAGGAGGCTATCTTTCAACATGGTGGATTTTCTTATGTCTTTTCTGGATATAGGAAAATTTTGCCTATGTGTATCATATCAGCTGCTATAGCTGATAAGATGTTGCAGAAAGGTTGTGAGGCATTCTTGGCACATGTAGTAGATACCAGAGTAGAGAAGAGCACAGTCAGTCTATGGGATGTGTCAGTGGTCTGTGAGTTCCCAGATATTTTCCCAGATGAGTTGCCAGGTCTACCTCCTGAAAGAGAGATAGACTTTGAGATCCAAGTGTTGCCAGGTAGTCACCCTGTAGCACTGCCAGCCTACAGAATGGCACCTACAGAGTTGAAGGAACTGAAGATCCAGTTACAAGAGTTACTGGATAAGGGTTTCATTCGACCTAGTTCTTCACCATGGGAAGATCCAGTCTTGTTTGTAAAAAAGAAAGATGGTACTATGAGGTTATGTATAGACTACAAATAGTTGAATAAGATCACCATCAAGAACAAGTACATGTTGCCAAGGATAGATGATTTGTTTGATCAATTGCGTGGAGCGACGACTATGCTCCAACATCTTTCATGTATTCAATGATCTCAAGTCATCTCAGGAGATGGAGTAAGTGTTGACCATAAGAAAGTTGAATCTATTCTACAGTGGGAGCATCCTAAAACTCCTACTGAGATCAGAAGCTTCCTAGGATTGGCAGGTTACTATAGGAGGTTCATCTAGAACTTCAATGTTATAGCATCACCTCTGACACGCTTAACAAGAAAGGGTGCACTATTTGTCTGGTCAGACAAATGTGAGAAGAGTTTTCAAATTTAAAAAAAGAGGTTGACTACAACACCAGTGTTGATCCTGCCCGAGGCAGATAAAGGCTACACAGTGTTTTGTGATGCTTCAAGGAGAGGTTTAGGCTATGTGTTGATGTAGGAAGGCAAAGTAGTAGCTTATGCATCTAGACAACTTAAGAAGAATGAGGAGAATTACCCGACACATGATCTGGAGTTAGCTGCAGTAGTTCATGCTCTTAAGACATGCCATCACTATCTTTATGGTGAGGCATGCCAGGTGTTTACGGATCATAAGAGCTTGAAATATATCTTCACCCAGAAGGATCTGAATCTTAGATAGTGGAGATGGTTAGAATTGATCAAGGATTATGAAGTGATGATAGATTATCATCCTAGAAAAGTGAATGTGGTAGCAGATGCCCTGAGCAGAAAGTCAAGTTCAACAGCTGATGTATTCTCTATGGCATGTTTCTGGAGAGACCTTCTAGTAGAGATGCAGAAGTTGAACTTAGACTTAGGAGTGACAGAACAAAGTGGTTTGATTGCACAGATGTAAGTCAAGCCTACCTTTTATGATCAAATCAAGGAACTAAAATAGAGTGACAGTGAGTTACAACAGATCATGCAGGTCATGATAAGGGGAAAAAGACCAGAGTTTAGGTTTTCAGATGATGGTTTGTTGTATCAGCATGATAGGTTGTGTGTACCTGGAGATAGTGATTTGAAAGAACATATTCTTGAGGAAGCGCATGCATCGATGTATGCTATGCATCCCGGCAACACTAAGATGTACATGAATCTTAAGGAGTTGTACTAGTGGTCAGGTATGAAGAAGGATGTAGCTGAGTATGTGGCTAGGTGTAGTGTGTGCCAGCAGGTTAAGGCTAAGCATCAGAAACCTACAAGTACCTTACAATCTGTTCCTAAACCAGAGTGGAAGTGGGAACATATCACAATGGATTTTGTGGTAGGGTTGCCCAGGACATCCAGAGGTTGTGACTCGATATGGGTGATTGTGGATAGACTGACTAAGTCTGCTCACTTTCTTCCTGTTAAGTCAACCTTTGATGTCTTGAAATTGGCTAAGATATACATGGATGAGATAGTCAGGTTGCATGGTATCCCAGTTTCAATAATATCAGATAGAGATCCTAAGTTCACATCCAGGTTTTGGAATCAGTTGCATCATGCTTTAGGCACAAATTTGAGATTCAGTACAACTTTTCACTCACAGACGGATGGTCAGTCAGAGAGGACCATTCAGACTCTTGAGGACATGCTGAGAGTATGTGTCTTACATTTTAGTGGAAGTTGGGAAGAAAACTTGAGTCTTATAGAGTTTTCATACAACAATAGTCACCATTCCAGTCTTAGTATGGCTCCGTATGAAGCTTTATATGGCAGAAAGTGTAGATCACCCGTATGTTGGTACGAGGTGGGTGAAAAATGGATTCTTGGACCAGAGATAGTGGATTTGACTACAGAAAAGATTACATTGATCTGAGAATAGTTGAAAGCTACACAGGATGGGTAGAAGAGTTATGCTGAGAAGAGACGTAGACCTCTTGAGTTTGAGGTTAGTGATGAAGTGTATCTGAAAGTTTCACCATGGAAAGGAGTGTTGAGATTTGGCAAGAGAGGCAAACTGACTCCTAGGTTTATGGGCCCATATCCTGTCATTGAGAGGATTGGACCTGTAGCCTACAGGTTGGATTTTCCATCTGAGTTAGCTAATTTACATGATGTGTTTCATGTATCGATGCTGAAGAAGTGTTACCCTGCTACAGAGAAGATAATGGACCCAGAACCTGCACAGCTTAGAAAAGATGTCCTATGTTGAAGGACCAATACAGATAGTTGATCAGAGAATTAAGAAGCTCAAGAATCATGAGATACCATTAATGAAGGTTCTGTGGAGGAACCACAACCTAGAGGAAGCCACATGGGAGCTTGAGTCAGAGATGTGTAACAAGTTTCCTTTTCTCTTCTAGGAATTTTGGGATGAAATTCTTATAAGGGAGGGAGATTGTTACAAAACCACATTGAGGTTAGTCAGTAAGTACATCGATTAGTGCTAAGTACCTTGTTAAACATCATGGTTAATCAAGATAAT
Source organism: Alisma plantago-aquatica (assembly GCA_963693085.1). Classification (NCBI taxonomy): domain Eukaryota; kingdom Viridiplantae; phylum Streptophyta; class Magnoliopsida; order Alismatales; family Alismataceae; genus Alisma; species Alisma plantago-aquatica. The sequence continues at coordinate 887,208,889 of OY856410.1, forward strand.
ATAAGATGTAAATCATTAGTCAAGATTGATTCATTTGATGTAATTAATGTTAATTGTAGTGTTAGTCATTAATTTAATTACCTAAGATGATTAACCTAGCTAATATGGTTTAATTATTATGTTTTATGCATTGAGGTTGTAGTGAATCTCGTGCTTGAAATTTTACAAAAGAAAACATATGAATTGGACCTTCGAGGCAAAAGTTATAGCATTTTTAAGTTCCTTGGACCAATTCTATAACTTACCCATAACTTATAACCCTTTCCTTATCCCCTTCCCCGATCGAGCAGAGCATCACTTGAAAGTGGCACAAAGTTTCTAGCCAGATTAGCTAATAGAGGAGAAGAGTAGGGGCGATTTTGGGCTCCTAGCTTCGATCTAGCGGCCGTCCTCCTTCTATCTTCTTCCTCCTTCCTTTCTCCTCTACCTCGCCCTAGCGGCGCCCTACAACAACCTGACTAGCAAGGGCGTCGACCGACCAAGCAACAACAACATCTAGTTATAGTGTGCCGGCCAAGGGCCTATTTGGTCGCAACTAGCACCACAAAATCGACGCCTTTGGCTCTGGCCTTGAGACCTAGACTCAAATCCACAACTCCAACCACGATCTAGCACTCAGCTAGCCCCCTCTACCTCAACATGTACGAGTGTAGAGCTGCTTGCATGAAGCAGGTTTGTTTCAGAGTAGTTCCAAGGTTAAAGACGACCTGTTGATGCCCAAAAACATGACTCTGGATGCGTTTCCAGTTGAATTCGGTCATCCTAGACCACTGTCAGTAGAATTTCACTCACCTAGTAAGATTTACTCCATGAAACGGATAATTTTTTGTTAGATCTGTGTTTTTCATGGGTAAAAACTATTACCCAAGTACCGGGAAGTCTTAGCGTCACTCGACTTTTCATTGCACACTTTTCATCTTCACATTTGCACAACCCTAATTATTTAACTGTTCTGTGTGATTTGGATTACTGGAATTAGATGGTTGATTAAATTCTAAATTGCTCAGTTTAAAAGTTAAAGATAGTAGCACACGACCCCGTATTTACAGTAGCTGTACGGTTTGGGTATAACCCCAGGCTGTACAATTTTAGTAATTAATTAGTTGCACAATTTTAAGAAATAGACGATGACACACAATGTCTCAATATAAATTGTAGCACACTCTCTGTTATAGTAAATGTGTGTGATTTAGTATTTACACAATTTGGCACGTTTCTTAAGAATATTATTAGAAATTCTCAGTTATTAGCAATAATTCATGCCATAATAAGTAATTAACTCTTGATTGAGTTATGTAATGCACAACTCAAGATTTGGCTTGATGTGTACATTTTCCAAGGAAGTATAAAAAATTTACAGGTGCTACTGACGATTTCTCATATGTCGAGTAATTAACTCTTATCAGTGTAATAAGATGTTAAATTGCATGATTCCAATGTGGATGTGCCAAGTGGACATGTAATCTGGTTATTTAAGAATTTTAGTCTGCTTGCATGTATAGTATGTTGATTACTCAGTATATTATAATGTTTTGAGTATACTTCTCTACCAAGTTTATAATGATATACATGTTGTATTATAACTTCTAATAAGTAGATGTGACACCATAGAGATACCATAGTCTAATATAAGTAAGAGAAAGGTACAATATAGAAAGAGCTTTCTAGGAATAATAAAATAATAGACTTAAGAGCCCTGAACACCATATATTCCTATGAGAGGTCTGCACCTTAGGGATGAAACGACCTAACCCTGGTGGTGCGTCCAGTATACGCGGGTCGGAACATACCAACAGGTGGTATGGGGGACGAAGCCCTAGTGAAAGTCTCCTTAAATTACAGAATGTAGTGTCCAACATCAACCAGAGATCCTGGTGGCACTAGAGTACAGAAAAAGCCAATAGGTGGCTTGACTCTCTGCCTATGTTCTCAGGTTAGAGGAGTCTAGTTTTTATGACATAATAGATGTGCCGAGGCCAGAGAGCCATTTTCCTACTGCAGACCAGAGAGTAGTCAGACTTAGCATTCCCGGGTGTGTCCGCTAAGTCTTGTACAGTGAGATCGTAGTTTGCTACGAGTCTTCATATGTAGAGTACGGTGCATTTGATCAGGGCATAAGTTAAAATATGAGAATATAAGGTTACAAAGTTTCTTATAAGTAAGAATAGTTAGGAAAGATTCAAGTACAATTTCATAGCAGTTGTTCTTTTAATGTAATATTTACATTTCCTATGGCATTTAATTGTAAATTGTTAGATATGCTCAGTGTAGCAATTCTTGCATTTTATTTCAATTTAATAAACATAAATGAGTTATCTGCGATGGTTGGGTGAAATTCTATTCACTGATCCAGTAGCTCACCAACCTACTGAAACATTTTTCAGGTCAGCGTCAGCATGAGGAAGCTGAAGGATCTTATCATCTAAGCACTTAGAAGGTAGTTCATAGTTAGAGTAGAGGTCTCTTAGTCCCTTCCCCTCGGTCCTTGGGCATGTGGTGTGGTAGAGAGAGAATGTAATCTAATATGTAGTTTAGTATTAAGTTATCTGTTGTGCTTTAAATTCCACATGAAAAATGTAATATGTTGTGTAAATCTACTTTACCTACCTGGTAAGGTAAATAGTAGTTGCTTCCACAGTTTAGTAAGATTTCCATTTATTCCAAGTTATAAGATTTTTCTTTAAGTTAATTTTAAGTGATTAAGAAAAGAAAAAGTTAAGGGTGATCTTTGTATTACGTTAAATCCTCAATTTATGCCCTAATCTCATGATTAGTGGTAATTGTGAGATCGGGGTGTAACAGATGTTGTTGAGACTTGTTATAAGGAATGGAAAGATAATGATGATCTTGTAGGGAATAGATAATGATGATCTTGTAGGGAATAGTATGATGGTCTTAACTACCTTTGGGCATGGTTGAGCCCTGAATGAGGTGTAATCCTCTTGTGTTGATAAGGGTTGATACCCTGTGATATTATAAAAAGGATTTATATCTTGTGATAGTATTATGACTAGTGTGGTCTCATGAATGGCAAGTGAATAGTACCATGTGATGATGAGATGAGAAATTATGTTTCACACATTTTATATCTTTTGAAGTTGTGATATTTATATGCTTGTTAGAAGTGAATTAGGGTTTGTATGTCCACTTGTTTGATGCAACCTTAATTCACCCAATTGGCATAACTAATCAAGTGAAACTCTAATCATGTAGTGCCCTGTGCCATAGATCCATCTAAGTGTCAGAACTTGCCAGATGGTGAAATGAGTATTCCTAAGGGAAACTCGGAGAGCATACTGATGAGTATGCGGGGGTGCTTGCCATCTTGAATTCAAGTGTTTAGGGAGGATGAGTGCGGTCATACCTATCCCTCAGTTTGAGAACGGCTGCAGTCGTGTCTCGGTGATTATATATGTGATGATATTGTAGGACAACTGTGGTTGTACCTTGGATGGTAGGGTATGCATACCCACCTCTTTTCACTAGTGCCATGACCTGTACCAAGGACAAACTAGGCTATAGCAGCTTGACCTTATGTGTCTCTATGGCGGACCCATACTGACCGGGGGCGGAGAAGATCTTAGGAGACTGACTCTTCCTAGATCTTGTATGACACTGATTTCAACTTAGCAATGGTCAGTTGGATTTTGAGTGGTATCCTCAATTTCCTCAGGGCATAATTAAAGATGTATTATATCCGTGTAGCATATTTGTTTAGGGTTATACACAACATTTCACATTGGATGATGACCCTTGTTTGTTATCTTTACATAAAGATAATGCTTAGTGCAATTAAGAGATAGTTGATATACTTATGTTGTGGATATTTTTAATATTGTAGATGCGTACATACATTATCCATGATTATGTTGATAACTATACTACTACTGCTGATTATAATCATGATGCTATATATCTCATCTTGTTAGTTATGTTTAGCATGCTAGCCATGCCTTTGTTACTAGAGATGCATATATTGATAATCATGCTTATCCAAATAGTTGTGCTTATGTTGTTAGCTCTTCTTATGATGTTGATATGTTCAACCAATTATACATGCTCATGTTTTTAGCTATGCTATGTTACTAGACTTGCTCATGATACTAGATATGCATATGCTACTGAATTGCTTATATTGTCAACAAGATAAAGGATGATAGTCTGTATAATGATGATAGTTATTATCTACTCCTGTATGTATTTTGTTAATCATCAGTACTGCTGATCTTATTTGTTATATTTAGTTAAACTGCTTAACTGTTTAATTACTTAAACATGTTGTAATCAATAAATGTTATTGGAGGTTATATCTCTTGTTGGGACATGGGTCTCACCTTTGTGGTTTGCCACATTTTTTTAGGTACTCGAAAGTGACGAAAACAAACATGTGGTAGCAAAGAGGAGCTTTAGTAATGAATCTTTGAGGAAGTTGATTAGATGTCTAGTGTGTCCTAGAGTTGTCCTTGTACTCTTAGGTCCGGGCATGAAAAGTTTGTATATGATGTATCAAACGAATCAGACTTTTGTTAGCATATTAATGCTTGTTTGTGTGGTATATACAAATATTGTTCTCCTGTGAATATATGTTGTGGCTAAGGCAATAGAACAATTTATATCAAATTCTTAGCATAGTATGGATATAAGAGATGTTGGGATCTCATGCAAATGTTTTTGAGTGGGTGTTGACGTTGAAATTGCTTTTAATTTACCCATATTTTTGGGTATGTGATTATTTAGTGATTGATTGTGTTTTATGTTTTGAGCAATCTCATTTAGTGTAATGGGTTCTGACAAGTTGGTATCAGAGCTTTAGGTTCACTGAGTCTACAAGGACACTAGGACTTAAGACTTGGATGATGTCAAAATTAGGAATATGACATAAAAATATGGTGCATACTGCCTAATCTCAGTATTTGGGTGCCCTGGCTAGGTATTCAATTATTGAAGAAAGGTAAGTATGGAACTCTTAGATTGTTATATTTCTGATTACTCTGATCAAGTAGTCATTTTGAGACAATCTAAAGAGCATAACGAATAAGAAATCATGGTGTGAATATCTCAATCCTACCTTAAAGAAGATGAGAATTGCATCATTATCTATCAAAACTTGAATGTTTGGTAACTATAAGAGAAAGTTACAACACCATGAAATCTAAATCTGAATACAGATAAGAAAAGGAGGAGTTCTTGAAGATGTGATTTAAGAAGATAATGAAGTAAAATATAGATAAGTCTATGCTTATAAAGTGATTCAAGGTAAGAAATCCACATAAGATGGATAGAACTCCAATGATAAGTATAAAATGAGAAGATAAATGAGAACAATGACAAAGGAATAAAGTGGAGCCTGAGTTAATCTCAGACCAACCTATGTGTGTAAGAAAGTGTTAATGTAAAATAAACATAGCATGTGAAAGAAATTAAGGGAGATGATCCCTATTTAATGAAGCAAATGTGGAATATGAGTATTTATCTGTTGATAAGTGGTTGAAAAATATAATAAAATAAGAGAACATACCCAAGTGTGATAAATAGTTATAATGAGATATGTTAATTATGATGATTCCTATGCTAATAGCAAGGAACCACAAATGAAAAAGGTAAAATGATACATAAGAAGCCGTAATATGCATAATGAAAATAGAATTGGTTACCTTTTTGCTAGTGACCCCTGAACAATGCTGCTATGATGTGGGAAGTATGTTTCCCTTTGTGTCTTTCCTTTCTAGGACATAACTTTCAAGTGGATCATTGCCACTTGGTATGTGTGGATTCATTGTAAGCATGAGGGTGGATAGCTTATTATAGCATAAGGTTTCTTGGACTATGATTCCAAGATCATAAAGTTTGTGATGAGTTTTCTTTTGAGCCTTCCAATAATTAGGAAGACTCCTCTTATATGTCTTGATATTTGTTATGTTTGTAAAAGTAGTTGAGATAAGGATATGAGTTCCTTATAGCACATGAGGTGGATACCAAGGTAATGAATCCTAGTATCTAAGATATATCAACAATATGAGAAGTATGTGAAGGTTGGAGATGTTTAATACATGAACATTCCAAGTATTCCTCTCCCTTAGAGAGAGAGATAGTTGATGATGACCCTCTAAATGTTGTTTAAAAAAAGTCATTCTATAATGTTGTGTATGGTTCAGTGATAGTTGGACAGGACCACTATCAATGATAGATGGTTTGTTGGTCAATAGATATGCTATACCGTGCTCCTTTAAGATAAACCTATGATTAAATATCAATGCATAAGAGTTAGATTGGATGACATAATTCACACAACCATGATGAGTTTATGGTTATGTCCTTTAGACTAACCAAAGTACAAATAGAATTTATGAATAGGAGGAACAGAGTGTTCCAGTCATGTCATACAAGTTATATCAAGCTTTGAATGATGACATGTCAAAGTATTTCAAATATTGTAAAAAATATGATCAATATTTATTCAACAACCTTAGGGTTGCCGAAGCAACAATAGCTATGAGACAAGATAAGCAAGAGTGAGATGGGGTTGACTAAATGTCTTTATGGGATCATTATATGTCTTCTAAGTAGGTTGTGTAAATCCTAGTAAGGTAAAGATAGTGTTGTTGTTTCACCCCTAACAAGGTTGAATAGGAATGATGTTTCCTTATATGGAATGATAAGTGCCAACGTCAGCATTTCTTTTGATGCTGAAAAAGAACTGACAAGTGTTCCCGTGTTAGTGTATAAAAAAAGGGTGGATACATCACCTTTTTTATGTGCTTCAAGGAATGGTATGGGACACATGTCATGATTGGTAAAAAGCTAGCAAGTATGACTTTTGAGTAATGTGTTGATACAATAGATATAGTTTTAGGATGATAGCTAGAATTTAAAGTTGAACATTAGTACTAGAGTTGTACAGATGACACAACAAGTTTCTACATTCCATATTGAAAATGTCTTCTTAGATGGGGCTTTTTGTACTGACCCAAGATGAGATATGTATGAATGATGTAAAATCACCATGATATGCAAGTAACCATGTGAAGGTAATAGGATGAGGTGCAAAGGAAGTACCCATCTTTGTTTACCTTGGATTTTGGGGGCAAAATCCATGTTAGGGGTTTATAGTTGTAAGGCCCCTAAACTTGCTTAATGAGTTGAATATACTTAATTACCATAATTGAATGTTTATAACCCTAATATAACCTTTTGATATGCTTTGAAATCATAAGACAATCCTAAGTTTCAAATTTGGTCCAATTTGGACACTGTTTGAGCAAGTTATGCAATTTTATGCACATTTTGGACTTTTATGAAATTTACCCAATTGAGAGGTTTTATTTGCAATTTATCACTTGAATTATGTTCCTTGGATATTATATCATCATTATTAATCTTGTTGAAGCATGGGGAACCTATTTAAACCTTGTTTTAAATGTGTTTTCTCCAAGGGTATTTTAGGACTTACCCCTTCACGGATGAGCTACCTTTAGTAGCTATCAACTAAGGAATTATGTGATTAGATGGGAAATTCGACAAAGGAAATCTAAGAAGGTCTATAAGGACGGTGGAGGAGCTTCTTGTGTGTGTGCTTGTATATTCTTAATAGTTTAAGGCCATAGAAAGATGGGGAAGCTACTTTTACACCTCATGCTTGCTTCCATCCTTATCCATGGGCTATATTTGCCTCTTCCTTGTCCAAGTTCGAAAATATGCTTGCTTTATCTTTCCTTTAACCTGGAGAAACGAATACCCTCTGGTTTTATGCAGAACCAAGTGCTCTAAGGTATAAGACAACCTCTTTTTGGAGAAGAAGGTCTCCTAGAGCTCCATTTAGCCCTACCTAGGATTTCCAAGATCATCTTCTAGGGATTTTGACCAAAGCAAGTTATTTTCTTCCTTCCTTCTCCATTTCTATTGCTCTTCTCCTTCCTTAGACCTTCCTTCAGGTTGGAACCTTACTGTTCCATGGTATAAATTGCTCTAAAGCTCTATGACCCTATCTTTCTTGCTCCTTATGCTTAGGGTTTGCTCATTTGATGAAGAAAGGTGCTAGGTGGACGAATTCATAGCTTATTCTTGGATTTTCTACCCTACCTGCTCGAGATTTCTTCTATTTGGGGTTTCATCTTCTCATTAGAGGCAATTTTTATAACTTGCTCCACGCTTATTGCTTCCATAAGCTTTCTAGATCATGTTCTTGCTTGAAAATGATGATTTATGCACTAAAAAGCTATGCTTGACTTGGATTTCGATTTTTATAATGTTCCCTCTTCTGATTTCAGTTCTATATAAACCTGTGATCATGTGTATATTATTACTAAGGTATAACATGACTTGGATCAGGTTGGTTTGACAACCTATGATGCTAAGCACCTATCAACCAATGGTCAATTTTAGGGTTTAAAGCTGATTTCTTCTATAAACCATGACCCGATGATGGTAACATTGCAGGAACCCTATGGTGTTGTCTTCATGACAACTGATGGTCATGATCAAGGGTGTCAAATGATGGTGACAACCTATGGTCACCCCCTTAGGTCAGGTTTTGGACCAATTAGAAGTTTAATGATCAACCATTAAGTACCCTACTGATGTTATCAATCAATGATGACATTAGCTTAATATTTGATGCTGATTAATGAATATAGAATTGATCTAACAACCTATGGTGACTTAAGAGTCTCTAATGATGGTGGATCTGGTCTCTAAAACCTATGTTGAGTCAAGCATTATAGTTGTAGAATCAACTAAGCCTGAGACCAATGGTTTCTTGGGTCACTTGATGCAATGGTTGAACCTATACTGTAATTGATGGTTTTAATATATGAACTTGACCCAATGCTCAAGATATAATATTTATTCATCCAATAAAGTGGAATGAAGTCTAATGTAATATTTTGGTCCTAATAATGTGATTTATATGGTTTCCTTTGTATGATCAACTTAAGGAGCTTACCTGTTGACATTGGTTAGCTTATTTTAAATGAACAATTGATTGTGGGTTTTACCCTACTCTTAATGGAACCCTTATTGTTGTTAACCAAAGGATGTCTAGGGTTAAATGGTAACTTTTATAGATCACAACTTAATAACATCATATATGATTCATTCAAGGTGTTTACTTATGTAAACAACAAATGGTCTTACCTTTTAAACATCCAATGGTTCTGGGTGACATTATGGTATGGCGATAAGGGTTGAATGATGATGGAACAAATGGAGGGTTACCCTTAATAAGGTAGTCTTACCTATTCACTCATATGAATAGAAGGTATGATCACCATATTGTGTTGATATGTAACCCTAATGAGTTATAGCTTGTTATACCTAGCTTTAATATAACTAAATGATGGTAATTGGGTATGAATAGTCCTTGAATGACTAATACCATCATGGATTACTCTGTTACTATTGTTGAAACCCTAGTATGCTATAACCCAATGGTTACACCTTGATTTATGTGTGGCTTCATACTTGAGAATAGTATGTAATGTGATGGTGATGCTTCACCTTATGCATCCATGATCCAATGGGGATGCCGTGAGTTAGGGTTTGGGGTATGAGTGCTGATTAGTAACATTGATATAATTTATCATGTTGAACCTAACTCTAATGCAAATAGATAAATATGAGTATTCATGTTTAACATTCTTATATGATGGAATGATGGTAGAATAACCTACTTAACATGATCATAACCTTAATGTGTTCATTGGTGGTTATCATAGCCACATGGTTGATACTTTCTTATGCTAAACATGTGTAATATGAATATGATGTGTTAATCATATCTATATTCCTTGCATGTTGATGTAATAAAGGAATGTTCTTAATGTTAATATAACCCTACTATGATTGTTTATGAATATATCCTAGCTCATTAATGCAATATTGTGCTGATCTGGTGTATTATATGTAAGTGATGTTGTTGAGCCTTGTTATAAGGCATGGAAAGATAATGATGATCTTGTAGGGAATAGTATGATGGTCTTAATGACCTTTGGGCATGGTTGAGCCCTGAATGAGGTGTAATCCTCTTGTGTTGATAAGGGTTGATACCATGTGATATTGTGAATAGGATTTATATCTTGTGATAGTATGATGACTAGTGTGGTCTCATGAATGGCAAGTGAATAGTACCATGTGATGGTGAGATGAGAAATTATGTTTCACACATTTTATATCTTTTGAAGTTGTGATATTTATATGCTTGTTAGAAGTGAATTAGGATTTGTATGTCCACTTGTTTGATGCAACCTTAATTCACCCAATTGGCATAACTAATCAAGTAAAACTCTAATCATGTAGTTCCCTGTGCCATAGATCCATCTGAGTGTCAGAACTTGCCAGATGGTGAAACAAGTATTCCTAAGGGAAACTCAGAGCGCATACTGATGAGTATGTTGGGTGCTTGTCATCTTGAATTCAAGTGTTTATGGAGGATGACTGTGGTCATACCTAGCCCTCAGTTTGAGAATGGTTACGGTCGTGTCTCAGTGATTATATATGTGATGATATTGGAGGACAACTACGGTTGTACCTCGGATGGTAGGGTATGCGTACCCACATCGTTTCACTAGTGCCATGACCTGTACCAAGGACGGACTAGGCTGTAGCAGCTTGACCTTATGCGTCGCTGTGGCGAACCCATACTGACCGAGGGCAGAGAAGATCTTAGGAGTCTGACTCTTCCTAGATCTTGTATGGCACTGATTTCGACTTAGCAGTGGTCAGTTGGATTTTGAGTGGTATCCTCTTTTTCCTCAGTGCGTAATAAAAGATGTATTACAGCCGATAGCATATTTGTTTAGGGTTATACACAACGTTTCACATTGGATGATAACCCTTGTTTGTTATCTTTACATAAAGATGATGCTTAGTGCAATTAAGAGATAGTAGATATACTTATGTTGTGGATATTATTAAGATTGTAGATGCGTACATATAGTAGCCATGATTATGTTGATAACTATACTGCTACTACTAATTATAATCATGATGCTAGATATCTCATCTTGTTAGTTATGTTTAACATGCTAGCCATGCCTTTTTTGCAAGAGATGCATATATTGATAATCATGCTTATCCAGATAGTTGTGCTTATGTTGTTAGCTCTTCTTATGATGTTGATATGTTCAACCAATTATACATGCTCATGTTGTTAGCTATGCTATGTTACTAGACTTGCTCATGATGCTAGATATGCATATGCTACTGAATTGCTTATATTGTCAACAAGATAAAGGAAGATAGTCTGGCTAATGATGATAGTTATTATCTACTCCTGTATGTATTTTGTTAATCATCAGTACTGCTGATCTTATTTGTTATATTTAATTAAACTGCTTAACTATTTAATTACTTAAACATGTTGTAATCAATAAATTTTGTTGGAGGTTATATCTCTTGTTGGGACATGGGTCTCACCCTTGTGATTCACCACATTTTTTTAGGTAATCAAAAGTGACGAAAACAAACATGTGACAGCAAAGAGGATCTTTAGTAATGAATCTTTGAGGAAGTTGATTAGATGTCTAGTGTGTCCTAGAGTCATCCTTGTACTCTCAGGTCCATGCATGAAAAGTTTGTATATGATGTATCAAATGAATCATACTTTTTTTTAACATATTAATGCTTATTTGTGTGGTATATATGAATATTGTTCTCCTGTGAATATATGCTGTGGCTAAGGAAATAGAACAATTTGTATCAAATTCTTAGCATAGTATGGATATAAGAGATGTTGGTCTCTCATGCAAATGTTTTTGAGTGGGTGTTGATGTTGAAATCGGTTTTAATTTACCCATATTTTTGGGTATGTGATTATTTAGTGATTGATTATGTTTTATGTTTTGAGTAATCTCGTTTAGTGTAATGGGTTCTCACAATCAACCTTTCATAATTCCTAGGGTTGCATAGATAAATTATAGGGCAAACATGTCACATAAAGGGGAACTATGTAAGACAAGGTTACTAACTACGAAAACAAAATTGAAGTAGTCAGATTCCGATTACCATGGACTTTGATACCATGATGTAAAAGAGTGAAATCACCCTTTTACTAAAAAATTGAAGAATTAGCATCCATTCCAAACACACTCAAAGGTATGATGGAATAGGTATAAATTTTCCAAATTTATTATAATGGTATACAAAAGACCAATAGTGAAGCAGCGGAATAAAATTTGTAACTATATTCAATTTCACATAAAAGATTACAAAAATACATCATTCTCCCATTAGGGTTACATCAAGATACAACAATTAGGATCTAGATAGAGGGAAGTCTAGACTACTTCAAATCTTATATCCAAGATAGTATCTCCAAGTGCTAGGTCCATGCCAAAAGCTATGTTCTCCTTGTTCAATCCATCACCTTGTCCTAACCTGGGTGGTTGGGAAAGCACCCAACAAAAGGGAAAGGAAAACAAGGTATGTGTCAGAGATAATGAATAAGAAACAAAGATAAGAACAATACTAAAACTTAAGGTATAGATTCATCATAGGATGAGAAGGCAAAGAGAATTAGGTATAAACAAAAGATTCTTGCCATAACAAATAAATTATAAGAAGCAGCATGCATGATATTAATTGGACTACATTAACTAAGTAGGGTTGAAGCACCTACCAGACCTTAACCAAATAGATGAGGGGAGAGTAAACACATTCCCAATCACCTATTAAATATTTTATATTGGGGAGAATAATGCATTCCCCAGGGGGAGAGTAAACACATTCCCCAGGGAAAAATAACACATGCCCTAACTATGGGTGTTTGTACATAAGTACCACTACTATAGCTAAATAGTCAAATAAACCATCATGCTCAATAAATAGTAAAGTGGCAAGATAAATCATCATATAGTTGCAACATTGCAGTGGGGTTCCAAGACCCAAGAAATATTATATTAAATCTAATTTTGAGGCAACTAGAACAAGAGAAACAATAATGAAGGAAATAGGGTTTTTTTCATGCCTCATTATGGAAAACAGGGTTTAGTTGCAAATATCACAACTTAGGGTATAAGGAAAGCACATACCTTTCATATTGAATTCGATTAAAAACTTTTACCACCTTTAGATGATCCAAGATCCACCTTTCCTATTGTCAATGTATTAACATGTATTAGGGTTTTACATATGCATAAAGGTAAAGAAACCCTAACTTTCTGACTTTTCACACAAAACTTCAATTTAGACTCCCGAAACATCACCATTGATCCGTTTAGGTTCTCCTGATTAAGAAAACATATAATTTTGTCTATTTTGGGAGTTATGAGAATTAAAGTGTATTTTTGGTGATTTTAATCTATTAAATTCATTTTTAGAAAACACTTTTTGATAGAAATCAAAACCAAGTCTCAAAAACATTTTTATTAGAAAGATTACAATTTTCTAATTCCAAAACATATTTTCTTTTAATTTTTGGACAATGGAGTAAAAGGATCCAATTTTTTGAATACCGACCAACCACAAATTGACACGTCATCAAATATAAGCAAGAAAGGCGATTAGAAATAGAGGAAAAGAGGACCCACACTGAGTTGTCAATGATAATGAACAAATGTTCACCAAACCACTATTATTTCCATAAATTAAACTTAAAGGCCAAAAAGGATAGAAATGAAAGGAAAAGCTTAGAAAGAGGGCCAAAAGACAAAATGTCCAGGATTCAGTATGTTACAACTCTCCACAAAGCCATTGATGTGTGCCATTGGGTCCTCCATACTATAGCCATGAAATGATTGCAATATAATGAGTGCCACCAGCCCAAGGTCTATCTTGTAGCTATCCATATGACAACTTTCCGTTTAATCGGTCCTAACTATGCTATTGTCGAATATGCCTTGATCTTTTCCCATACAATTTGTTCTTTAAGATCGCTCCCAAACATGTCTTCACCATTAGGGTCCATGTCTACTTCCTGTTCTTGCTCTACTTATGGTGGTGGGTATGAAGAAGTCTTTCAACTAAAGCCCTGAATTCTCTTGCCCTATGATGAAGTTCTTCTGGGCCTATGCCATGTGGAGTTGATTCCTCATAATTAGTGGTTGCGGTCTAAACCATGCACTAGTACCTAAGAGTGGAATAGTAGTGAGTGAGAATGAGTACTTTTGAATTTTAGTGGAGATATAAACTTTTCAATTTAAGAACAATTTTAATGAAGCAAGAATAGGCAATAATTTTTCAATAGAAAATAAATAAAATAGCCTAGAGTGGTCGGTCACAGCACTCATAGTGCAATTTAGGAATTAGCTAGGTGAATTAGCAATACCTCTTAGTTGTACCCTTTACCACCATAGTCCCTCTCCAGAGGCACGATATAACTTATGTGAATCTATGACCTTTCCAACCCTTAATCGATCTCGTAAAGTAATTAATAGTTTGAGTAATTGATTATGGTGATCAAGTATAGGAATTTCATTAAGAAATTGCAGATTTATGTCAAGAATTAAAAGAAATAATTATATTAACTCATGGAAGTCAATTATAGTGCAATATCGAGCTACTCTTGGTCCTAAGGAACAAGGGGATTGGCCCCGTATGATTTCTATTGTCTCACACAAGGAGGAGAGAAGAGAAAATATGATAAACATAGAAAACTAGTGTATACCCCTGGAGAAATCAATCTGGAAGATCCCCTCTGGAAAATGTCTCAATCTGTAGTGTTCCAGCTATAAGTCTTCTCTCTGGAGATGCCCAAATAGTCCCAGACATGGTTGTCTCCTTAATATCCTCCTCTCCCAACTCTGTGCTCAGTTGCAATAGAACAAAATGTGATCTCTAGGTCTGGTTGAAATCTCCTTAGGTCATAAGTGGGACTCGGGCTTTCATTAAGTCCCAAATGTCAAATCTAGATTGATCTTCAGTCTACATTGATTGCGCAAAGCCAGTACCATCAACTGGATGTTGGTGGCACCAAGTCCTCAGCTGACTCGACCCTCTCGTTGATTGTCGATGCTACTGACAAGAGGCTCGATAGCACTGAGTTGCCATTTTGTGAGTTCTGACTTCTTATAGTTATGAAAGTTGGTACTATCAACTTGGTATTAGTAGAAACAAGTTGATAAATCTTAGTTACTTATGCTCTCTAGACCACAAGTCAGTTGCACTGACTTAGCATTTTGGTTACTGATGCTCTCTAGACCACAAGTTGGTTGCACCGACTTGGTATCAGTAGAACCAAGTTGATAAATCTCAGTTACTGATGCTCTCTAGACCACAAGTCGGTTGCACTGACTTTTAGGCCCAATTTGTAGGCATGGCCCAACTACGAATTTTTGCCCTTACCTTGACAAGTCATCTATCCTTACACTTACTTTTTGACTGATCTTGGCCCTCCAATCCCTTGGCCATGGATTCGAGTTCTAATCCAATAATTAATACTTCTTCTTCAACTTCTGTACACCTTATGTTTAGATAAGGAGAGGGAAGCTTGGCGCCACATTTTGCCACCTTGTATGACACTTTTGAGCCCACAGACCTTTCTATTTAAACCCCATCTTTCATTTTCACCTCTTTTCTTGGCATTTCATGAACCCTACCCCCAACATTTGTGCTCCTTCTCCTTCCTTTTCATGACTGCACAGCCAACCATCCCATTTGGGGTTCTCTCCCAGACCAACCATGTTGTTGGGTTTCATCTCCATCGGCAACGGCTTACCATCCCCTCCATGAGACGGATGGAGGCCTAGCTCGTGATTGTGACCCGCTTGACTGGCGAAAATGCTGAGCGCGCAAGCGGGTTGCCTGGAGGGCGTACGGGAAAAGCAGCCAACCGTTGTTTGGGTCGCGTGGGGCAAAGGATCGTCAGCAGGCCAGGCCATGGGCCTTTTCAGACGACGGGAGGACTAGGACTAGGTTAAGTGACCAGGAAGGCGGCCGGCTCAAGAGCATTCTCCCTCTCTCCCACTTCGATCTGGATCTAAGAGTCCAGATCATCTCAAAACAAGGCGACTTTATAAAATTCAAAACTAATTGCTCCCTTATCAAAATATGGACTCCAAATATACTATTTTGATCAGAAAATTGAGCCTTATCTAGTGAAAATGGTTTTAAAATCTAAATCTACTCGTGATTATCCTATTTTTTTAAAAAGTGGTACTTTGATGCTTGTTTAATGAACTTTATGCCCTATTATATGTCCTTTGTGTCTCTAATGACATCATTTTGCTTTGAACCTCCAAATAAGAAATATTAATTCACTTGGATTTTGTTTTATGCTTTTAATCTTATGTATGTACCCTAAAAGTTTACATTTGACCTTATCGATGAACCTTGTATGGTCATGTATGATGTAACTTGATCACGATTGAAACATTATCCTTTCTTGCTTTTATATAATCACCTAACTTCAAAATCAGTTGTCTTTATATTATTGGATGACACTTTTGATTTAGATCTTATGTCCTTTCCTCATGAATAGATCTTGTGACCTAAAAACTCACTTTTGCACTTTCATATGCCCTAATTAATGACGTTTCAAATACTTATGAGTTTTGGATCCTTTAGACCTTATGAAAAGTTGATCCTAAATGTTCAAACCTTTATGTTCACCTTAAAATCAGTCCTAATATAATTTGTGACACAAAATTTTATGTAATACACTTATTAACCCTTGAATACATGTGACATATGTATGACCCGTAATATGTTCTTGATTGCACAAGTTGCTTGTTGGGCTGTAGCATTGCTAAATCATACTCTAATGTTAGATATGCTATCTTAACTACTTCAAATTAGTAACTTAACATGCTACAACTCGACAACCTTAACTGGATCTATCCTATTCCCTAAATGCTTCATTTACTTAGAATTAAGACCCAATTTCATGAAATGAATCTTTTATGTATAACTATGATCTTGCATGAATATTATAAATCTCATGCTTCCTCAATGGTCAAATTAGACTTTATCCTTTGCTAGTATCACTCTTAATGTGGATGATTCACCTAGACTTAGGAATAAATGTTGACCCTTGAACTATGTTGATTATGGACATGCATGATTGGAGGTTTGTAACTATGTTGAACTATTTGAAACCTAGGACTAGGAGAACATTCACATGACATGTTTCATCTTTATATTAAGCAAACCCTTTGAACTAAAACACCATGCTATATCTTTCCTTTGTGAGGTTCCCTTGGTTTGGATCATCTCTAGGGATCTCACTCAATAAAACATATCTTGTACTCTAACTCGCAAGGTACGCTTAATCTCTTGACCCTACTATGTTATTAGAATGACTGTATGTATGCTCGTATGAATGCTTGGCTAGTAGTTACTTGTTTGAGATAGTGTTCTTATGATTACTACGTTCTTGTTTGTTTATACTATGTTGACAAACCTTGAACATAATATAAAAAAATCCATTATATAACCTTATGTACCTCCCTGAATTAATCGAGGTAAATACACAATGCATGAGTGAAACATGGTTAGATCATTGACTTCAGTCTTGAGGTCCCTCAAGTTGATAAAAGGGTAGCTAATCTTGAGCATCCTTATGGACCCTTTCCTTTGAGGAAGTTGGTCAAAGGCCTATGTTGATATAATGGATAAATGCACTTAAATTGTGCTTTCTATGAATCAACTCCATAATTTGTTTTTGCCTTGTTTCATCTTTTTGTTTATTATCATGTTTTTAGATAATCAAACTTTTACTATAATCTTAAAATGTTTACATGCCTTTCATAGTGTACTCAATGCACTCACATTGATATATTTTGTTTATCAATTTTGTAGTTCCCAAATGAAGATCCACTGCACTCAAGACTCTAAGCTCTAAAATGCAATACATATGGGTATAGTTGAATCTAGAAATAGGTACATAGCTCTTATCTCCATGTT
Source organism: Alisma plantago-aquatica (assembly GCA_963693085.1). Classification (NCBI taxonomy): domain Eukaryota; kingdom Viridiplantae; phylum Streptophyta; class Magnoliopsida; order Alismatales; family Alismataceae; genus Alisma; species Alisma plantago-aquatica. The sequence goes on from OY856410.1 coordinate 887,226,724, forward strand.
TAGTATCTTGTTATCACTTTTTGTTACTACTTTTACATATATATTGCATGTGTGAAATATTTGTGCCATTCTAAGGATGGACACCTAAGTCCACTCGCATTTGGCTATGTAGCCATTAGGAGTGTGGACTTAGGGTAACAAATAATTCTGTGACAATTACATTATGTAAATGATTAATTAAGATGTATATTATAAAACCGAAAATTTTGGCTTCTTATTACATTGGGTTTAGGTTATGAAATTTACACTAACATATAGGGTTTAATTTTTTTATTTTAGAACATATTTTTACATATTTTTTGACGAGTAAATAACTAATTGTGAATTATATAATATATAATGATTTATTAATAAACTAAAAAAGAGGCAAAAGACTAGTAATCCCCTACATAATGCATCATTATCTTGATGTGTGATATGTAAAGTCATCCATTTAAATAAAACCTGCTACATGATACCCTATTAGAGAGAAAAGTACAAAAATACCCATGATAGTGTGGCATCAATCAACTAAATGCAAGGGCAAAGAAGCAAAAACACACAATATCATATTCTCACTTGGTTCATCTACGATATGGAGGTGATACATCACTACTCCATGCTAGACTAGCCAAAAATTAATCTTCAATCTCTAATTATGTTGGAAGATATTCCATTATGTTCAGGTGACTCCTACGAACTCAACAACCTTTAAAACCAAAACATGAGGTTCAGTGACCTCCACCCATGAGATATGCCACTACTAGCAAGAGCATGATGGAGAGGAACCCAAAAAAATGATAGATCGAAGCACAAAAGAGACGGAAATGAAAGAACAATCCACAATGAAGACAATATGGTGGGTAAAACATGAAAGGAGGCAATTAGAAACACGAGTATCACCACCTAGTTGCAGACCTATGATGAAGAAGCAAAAGAGAGAAATAAGGAAAGAACATTTTAACCTCTGAGTTGGTTGTGCCAAAAGCTTCACAGGGTCCAACTAAAACCTCTATGGATTTTCTATAATCTTGGAGATGCCCACAAGTTTGTTGTCAAACTCATCCATGGTTCAAGGCAAGGAGAAACTAAGAGAATAGGCTGTGGGAGTAATGGGGCTTCTTAAAGAGGAAAAATGGCATGTTTCATATGGTAGAAACATTCACTCCACAAGGAATTCTCAAAGGAAATCCACACCAAACCCAAAAGTAACACATATTTCTTCATATGGTAATAAATATGTTGCCTTGGAAATGATGAAGTAAAGGAGTCTAATACCAAGATATGTACTATTTGTTCTTGCCGATGAATATCCATCCACATAGAAAACAACACCTAAAATATGGATGAAGAAAAAGAAAGATGGACCTACCTCTACTATATCCTTAGATGGCACTATTCGAGATAATTTAATGGTCCAAGAGGATAATGTTTCCCATCCTAATACTCTACTTAATGATGCTCAAACTATTCATCCAACTACTGATAATGCTACAATTTAGTGTCCATAATGTTACTCATTCTTCAGTTGATCCTTTGGATGATGAAGTTATCTAACATTAGCCTGATGCAGTTCCTATTTATTTGCTTGAAACTCCTGAAGCCCTTGATGATTTTACCATACCATAACCTCCTTCTTTCTATGTTAAGATGGGATGAGAGACAAGAAGCTAGAGTGATAAAATGAAGTGACCATCATATCAAATGCAAAGACAAACAAAGAAATGGACCAATGACCTTGTTGGGGAGGAGGAGCACGAAACTTCTACAAGTTAATTTACGAATAACAACATCTTTTGGAATATTCATGGTATTCGTCATGATAATATGATTAACTGCATTAAAGAATTAATCTCTCGTTATCATCCTCCTATGTTCACTATTCTTGAACCTTGAATATCTGCTTCAAGGGTTGATGAGGTTATACATAGACTTGGATACTCAGCCTCTGGTCATGTGAAGGCACGAGGCTTTTTGGGGGTTATCTGGCTCTTATGGCAGATACATATTAGTAGTATTTGACTCATTGAAAATCATTGACAATTTCTTCATTGTTGTGTGAATGAGTAGTACTATCTTACTATTGTATATTTTCACCTGAATACAACTATCAAAAAGACATTTTGGAAGCATTTATCACGTATACATTTATATATTTATATATCCTCGGTAGTTATGGGTGACTTTAATTCAATGTTATTAGATTATGAGAAATAAGGTGGAAGGAGATTCAGTTATAATGAGGCATCCACATTTCAAAATTCTATTCTTTAGGATGATCTAATCGATATTGGATTTTCTAGTTTTCCATTTACTTATAAAAAAGGCTCTCTTCAAAAATATTAGATAGAGTTCTCATAATTCTCTATGGCTTCAATCTATCTATGAGTGTTTAGTTAAACATTTACCTAGAATTGGATCTTATCATAATCCTATCTTTCTCAACAATACAACACATCATGCAAATCAACATGCTTTTTGTGTCAAAGCATCATGGAATCATAATACATCATTTAAAACTTTTCTACAGAATATTTGGCCTTCTCATCGTGGAATTTTCTCATCTATTCAGGATGTCAAGCCACTGATTAATTGGGATAGATCAGAATTATAGAGAACACAACAAGCAAAACATCCTATCCTCATAGAACTAGAATCTTTGCAGTCATCGTTGACTCAGTCCTTTTCGTCTGTCATAGATGACCATTGTACATAACTTCAAAGTAGGTATCAATCTATTCTTGTTGATGAAGCGATTAACCTTAGACAAAAGTTGCATACAAACTGGTTGAAGGAAGGTAATCAAAATACAATTTTCTTTCATGCTTTCTTGAAATCTAGAAGAACGAGAAATAAAAAAACTCAACTACAAAAGTCTAATGTTGTTTGGATTTTTGACTCCAATGCTTTGAAAAATAATAGTTTTTAATCATTTCAAGCACATTTTCTGGACTTCAATTACTACATCACAGGAGCACATGGACTATTTAGCATCTTTTCTTGAGCCTATTTTAAGTGCGAGTTTCCAGTCTCTAAAATCAATACCTAGTGAATTGGAGATATTCAATACTCTTAAAAATATGGGTTGGAACAAGGCCCCATGCCCTGATAGTATACATGTGGAATTCATTCTTCATTATGGGTCTATAGTAGGTTGCTCTGTAATCTCTACTATATAGTCAAGTATACTGGGTTTTCTATTATCAAGTCATATGTGTAATACTAATGCAATTCTTATTCCAAAATGTGCCAATATATCCAAGTGTGGTCAATTGTGTTCGATTTCTTTAAGTAATGTTGGCTTAAAACTTGTCTCAAAAATAATTATGGAATGGCTAAAGCCGTATATTTCCACTTGGATAGATCATGATCAAAGTGTGCTAATTCCATGATGAAGCATTTTTGACAATATCATTTAGGTTCAAGAACTTATTCACAATATGATGCACCCGAGTTTAGTCCTGATGATGGCAATCAAGATTGAACTATCAAAAGCTTATAATGGAATTCTGTGGTCATTTTTTCTTGATACCATTAAGCATGTTGGTTTACCTCCTTCAAGTATAAACTTCATTATGAACTCTTTGTCCGATCGTCAGATCAGCCTTCTACGGATTGGAGAGAAGCTTCCTAGTTTCAAAGAAAATAGAGGTCTAAGACAAGGAGATCCACTATCTCTGTATTCATTTGTGATATGCCTTACTCGCCTGAGTCAGATGATTAATGGATCTATCAACATAGGTTCCTTGAAACCATATCTCTATCCCAACAAGGTCCAAAAATATCAGATGTAGCTTTTGTTGATGATCTCATACTATTTGCTCTAGACACTATGCCTAATATACAAGCTATCATACATTATTTTCAATCATTTAAATCTGCTTTTGAACCATCTATAGCACCTGAAAAGAGTGTTATCTTTTTCTCAACAACTATCAACACAACTATCAATAACTTGGTTTGCTTGTATGCTAACATGAAAAAGGTAACTGAACTTGGTCATTACCTTGGTGTCCCTATCTTACATGGTAGGATATATAATGATACATATGGTGAGGTCTTTGAGAAGGCCAAAGCTGTGCCACCAATTGGGTTGCACATACTTAAGTTTTTTCTGGCTATGTTTGTATGGGGAAGTTAATACTTAGTGCTATTCCAACTTTTACTATGTAGGCTAGTATATTACCAGTTAATTTATTCACTAGATTGGATAGACTCATTAGACATTTTTTATGGAGAAGGGGCCCTTCTAAAAAACCATTGTCTTTGGTTGCATGGAAAACTATCAATGTTGTCTAGGAGGATGGAGGTTTAGGGATTCTAAGTATGCACTACTAGAATCAAGCATTATTGATGAAGGCAAGTCGGAAGATTCTTAATAAAATAGATAATCTATGGGTACAAGGTCTTATTCATAAGTATAAATCTGACAAACCTATTGTTGGGCATTACTGTACTTCTTTCAGGAGGATCATATCGTCTCTTATTTCTTTGGCTCTCTCTAATCACACTTTCTTTGTTACTAATGGATGCTCTATCTCTACATGGTATAACCCTTGGGTTCTTGGCCAAGGATTGTTAAATGATAAAGTCTTATATCCTATTTAGGATGATCTGGATGACCTAAAAATTAGATCTATTATAATGGACAATCATCTCTGGGATGCTGAGTTCCTAGGTTATTTTCTTTCTATAAGTATTTTTGAGCTAACTTTGAGCCTACCAACACCCATAAAAATGATGCTATGGATTCAAATACTGGAATAAGGGTTCTAGAAACAACTTTAATTATCATCCTGCATATCATCCGATAACTGATGATGTGGTCTCCATGAAGATTGAACCATGGAGTATCATCTGAAACTCAAATTGCCATCAGAATTTGTATATTTTATTTGGTTGATAGCACATCAGGAATTGATGACAAATCATAGACGGTCTTGGTGACACTTCACTGTTGATAGTTCATGTGTCTGATGTAATTATCTCAAAAAAGTTGTATTACATGTTCTCAGAGATTGTTCTAATGCAAAGGATGTATGACGTCATCTTCAGATTAATATCCAATACCTATAGTTCTTATTCTCTACCTTTGTTCTTGGATAAGGTCCTATCTACCTCACAGAGCTTGTAATATTTTTTTCATTACTTACTTTAAACTTTGGAAGAGTAGAAATAATTTCATTTTCAACAATGTTGTTACTCCTTCAGTATCAATTATTGGATCTATGCTACACCATTCATGATGTTGATATTTATTGGTCATGTATAAATGATAATACTAGTTTAGTGCAACTAGCACATGCACTGACTTCTTGGCAACACCCTCCATGTACATGGATGAAGATCAATTGCAATGAAACTGTTAAAAATGAAAAAGCTACTTGTATGACCCCTGACCTTGCTTTTGGTTGAACCTACTTGCTTAGCATAATTAGATGCTTTAAACCTTAATCTAATCTTGTGATATTTTATGATATCATGTGATATGCTTACGTTTCAAGTTTGGTCCAGTTTGAATGTTTTTTGAGCTACTTTTACATATATGTGCTTATTTTGGACCTAATTGCAATTTACCCATGTTTAAGGTTTTTCTTGCAATTTGTCACATGCTTGAGGCGCCTTAGATGTTTCGACACCATGTTGGAGAGGGTGATTCTTTGGGGTGCCTTGTTACATCTTGGTTGATGTGGTGACATCATGTGCTAAGTTTTAGGGTTTGCTTGGATGCCCTAGTTTGATATTTGACCTTGTTATATATTTGTCTGATGAGCTTGTGTTTCAGTGATCGCCAAGCTTTCCTTTGTCCAGGTTCCTCTTTGGTCAATTATGTTTGAGTACATCCCCCTAGTATTAGCAGTCGATGAGTCCATGAAACCCTCTAGGTCGCCAAGAAACCCTAGGGTCTCGGTCTATGCAATCGTTGAGTTTTGATCTCCTTTAGTCGCTAAAAATGTTTAGTGGTCGATGAGTTTTCCTAAACTAGATGGTCGATGAGTTTTCTTGGACTAGCTGGTCGATAAATTTTCTTGGTTATAACGCCCTAAGATGCAAGCTTGAGTTTGGTGCTTGCATTGATGAGTTATGATGAACACTTGGCATATGTTTGCATGACACCTAACCTCCCTTCTCTCTCTCTAACACTTGGCTATATATACCTCCCTCCTTGCATGCATCTAAACCCTTTGCACTCTTTCTTTCTCTCTTCTTTCTTGGAGCTCGTCCCCCTTGTTCTTGGTGGTGAAGGTGGAGCTCAAGTGGTCGATCCATCTTGCATGTTGATCTAAGGTTTGGAGCAACCCTTCCTTGGTGATCGTTTGGTGATCCTTGCTTCTTCTTGATCTTTGGTAAGTGATCTCTTTCTTCATCTTCATTTTCCTTACCCTACCCTCTTCTTCTTTCTCTTCTTGGTCAAACCCATAGTTCTCCATGGTAGTGCTTGAGTTGAGAATGAAGAACTCTTCTTCCTTGCCTTTTCTACCTAAGGTTTTTCTCTCCTTCTTGCTCTTTGACCTAGGGTTTGTTTCTTCTTGGAGGTGGAGCTAGCTTGGCCAATAGTGGTGATCAAGTTAGGGTTTCTCTCTCTTTTCTTGGAGTATCCTTCACTACAAAAAAAAGATGTTTTGGCTATATTTATTCTAACTACATATATTTTGTTTGTAGTTAAAAGATACATTTTCTTACAAAGTATAAGAATGTAAATAAAAAATGTAGTCTCTTTAAATAACTAGAAATTTATTATATTTCCGAAGAGACTGAAATTCAAAACTTTTCACGACTCCTCTCCCCCCTCTCTATCAAATAGCAAACAAAATTTTGCGTGCTTATCTCCTCCACTTTCCAATTTGGGGGCGATGAGTACGCGCTCTCCTTCCCCACAGAATGCTACCCAATTCGGACGCCCTCGTATCCGCACCTCATTCTTTCCACCCCTTTTGGTCGGGCCCCTTCTCCATCTTCTTCCTCTGCTTCATTCTAACATCAGATGGATCACGATGTCACCCTTACCTTGATATATCCCTCCCATCTGGCGGCCCCCAATTGTGCCCTCCCCTCCACTAATCTTGCCTCCTCCTCACCTCAACACCTGATCGATCACTCCCCAACACACCCCAATCCCCTTCCCCCAATTTGGAATTGACTTCATAGATCGTCAAAGAGGAGGTGCTAGCGAGATAGATTCCATCTAGGGAACAGGAAAGCTATCAGTGTACGACTATATGTGATATACACTCAGGTAGGTGTCGTTCCCAACGACTCGCCCTAGGTGATGTCTGGAAGCCCTACATCACTGACGTCCTGGTTGGAGCTGCGGCTATGATGGACCATGTTGTGACTCAGGCTACCAACAGGTTTCACTGCTCAGCGCCAAGTCTAGCATCATGCTTACCATGAGAAGCAAAAGAAAAATATGTTTGAGAAGGCTATCTGGTACCCCTCCCGCAAGGTCTATGCCGAGCCCTGGCCCCGTGCCAAGGGCAGGTTCACGAAGCATAACACCGATGCAGATCAAGATTCTACAGAGGATTACACTACCTTGGCTATCATTGCCCCTGACAGGTACGTCTATAGCCACCTAAGCACCATCCTAGTCTTGTCATTCTGATCACACCTTCAGTTTTTGATGCTACATTATCTTCCTGCATTGTGCCTCTATCCTTCCTGTTTGCACTCTTCCGATAGCACATTTATTTAGAATATGCGGTGCTACACAATCGGCATGTTAACTGAGATAGCCTCTTAGTCTTTTGATTTATTGTCTCAGTCATATATATTGATAGGATTTCCTTTTGATCTCTTTCTGTAGTTTTACTTTTAGATGGTTCAAAACCAATTTACGTTTACACAGAACATGGGAAATTTAATGTCAAAAAAATTTCCATGTACGTTTGTTTCGGTACTCTATGTATTGGTTGTATTCACACTCTAGGAATTCCGCTAAGAACCCAAGAACATTGCCACCAACGTACTTCCTGCATCCCAAAGTCATCATAACAAGATAACCAAATAGCCATGAGGGCAACAACACTATGGCAGTTTTAAGTTCAATGTCCGTAACACCAACGTCAAAGTGAGGACTAATGAAATCACATTTGTTCAACATTCCATTCAACTTGATGATGGCATCTAAAGAGGGTCAGATCATGACTTGTCACTTCCCCAACTTCTTGGGATTGTGCATGCTTTTAAAGGCATCATTCAACACATTGACTCTCACCATTGTGATCTCACCTACAAGGCAAATCAGGAGACAATGATGGTTGCAAGATTATATATTATGATGGGTAATGCCATCAAACATGGATCCAATTTGATAAAGTCAAATCCAGTTGATTCTTGGCACTATTTTTCACCTTCATGTGTTCATTTATAGCCATTACCGTAATATGTTATTTGTATCTTGTCACACCAAACACCTCTAGTGATAAAAGCAGGACAAATTAATTACTAGTTTATGAAGGAACCATTTAATAGAGTATACCTCCAGTATGTGTTGAAATCATCTTTAGAGACTATATTGTTTCTTCATTGTTCTTTTTATATAAAATTGTACTCAAGATAGTTCATTAGACTTATCTTTATTACTGATAACCCAACTATTCAGTAATCCACACCTCACTAATTCATTATTGTACTTTGTTAGAGTTATTTTTGAATTCAAACTGCTATCATCTAAATGCAAAAGTAAGGTTCATGAAGGTGTTAGATGACATATAAAGGATAATAATGCAGTCTTGCTATTATTTGTAAACTGAGTCAAACTCCTCTCCCAGTTTAGATAATTTGCAGTCTGAATCAAATTGTATTCCTCACTCAAATTAAACCAAACTGATTTCATGGAATGGTTTACTTTTTGCCCAACTCTATTTTGACTGAGGATCTTTTAAACTTCTTTATTACAATGCTCTAAATTTGAACATAATTTTCATGTACGTTTCATTCTGTACTCTATGTATTGGTTGTAGTTGTAAATATGGCATGTTGTTGAGTTTATTGCAGAATTTTCTGGTGATTGGCACTAGTTTTCCTAAGATGAAATGTATGCATGATCACTGCTTATAATCCCTTCTAAATTAGTTGTCGTCATGAAAAATGTCCGTATGGTTTCAACTAAATATTCTATAGTAGGAGTTTTGTATTTTCCTAGCACAGTCTGAAGATGATGTCGAGCTACTCATCCTTCCCTGCAACTACCATTTCCATACAGGATGCATCACCAAGTGGCTCCATATCAATGCAATGTGTCCACTCTTCAAGTATAACATCCATAGGGGAGACGAGCTAGTATGATTTGTGAACAGTTGGAGACACATTGTTTATACATATCATCCAGGTAAGTGGATACATTCTTTTGTTGACTAGTTTGGTCCACTAGAAGACAATTTTGGTGCCATAGCTTAGGGCATGCATATACCACAATAAGGCCTTGGTTTGGAGCACATGCAGAGGAAACTTCAACTACATAAGATCGAGGATGACATGTTTTATCATTGTATCTTTCAAAACATGATGCAGCAGTACAATCAGAAAAGAAATGAAAATTTAACTTCAATTTGGTTTTGCAAGGCGCGAGCTTTAAATCAACTTTAATTATTTTCTCATATGCATCTTTTACTCTTTCTTTGGGTGTGCTTTTGTTTGATTTTTTATTATATAATAATGGACAACAAAAATGGAGTACGATCTGATTTCTTCTGAATTAAATCTGCCTTTGGCTCAAACTTGCACATTATCCTACTTTTATCTTTTCTTGAAGTTGTTAATTAATGGCACAAACAACTTGAAGATAGGCGGCCGATTACTGGCATGATACCAAAAATTCCATAACATTGACATCAAAATTATCTGCGTTATTAGCTGTCTAACCTTCCAGTTGCTATTCTCCAAGTTTAAGATTTGAATACGGCTTTAGCTCCAACTGCAAACATTTTTATACCTACCATTGTTGCTCTATCATTCCTGACTTCCATAGGGTGGTACATACTTATGTCTAATACAGAGGATGAATACTATTGTTTTTAAGTTCTGTCACATATTAATTTTTTCCTATGTAGGCTCCTTTGTGGTTCTTTAGGTGCAAATCCCCAGTCATGTATGTTTGAAAAAGACAACTGCATTGTTTTCTACTTAGTGTTTTCTATATTAATGGTTGTGATTGCCTGCTCTTATGCTATGGAACTGGCTACACCTATCGGTGTTGCTGCTACTGATGGTGTCTTAATAAAAGATAGTGATTCCTGAAGACATAAACTATGTTATGTGGTATTTGACAAAACTGATGCATGAGCATAAGAGAACACTATTGTTACTGATTTTACAGGTTGCTTTGGTTCAGACCATGGAAAGTTTCTTATCTTACTTGCTTCTATAGAGGTATAGTCATTTCTCACAAAAAACTTAGTTGTATAAAATTTAATTTCATTTATTCTATTTGTTTCCCTCTGCTATTGTGGTCTAGTCAAGCAATGACACCCACTTGCAAGAGCTATTATTGACGATTCATACCAATATCAATTTTTCAAGGGGATTTCTACTAAATGAGAAGATGACAAACATAAAAAAGAAGCAAAGCTATCCACGTGGCTTTTGGAGACCCAAAAATTTCCTTCATTATTTGGAAAAGGAGTATTGTGTTATACATCACCCTTATAAGAACTGCCTGAAGATGACCTTCAAGAATGTGTTTATCTGTTGTAGGTCAGAATTTTCTGCATTATTTGGAATTGTATCAATTTTTTTGCATTATTTGGGATTTTATTGAGTTGTTCCACTGGTATTGTTGCTACTATAAAAACTAAATTGTTACAATAGAATTTGATTAATTTGCATTCAGGTGACTCATCTCATTGATTACTCGTTTAATCATCTGACGAAGCATATGAACATGGCTCAAAACCATCTCATATGCATCATACTATGTTTTCATCTCATATAGATTCATACCTTTTTGGAGGTTTTGTATCTAGCTGGAGAAAAGTTCGAATATCAATATCAACTACATGAGCTTCCTATGGCCAACCAGAAGCAAAGCACGGAGAAGTTCTCTATTTTCAATCACGAAGAGCAATACCTTAGCAGTCTTTCTCTTCTTATGAGTTTATCAATATTATCATATTCGTCGACGATACAACTGGTGGAATTAATACAAAAGAAAAATCAAGATAGAAGAAGATGCACATGATCATGTGACATATAGAGTCTGCAGTGGATAGAGGTAGTCAGAAGAAGATATTGCATACATGTATCTTTTTTCATACATATTGTAAAACATGGGCCAGATTAATGTCCTCCCCATGGGTACTCTGTTCAAATATAAATAAAAGTATTATTGTTGACATTGTAAGCACAACTCGATCTTGATTAACATTCATCTTTTTTCTTTTTGAAAACCCATCTATATTGGCAAGCGAATGACTAGATACATAATGTCTCTTACTACATATGTATGTGTAGTATATGATGTCTTTCACTACACACTAGCTATAATTACATGTGTAGTAAGTGCTAATTTTTGCTATACATGAACTACAAATACAAATTGTAACCAATGCCGTCTTTCCCTACATATCATAGCTACAAATTGAATTGTAGTCATATATTTAGCTACAATAGAAACTACATATTTATATGTAAGGACATTTTTTACCTACAATTAGGGTTACATATGAATTTGTAGCCATAGGAATAACTAACTACAACTTTAAAAAATGTAGCCTAAACAATTAGCTACACGAGTATTAGCTTCATATTCTAAATGCAAGGATCAATGTAGCCAAAGCTTTTAGCTACAAATTTTGGGGTTTTTACTATAATTTTTTTTTGTAGTTAAAGACCATATTTTTTGTAGTGCTTGCTGTTGGGATGATTCATTTTTGCTAAGGCGAGTTATATAACTTTCCATTTTTGCTAAGGCGAGTTATATAACTTTCTCCTCGATTATTTCTTACACATATCTTGCATGCAATTAATCTACCCTAAAAACGTGGTTCTATAAGGAGTGGGATCCCAGAGGGGATCAACTCCCTACTAAAAATAAAAAGACATCATCCCATATAATCAAACACCAACATAATGTTTTCACAAAAAGAGATGATAACCAATTCATTCAACATGTATGTGTCATAATACCAAAAGTAGCAGCGGAATTTATAAAGTATCTAACCATTACAAGCTAGCTATCATCACTAGTCTTTCACCACGTAGGGTGAGATAAAGAAAAACTAACTAAAAATAGGACTAGTTGAGGATCACCTAGCCACTTCAATAAAGTCTCCCACAAGACTTCTGTTTAAACTTGATGAGGTCCTAGTCCAACTTGGTTGTCACCTCCTTGACCTGTACATGGGGTTGGAAGTGTGCCCCAACAAAAGGAGAGAAGTAGATACGTCAACAAACATCGGTATGTGCATACTAAATATCGATTTTTGAGCAATATTATGAAATAAAGTATGTCAAATAGAAGACTTTCCATGGAAAAAGAAAAGGACTACCCAATCGGGCATAAAAGAAATAAGAATTTAATAAAGTGATTAATAAGAGCAAGACATTCATGTATTTCACATGTGACAATACTAGAAATATAAACATGCTGGTAGGAAATAATACATTTACCATAAATATGGGGTGAGTAAGAACATATACACATCTACTCTGGGGCCACGTTTGGTTCAACAGAAAGCATTAATATAGGATGTGAAAAGGAAAAGATACCATCATGAGACATGATGCTTATTTGTCCATCCTATGTTTGGATGCAACCAAGAAGGATTCACAAAAATACCCAATTCAACTTTTCTTTTTTCCTTTTTCACATGTTCATACCTTCCAGAATTGCTGGCATAGGCAGTAGTTTCCATTAGAGAGGAAGAGAAAACTTCAGGCGGTGAGAAGGGCTCGGGATGCCCCCTTTCCACGACTGCAAGTTTTGCGTACGGAAGCGACACATTGGATCAAAATAATGATGGAGCTGAAGAGAACACATTTTAGGAATTGCTGCAGTGCAATGGAAAAGGAGAGAAGAGGGGCGAGTGACCTCTTGATACGGAATTTTCCGACGGAAGGCACAACATAGAAAACTGGGAACAATATACATGACGGGAAAGAGAGAAGACCAGGACTTGTGAAAATCGCAGAGCACTCACCAGAGTGCCTGGAACATGAGGACAACAGTAGTGGGAAATCCGAACAAGAAGCAGGAACTGAAGCTGATGGGCTCCCTATCGGTGATAAGGTTTACGTCTGCGCCCATCACAGTCGCCCCAAAGGCATCACAGAAGGAATCAAGGAAGAAGGGAGGGTCGGTGATTCTTCGTCGCCTGGTGTCGTTGCAAGATGCCCATGGCGACATGCATCATCATGGCCGCTGTGGCGGTGTTCTAGCATGCATCTGAGCATGGAGTCGGGAGTTGGAAGTCGCCAAGTTAAGGCAATTCTAACACGAACCCTCTATACCACGCAAATACTTGGGGTCACCACAGAACACGAAAGTCCTAACGGCTTGGGACTCTACTACCGTTTATGCAAACCTAATACAGATTTATCACAAACAAACATGGTATTGCATTTATTAACAGGATAAGAATTCTATCCAATACGTGATCTCCCGCAAAATAACCTAAGTTTGGATATATATCCGTATGTACATCCGTAATAACCTAAGTTTGCTTTAGATAAAAGCAACAGAGAATATAATCCAGACAGATTCTACATCCGTCTCGCGATGCACTCTTCGCAAGAGGCGGGGTTTCCAAATCCCATCAAGGCACATAGTCTCACAGTCGCGCCCACCGCTCGACGCCTCACATTGCAGCCCGTGAGGCCGTGAGTAACAAACTCGACCCACGGCGACAGTTTTGGCACTGGATCGACGGCTACAGTATCAAGGCGGCATCTTCGCTGTCGATCGGCAGCGTCTTCGCACTCAATATATTAACCAAACACCCCCGTAGGGTTTCCTCCTCCTGGTTCAAGGCCTCTCGCAGGCGGAGGAGAGTTTTTGCAAAGGGCAGATCGATTGGAAGGCGGCGGCCACTAAAACAAGTAGCAGGAAAAGCGACCTTTCCGATCTCAAATCCGCTCTTCCTTCCAAGCGCAGTACAGTACTCTCCTGATCGCCGTTCTTCCAATTTTGGGGGAGGGAGAGAGGGCTAATCTCGTAAGCGCTCTCAAGACCAAGCCCCCGTCCCTGAATTGGATAACACTCCGACGTCATGGAGACCCTTTCCCCGAACGCCAGGAAGAGGGTCGAGTTCCTCAGAGAGATCCAGAGTCAACATGATGAGCTCGAAGCAAATTTTTGCCAGGAAAGGGCTGCTCTCGAGGCAAAGTATCAGAAGCTTTATGAACCACTATACACCAAACGTTTTGAGGTTGTTAACGGTATAACTCAAGCAGAGGCTGCAAATAATGAAGCAAATGATACTGAACCTGCTGATGTTGCAAGTGATGAAGAGCAAGGCGTGCCAAAATTTTGGCTTACTGCCATGAAAGCAAACAAACTACTTTCTAAGGAGATCCAAAAGCGTGATGAAGCTGCTCTTAAATATCTGAAAGACATTACGTGGTGCAGAATTGATGATCCCAGTGGTTTTAAGCTAGAGTTTTTCTTCAAACCTAATTCTTTCTTCAAGAATTCTGTTCTAGTGAAAACATATCAAATGATTGATGGAGATGTGCCCGTTTTTGAGAATGCAATTGGTACTGACATTGAATGGTTGCCTGGAAAGTGCTTGACTCAAAAGTTATTGAAGAGGAAACCCACAATTACTCAAAATTTAGAAAGCTTATCAGATTTTTTCATTTCATCGGGTGCTGTTGAGTTGGAGAAGAAACCAAGAAAGGGCGACAAAGAATGCCAACCCATATCTAAAACTGAAAACTGTAATAGCTTCTTTAATTTTTTCAGTCCACCCTGTGTTCCTGAGGTTGATGAATACCTAGATGAAGATACAGTGAAGCTGATTGAGCAAGATTATAATATTGCGTCTACCATTCGTGATAAGATCATTCCTCATGCTGTTTCATGGTTCACGAGAGAAGCTGTATTTAGGATGATGATTTTAAAGGAATCGAGTAATGAGACAAAGCCCATAGAAAAGAAGGCTACTTGGGGTGACGGACGGCCTGGAGAGAGGCCACCTGAATGTAAGCAGCAGTAATTTTCCAGGACATGTTTTCTTTGTGGTGGTTTGGGTTGGGCATGCTGTTGGAGCTGCTGCCTTTTTTTCTTGCAGGTCTTGGGACGTACGTTTGCATCTGATGTATCTCGAGAGAGGCCGCAGAGTGGGATGTCCTAGTTTTGTTAGTGTTACATTATATAATTAGGGCACTTAAAGAAACTGTTGCCGATGTGTCAGTCTTGTAAGTTGGCCTTGATGGTGTTTGGCATGTGAAGCAAGACTATTGCTTTTTGTTTTTTTAATGAAAATTTTAGGTTTTGTTTGACGTTTTATCTGTTGCACATTTGCATCTGATGTATCTTGAGAGAGGCTTTGAGGGTAGGATATCCGAGTTTTGTTAATGTTATTTTTTCTTCTTCTTTTTGTTAGGTTGTTGTTGACATTGAAGAATCTTTTCTAAGGTAAAAATCCTGGTTCAATAGCTTAAAGAAGGCAATTCTAACACGATTTTTTTTTTTACTCGTCTCTGAAAACTAGAAGATCTAGAAATACCATCAAGAGTCTAATGATAGATGGGGGATTGAAATATGATACATCCAACATAGCTAATCATATTGTCAATTTTTATTTAGATTTATTTTGCAGAGGGAAACATGAGATGTCTGGGAAGGTAATTGGAATGGGCCTTGTATTTCTAAGGAGCAAAGTATATCCCTTTCTAGTCTTGTTATAAAAAAAAGTGGATGATGTTATTATGAGTTTTAATGAGGATAAATGCCCTGGCCGGAATGGGTTTAATGGACATTTCTTCAAGAATGCACAGAATGTTATAGGGGACGATGCGTTTGAAGCTATAAAAGACTTTTTCATCAGAGGAGGTCTTTTGAAGGAAGCAAATAGGACTTACAATATTTTACTACCCAAATGTATGTAATCTTTTCTCATTACCATCTGACGTCCTATTGCACTGTCCAATTGCTTCTACAAGATGATTTTGAAGATTATTGCTATCAGACTCCAACAAGTTCTACCTAGTATTGTTGATATCAATCAACGAGTCTTTGTAAAAGGTAGGAAAATTAAAGATGCCATTTTGTTGTCTAACAAAATTCCCAGTTTAAGAGAAACCACAATTCCAGTTTATGCATTCAAGCTGATGTATCCAAAGCATATGGCTCAGCCAATTGGGGATTCCTTTTCTCTATTTTATATAAGATGGGATTTTCTTCTTATTGGATCAGATGGATCGAGATTATTTTTCAACATCGTATCATATTTCAGTGAATGGTACCCACTTAATCTATTTGTCCTTCTAAAGGTTTGAGGCAAGGGGACCCCATTGTCCCTTATCTCTTCGTTATAACCATGCGTGGTTTTTCTAAACTCATGAAAATTGAATCTAGAAGAAGAATATTATTCTTATTTCTGCTTCGAAGAATCTCAACTTCTCTCACCTTATTTTTATCGATGATGTTATGATCTTCGCAAACATACTAATGAAATGAATGATCTGAATTTGAAAGCTCCTCTTGATAAATTTACCAAATTATTAGGTCATAAGATCAATAAAGCTAAAATTTTTATATTATTTGGCAAGAAAGCAGATGTGGCACTCATTACTAGTATTCTGAATATAGGTGAAGGAGTTTTGGACAATTCCAAATATTTGGACCTCCCGTTACTTGTAGGAAACTTAATAAGAAGCATTTTGCCAGACGAATTGATAGAATTAAAAAGGGCTTGAAAGTCAGAAAGCAAACATGTTGTCTCTTATAGGAAGAGTGAAATTGGTGAAGTCTGCTCTTGCCACTATGCATTTGTACTGTGTCTCCTTTCCTTTCCCATTCCTAGCTCAATCTTGAGGATATAGATAAGTTATAACGTGATTTTCTGTGGGGCCAGGTTGATTCCAAAATGAATTTGCATCCTATAAAATGGGAAGTAGTGACCCTACCGAAGGATGAAGGAGGTCTAGGAGTTAGAAAAAGTATAGAGGTGGCCAAGGTGTGTTTGGTTCTAAACACTTGGGATGTTTCTAGTAAAAAAAGACACGCTTTGGGCCAAGTGGCCAAGAGAGAAATATTTACTGAAATTATCATTTTGGTCAATCTTTGATTCTCCTAACTTCTCGTGGATGTTTAATAATGTTCTAAAGGATAGAAAATTGCTTCTACCTTCTATTCAGTTTAAGATTGGCCCAGGGAGTATCTTTAAAGTCTATCAAGATCTGTGGCTTAACAACAAGTTTATGGAAGATATCATAGGCAAGAGTATGATCATAAGGTCAGGTATTCCACATAATTCTAACATGGACTTAAACATTAAAGAAAGGAAGTGGAATGTCCCTAAGTCTAGAAGCTCTCATGTCTTGGAGGATATTCTGAAAGATGTTTTCTTAAGCAGTAGTGAAAATGATTATATCACGTTTGACGAGAATAAATCCATTGCCATTAAAGAGATTTGGGAGGCCACTAGATCTAAAGAAGTTATAGATGAATGTTTAACTTAGATATGGAAATGTAAAAGTCATATAAATGGTCTTGTTCATTTGTGGAAAGCTAGACATAATAGGCTCCTCACTTCGGATTACACGAAAAGAAGAGGCATTTGAGTTACTTCAATTTGCTTTTTGTGTATGCAGGGGTATGATTCTAAGAATATTTGTTCCAAATGCAAGTATGTGTCTAATTTGTGGCATTTAGCTAAGCAAGAAAACATCATTAACATCATTCCTAATGACTGGAGTGATCTCATCCTAATGAGAGATATCAAGGATATAGTGATTTGTCCGCTTGTTCTATATCACTCTTGAAGGGTTAGTGATAACAGAAGCAGGGGAGTGGTTGCTCTTTGGAAAGTGATTCATTCAGATTTTGAAATCCTCTCATAAATCCTTTTAGATTTGACCTTATTGTCTGGTTGTCTCTGAATGGTTCTGTCCCACATGCTTGTGGTTTTTTGAATATTTCATGGTCTCATGGGGCTGGTCTCTATTGATCTTAGTGGTTTGTACTAACTATCAAGAAGCTTGGTCTGGAGACGTTGGAGCCAGCAAGTTCATGCATGTTGATTGGATCTTGCTTCTATGAAAGGTGGCCTCTATTTTGCGTAGTTGAGGTAATGTTTAGTTTTGAGTTTGCAAAAGTTTCTCTGATTGAAGTCAACGATTGTTGAAGAGCTTGATTTAGAGCATGTTGGGTCTATTCCGTACTGTACATAAAGTTTTGATTAAAATGTTTGGTTTTCATGTTTTATAGGTTTCTCTCTTGGAAGGGTCCTTCTTGCACCTTTTTCTTCTCTTTTATGTCTGCATGTACAAATAGATATATAACACTTTATATAGACACTTTTTGCTAGAAATACAAAAAAAGGAAGGCGTGTTTGGATGACCCAAAAAAATATAGTTTGAAATATATACACTTGAATTCTATGCAACTGGTAATTAATAGATTGGCCAATCACCAACGTTAATAGCTTTAGATATACATCCCATGCATAAATGACATGCATTTACATTCTACTGTCATACCTCATTAATACTAATGTGAGCTTAGTCAATTTTGTTGTTTAGGTGTTGTGAAGGTAAATAGTTAATTATAATGCCCATTAATCAATAAAAAGCATGCCTACCAACAAACTGCTTATCTTTACGTTTCACATGCAGTGGCAGAGACACATTTGGGCCACATGCCTGCTTCCAAATAGTATTTTATTTTGTGTTGTTTGGTAATGATTATTCCTATCTTTAGGTGGTATTTGTCTGGTTCTTGTCAATTACTTTTAGTTATCCAAAACAGAGAGGGATGGAAGAGTGGTTGGTGTATAGCATAAATACATCATGTGTTCTAAGTAAAATGAAGGTATTGATGAAATATAGACTCAGGTGCATTGCATTTCCTTTCTAAAGCATTAGTTGTCTTTCAATGCGTTATCGAGTAGTCTATTCTTCAACATTGGACGGTTCATGTACATTGAGGAATATAGACTCGTGACAACTCTTATGTTTTGTATGACCACTATGTACATAATGGTGCCACTCATGGATGACAACAATGAGTAGACCTTATTGCATGATTACAGTAGTGTGGAGATGATTATTGTTAGACCTCACACTTATAACACCTACCAATATATCTCTCACTGCCTTATTTTTCTTGTCTAGTTTGTTCTTTATTTTTGCATGTGGATTGCATTAGAATACTTGGTTTGATGCTTTTCATCTAACCATGTCATGTTAGTTTGACATTATTATCTTTAAACTACTCAAATCATTATGTAACACATGATTGATTTTGTATTTCAAAATTGAACCGGCCAATGAGTGGTAATCAAATAATACAAGGAGGAAACATGTTGAAACAACTAAGTTATCCTAACATGAAAAATAGTCTCTCATCACGTGCCTCACCCACCTAGAATTCCTGGCTCTGCCACTTTTTACATGTACAATTATCCATTGCCTCATCTCCTCTGCATTTTGATAAAGTCAATGAAACCAAAATCAATCAGGAAATGAAATGACATAACAATGACATAACCCACACAATGACTCTCTGTGTTACATATCCTTTATACTACATCATCGAACATCTGCACCCACATGACAGGAAATACATCATTTCCATTCATGAGTATGCTGCTAAAACTAGAATATATGATGCCTCCTGATCTTTTGGTGTTACTCCTCTACCCCTTGCAACACACAAACTTGGAGGAGTTCCATGTAGTCTTGGCTTCCAAACCTCATCCTGATGATAAAATTTGAAGGCCAATTAAATCCTAAAAGGGAAGGTGCACCATGGCTAAGAGTCACAACAACAAAAATGGCAAAAGGTAATCATCAACCTTCACGCTTCACATGACCCAAATAGATCCCATGTAACTCTATCCCCCCTTTAGTCATTAGTCACTTAGTCTTCCTCAAATTGCTACAACCACACCTTGAGTATTATTGTGGGCTCTGATCTCCAAACCACGATATAAACATGATTCAAACTTAGCGGAAGCGATTCGATAAACAGCGGAAGACAAAAAAATCACGGGAAATTAAAACTTTTCGAGACAAGAGCTTGAATCCTTAAAAGCTTCTTTCATAACAAGAGATAAACTGTTTACATCTCATGATAATTACTTCTTGAGTAATTATATTCATCAAGATACAAAATCTCAAGAACTCATAACAAAAGACTCCAAGACCTGAGGGTACAGAGGACACATAGGACTGACTCTAACTACACCACATGGTAGGCTAAATCTCCAACTGAGATTTACTGCTGCTCCTGGTACTACTGCTGCTGGGACTGGTCACCTATAGACCTGTTCCTTCGTCCTCGACATCCACCTAAAAAGTTGAAGTCTACGGGGTGAGACAATTTTACATAATTGTCCCAGCGAGAGTTATAACTCTCCGCCAGAAGCTTTATTATAACATCAAAGAATAACTTAAGCAGTAAAAGCTTACAAAGTATTCAATAGCGGATACAGTTGTATACAAGAGCTCAACATTTATCAAGCATAAAGAACATATGCACTATTCAGTGTAACATCAATCAATTAGCTCATAGTTACCTTTAACAGGTATACTACGCTTGTAGATTATGTTTTTCAAACAGTCTTATTATTATGCCCTGTGGAGATGAGGTTTACCACTCATACCCCAACCAATCACTGTTAAGTGCCTTAGTATCATACTAGGTCATTGAAAGAGCCGGATTCTCATGACCTTCACCTTCCTCGGTCAGTAAGAGGATCACTTGTAGGACATCTTGTGTCTCTACTATTATAGCTCACCAGGGTAATCTGGTCCTTCGCTATTTTAGAGTTACAGTGGCGTTCTGTACTCTCTTAGTCATCAGGAGATTTCATGTTTATCTCCACTGATACGGATATCTATGTTTTCTTCGTCATCAGGAGGTTTCATGTTTACCTACTACTGATACGGTATGGAAAAGTAGTGAAGGATTGACGGATTACATATCTACATCAAATCCCTACACTAGGATGTAAGGTTCTACACATCCATGTACCCCACATACTCAATAGTATGTGATCCAGGAGTTCCCTTAGGAAAACCTGTTTCACCATCATTTGATCTCTGACAATGATGGGTCTATGATCAGGGCTCTACATTATACTTGATTAGTTAGGTACATTCAGTATTCATTTAACATCACACATTGTTCTTCAAACAATAACAGTAGCATAACAGCTATAAAAGGAGAATACTAAATGTAACAAGCCTAACTCACATCAATCATCATTTCTCATTATACTCATCACAAGTCATTTCTAAAGCATGACCTTGATGGTATTCATGGCTCTCACAGCCCATTATTATCATAGAATGCCACTGACAAGGCATCAAGATACTTTACTTATTCATAAAGCTATCAATATGCCTTTAATGAATATAGTATCATCATCCATACCTGGATATGATCACCTTCATATCAGAACCTGCATAGTTAATTCAACTAATAAAGGTAATTCAAAACAATGATTATACTTTCCACTCTTGTCATAAGAGTTAAGTTCTTTGATTATTATCAAATAGAGTTTAATACTCATATAACATGTCATCACCTTTGAATTAGGGTTTACTATTCACATCACATGTCATTACCCTTGAATTAGGGTTTACTATTCACATCACATGTCATTACCCTTGAATTAGGGTTTACTATTCACATCACATGGTGAATTGAACTCATAACATCATCATGTATGAGGAACATCATCATTGATGCTCTCAGATTAGCTTAAGATTCATCATATATCATAATTAGGGTTTCCATGATCTCACATAGGTGGATCATACCCTAATCATGCACATTCATGTGTATTGAAGGTTCTTTACTTGAGTTTCCACCCTAAAAGGGTACTTTCTCTCTCTTAAGGTACTTTCTCTCTCTTAAGATACTTTCTCTCTCCTCACACTAGTAGATGGTGATAACACCACTCTAGATCAGGTTGGGTTAAGTCCTCATGGGCTAACATAAGCCAAAACATCACTATCATGTGATTAGGGTTTGATTTGAACAAGGTATTACTCAATTGAACCCATCAAGGTATTTTGGTAATTCACCCCATTGATCACCATCATGGTTCAATTCATTAGTCACTTAATACCTTAATATCCTAGGTTATCATTAGGGTTTAGATTAGAGCATCATTGAACCATTTACACCTTCAATTGATTAAGTGAAATCAACCTTTGAAAACCTCAAACGGTTTCAACCTTCAACCTCCAAACGGTTTGAGACCGTTTGGATGAGTTGACCGTTTGGTAGGGTTGACTCCAAGACCGTGTGACCTTCAAGGTCATTTGCCCAAACCGTGTGAGGGTGTAGACCATTTAACAAGTTTTACTTCAAGACCGAGAGGGCTTACACGGTTTGAGACCGTTTGGTGTCTCTTGATCTTGAGATCGTTTGAGTCCAAACGGTCTTGAGACCGTTTGGCCCCAAACGGTCTTGAGACCGTGAGGCCTCACACGGTCTTGAGACTGTGTGACCTCAAACGGTCTTAAGACCGTGAGGTCTCAAACGGTCTTGAGACTGTGAGGCCTCAAACGGTCTTGAGACCGTTTGGTCCACTTGGTCTCAAACCGTTTGGACCTCCAACATGGTTCAATGATTTCAATCGTTTATGATTATCAATGTTGAAGCCTCCAAATGGTCAAAGCCATGGTAACCACTTATAGATTGAGTTAATTAGGGTTATGCTTAACCAATTGGTCACTCGATTGACCCTCAATTGTTATCCAATTAGGGTTGAAGTTGGTTCAATTAAGGTCCATCAATGTTCAACCATCAACACTCAACAATGTGAATCAATCTCAAGGTTGAACCCTTCAATTGAGCTCCAATTGGGCCCAAACTTGGTCCAAACGGTCTTGAGATCGTGTGGATGAACTCCACACGGTCTTGAGACTGTTTGCCCAAGATTTCATCAAAATCTAATGTGATTTGATAGGGGTTGAACCTTGATTGAGTCTCAATTCAGTATTTTTGATTAATTCAATAACCCATTGCAATTGGGCCCTCAATTGATCAAATTACCTTAACCCTAGACCTCCAAACGGTCTTGGGTTGTCATCACACGGCCTTGATACCGTTTGGTTGATCCCCAAATGGTCTTGAGACCGTTTGGGTCAATCAACCCAAAAACACTAAGTTATTCATTGAGATTTCAGTACTGATTTCAATTAGGGTTTACCCTAGTAATCATCCTTCAAATCCTAGCTCGTTTGGAATTAGTCCATAAAATTTGGTGAGTTGTTAATCAACATTATTTTGAACAGTAATTTCATACGGTCAATGCTTGGTCAACGTTCTTACACGGTCTTGAAACCGTTTGCCCAAAAAGGGGCGATTTCAACAGATTGGAAATCAGGAGTAAATTCAATTAAAGTTGTTGATTAAAAAGGACATATCTCACGATTCCTTTGGAGTTATCATCTCAAATTTTTGTGGGTGATTGGCCTACATAATTATGAACAGAAATATTATACGGTCCACACTCGGTCAACGTGGCTAAACGGTCTTGAAGACCGTTTGCCCTTACACGGTCTTGAGACCGTTTGCTCACCAAACGGTTTTGCAAACCGTGTGAGCACTTGGTGGAGACCGTTTAGTAAAGTGAAAAGTAGTGGATTAACTTTGGAAATAACGTCTTCATCTCCTAGCTCAAGAACAGCAAGGATTTCTCACGGATTTGCTTGCAAGGTAGAAAAGGAAGGTAGAGAAGAAGAAGAACTATCATCTAAAAGCATAAACGAGATGTATATAACAAAGCATAGGTTTAGAGTTATAAAACCTGCCTAAAGCTTGCTCCTTGAGCTCCAAGCTTTCGAGCTCCAAGCTTTTAATGGCATCCTTGAGTTTCCACAGGTCGTCCAAGGTGATCCTTCCAAGGAAAGTCGAGAAGAGATGGCTAGAAAGGTAGAGCTATGTGAGCTAGCCATCAATTTGACCTTGAATTCGAGTTCTAACCATGAACTTAAGCAAAAGGGAGGATTCAAACCTACCTTTCCCTCCTTGGTCATCCTCCTGAGCTCCATAGCTCCTCTTTAGTCGGTTTGGGTGAATATAACAGTGAAAGGAACGAAGGGAGGGTTTCCTTGCTAAGTGAAGTGGAGAGTATATATACTTGGGGTGAGATTTTCAACATAAGCTCATAAGTTCTCCATATTTTCAACTAAGTCCCTCCATCCTTCTATGCTCGTCCCTTCATATTAATTCGAAGGACAAACCTTCTTATAAGGTCAAGAAATGAGGGCAAAGAAGATCAACCTATTAGTTAAGCATACACATAAAAGGGCTATAGCACATACACCTTGATTATTCAATCACAAAGGTGTTTTTTCATAACTTGATTAATCAATTGAAGTGACCTTTCATCATTTCTTCTCTAAATGATGACAAGAGTCTTAAAAGATATTTTGGATGATGTATTTTACAAGTTGCACCCCTCAAATTGGGTAAATTGCACTTTTCTCCAATTTAGGGTTTTCAAGCACCGGGATTTGCTTCCACAGCTGCACCTTGGTGCCCAAGCTTGGGAAATCCCTCAAACTTTACCATCATCACTCTCATGATGTCTCAACATCAGAGGAACATCTCAACATGTGCAATTTGCAAGTTAACCCTTCTAACTGGGTAATTTGCACATAGGTCCCTGCATTACAAAACAATGCTACAACTTTATATAAAAAGGAGCAAAAACTGAAATATATGTTTTTGAGAAACTTAATTACATGCCCAAAGTTAATCACAAGGATTTAATTACATATTTAGGCAAAAAATCTAGGGTTAACTCATAACCCAGGCCAGGGGTGTTACAAATTATCCACCCCTTACAAGGATTTCTCCCCGAAATCGATAAAACATACTAAGAGAAAAGGGCAGGATACTTCCTTCTCATCTCATCCTCTAATTCCCAAGTGGCTTCTTCAACACCACGGTGGTTCTAGAGGACTTTCACAAGACTTATATCTTTCTTCTTTAACCTTTTAATTCTATTATCAAGGATTGACACTGGTCCCTCCTCATAGGATATATCATCATTCAATTCTACCTCCATAGGTTGTAGAACTGACTCGGTGTCTGGGTGACATTTCTTCAGCATAGAAATGTGAAACACAGGATGTAACCTCTGTAACTCTGGTGGCAGCTCTAGTCTATATGCTACCTTTCCAATCCATTCAATGATTGGATAAGGCCCCATAAATCTAGGAGCTAACTTCCCTTTCCTTCCAAAACGAAGGACCCCTTTCCAAGGCGAGACTTTGAGATATACTCTGTCTCCAACCTGGAACTCTAAGGGTCTAAGACGCTTGTCAGCATAAGATTTCTGCCTATCTTGTGCAGTCTTAATCTTTTGTTGTATTACTTTAATCTTCTCTGTGGTCTGCTGCACAAGATCAGGACCTAACAATTGACGCTTACCCGTCTCGAACCAACACAGAGGTGATCTACAACGTCTACCATACAAGGCTTCATAAGGTGCCATATTAATACTATGCTGATAGCTATTGTTATAGGCAAACTCTATCAAGCTTAGGTGTAGATCCCAACTCCCGGTAAACTGGAGAACACATGCTCTCAAAAGGTCTTCTAAAGTCTGTATGGTCCTTTCTGACTGTCCATCAGTCTGTGGATGAAAGGCCGTACTAAACCTTAGCTTGGTGCCTAAGGCTCTGTGTAACTGTTCCCAAAAATGACTTGTAAACTGAGGACCTCAGTCAGAAAATATTGTGACAGGAACTCTGTGCAAATGCACTATCTCTTGAACATATAATTCTGATAACCTTTCAGCAGAATAGGTTGTTTTGACAGGTAAGAAATGTGCTGTCTTAGTCAACCTATCAACAACTACCCAAATGGAATCATGTCCTTTACTTGTCCTGGGTAGGCCAACAACAAAGTCCATGGTCACATGGTCCCACTTCCACTGTGGTATGGGTAAAGGTTGCATGAATCCTGTAGGTTTCTGGTGTTCAGCTTTAACTTGCTGACACATAGGACACCTCAGAACAAATTCTACAACATCCTTTTTCATTCCAGGCCACCAATACAGATCTTTCAAATTCCGATACATCTTGGTGCTCCCTGGATGCATAACATACATGGAAGAATGAGCTTCTTCCAGGACTAACTTCCTCAAGTTATCCACATCCGACACTATCATCCTTCCATTATAACAGGCTACTTGGTCATCTGAGTCAGGGAAACCATCTCACTTCTCATTTCCGTACTCAGATCTAATCTGCTGAACTGCATCATCACCTTGCTGTGCTTCCTTAATCTGCTCTCTTAAGGTAGGTTTAATATGCATCTCAGCCAACAACCCGGCTAACAATGACACCTTCAACTGTACATTGTCCTGCCTTAAAGAGATAAGCATATCTCTCCTAGAGCATACTAAAGAGTTTAGTTGTGCTCTATTCATGGTTGATGTTGCTGATTTCCTATTCAAGGCATCTGCAACAATATTGGCCTTGCCTGGATGATAATCAATTGTACAGTCGTAGTCCTTGATTAACTCCATCCAGCGACGTTGCCTCATGTTAAGCTCATGCTGAGAGAAGATATACTTAAGGTTCTTGTGGTCTGTGAAAATCTGGAATGTTTCTCCGTAGAGATAATGTCTCCAGATCTTCAAGGCATGAACCACAGTAGCTAACTCCAGATCGTGTGTTGGATAATTCTCCTCGTGTTTCTTAAGCTGTCGGGAAGCAAAAGAAATCACTTGTTTATCCTGCATCAACACACATCCTAGTCCATTCTTGGAAGCATCACAGAAAACTACATATCCTTTTCCTTGTTCAGGTAGTACAAGCACAGGTGCACTTGTCAACCTCTCCTTCAACAACTGGAAAGACTGTTGACACTTATCACTCCAAGAAAAAGGAACAGCTTTCCGGGTCAACTTGGTCAAAGGTAAGGCTATAGAACTAAAGTTCTTAATGAACCTTCGATAATAGCCAGCTAACCCCAAGAAACTTCAAATCTCTGTCGGTGTCTTCGGTTGTTCCCACTGTAGAACAGATTCTACCTTTGTAGGGTCAACACAAATTCCTGAGGCAGATATCACATGTCCAAGAAAAGATACCTCCGGTAGCCAGAACTCACACTTGCTAAACTTAGCATACAACTTGTGTTCTCTTAGCAAGGTCAAAGCTTGGCGAAGATGCTGCTCATGCTGCTGAGCATCCTTACTATAGATCAGAATGTCATCTATGAAGACGACAACACACTGATCAAGGAAAGGTCGAAAAACTCTATTCATGAGTTCCATAAATGCAGCTGGTGCATTGGTTAGTCCAAACGACATAACCGTGAACTCATAGTGACCATACCTTATCCTAAAGGCAGACTTGGATATGTCACTATCCTTAATACGAAGTTGATGATATACAGACCTCAAGTCTATCTTGGAAAAGACAGTTGCACCACACAACTGGTCAAAGAGATCATCAATCCTCGGCAGAGGGTACTTATTCTTTATTGTTACTTTATTGAGTTGTCTGTAGTCGATGCACAACCGCATTGACCCATCTTTCTTTTTAACAAACAAGACCGGAGCACCCCAAGGTGAAGTGCTCGGTCGGATAAAACCCTTCTCAAGTAACTCTTGAAGCTATTTCTTGAGTTCTGCCATCTCGGCAGGCGCCATCCTATACAGAGTCTGGGCTATGGGTTTCGTATCTGGGATCAGATTGATTTCAAAATCAATCTCCCGAGGTGGTGGTATACCAGAAAGTTCTTCAGGAAACACATCCTCAAATTCCCTGACTATGGGAACTTCAGCAGGATTGGACCTTTCCTTGGTAACATCTACCACATGGGCTAAGAATGCATAACATCCTTGCCTCAACAACTTATCAGCAACCATAGCTGACACAAGACAGGTGGGCAGA
Organism: Alisma plantago-aquatica; assembly: GCA_963693085.1. Taxonomy (NCBI): domain Eukaryota; kingdom Viridiplantae; phylum Streptophyta; class Magnoliopsida; order Alismatales; family Alismataceae; genus Alisma; species Alisma plantago-aquatica. The sequence goes on from OY856410.1 coordinate 887,254,744, forward strand.
ATCTTTCTTTCTCCTTGAAAGATCCATGTGTTGCTTTCATCAGCAAACACAGCCAACTTGGACTCACAATCCAAGACAACTCTATACCTTTCTAAGGTATCCATCCCGAGGATTATATCAAATCCTTGCATATCAAGCAGTATAAGATCCACTTGAATGCGATGGTCAGAAAAGAAGAGGATGCAAGGAGAGCATACCTCCTGCAAAACGACAGACCCACTCAATGGAGTCTCCAACAACAAACTATCTGCCCTATGACTAACAGTCACATTGCAGTTACGAATCACTCTATGAGTGATGAAAGAGTGCATAGCACCCGGGTCAATCAGAACAGATACAACACAGGATGTAGACATATCAGGATATAAAAGTTTCATCTGACCTGCCACTACCCGTGGATTGACCACTGCATCTGGTGGGTTCATAGCATAGAACCTCACTGTCGCCTGGTGTTGAGGTGGTGCTGATGATCCAGCTTGAGATGCTTGTCCACGTCCTCGAGCTGCTCCTTGAGATTGCATTCTCTGAGATCCTTGTTGATTCTGTCTCGGAGGCTGTGTCACACTGACAGGCCTAGAACGACAATCCTTCATCAAGTGTCCCACCTTACCACAGTTGTAGCATCTCCTCTCCTGTTGTTGTGGTCGGGGTGGTCCAGTAACTGACATCGATGCAGAACTGTGAGTCCCTTGAAGCGGTTGACTTCGTCCTCTACCTCTGCTTGGTGACCATTGAGTTTGAGAACTCGATCTGGGTGGTGGAGGGTTAGGTGCAGAGAATCTAGGTTTCTTAAAATCCCTAGATGAAGAACCCTGGAACTGTGGATATCTTTTCTCGGTTTGCCTCTTCTCAACCAAAGATCTCTCTATCCTTCGGACTGACTCAACGAAGGTAGAGAATCTCTCTCGGTTTTCTAAGGCAGACACATGGGTTGATATATCAGCATTCAAACCCTTCTCGAATCTTCTGATTCTTTCCTCTTCTATGGCAGCCATGTGCAGACAGAACCGCAGCAACTCCATGAACTTAGCTTCATACTCGCTAATGTTCATCATACCCTGCCTTCGTCTCTCAAACTGAGAGATCTTCTCATCTAGGAAGGTCTTTGGAAAATATCTATTGATAAATTCCCGACGAAACTCTTCCCATGAGAACTCTATTCCAGGTCTCTTCTGCTCTTCCATGTTCCACCAGTGACCAGCACTGCCTTTGAGAAGATAGACAACATGTCTAACCTTCTCATCTTCTGGGATAATAAGAATCCTGAAAGCCTTCTCCAACTCTTTCAACCATAGGTCAGCATCTGCAGGGTCGGCAGTCCCAAAGTACTCGGTAGCTCCGACACGATGAAGTCGTTCGAACGTCTTACCGATACCTTATGCTTCAGGCTGGACAGGTGCCCTAGGTGTAGGCATGGGCATCCTGTCGGTTATGTCTGTCATGGCAGTCATGAACTGCCCGAACATTGTCTGTACAGCTGGGTTACCCATGTCGGCTGGGTCAAACTGGGGTGGCTCTCTTGGTGACTCTGGTGTAGGCTGTTCTATTCTTGGAACCCTTACACCGCCTTGAGGTGCACTAGCACTACTCTCTGCCACGTACTCATCATGAGGCTCAGCCATCCTTATGTATCTTCTTCTCCTGAGGAGTAGAAGATTCTATTAGATAGGGAAAGAGTACTAAAGATAGACTCGACATCCTAAGTCCTATGCCTCTGTAGACTCAACTGACCTAGAGCTCTGATACCACTAATTGTGGGCTCTGATCTCCAAACCACGATATAAACATGATTCAAACTTAGCGGAAGCGATTCGATAAACAGCGGAAGACAAAAAAATCACGGGAAATTAAAACTTTTCGAGACAAGAGCTTGAATCCTTAAAAGCTTCTTTCATAACAAGAGATAAACTGTTTACATCTCATGATAATTACTTCTTGAGTAATTATATTCATCAAGATACAAAATCTCAAGAACTCATAACAAAAGACTCCAAGACCTGAGAGTACAGAGGACACATAGGACTGACTCTAACTACACCACATGGCAGGCTAAATCTCCACCTGAGATTTACTGCTGCTCCTGGTACTGCTGCTACTGGGACTGGTCACCTGTAGACCTGTTCCTCCGTCCTCGACGTCCACCTAAAAAGTTGAAGTCTACGGGGTGAGACAATTTTACATAATTGTCCCAACGAGAGTTATAACTCTCCGCCAGAAGCTTTATTATAACATCAAAGAATAACTTAAGCAGTAAAAGCTTACAAAGTATTCAATAGCAGATACAGTTGTATACAAGAGCTCAACATTTATCAAGCATAAAGAACATATGCACTATTCAGTGTAACATCAATCAATTAGCTCATAGTTACCTTTAACAGGTATACTACGCTTGTAGATTATGTTTTTCAAACAGTCTTATTATTATGCCCTGTGGAGATGAGGTTTACCACTCATACCCCAACCAATCACTGTTAAGTGCCTTAGTATCATACTAGGTCATTGAAAGAGCCGAATTCTCATGACCTTCACCTTCCTCAGTCAGTAAGAGGATCACTTGTAGGACATCTTATGTCTCTACTATTATAGCTCACCAGGGTAATCTGGTCCTTTGCTATTTTAGAGTTACAGTGGCGTTCTGTACTCTCTTCGTCATCAGGAGATTTCATGTTTATCTCCACTCATACGGATATCTATGTTTTCTTCGTCATCAGGAGGCTTCATGTTTACCTACTACTGATACAGTATGGAAAAGTAGTGAAGGATTGACGGATTACATATCTACATCAAATCCCTACTCTAGGATGTAAGGTTCTACACATCCATGTACCCCACATACTCAATAGTATGTGATCCAGGAGTTCCCTTAGGAAAACCTGTTTCACCATCATTTGATCTCTGACAATGATGGGTCTATGATCAGGGCTCTACATTATACTTGATTAGTTAGGTACATTCAGTATTCATTTAACATCACACATTGTTCTTCAAACAATAACAGTAGCATAACAACTATAAAAGGAGAATACTAAATGTAACAAGCCTAACTCACATCAATCATCATTTCTCATTATACTCATCACAAGTCATTTCTAAAGCATGACCTTGATGGTATTCATGGCTCTCACAGCCCATTATTATCATAGAATGCCACTGACAAGGCATCAAGATACTTTACTTATTCATAAAGCTATCAATATGCCTTTAATGAATATAGTATCATCATCCATACCTGGATATGATCACCTTCATATCAGAACCTACATGGTTAATTCAACTAATAAAGGTAATTCAAAACAATGATTATACTTTCCACTCTTGTCATAAGAGTTAAGTTCTTTGATTCTTATCAAATAGAGTTTAATACTTATATAACATGTCATCACCTTTGAATTAGGGTTTACTATTCACATCACATGTCATTACCCTTGAATTAGGGTTTACTATTCACATCACATGTCATTACCCTTGAATTAGGGTTTACTATTCACATCACATGGTGAATTGAACTCATAACATCATCATGTATGAGGAACATCATCATTGATGCACTCAGATTAGCTTAAGATTCATCATATATCATAATTAGGGTTTCCATGATCTCACATAGGTGGATCATACCCTAATCATGCACATTCATGTGTATTGAAGGTTCTTTACTTGAGTTTCCACCCTAAAAGGGTACTTTCTCTCTCTTAAGGTACTTTCTCTCTCTTAAGATACTTTCTCTCTCCTCACACTAGTATATGGTGATAACACCACTCTAGATCAGGTTGGGTTAAGTCCTCATGGGCTAACATAAGCCAAAACATCACTATCATGTGATTAGGGTTTGATTTGAACAAGGTATTACTCAATTGAACCCATCAAGGTATTTTGGTAATTCACCCCATTGATCACCATCATGGTTCAATTCATTAGTCACTTAATCCCTTAATATCCTAGGTTATCATTAGGGTTTAGATTAGAGCATCATTGAACAATTTACACCTTCAATTGATTAAGTGAAATCAACCTTTGAAAACCTCAAACGGTTTCAACCTTCAACCTCCAAACGGTTTGAGACCGTTTGGATGAGTTGACCGTTTGGTAGGGTTGACTCCAAGACCGTGTGACATTCAAGGTCGTTTGCCCAAACTGTGTGAGGGTGTAGACCATTTAACAAGTTTTACTTCAAGACCGAGAGGGCTTACACGGTTTGAGACCGTTTGGTGTCTCTTGATCTTGAGATCGTTTGAGTCCAAACGGTCTTGAGACCGTGAGGCCTCACACGGTCTTGAGACCGTGTGACCTCAAACGGTCTTGAGACCGTGAGGTCTCAAATGGTCTTGAGACCGTGAGGCCTCAAACGGTCTTGAGACCGTTTGGTCCACTTGGTCTCAAACCGTTTGGACCTCCAACATGGTTCAATGATTTCAATCGTTTATGATTATCAATGTTGAAGCCTCCAAATGGTCAAAGCCATGGTAACCACTTATAGATTGAGTTAATTAGGGTTATGCTTAACCAATTGGTCACTCGATTGACCCTCAATTGTTATCCAATTAGGGTTGAAGTTGGTTCAATTAAGGTCCATCAATGTTCAACCATCAACACTCAACAATGTGAATCAATCACAAGGTTGAACCCTTCAATTGAGCTCCAATTGGGCCCAAACTAGGCCCAAACGGTCTTGAGATCGTGTGGATGAACTCCACACGGTCTTGAGACTGTTTTCCCAATATTTCATCAAAATCTAATGTGATTTGATAGGGGTTGAACCTTGATTGAGTCTCAATTCAGTATTTTTGATTAATTCAATAACCCATTGCAATTGGGCCCTCAATTGATCAAATTACCTTCACCCTAGACCTCCAAACGGTCTTGGGTTGTCATCACACGGTCTGGAGACCGTTTGGTTGATCCCCAAATGGTCTTGAGACCGTTTGGGTCAATCAACCCAAAAACACTAAGTTATTCATTGAGATTTTAGTACTGATTTCAATTAGGGTTTACCCTAGTAATCATCCTTCAACTCCTAGCTCGTTTGGAATTAGTCCATAAAATTTGGTGAGTTGTTAATCAACATTATTTTTAACAGTAATTTCATACGGTCAATGCTTGGTCAACGTTCTTACACGGTCTTGAGACCGTTTGCCCAAAAAGGGGCGATTTCAACAGATTGGAAATCAGGAGTAAATTCAATTAAAGTTGTTGATTAAAAAGGCCATATCTCACGATTCCTTTGGAGTTATCATCTCAAATTTTTGTGGGTGATTAGCCTACATAATTATGAACAGAAATCTTATACGGTCCACGCTCGGTCAATGCGGCTAAACAGTCTTGAAGACCGTTTGCCCTTACACGGTCTTGAGACCGTTTGCTCACCAAACGGTTTTGCAAACCGTGTGAGCACTTGGTGGAGACCGTTTAGTAAAGTGAAAAGTAGTGGATTAACTTTGGAAATAATGTCTTCATCTCCTAGCTCAAGAACAGCAAGGATTTCTCACGTATTTGCTTGCAAGGTAGCAAAGGAAGGTAGAGAAGAAGAAGAACTATCATCTAAAAGCATAAACGAGATGTATATAACAAAGCATAGGTTTAGAGTTATAAAACCCGCCTAAAGCTTGCTCCTTGAGCTCCAAGCTTTCAATCTCCAAGCTTTTAATGGCGTCCTTGAGTTTACACAGGTCGGCCAAGGTGATCCTTCCAAGGAAAGTCGAGAAGAGATGGCTAGAAAGGTAGAGCTATGTGAGCTAGCCATCAATTTGACCTTGAATTCGAGTTCTAACCATGAACTTAAGCAAAAGGGAGGATTCAAACCTACCTTGCCCTCCTTGGTCGTCCTCCTGAGCTCCATAGCTCCTCTTTAGTCGGTTTGGGTGAATAGAACAGTGAAAGGAACGAAGGGAGGGTTTCCTTGCTAAGTGAAGTGGAGAGTATATATACTTGGGGTGAGATTTTCAACATAAGCTCATAAGTTCTCCATATTTTCAACTAAGTCCCTCCATCCTTCTATGCTCGTCCCTTCATATTAATTCTAAGGACAAACCTTCTTCTAAGGTCAAGAAATGAGGGCAAAGAAGATCAACCTATTAGTTAAGCATACACATAAAAGGGCTATAGCACATACACCTTGATTATTCAATCACAAAGGTGTTTTTTCATAACTTGATTAATCAATTGAAGTGACCTTTCATCATTTCTTCTCTAAATGATGACAAGAGTCTTAAAAGATATTTTGGATGATGTATTTTACAAGTTGCACCCCTCAAATTGGGTAAATTGCACTTTTCTCCAATTTAGGGTTTTCAAGCACCGAGATTGCTTCCACAGCTGCACCTTGGTGCCCAAGCTTGGGAAATCCCTCAAACTTTACCATCATCACTCTCATGATGTCTAAACATCAGAGGAACATCTCAACATGTGCAATTTGCAAGTTAACCCTTCTAACTGGGTAATTTGCACATAGGTCCCTGTATTACAAAACAATGCTACAACTTTATATAAAAAGGAGCAAAAACTGAAATATATGTTTCTGAGAAACTTAATTACATGCCCAAAGTTAATCACAAGGATTTAATTACATATTTAGGCAAAACATCTAGGGTTAACTCATAACCCAGGTCAGGGGTGTTACAATTATAGTTACACACATGTATGTATATATATATATATATATATATATATATATATATATATATATATATATATATATATATATATATATATATATATATATATATATATATATATATATATATAGAGAGAGAGAGAGAGAGAGAGAGAGAGAGAGAGAGGGAGAGAGAGAGATAGAGAGAGAGGCTAGAATACACTCAAGTGTGTTTGCATATCAAGACTATTTTTTGTAAAATGTAAACCATTGATCTTCATCGTCATACTATAACTAGAATACATATAAATTTTGAGCCCATTTGTATGAGTATAAGTCACTCATCTAAGGGAAACAAAATTGAAACGTGAAACCAATTTAAAATACATAATTTTTGCGGTCTTTATAATATGATCTATAAATGTACAAATGTGCTTAAATTTTGCGTATGAGCTATTCACAAGATGTTTAAGAAGATCAATGGATTAGATTTTTGAAAAAAAAATTACATCATGAAAAACTACTTGAGTGTATTCTGCTCTGAATACACTCGAGTGTATTTTAGCATATACACTCAAGTGGTGTTTACATATCTAGATCATTTTTTGACAAATACAAATAGCTGATATTCATTGTTATAACAAATACATGCTACATGTAAAATTTGAGCTCATTTGGATTTTTCTAAGTCACTCTTTCATGACCTACAAAATTGATACAAAAGACTAATTTGAATTGCATCATTTGTGTCTCCTTTAGATGCATGCCCTAATAGTGTCCAAATGGCATCAAATTTCATGTGTAGTATGTTCATGACATATCTAAGAAAATCAGTGGTTTAGATTTTCTAAGTAGATGTTGCATGATGAAAAATGACTTGAGTGTATTCAGTCTCTGAAACACTCAAGTATATTCCAATCTAACTCTCTCTCTCTCTCTCTCTCTCTCTATATATATATATATATATATATATATATATATGTAGACACACACACATACATACATACATACATACATACATACATACATACATACATACATACATACATACATACATGCATACATACATACATACATACATACATACATACATACATACATACATACATACATACATACATACATACATACATACATACATACATACATACAAGGTCATCACGAAGATCATCACCAAAAGGCTTGCTGTTCTTATGCCAAAGATCATTTCACCCAATCAAGGTGCGTTTGTTCAAGGCAGGAACATCCAAGATTGCTCTCTATTAGCGGCGGAATTCACTTTGAATTACAACCTTGCTCGAAGCACTCCATCTGCTTGTATCAAACTAGATATTACAAAAGCCTTTGATTCAGTTCAATGGTCATACCTTTGGAGCTGTCTTCATCTTCTAGGCTTTAGAGACGACTGGATCGACATGGTTAAGCAATGTGTTACTACTCCTTCCTTCTCGATTCTGCTCAATGGTTCTCCGGAGGGTTTTTTCAAAAGCTCTAACGGTCTCCGCCAAGGAGACCCTCTGTCTCCATTACTCTTTGCCATAGTAATGGAAGGCCTCAGCAAGAAACTAGCTCAGGCGACTGAAGAAAAGAGGATAAGGACCTACACCATTAGAAGTGTCCCTGTCCTATCCCATCTTTTATTTGCAGATGACGTTCTTATCTTCTATGAAGCTCGCTCCAGGAGCATCAAGCATCTAAAAGACCTTCTCAATGAATTTGGCTCAGAATCTGGCATGAAGCTCAACACACAGAAATCCACTGTGTACTTCTCCAAATCTGTTCCCAACCCATCGTCTTTAGCTGATGAACTTGATGTCCAGCTAGGTACTCTTCCGACTACCTACCTGGGCTACCCTCTAGCTGGCGGAAATCTCAGGAGAAAAGATTTCGACCACTGTCTCGACAAGCTCAAAGACAAGATCACTAAGTGGCCGGGTAACAAGATCTCCTTCTCTGGGCGTCTTGTCCTCATCAAGGCTAATGCTATGGGACTCATTCAATATTGGATGAGTCAAGGTGAACTTACTAAGTCTACCTTAAGACGGATGGAGATTCTCCTTGGTGATTTCCTATGGGGATCCTCCATTCATCTGGCTAGTTGGCAACGTCTTTCCTTTCCTCTTGAAGAAGGTGGCCTTGGTCTGAAAAATCTCGAGGAGCTAGCTGACTTCCATACTATGAAGCATCTTAGAAGCCTTCTTCTTGGTGTTTCTGTATGGGCTCAATGGATGCTGAAACGCTATAATACTAATAACTTTCAACACCCTTCCCATCGTTGGGGCTACTCAACCTCCTGGAGAAGATTCACTGAAGTCTGGCCTAGATACCAAGATGTTAATGAAAATTCCCTTTGGGATATCTGCCGTTCAAAACAAGAAGTTAATGTAGCTGCCTCCACCCTTTGGATGTCTAAGCACAACCCAAGATGGAGCTTCACATCTTACAGAGCTCTCAAGAATTTCCTGCCGACTCTTGAGAAGATTCAGAAATGGAATCCAAACATTGTCAATCTCTGTGGCCTTTGTCACCTCGAAGAAGAAAGCTCCTTGCACCTTTCCTCCACTTGCAAGTGGTGGAAGTACCTTTGGGGTCGTTCTGCTCTGAAGTTAGGGCTCAACCCTAAGCAATCCCTTGAAGACTGCCTCAAGTCTATTTCTAGGATCACTTCAGGTGATCGTGTGCTGTCCCTTTGGGCTGCCACACTCACTATCCATACCATTTGGACTACTAGAAATTCCATTCGTCATGGAGGCAAATAAGAAGATGAGTTACAAGCTTTCAAAAAGATTGAGAAGGAGATTCAGATGCACTATCGTGCGCATCACCATAATCTAGGCCATATATCTTGTAACCTGGTCAGGAACTGGGATCTTCATGTGTATTGATTGACCTTTTCTTAGGTTAATCTTTATTTTCTTTGCTTGCTTTGCATGTAATGTGAACTACACGATTTGGGTGTAGTTTGTAACTTTGCCCCTTTTGGGTTCGGAATAAATTACCAAAATTTCCGATACATACATACATACATACATACATACATACATACATACATACATACATACATACATACATACATACATACATACATACATACATACATACATACACACATACATACATACATACATACATACATACATACATACATACATACATACATACATACAATGATCTCTACAATAAAGAGTTTGCTACTATGGAGGAGGAGGTCGACATAGACAGGAAATGTAAGCTCTCAAGCACCCACAATAACATTCTTACTAGATAGGTTACCGAACAGGAAGTTAAGGATGCTCTTTGGAGTATAGGCTGTAATAAATCACCCGGGTCTGATGGATTCAATGCCTTCTTCTATAGAACCGCTTGGGACATTATCAAGGATGATCTCCTAAAATACGTTAGATGGTTCCTGGAGGGAGGTAACATGGTGAGACAAGTCAATCACGCTTTTCTGGTCCTCATTCCAAAGAAGAAAATCACTACGTCTCTTGCTGATTTTAGACCTATTTCGTGTTGTTCTATGCAATACAAAACCATTGCAAAGATTCTGGCTACTAGGCTGAAGTTGGTCTTACCTTTCCTTATTTCTGAAAACCAGGGAGCTTTTATTTCTGGCAAAAGCATCAGTGACTGTGCCCTCCTGGCTGAGGAGTTCTTAGTTGATTTCAAAGTGATGAGAGGAAGCCGAAAAGCTTGTCTAAAGCTTGATGTGTCCAAGGCCTATGACAGTGTCAGATGGGATAAGCTGTGGTGGATCATGCAACAGATGGGATTCTCTAAAACATGGATAGAATGGATGCAACAGTGTGTTAGCACAACGAGCTTCTCAATTCTAGTTAATAGTACATCGGCAGGGATGTTTAAAGGAGGTAACGGGTTACGACAAGGTGACCCCCTTTCACCACTTCTCTTCACCCTCATCATGGAGTATTTCACAAAGAAATTGAAGAAAGCTGAAGATAAAAGGCTGATTAAGGCATACACAGTTCATGGGATGAAGGTAATGAGCCATCTTATATTCGCCGACGATGTTCTTCTATTTATGGAGGCTAAAGTTGACATGCTGCTAGAGCTGAAAAAATTTCTTGGAGATTTTGGACAGCAAACCGGGATGCACATTAATGCAAATAAAACCCATCTCTACCTCTCAAAGAATTGTTACCATATGGAGGATAGGCTACAAGAAGCCATGGGCGTGGAGCTGGGCAAGTTTCCCACTAAATATCTGGGCTTCCCTTTAGCAGGTGGCAACTTACAAGTCAAAGATTTTGCTGACTGCATTGACAGGCTGGATGAGATGATTGCATGGTGGCCTACACATAAGACATCTATGGCGGGACGGGCAACTCTGATTAGAGCAGCTATTGAGGGTCTTCTCATATTCTGGGTGCAACAAGGGGAGATACCGGGTGCTGTGCTTGATAGGATGGAGATGAAAATTGCCAACTTTATTTGGGAGGGTGAGTATCATCCTATGCGGTATGCTAGGTTGGCCTTACCTAAGAACGAAGGTGGCTTGCAGCTGAAAACACCTCGTGACATTGCCATATGGGGGACATTAAAGCGGATCATTCTATATCAAACATGTGGCTCTGTTTGGGGAAGATGGATGAGAAAAAGATATCCACAAGGGCTGGACTTTCAGCCAAAAACCCGGGAAGGGTTGACACACACTATCCAAGTGATGAGGAGTTTATGGCCACAGGTGAAGCATCTTTTTGCCATGAATCATATGGGGGAGTGGTACATGATAAATCCAAAGGCTGATCTATGGGAAATCACTAGAATGAGAGCTAGAAAAGATGAAACAATGGAGCAAATATGGGCTGGAAAACACGTTCCTAAATGGTCCGTGTGTGTCTTCAAGATCCTGCATGGAGCCTTAGCGACCTTGGATAAAGTGCAAAAATGGAACAGCAACATATCCTCTATTTCTTTGCTGTGCAAAGAGGAGGAGGAATCCCATGAACACCTCTTTGGTGGCTGCAAATTCACTAAAGAAGTGTGGGAGAAAGTTTGCAAGGAGTTCCACCTACAGATCGAGCTGATTGATGATACTAAGAGGATGGTCAAGCACTGCAACAATGGTGATAGGAAGATGCTCTTGCTAGCTGTTCTATGCTTTTTATATCTGGTTCGAAAGGAATGCTCGCAAGCATGGAGGCATAGCTAGGAGTGTGGGTACTATTGCTGTAAAAATTTGTAAAAGTGTAATAAAGAAACTACGTGTTAGGTAGCAGTGTGAGTTGCTCACGTGGGTGTTATATAGCGAGCAAAGGGGCTATATGTAACTCTTGACCTCCTACAATTGTAGGGGGCAGTCAGAATATATTTACCTGATTCTGATACATACACACATACATACATACATACATACATACTTACTTACTTACTTACATACATACATACATACATACATACATACATACTTACTTACTTACCCTTAGGTATCCAAACTATGCTACATGTTGCGGGAAAGAGGGAGAGAAATCTTTCTATCTTAGTTCCATATATACATGTACTTCAATTATCTTTGCAAAGATATTCAACTACAAAGTCACACTATTTTCTTGAAACCATGTTGGTCTTGACCTCACTAGGGAATACTAATCCCATAATAGGTTGATGGATCTAATCATGTGACTCTGCCAATGACAATGAAATTGCAATTAGGGCTGCATGATAGTGTTAGAATTGCGAGCCACCAGACCAAAGGTCATCTTTAGCCTTTCTCTGGTGAATAGGAAATCCAAGGAGAAGGCCGCTGTGATATCCTAGAATTTTCTCTCTCCTTGTATATGTTCTTAATCCTCTCTCTCGCCTTAAAACCTAGACTTGAGGTTTTTTTTGATGCATTGAGTTCATCTTGTTTTACATGATGAATGGTGACACTAAACTTGATGTAAAATCAATGTTGTGCTTTTTTCTACATCTTTCCCTCCCTCTTACCCTTGTAATACTACTTGTGGGTATCTTATTATTCTCAACAGGTGCTCATGTTTTTAGAGTTTCTTATTGCATTTTCAAAGCATCAAATTTTGTTCAATTTCCATTTAAGATGAGAGAGATATGCTTGTTTAAAGTTCCTTGATTTAACTTGATTTTTGACCTTTTGGAATACGAATTTCAACCTTGTTGGGCCCAGTTTTGGTTCACAGCCCACTTGGGGGGGTTTCCTTTTTGCAAAGGGAGAATCCACTTGTAGTTTTTTGTCTAATCTCAACCCTCCATTTTGGTTGCCACAGATTCCCCTCATAATCTGACAACTGAGAGCGCTTCTTCAACCTCCATACAACCCATGTGCTTGGACAAGGAGGAGAATTACAATGCATATTTTTGCACTTTGTATGAATGGTTTGAACTCTTAAAACCTTCCTTTTTAAGTACCCTCATTGTTTTACCCCTCTTCCTTTACTTTTTCATGCACCCTAGCAACCCCTACACTTCTTCTCCTACCTCCAAACCCTAGATCTAGCCCATGGCGCCGCCATCCCTCCACCCTGATTTATGTAGGAAAATATGGAGACAGGACATGCAACAAACACAAAAATTTGACTGTCATATTCCCCATTAACCAATGGAACACATCATGACTATACAATGAAAAGGATGGTTTAGAGGATATACCTAGTCCTAGAGAAAGTCCAACGACAATTTTCTCATCATGATTGTGCGCCCTTTCTTCAAGTTGCACTCAAACAATGTCTGTGCCAGCCTCCTAGTTGATCACCACAGACAAGTGGTTGATGTTTTCCTCCCGAGTGGAAGGAAACATCCTTCTCGCCTCTGTAGTATTCCACATAGACCATCAAGAACTCTTGTCATTCTTGAGGAAAGGACAAGGAGTCGTCCCTTCATGTTGGTGTACTAGTCACCAACTTGCTCTCCAATAATTGTTCTCCCTTGCTATCCCTCCCTTTAGTAGATAGTACTTTCTCGGGTTCTCTCAGTTACCACATCCAGAGAAGACAAATAGTTGTCAGAAGTAATTGAGTTGTGTCTCTAGGAAGCCCCCAATACCCTTTATTTAAAAAAGGGTCAGGGCCAGAGTTCTCAATTTGTGTGGGAGTGGAAGGGATCAGAATTTCATGCATTTTCACAACCTACGACAGGCAAAATGATCAGTTCACTAGTAAATCGATAGGTTGTCACGTGAGCCGATCGGTTCACCCAATGAATTGGTCATTTCAACATGTTTTCCAATCACAATTGTATTGGAAATTACAATCCAATTAATGCATGACATTACGTCAACACTACTCCTTGTTGCAATCAAATTGTTCCTTTAAACTGGACGATTCATGCCCTGGTTCATCCAGAATTCAGCCAATTCAATATCCAATCAGCCTGACACTCCAACCGATCAGTTCAACACTTGAAATAGTCAGTTCAGAGTCCAGTCAATCAATTGTTGTTTAAATTGAGTACCTAAACACTTTAGTAGTCAATTTAATTATCATTCACGAGTAAACTCCTATTCCAAGTGAATCATTTGTGTGTGACCCTGTAGGTCCCATGTCACATTGGCAATGAATGTCCATAACCAATTATGACATCACAAGAAAAGAGTGGTTCCTAGTTACAAATAATTGCTACCCAAGTAAATGGAAAGTTAGAGAACAATTTCAACCTACAATTTGTGATTGGTGTTACTGTTATAACTTGGGTTTTCACATATATTTATTTAATTGAAATGCAATTATTTCAATAGAAGGGACATATTGGTAATTTGTTTTCTTTGATTTAAAATAATGTTTTTCCCTTGTAAAATCCCCTTTACTCTGAATTTTGTGGTTTCTTACTGTTTTGTTGATCCAATAATGGATATAGGGAAAAGGAAAAGAAGAAAATACAATATTAAGAAAGATGCAAAAGATAATGGATAATAAGTAATGTACTTAAATGAGTTGGGTGGTCTTATCTAGAAAGTGGTATGGGTGACCAATAATGGATGGATTTCAGTTTCACATAGTTTCTAATAAGAAAGGTTATCAAAATAAAGGATATAGAAATGATGAGAAAGAGAAAAGAATCAAATTAATGTTTAAAATGTGATTTATAAGGAGATTACTTAGATATTAAGAAAAGCATCTTTTCCTTTAAAGTTTTGGATTCAAACCTTGCTAATGTTTAGATAAAGTCCTTAAAGAATTTCCCTTGAAATTTGGGATCTTTTGGATAAAGGACGAGAGAGATATGAATTTTTGAAGTTGTCCTAAAGTGAACGGTTATAGATAATTTGATATTATCTGTCATATTTAATGTGACTAGGATCTTAGGCACTCCCTTATATATCGTTGCATGGTATGAGGACCATCTGATTCTGGATCCGACAATAGTTATCTTATCTCGTACCTCATGACTAAATATGAAACATGCAACAGTGGCAAGCTTCCATTCAATCCCTCTGTCTCTCTCTAAACCATGTTTGCACTCGAAACTTCTTCCTTTAGTTACATAAGAGAAAATCAAAGTGTTTTATCCCTTGGTTCACCATAAGTGTGGGGAGTTAAGACTTTCCCCAAAATTGTTTGAGAGGCAGGCTCCATTGTCCATTGGTCTTGCTAACCACACCTATATAAGGTGTTGGAATCCCCTCTCTGTGGGACAAGATAATTGTGATATATCCCTCACACCAAAGGGAATCCTTTCTTGCCCCCAATTTGAGCTCCCACTCTATCTATTTCTCCAGTTCTTCCTTAAACCACCAAAACCCAAATCTCTTCCATTCCTCCTGTTCTCGACTCTCCAGTGGATTTGAAGTTGTCGGTGAGTTCAACTGGGCCTACAGGGGGTGATGGCATATTTGATTGCCTCAAAGACACCCTATAGCTCCAAGTCAACCTTTTGGTTGAGTCAACAACCTGGCGCGTGCACTAGAAACATGCCACAAAGGAGGAAGACAAAGAGGAGGAGGAAACTACCTCGTTGCCCCAAGGCGCATGTGGCCCCAAGTCAAAGGTGTAGGGGAAAAAGTGTACAAGCACCTTGGTTCAGTGCCTTGCTCATGTGGAGCGCACCACCTATGTGGTAAAAGCTTATTCGCTGGGCCGGACCTGAGTGGTATTAAGGTGAACCCCTTTTTTCTGATATGGCATACCTTAGTTGGTCAATTAGCGATTAAAATTGCAGAAATTGTAAGAAATCGTAGGAATGTCCAATCATAACATGTAATACATGAATCTTACTCAAAAAGTATAAGTAATGCAATAAAAATATAATAAAGATATAGATCTACCTCTAATTCAAAAGTAACTAAAGATTCCATCTTTAATATATTTAAATGTATACGAACTCTAATTTCTAGATTTTGATGATCTTAATATGTCCAATGGATCTTAATAATCAAAGAATGATATTTTTGGATAAAAAGGATAACTTGGATATAGTTTGAGATTAATAACCCATTAATTGATGAATTAGGGTTTCCTTGAGATTAAAAGTGCATAACATGGTAAGATTAGGGTTTACAAACCAAAAGATCATGAAAATTGGTAATTAAGATTTGGGAAGCCAAAACCCTAATGGAACCCTAAGTTGACCACAAAAACCCTAACTTGAGACCCAAGTCAGTCTTAATAATGGTTTATGGGAAAGTTAGTGATATTTGGGTGTTATGCTTTATTTTAGGATAGTTGATTTGATTGGTTGTTCTTACTGATTGTTTGCTTGGACATCAACTACTTCTTAAAAATGGTATGTGGTTATGCCTATGACTAACCACTTTAGTTTGTCGAAGTTTTCTGAGTATTTTTGAAATGGATTGTAGATAAATTCTTGCTTGTTTATTTATTTCCTACAATATATAGAGTTAGTATGGATATCATATTATATGCTTATAACTTGCTCGAACCCCTCATACCAACTTTGGAAATTGGAGAATTTAGAGAGTGACTTGGCCCTAGATTGGGAAATTCATATTTGGTCCAGCCCCAAATTGGGAAGACCAATAGGGCAACTTTCTGTAGATTGATAAGGTGACCGACCAACATGGCACCTGGGCTCTAGATTGAGGTGGCCTTTCATCCACTATAGGGACAAGACCCTGAAAGGGTATCCCAGAGGTTGAGTAAAAATGAGTTGAGAAGTTATGAAGAAAATGTTAATTTTCATTCTGTAACAATAATTCATGTGAATATTTTGTTACATATAGATGTGAATATTTTGTTCCCCCAGATACCAGTATAACTCATTATACTAACTGAGTTTTGATTTCTCAGCATTTTAGGATAATATGCTATCAATTCTGCAAGTATGATGAAAATGGACGCCCAAAGAAGATGACACCAGAAGAAAATATCCAATGTAAATCCCTTGAGGATATACTTAGAAGGTTTACTTCATTTTGAAAATGCTAGAAAATCATATCATGTAATTCCTTACTGGATAGTTTACCTTGTTCAATCTCTTTTCCAATTGTGTGGAAATTCATTAATTATATCTGGTTATTTGATAAAACTCGATCCTATATTTATGGTAATGGCTCTTGCACTCTTGATCTGCCTGAATAGAGGATAATTTGGGGAGGGGTCACTACAATTGGTGTTAGAGCCAATTCACCATTTAACCTCTAATAATTAGTAAATTTTTAGAGTTCTGTAAATCCCAAAGGGAATTATTAGAGTGTTTCCAAAGACGTTGGTGCCTAGAAAGGACCAAAATTTAGGGGCTAACAATACTTTCCTCCGCACTGCTAGTCAGCTTATGAGGACTCACAGACATGTGTATCCCACCTAGCCAAAGTCAGAGGATTTCACTTGAAATAAAATACCTCTAGGATTTGTCATCTACTTTCATCCCTTCTCTAACCCTTGCTCCACTCACTAAACCATAGGTACCTGTAACTACTCTCTTTTTCTCTTTCTGAGCACTAGGGTTTTGGATATTAGGGATAAATGTATCCTTTGAAAAATAACAAAATGCATGTAAACAAGATGTTACATACATAATTTTAGAGTGTTTCAAAAAACCCTAAAGGTGTTGGGGTATGGTTCCGAACCCTAACCTTAAACTCTAATCTTAAACAATGGAGAGATGAAATACAAGGAGTTCATCCATGCATGTAGGTACATCGAGTAAGGAATGCAAGATACAAATGTGGGTTGAACGTAAAAAGAACATGAAATAAATGAGTACATAACGAGGATAATATGAAACCCTTTAATACAACTTTTAGGATTGGTGTCCTGAACTAAAGTGGGTCAACCCAACAGTGGAGAAAATATCTATGAGGGAGTTAAACCCTAAGATCAGGTTATGACTAGAAAGTCTAAACTCCCTCTGGTAGGAACCCTAACATGAAGTGTTTCCCCACATAGATATAAGTAGGAGGTAAACATGCATATACGTGAAAGCAAGGGACATCAAGGCTGAAAAAGGGATTAGTTCTAAGCCATAGGGTTAATCTCTATTGGATTATGAGATTAGCATACTAGATGGAATGGATGAGGAGTTTAGTAATGCGGTAGTATGGTTTATGATGACCTCGATTGAATTTGAGAATTTGACTTTAGTTTTGGAATTTTGGACAATAAGATTTGATAATACAAGTGTGTGCTTCTCCGGATAAGATAAACTAGATGAGATGTGAATCTACAGGAGCCTTGACCTCTTTTACAAAGGGGGACCTTTAGTGCTATGACCAATTATAGGGTTAACTCCCAAGAGGTGGGGCCCAGGAGGAGAAGGTTGGGAACCTAGACTCCAAGACATGAGGAATTACAAGGAATATTTGCAAGATATCTCCTAAACTAGATTGTCCTTGAGTGAATGAGTTGAGTTATTGTATGCATGATCCCTAGAGGATTGTTGTACCCTACATGTCCTTGGAAGGACCAAAACCTAGAGATAGAGAAGGAGGCTTCTTATACAAATGTGTAGATGATATGAGCACCTACTATATAGGTGAGGGATAGAGAACCTGGAGGTCCTGGAGAGGTACAAAATGGTAATATGTTGTAAAGCCTCATACTCATATTGGTAGTCCCTTGTGTAGGACTCTAAGGGTTTTTTTACAAGAAAGAGAGAGTTGGGTAAGAATATTTCATGAGTAGGAATCTAAAAAGAAAATGCGATATCATGTTTTGGTTCGGTACATGCTTGAGTGGCTAAGTCATGCCGTTTGGATGACCAATTCTAAGGAGGTAAACCTGACGTTCCTAGACTAGAGAGGGAAAGTAGTGGTATCTAGTGCATATAATTCTCACAAGGTTGAGTGACCTCATAAAGATTAAGCACGAAACCCCCTCAAGTTTTGGGTTAAAGGAAACCCCACTTAGACCGTGATATATGTTTGACGAGCCACTCACACAAGTTGGTCTAGAACTACCATGCTATCATATATACATATGAAATTGGTCCAACCTTGAGAGATAACGAATGGTATGCCATAATGGAAAACTTAGAAATGGTTTAATAAGTTCTCTACTTGTTATTGGTTAGCTACATGCATGGATGGAATAATAGGAAATATGTCTACACGTGATGATATAAACTTTGGATTCAAGTATGTTTTTGTGAACCTTGGTACTACCAAGTATTAGTCCTATCTTGTCCTAGGAAAGGACCCTTCCTATAAGAGTGAGTTCCAAAATTAGTTTAAGAATTGATGCAACATTAAAGGTCACTTAAAAACTTGAGAGATTAAGTGCATGAAGAGAAAAAGCACATATGTTGAGTATGATTCCTTGAATCCATGTATGTCCATCTCTATGGGGCATGCAGATCAGTCATTAGGAAGTGATCAGTAGAATGTGATTAGGTCCGGAGGGGAAGGTCACCATGAACCCTATTAAGGGATAGAAGAAAACTATGTATGCCCCAAGAGATGAAGAAATTCAGATGGAAGAATTTTTAAGTATATAAAGTGCTTGAATATCATCAAAGAAACCTCAAGTAGAATGTGTGATGAGATAAAATGAAGTTATGACATCTCAATATAACCCTAAGTCAATTCTAAGTTCATGAAAGGATGAGACTGATGGGAGTGAGAGTTGATTGTTCCATGAATATACAACCCAATATGGTCGGGAGGTAACAACTATGTTTGCTTGAGGCCCATGGGTTAGGAGGTTGGCCACCATGATGAGTTCATATGGCCTAAGGGGTAAATGTGAGGGGCACTCTCTATATGCCTAAAGATGAGATCACTCCAAAAGTATCGACACCCGAGAGACTTTGAGGAGATGACTAAGGCTAATGAGAAAATATATAAGAAGTCAAGTGATAATGAAATTGCACAAACCCTAGGGTGAGGGAGACTCTTGACTTCAAGAAATATAAGAATATTGTTAAATGAAAATCATGTATGGTTTGGAGTCATGTTGAGAGGGATTCAACCTAAATATGAAATTCAAATTGTAATATCTGACACACCATCTCTAGTCTTATAATGGGATGAACTTTGTATTCGAACTGTAGCCAAATGGTTATTACATCCAGTTATGAGTGTGAGAGAGGAGACAGATACATTCCATATTAAAAATGGAAATTATATGAGGAATAAACACTTAAGTTGAAACCCTTTTAGGACAACTGAGAATTTGAGGTATTACCACACCCTTATGAGAAGATATTGAATAAATGGTTTGAAAGCCTAGGCAAACAAGGCAATCACAAAATTAAAATTTCAAAAGAGGAAGGATGTGTTTGTTAAGTGCAATTTGAATTCTATAGGTATAAGATTGAATCTGGTGATCAAAATAATGGATGCAATAGTTGAGGTACCAAATAAAGGTAAACCAAGCCTGACTTGCCAACCAAGTTAGTAGCAAACTAGTTGGATGACCCAGAATTAAATGAGTTGAAGGATTTGAAGGAGAAGCCTCAAACACACCTCTCAGTAGATGTGAATGGTGGGTTCTAAAATAAGAACTGCATTTGGATTCATAAGGTTTCATCCTTAAGGGTTGATAAGTTCATTAGTCTGAGTTTACCATTCAACCTGGCATCACGAAGATGTTTAAATGCTTACAATAATATTTCTGGTATCCTAGAATAAAGACATATTAGCATATGTATCTAGTTATCTCACATGACCAGATAATGAATGCTGACCACCACCAACCCGATGGGTTACTGCAACCAATTGAGATTCTTAATTGGAAATGGGACCAAATCACTATGGATTTTGTGTAGGTTTTCCTAAGACAAAGAGAGGTCATGATGCAATATGGGTTGTGGTGGATCACCTAACTAAGTCAGTGCATTTCCTTATCGTGATGGTTATCGCCAAGGTGACAGACCTAGATGAACTATATGTTAAGAGAAATATTT
Source organism: Alisma plantago-aquatica (assembly GCA_963693085.1). Lineage (NCBI taxonomy): Eukaryota > Viridiplantae > Streptophyta > Magnoliopsida > Alismatales > Alismataceae > Alisma > Alisma plantago-aquatica. Next base: position 887,275,607 of record OY856410.1, read on the forward strand.
CATCTGCATGGTGTTTAGAGTTCAATTATCTCTACTTGAGACACTAAGTTCACTTCAAAATTATGGAGGCAAGTACATGAAGAACTGAGTATGATATTGAAATTCAGCACAAGCTATCACCTCATACTGATGGATAGTCAGAAAGAACTATCCAAACATTAAAAGACCTATTGAGAGCATGTGTTCTCGATTGGGGTGGATCATGGGAGTAGTATTTTCCCTTAGCTGAGTTTGCCCAAGATAATAACTACTAAGCCAGTATCAGGATGCCTCTATACAAAGCTCATTAGGGGGGGTTGTGATGGTCACAACTTCACTAGAATGATGTTGGTGAGAGAACCTTGTTAAGGTTAGAGAAACTACAATTATACGCTGATAAGGTCACTTTGATCGAGTAGAGAATGAAGAGAGCCCTGAATTGATAAAAGTCATATGCTGATGCAAAGTGGACAGATTTGCACTTTGCTATAGGTGACTATGTGTTTTTGAAAATATGACCCCTCTGAGCTATAGCTAAGAACAAAAGAAAGTTGAGTCCCCATTATGTGGATCCAATTGAGATTCAAGAACGGAGTGGTGAAGCTACTTATTGACTAGCATTACCCCCCCCCACACAATATAGTATGAGGCATGATTTTTTCCATGTGTGAACATGAAGTTCTATGTGAAGGATCCTAGCTAGGTGTTGAGCATTAAGTCTATTGCACTCCAAGGGAGGCTGACATACCCAGAGTCACCTGTGAGGGTACTGGATACCAAGGTGAGAGAGCATAGGAATAAAAAGATATATATGGTAAAGGTTCTTTGGAAGAACCATGGATTGGATGAATCTACATGAGAGCTAAATACGAACATGGAAAAATCCCACCCTGATTTGTTTGTATGGTTAGTCAAATTTTGAGGAAAAAATTCCTATAAGAGGGGAAGTGTAAGGCCTCTAAACATGCTTAAGGTGTTGAAAAATCTTAATTACCATAACTTAATTCTTATAACCGTAACATAACCTTGTGATATGCTTTGGAATCATAATACAAGCTTATGTTTCAAATTTGGTCTAATTTGGACACTTTTTGAGCAAGTTATGCAATTTTATGTACATTTTGAATTTTCTACAATTTACCCAATTGAGAGTTTTTCTTTGCAATTTTTCACATGAATTATGTTACTTAGATGTTATCTTATCATTCTTGATCTTTTTGATCCATGGGATGTTCAATTGTACCTTGTTTTGATGGTGATTCTCTTCAAGGGTGATTTAGGGTTTTTCCCTTCATAGATGAGCCTCTTTAAGGGCTAACAACCAATGGTACCATTGGTTTGCGCAACAAATGATGTCCATCAACCAAAGGGACAACATGGAAAACATATGAAGGTCATCCAAAAGGCTCTAGGTTGATGGTTCTTGCTGGTTTGGTTCACTTGAACTGATGGTTCACTTACAGACATGATCACCTGATGGTTCAATCACCTTTTGACCTAGACTTAAACAAACGATGGTACCACCCCCCTAAAAATTGATGGTTGGCCTAGGATACCATCAACCGATGGCCTAATGGTCCCCAACATCCAGTGGACCTGTTGCTTGCGTATCCATGGAAACTTTAGGCCATAGACACTTGAAGAATTGCTTGTACACCTCATGCTTCTTCCCTTCCTTATCCTCCAAGCTTTATATACCTATCCTTAAGATCCCAATTAAAACTTTTGCTCTCTATTACTTCTCTCCTACTTATACCATCTTCCTTCCTCTGGTTGGCAATGGAGCTATTATCCAAGGAAGAAGAAGTCATGGATCTTCTTGGTAGAAGCATCTAGGGTTACAATTTGCTTCTTGTAGGGTTTTTAAAGTTTCCTTTTGGTGGTCTTGACCTAAAAGAGTAAGAATCCCCTTCTTTCCTCCATTTTTTTCTCTTTTTTTCTTCCTACTACCTTTCTTGTGGTCAGAACTCTTCTGTTCCATGGTAAAAGTTTCTTTAGAGCTTAAAGAATCTACTGTTTTTTGCTCCTTCTACCTAGGGTTTGCTTCCCTTTTGGAGAAAGGTGATACTTGGCTGAGTTCAGACCTAAATCTTGGATTTTCTACCTTCATGCTCAAGTTTTCTTGATACTAAGAAGTCTATTCTTCTTTGTAGAGGTGAGTTTATTATAACCTTATTCACTTATATTGCTTGCTAAAAGCTTGTTAATTCATGTTTATGCTTAAAAGTGATGATCTAAGCATAAAGAAACCATGCTTGCTTAGGATTTCGAATTTTTATGATGTCTCATGTTTTGTTCTGATTCTAGATGAACCTATAATTAGATGTACGTCCTATACAAGGTAGAATCTAATTTAGGACAGGTTGTTAACACAACAGATGGCTCTAAGCACCTAACAACCGATGGTCCAAATTAGGGTTTTCAAGCTACTTCCTTCACTACCACATGGCCCGATGGTGATACCATGCAACAAATGGTGGTGTTGCTATCATGATAATCGATGGTTGTGACTAAAGGTGTCAACTGATGGTGACAACCAATGGTCACCCCTTAGGTCATGTTTTGGCTCAATTAGAAGTTGAAATGATCAAACACTAAGTACCCAAATGATGCTATCAATCAATGCTGACATTAGCTTAATATCCGATGGTGTTAAATGAATATAGTGCTTATCTAACAGCCTATGGTGACTTAATGATCACAACCAATGGTGAATCAGGTCATCACAACTGATGGTGAGTTGAGTATGTAATTGTACCATCAATTTAACCCTAAACTAAGGGTTGTTTTGTTCAATTAATTCAATGGTTAGATCTATACTCCAATTGATATTTATAAATAATGAACCCAATCCAATGAATGAGATTGTATGCTTCAACATCCAATGGTTTAGAATGAATCTTATTATATAATAAATTGGTCCTAGTGATGAGAATTTGGCAGTGCAACGCCCTTTAACTTGTGATCTTACCTTTTCCCTCGTATGAGTATATTTGATAAATCACCAAAATAAGTGGATGTGTAACTCTAATGTGATATAGCTTGTACACTCAACCCTAGTGTAACTAAAGGATGGTAATTAATTATAATCAACCATCTTGAATAATTAATGTGATAATGTATTAGACTCTTCTTATGTTGAAACCTCAATGTAGTACTAATTGAGAACCATAATGCCTTGCCATGTTCGAATCTAAGGGACACTTATGTGCTGATGATCTTTGGAGCCTTGTTTAAGGAATATAATGGTAATGGTGATATTACAGGGATTGATGTGACAGTCTTAATGAACTTTGGGCATGTTTGTAGCCCTGATTGAGGTGTAATCCTCTTCATGTTCCAATAAGGGTGGGAACCTTGAAACTTGTTTTAAGAAATTAGTACCTTGTAGTAGTTTGATAACAAAGGTGGTCCATTAATTTGATATGAATGATATCATGAGGTAATGTGATTAAGGTTTATACTTCAAACATTTTATATCTTTTGAAGTTGCAATACATATATTCATGCTAGAAATGAATTAGGGTTTGTTTGTCCATTTGAATGATGAAGCCTTAACTCACTCAATTAGCAATAACTAATTAAGTGAAACCCTAATCGTGTACTGCCATGTGCCATTGAACCATGTTCAATGTTAGAACTTGATGGATGGCAATACAAGTATTCCTAAGGGAAACTTGGAGTGCATATTGTTGGGTATGTGGGGTACTTGATATCCTGACCCCATATGTATAGGGAGGATGACTGCACTCATACCTAGCCCTCTTTTAGAGAACGACTGCGGTTGTGTCTTGATCATTATTATGTGATAAATGTTTGCATTGTATACATTGGTTTCTAGTGACATGACTTGTACCAAGGCGGACTAGTTGTTTACAAGACTATATGTTGCTCTTTTTGCAGTTTGACTGGGATGTCACTATGATGGAGACTCAAACGGACTAAGTATGGAGAAGATGTTGGAGTCCGACTCTTTCTAGATCTTATGTGGAACTGATTGCGACCAGGCGGTGGTCAGTTGGACTTTGAGTGGTGCCATTCAAACTCCCCAGGGCATGATAAAAGATGAAATCCAATATGTGTAGTATATTTGCTAGGGTTAAACACGCTTCACATTGGTTTATTAAGCCCTTGCCTTGTTTTTATGCTACACAATGTTTACAAGATGCTATCCTATGAAATCTGAGTAATTATACTTATTGCTAAGTTTACTTGTTTAACTTGCTTAGTATGCTTAAACTATTCAATCTACTCAATTGCTTACTTAAGTACTTCAATCGCTTGTTTACTTACTATAAATTAGTCTATTGTAATCAATATCTATTGGAGAGAGTTATATCTCTCACTGTGACATGGGTCTCTCTTGTGGGTCACCACATCTTTTAGGTGGTCGTGGGCAACATGGTTGAGGTCATGCTTTTGAAGAGGATCAGCGTGGTGATCAGTAGACTCTAAAGGTTGGTGAGTTGTAGATGTTAGTAGTAGAGTCCTAGTGTCATCCATATACTCTCAGGTCCGGGTATGGGGAGTGTTTTCTAGAAGATATATTTGTATCAACATGAGATTTTGGTAGCTTGCTAGTCTATGTATATATGGCATGTACTTGTAAATGTCCTTTTGTATACATGATGTGGCTGAGGCCATTGGACACAAATGTAAATAACTGTTATGGTTTATGAGAATGAAAAAGATGGACCTTTATGTAAACATTTTAGAACTTGTGGATGATGTGTAAATGGGTTTTAATTATTATGCACTTTTGGCTATGTGATTAATTAGTAGTTGATCATGTTTTGTGTTTTGAGTAAGCTTGTTTAGTGTGACAAGGTGTCATAGGAAGGATGTTATAACCTAATTTTTCACATGTATTTATATAATTTAAATGCAATTATTTCAATAGGAGGGACATATTTGAAAATTCTATGTTTTGCTTTAAAAGAATGGTTTTCCCTTACAAAATCCACTTTGCTATAAATTTCGTGGTTTTGTACTATTTTTTATATCCAATAATGGATATAAAGGAAAAGGAAAAGAAGAAAATAAATATTAATAAAGAGGCAAAAGATAATGGATAATAAGTAATGTACTTAAGAGAATTGGGTGAAATTCTCTAGAAATTGGTATGGATGACCACTAATGGTTAGATTTTGGTTTCACATAGTTTTTAATAAGAAAGTTTATCAAAATAAAGGATATACAAAAGATAAGAAAGAGAAAAGAATTGAATTAATGTTTAAAATGTGATTTATAAGGAGAAGACTTAGATATTAAGAAAAACATCTTTTCCTTTTGAGTTTTGGACTCAAACCATGCGAACGGTTAGATGACATCATTAAAGACTTTACCTTGAAATTTGTGATCTTTTGGAAAAAGGATGAGAGAAATATGATTTTTAGTAAGTTATCCTAAAGTGAATGGTTATAGATAATTTGATATTATCTCTCACATTTAATGTGACTATGATCTTAGGGGCGACCTTCTATATTGTTGCATGGCATGAGGACCGTCTGATTCTTGATCCAATAGTATTTACCTTATCTCCTACCTCGCAACTAAATAGGAAACAAGCAAAGGTGGCAGGCTTCCCTTCAATCCCTCCCTCTCTCTCTCTCTAAACCCTATTCACACTTGAAACTACTTTCTTTAATTCTAGAAGGTTAAACCAAAGTGTTTGATCCCTTGGATGACCATGTTGGTGGAGAGTTAAGTTTTTCCCCAAAATCGTTTGAGAGACAGGCTCCATTTGCAATTGGTCTCACTAACCACACCTATATAAGGTGTTGAAATCCCCTCTCCATTGGATGAGACAATAGTGCGAGATCCCTCGTACCAAAGGGAAGCCTTTCTCACATCCAATTTGAGATCCCACTCTATCGTTTCCATTTTGGTTCTTCCTCAAACCACCACAACACATATCTCTTCCTTTCCTCATGTTCTCACCTCTCTGGTGGATTTGAAGTTGTCGGGGAGTTTGGTTGGGCTTAGTGGGGGTGATGGCATCTTTGGTTGTCTCACCAACACCCTATAGCTCCAAGTCAACCTTTTAGTTGACTCAGTATCCTAGAGCACACAACAAAAATAGGCCACGAAGGAGGAAGACAAAGAGGAGGAGGAAACTACCTCCTTGCCGCCAGGCGCACATGGGCCCAAGTCAAAGGCACATGGGCAAAAGTGTAGAAGCACCTCAGTTCAGTTCCTTGCTCGCGTGGAGTGCATTTCCTGCATGGCAAAATCTTATTCGTAGGGCTTGACCCATGTGGAATTAAGGTAACCCCCTTTTTATTGACATGGCGTACCTTAGTTGGTCGATTAGTGATTAAAATTGCAAAATTTTTAATAAATCATAGGAATGTCCAATCATAAAATGTAATTAATGAATATTACTAAAAAATACAAGGAATGCAACAAAAATATAATAAAGACAAAGATTTGTCTCTAGTTTAAAAGTACCTAAAGATTCCATCTTTATTATGTTTAAATGCATAAGAGCCCTAATTTCTGGATTTTTGATGATCTTAATATGTTCAATGGATCTTTTATGGCCTGCATGTTCAATGGATCTTAATAATCAAAGATTGATCTTTTTGGATAAAAAGGAAAACTTGGATCTAGTTTGAGATTAATAATCCATAAATTGATGAATTAGGATTTCCTTGAGATTAAAAGTGCAGAAGCCAAAAGATCATGAAAAGTGGTAATGAAGGTTTGGGCAGCCAAAACCCTAATGGAATCCTAAGTTGACCCTAAAAATACTAACTTGAGATTCAATTTAGTCTTAATAACCGCTTATGGTCAAGTTAGTGATATTTGGGTGTTATGCTTTATTTTCAAGATAGTTGGCTTGATTGGTTTCTCTTATTTATTATTTGCTTATACATCAACTACTTTTGAAAAAGGTATGTGGTTACGCCTATGACTAACCGCTTTACTTTGCTAATGTTTTTTGAGGATTGTCGAAATGGATTGCAGATGCATGCTTGCTTATTTATTTATTTCCTGCAATCTACAAAGTCAGTATGGATATCACATTATATGATTATAACTTGCTCAAACCCCTCATACCAACTTCGAATATTTGAGAATTTAGAGAGTGACCCGACCCCATATTGGGAAGGTCATATTTGGTCCAGCCCCAGATTGGGAAGACCAACATGACACCAAACTCCAGATTGAGAAGGTGGCCGACCAACATGGCACCTAGGCTCCAGATTGAGAAGATGGAATTTCATCCACTGTAGGGACAGGACCCTAAGGGATATCCCAAAGGTTAAGTAAAAATGGGTTGAGAAGTAATGAAGAAAATGTTAATTTTGATTCTGAAACAATAATTGTTGTGAATATATTGTTACAAATAGATGTGAATATATTCCTCCCCACATACCAATATAACTTGTTATACTAACTAAGTTTTGTTTTCTCATTGTATTAGGATAATGTGCTATCATTTCTTCAAGTATTACTAAAATGGACACCCATAGAAGATGACACCAAAAGAAAAGTTTTAATGTAATTCCTGGAGGATATAGTTAGAAGGTTTACTTCATGTTGAAAACTCTAGAAAATCATATCATGTAATTCCTTACTGGATAGTTTACCTTGTTTAAGCTCTTTTCCAATTTTAGTAGAAATTTATTAATTATTTTTGGTTATTTGATAAGCCTCGATCTTGCATTTATAGTAATGGCCCTTGCCCTCTTGATCAACTTGAATAGGGGATAATTGGGGGAGGGGGTTTCTAGAATAACAATGCTTGTATAGTTCCTTTGTCACTGATATCCAGATTGAACTAGAGGCATGGAATCGTCATCCTATTCAACGTTCAATCCATGTTTCTTGAACCAGAGCATACTATATGAGATATATGTGATCTCAATATGAAATATTGATATATACCAATATGGGCATGCATTTCTCAATCTCACTTATCAAGAATCTAGGATATCATACTCCTATAGGAGGGACAAATCCCATCTATATCACTCACAGCCATCCCCATGTGTCACAGTGCACCCAATCTTCACCTTTATGGCAACACTTTTTAGGATTATAGTGGATGATGTCAAAATACATGGAACAACATGTGACGAGTGTAGTGACTTTAGGTCTGAGAACTACAATCACCACCAACACTATAAGAGATGATTTTGACTACCAAATATGGATTCTATGTATCACTCTTATGGTGGGTTTGTATGATACATTGTTATCTAACAAGTATCTATGTGCTTGGTTTGATATCACATATCATGACTAATGAGATTTTGACATCAACCAACACGCATTCTAGGCTTATGTGTTATTGTTGTCTATCAGCCTTCCACAATAACACCTGACTAGGGACATAACAAGAATTTATATACTCTTAACATTTGTATGATCTCATTGTTCATTCACATACTTGAAGACATACAACATTGAGTAATATCATTCTATAAACATTTATTATGTTACTTCATTATCTCATAATTGAATAAAACAAAATAAATTGGAAGCATGACTTTATTATTAATCAAATAATTTACAAGTTATGCTATTACAATCATCATATGACTGTCTCTCTGGGCATACATACCAACAGACTCCCACTTGCACTTAGAGCCAATCACCCATGAATCTCAATCCAAGTGATCTAACATGACCATCATGCTTCTACTGTGAAAGTACGTTAGTCAAGGGATCATCAACATTGTTCTCATTCGGTACTCTGCAAATCTTGACATCTCCTTGATGTATGATCTCTCATATGAGATGGAAACGCCTTTGTATTTTCTTGGATCGCTGATGCAATACAGGTTCCTTAGCTTGCACAATAGCTCCATTGTTGTCACAATATAGCTCAATTGTGTCGTTGATGCTTGGAACTGCCCTAAGTCCAGAGATGAACTTCTTGATCCATACAACCTCCTTTGATGCATTTGATGTAACAATATACACTACCTCTATTATAGAATCGACAACTGTGTCTTATTTAGAACTCTTCCAACTCACAACTTTGTTGTTAAGGCAAAACACTAATCCAGATTGCGATTTGTAATCATCTTTGTTAGTTTGGAAGCTTGCATGAATGTAACCCTTTACTACCAACTCTTCCTCTATGCTGTATACAAGGAATTGATCCTTAGTTCTTATCAAGTACTTTAGGATGTTCTTGACAATTGTCCAGTGACCATCACCTGGATCTGACTGATATTTGTTCATCATTCTCAAGGTATATGAGACATCGGGACGGGTACAAAACATTGCTTACATGATAGATCCAATGGCTGATGCATATGGAATCTTACTCATGCACTCCCATTTTTTTTCAAAAGAACTGGGACATTGAGCTCTAGAGGTGGTAACTCCATGACACATGGGGAGGTTTCCTCTCTATGAGCTCTCCATGATGAGCCTCTTCAACACTTTGTCAATATATACACTTTGACTAATTCCAAGAAGCCTTCTAGATCTATCTGTATAGATCTTGACCCCAAGATGTGGGATGCTTCACCCAAGTCTTTCATAGAAAACATATTTCCTAGCCATGTTTTTACCTTTTATAAAGTAGGGATGTCATTCCCCATCAAAAGTATGTCATCAACATACAATATTAGGAATACAATCATGATCCTACTAACCTTCTTGTAAACAAATGGTTAATCTTCATTTTTATTAAAGCCAAACTCTTTGACTGTCTTGTCAAAATGAAGATTCTAGCTCCGAGATGGTTGCTTAAATCCATAGATTGACCTTTGTAGCTTACAAACTTTATTTGCATCCTTTGGATTGATAAAACCCTCATGTTGTGTCATGTAGACATACTCAAGAAGATTCCTATTATCAAATGAGGTTTTAACATCCACCGACCAAATCTCATAGTCATGATAAGTTGCAATAGTAAGCATGATCTTGATGGAATTAACCATGGAAACAAGTGAAAAAGTTTCATCAAAGTCAACACCTTGAACTTGTCTGGAACCCTTTCCAACCAATCTTCCCTTATAGGTTTGTACTTTATCATCCATGTCAGTCTTGTTCTTGAAGACCCATTTGCACCCTATGGGTTTTACCCTTTAGGTGGCTCGACTAAGTCCCATATCTTGTTGGTGTACATGGGTTCCATCTCAGATCTCATGGCCTCAAGCCATTTATCAGACTCTGGTCCCTCAATAGCTTCCAGAGAGGTTGCTGACTCATCATCAATGACCAACCCACTACCTTTCGGAGTTTCAAGATATCCAAATCTTTCAGGTTCAAGGCTTGTCCTACTAGATCTATGAGGTTCCTATGTTACTTGAGGAATTTGACATTGCACAAAATTTGGTGATTCTCTTTGTTCCTCTTGTGCATCTATTGGTTCAATGCTTTCTTGCTGGTTTTGAATGTCTTTGAGTTCTACTTTCCTACTACGATTTCCTTTAGACATAAATTCCTTTTCTAGGAATGCAACCTCTTTGGCAACAAACACTTTGTTTTCATATAGCGAATAAAAGTAATATCCTTTGGTCTTGTGACATCCCTGGATTTTCTAAAACTTAATCTATTGTGAGACATCCAAATTACAACCCTCACCTTAGCGAGGATCCCAATTTAAACACCACACACTAGGATAAGAAGAAGAAAATAAGAGGAGGTCAAAAGGAAACAATCAGTAACACATGGACATGAACAATAATAAAACCATACAACACATGTTCACCATTCAACATATAATTACAAGATGACTTATTACAAATTGATATTACATATTGAATAACAAACTTCTACATATACATGTACTACATTCTAAAACAGGATCTTAAGACAACATGTCCACCTGTACATCAGCTCGTCACACAACTCACAACTATCTTGGTCTTCAAGATCATATATTGAAAACCTAAACAAAAGATTACAAGTGGTACATGTCAGCACAATATTCAAGAATATTGTATTGAGTATGCCTACGTGTCTTTTATATACCTCTCATCATATCTTGGCAATAAGATAAAACTAATACTTGGCATCATTAAACAAATATAAGGAAAAACATATACTTGCACAAAGATGTTCATTAACAAAAGAGAACACATATTTTAAGCACATTTAGCATTATATCATCCATGTATTTACTACCTGAGAGTTGAATGCATTAAGGCCTTTATGATCTACCACCAAAAAGTTGGATCATTTCATAATGTGATCTACTACCAAAGAGTTGGATCACTTTCAAGTACTTTACTACCAAAGAGTTGAAGTACTTACTTTCCAGCACTTTACTACCAAAGAGTTGAAGTACTTACTTTCCAACACTTTACTACCAAAGAGTTGAAGTGCTTGGATATAATGGAACACATATATTATATTTCATGCATTCATAGCAATAAGTACGGAAAATCATGCAACATATCATACAAGAACAATCATTTCATCCAATATCATATGCTAAGTATTTTACTACACATATACCACAATCATATTGTATAGTAAGATAAGCAAGAGGTAATGGTGTACCTTGATCATAGATATCCTAATCACATATATTCTTTATGTCAACTTTATCCTTATTAAACTTGATTAAGACAAGATCATGTGCTATCATCAGATTCCCATTTTTTTAACCCTAATTATATCCATTTTAGAGTTTACTTAACTCGTTAGGATATTACCACCTTTTACTTGTATTCTTATCTTAGAATTATTTTACTAATGTCATTTTCCAGATTATAGTTCATTATCTGAACATTAGGTTCCATATCCTTTTTGTGCACATATTAACCCTAGTTTATATACATTATTCAAATTAGGGTTTCATAACATGTATTAAGGGTCATGTTAATATAACATGGATTTCGTGTATAAAACTGATCTCATAATTACATATTAGCTTCCAATTACACATATAAGAGTGTTCCATAAAATTCATCATTTATTGAGCATGTACGTATTTATTACATTTTATTTAGGGTTATTAGCCCTAAGTAGCCATATTGAGCATATTACAAGATTTCGTGCATCAACATCATAATTACTGACATCAGATGAATTCCAAACATGATTATGGATTTACTGACATTTTATCATAATAGACATTGTTTGATATTTATTACCCATGAAATAAGCATTTCACAACTTACATGATATCACTAAGATTAGTGTATCAAAAGCCTAATATAATGCTTTCATATAGTTCTACTCATTTTTCTAAACATTTTGGTACCTTGTTTATAATTTTTGGATAAACGAGCTAAATATTGTGAAATATACAAGATATGGGCATTTACTGGGAATTGACCTTTTTAGCCCAATCGGATCTTGACACGTGTCTATGAAGAGGCGCAACTCTTCACCTGATTCGTTCGGTTCTATGGCGGTTCGTGGTCTGAGTTGTCGACTGCTGGTTGGTCCAACTAGGTCTTTTCTCCTTACTTGAGTTGATTTAGTTTAGGGTTGAGAGAACCGGGTTTGGGCTCTCTCTCCCTCTTTCTCTCACGTCTACAGGAGCCACACTCTCTACAAAAGATCCACCGCCGCTCCAGTTCTACTCCAGTGAGAAATCAGGGGGTCATCTCCTCATCTTTGCCTACTTCAACACGTATAACATCTTCAGTGGACTACCTTCTATTTCATCATCCTCTCGGCCTCACCGCTAGTTACTCCTCCTGGAGGATTGAGGAGCTCGCCACCGCCATCTTCCATAGTGCCAGAGAAGATGAGGCATAGTGCCTCCACACATCCCAAACCTCTGCGGAAAAAGCCCATTAGCACCTCAAGTCCCTCAGGAACTCACGCCGCCACTCTGACCATGTCAAGAAGGTCTCGCGGACCACCCCCAAGCTTGGTCCTCTTCTCCTTACAAGTGGGGTTTGTAGACCACCTACCCACCAAGGTTTCTCACAGAAACACCCAGAACAGACCCCCTACTTCCGTTCTTCCTTTTTGCTTCCTCGAATTCATCTACTATCCTTCTTACCTCCGTGTTCCACCTTCTGCCATGGCATGTACACTGTGAAGGAGAAGCAGTTGTAGGACAAGACTGGTTCTCTATCTATCTGCACCCAAAAGAACCACTTGAGGGGTCGACAGAAAAGTCTACTCGAGGAGTATAACCTCTCTCACATGAAAAAAAGCACTCCCAGACTGAGTCCACAACAGGGGATTGTGGATTAGATGTAGTTTCCACAACTCCATTACCTTGCTCTAACTACAAGGTAGGAGAGGACCTAGGGCCATACGATCTTCCACATCCAAGGGTTGAAAAGAGGCCACACAACCAATCTATGGTTGATTCAAGTTTGGGGCAAGTGACACCTCAATGATCATCACTTAGGTCCACAAATCATCCAATATACACATTATTTCCCAAATGTCAAACCTCCATAACTCCCTCTAGGATACTCCAATTGCCACCAAATTTTAACCATAACTTTGATACCCCTCAATCTACATGTTTCTCAAATTTGGTGACAAAACACAACTATTTGACTTGTCAAATAAATACCTCAAAAGGGCATAAACTTAGGGATCTTAATCATGATACTAACACCAATTGACATCCATATTATGCCAAATCACTTGGAACTCTTCAAATAAATCAACATTCATGGATTACCTTATATCATTAGACAATTAAGGATTCCAAAGGTCCACTCCATCACATCCTACATGCCTTAAAAGAAATTTCGTCCTCAAAATTAAGCCAAAAATCCAGTCAAAATCCAGTCTATCACAAGTCTCCTTTGGATATCCAACAAAATAACATTTATCATATTTTAGGTCAAGCCTTTCAGGAAGAATTTTCTTACATAAGCCTCACACCCCCAAGTCCTCATAAAAGACACATTGGGATGCTTCCCATGCCATATATCATATGGTGTCTTTTGAACTAATTTTGATGGTACACAACTTAGTGTAAATGTGATGGTTTCAAGAGCATAACCCTAGAAGGTAGTCATAAGTTTTGCTAAACTCATTATTGATCACACAATGTACTATAATGTGTGATTCCTTATTTATGATAAACCATTACGTTGTGGAGTTCTAGGTGGAGTCCATTGTGATATGATACCACATGCTCACAGAAAGTCCTCAAACTCTTAGCTTAAGTGTTTTCCACCTCGATCAGAGTGAAGTGCCTTAATACTTTTCCCAAGTTGGTTCTATACTTCATTTATAGACTCCTTGAACTTTTCAAGATTGATAGACTTATGCTTCTTCAAGTAAACATAACTATACCTACTGAAATCATCAGTGAAGGTAATGAAATACTGATACCCACCTCTAGCATTTGTTCTAAAAGGGCCACATATATCACTATGTATGAGTCCTAATAGATCACTAGCCCTCTCATTGTTACTAGTGAAAGGAGTCTTGGTCATCTTTCCCAACAAATAAGATTCACATGTCTCTATTGATTCAAAATCAAAAGAGTCCAAATAACCATCTTCATGGAGTCTAGATATGTGATTCTCATTTATGTGCCCTAGACGAAAATGCCAAATATATGTTTTGTTTGAGTTGTTGAGTTTTAGTCTTTTGGTATTTACATTATAAATATTTGTGTTTATATCTAGCAAATAAAGACCATAAGACATTGGGACATTACCATAAGAGGTCCATATTTTAAAATATAACATCAACCATTCTTAATATGAAATTTGTGACACCTCATAATGCTAAACGAGATTACTCAAACTACAAAACATGTTCAAATACTAACTAATCACATAGTCAGAACATCAGAAGAATTAAAGCCAATTTCAACATTATAAACAAGTTCTAAAATATTTACGTAAAGGTCCATATTTTCCATTCTCATATACAATAACATGTAATTACATATGTATCCATTGACCTTAGGTATATCATGTATACAAAAGATATTCCACATGTACATGCCATATAAACAAATACTGGCATAAAATGAGTGCCAATACAAGTATATCATCTATAAAACACATCTCATACCTGGGCCTGAGAGTATAGGGATGACACTAGGGCCCTAATACTAAGAACTACAACTATCCCCCATTATGGGTCTATTGATCATTGGGTTTCTACTCTTCAATAACACGACCTTGACCACATTTCCCGCAACCACCTAAAAAGATGTTGTGACCCACAGGTGAGACCCATGTCCCAACGAATGATATGACTCTCTCCAACAAATATTGATTATATCAAATTAATTAACAATAATGGATTGATCATATTGAGTATTGAATAAACAATTAAGAAAAATGAACAATTTAAGCATACTAAGCAAGTTAAGAAAATAAACTTAACAACAAGTATAACTACTCAAATGTCATAAAATTTACATCATATAAGAATTGTGTAGTATAAAGATAAGGTAAGGGCTAAGCAACCATTATGAAACGTATTTATCAATAACAAATATACTACATGGCTTGTATTACATCTTTTATTATGCCCTGGGGAGTTTGAATCGTACCACTCAAATTCCTACTGATCATTGGGAAGTGCTATTCAGTTTTGTATAAGATCAAGGAGTGGTAGTATCCTAAGATCTCTTCCCCTCAGTCAGACTAAGTAAACTATAGTCACATATCAATCAAACTACCAAAAATACATCTTTGATACATGCCACATCATAGAAACCAAGGTACATAAACCCTATCCTCTGAGGTACAACTATAGTTGTCCTCATGCACATCATATGTAACAATATCTGAGGTATGACCATAATCATCCTCCAGAACCTGCATTTGTGGATGACAAGGATATATAATAAACTTTCCACCCCCACATACTCAATAGTATGCGCTCCGTGTTTCCCTTAGGAATACTCATTTCACCATCTAGCAAGTTCTGACACTAAAGTTGGTTCTATGGCACATGGAACTACATGATTAGGGTTACACTTATGTAATTATTGCCAATTGGGTGAATTCAGGCTTCATAAACAATTAGACATAAAAAACCCAATTCATTTCTATCAAGAGAATACGTATTGCAACTTCAGAAGATACAAAACATTTGAGGTACAAATCTTAATCACATTACCACCGACTATCATTCATTACAATCAATGGACTACATTTGTCATCATACCATTACATGATACCAGTTTCTTATCAAAGAGTTCTAGGGTTCCAACCCTTAATGTATCATGAAGAGGATTATACCTCCAAAAAGGCTCAACCATGACCAATAGGTCATAAAGACCATCATATCAATCCCTACAAGATCATCATTTATCTTTCAATGCCTTAGGACAAGGCTCAACATGTCATCAATCACACATGTGACTTATATCAAGGACTATGGTATTTAATTAGGATCATGTTAGATTTTTAAGATAAGAAGAGAGAACTTCATTATCACATTTAATCATTCAAGAAGGATGATTATAACTAATCACCATCATTTAGTTACATTAGATTAATTGTAACAATCTCTATCACATTAGAGTTACACACCCACTTATTATGGCGATTAATCAAGTATACTCATACGAGGGCAAAGGTGAGACTAAAAATTAGCGGTGTTGGAACATCAAATTATCATCCTTAGAACAAAAAAAATGTATAATAATATTCATTCTAATTCATTGGATATTGAAGCATCCCGTCTCAACCATTGCATGGGGTTATTAATTAAAAACCATGAATTTGAGTATAGGTCTAACCATTATATCAATTGAACCAAGAAACCATTGGTTTAGGGCTTAATTGAAGTTACATATAAAGACTTGACTCACCATAGGTTGTGGTGACCTGGTCCATCATCAATTGTGACACATTGTGTCACCATCAGTTGATAGGGTTAGCTTTACCATCCTTTGTCACCATCAGATGTTAAGATAAAACCACCATCGGTTCATGCCATCCACATGGCATTATACCATCAATTATTCAGCTTCTAAAGGATCCTATAGCTGACCTAAGTGTGACCATTGGTTGAAACCATCAGTTGTCACCATCGATCATCACCATTGGTTGTCAAGAAGACAACACCATTGGTTGTCACAACGATACTACCATCGATTAACCCAACATAGAGACCATCATTTGACAGGTGCTTAGAACCATCCGTTGCCATACCAACCTAAGCTAAGTCATCTTCTACCTTTGGAAGAACGTGCACATGATTTCTGGTTCATCTAAGGCTGAAGAATAAGCAAGCAACACCATACAAATCAAAACCCTAAGCAAGCATAACTTATAAGTGCTTGGATCTTCATTTTAAGCAAGTAAATGAGCAAGCAAGCTTGTAGTAAGCAATCAAAGTGAAGAGGGCTATAAAAACACCTCTAGGAAGAAGAACAAACTTCTAGCAGCTAGAAACTCGAGCAAAGAAGGTAGGAAAACCCTAGCTTTAGGTCTGAACTCGGCCAAGTAGCACCTTTCTCAACAAGGGAAGCAGACCCTAGGTAGAAGGAGCAAGAAAGGTAGGATCTTTGAGATTTGAAGCAAGTTTCACCATGGAATAGTAGAGTTCTGTCCCGGTAGAAGGTAGGAGGAAGAATAACAACAAAAGAAATGAAGGAGAGAAGGAGATACTTACTCATTTAGGTCAATATCATCAAAAGGAAGCTTTATAAACCTTAGAAGAGAGAAAAATGACACCCTAGAAGCTCCAACAAGAAGGTCGGCCACCTTATTCTCCCTTGGACAAATCCTCCACCAACCAGTAGGGGAAAGATGAGCTCTAGAGAGAGAAGAAGAGAAATGGGACCAAAGGTTTTGTTTGTGAGCTTAATGTTAGGTATATAAAGCTTATGGATAAGGGAGAGAAGAAGCTTTAGGTGTCCATGCAACTCTCCATGTGTCCATGGCTTAAAGCTTCCATGACCATGAAAATATAGGTCCATTAGTTGTCCTGCTTCCTAACCATCAATCCTTGATGCCTATAAGGGCGATCGGTCATCCAACATAGGGTGGCCATCATCCATCATATACCACCATAAAAGGGAAACAAGGTAAATTCTGCCCCACCATCAGTTGAGAACTTTTACCCACCTCAACCATATGTTGCACCACTTACAAGATGAACCTCTAGCTTCCCTACATCCAGGAGAAACCCCCAACAGACAAAACCTTCACTCTCCTTTGTTGCACACTGAGCAACTCCACCATCAATGAAGGGGTAAACCCTAATTCACCATACAAGTGAATCACCACCAAACCAAGGTTCAAGAAAGTTCCCCATGGCTCAACAAGATCAAGAATGATAAGAAGACATATAAGGAACAAATTTTATGTGAAATTTTGCAAAAAGAACCTTAGATCTGGTTAAATTGTAGAAAAGTCCAAAATGAACTTAAATTTGCTTGACTAGCACAAAAGTGTCCAAACTGGACCAAATTTGAAACTTAAGCTTCTCACATGATACCAAAAAAGATCACAAGGTTAGATTAAAGTTTTAAGCACTCAAATATGGTAATTAAGCTTATTCAACACTTTAAGCAAGGTCAAGGGCCTTATAACTATAAACCCCTAACAAGGATTTCACCTCCTAAATTCTACACAAAGAGAGATAAGTACTTCCTATGCATCTCCTAGTCTAACTCCCAAGTGGCTTCCTCTACACCATGATGATGCCACAAAGCCTTTACTAACACTATATCTTTCTTATTCAACTTCTTCACCCTTCTATCCAGGATCAACATTGGACCCTCAACATAGGAAACATCATCATCTCACTCAACCTCCACTGGCCAAATTGTCTGCTCTTATGTAGATGACATTTTCTCCGCATGGAGATATGAAAGACATTATGTAATCTATGCAAACTCTGGTGGTATCTCCAACTTGCATGCCACCTTTCCAACTTGAGCTTAAGATAGGGTACGGTCCCATAAACCTAAGAGCCAACTTACACTTTTTACCTATCCTCAAAACACCTTTCCAAGTTGAAACCTTGAGATACACTATGTATCCTACTTGGAACTCTAATGGTTTGTGACTATTACCTGCATAAGATTTTTGTCTATCTTGGGCTGCTTTCAACAACTGTTGTATTACATTAATCTTCTTTGTAGTCTATTGTACGAGCTCAGGATCTAAAAGTTGATATTCACCCATTTCATACCAATAAAGTGGAGACCGACAATGTCTCCCATATAAAGCCTCATAAGGAGCCATATATATGCTTCTCTGATAGCTATTGTTATAAACAAACTATATCAAACTGAGGTGTATATCCCAACTCCCAAGAAATTGGAACACACATGCCCTCAAGAGATCCTCTAAAGTCTAAACAGTCCTTTCAGACTAGCCATCTTTCTGTAGATAGAAAGTTGTATTGAACTTCAACTGTGTTCTCATTGCTGAATGTAGACATTCCCAAAAACTAACTTGTAAACTGTGGACCTCTATACGAAACTATAATCACTAGAATATCATGTAAATGGACTATCTCATCGACATATACATGTGCCAACTTCTCTATTGTAAACATCATTTTAACTGGAAGAAAGTGAGCTAACTTAGTCAATCTATCCACTATCACCCATATGGAGTCATGACCTTTGACTATCCTAGGAAAACCAACCACAAAGTCCATAGTAATATGATCCCATTTCCATTATGGTATCAATAAAGATTGTAATGTTTCTGTAGGTTTCTGGTGCTCATCCTTCACCTTCTCACAAATTGGACATCTGGAAACGAATTTTGCCACATCATGCTTTATGCCTGGCAACCAATACAAGTCCTTCAGGTTATGGTATACTTCTAGGATGCATTACATACATAGAGGAGTGAACCTCCTCAAGCACCATCTTCCTAACCCATCAGCATTAGGAACCACTGTCTTGTTATGAAAACAAACTGTACTATCATCCGCCTCATGGAAGCCATCATGCCTCTCACTTACCAATTCTGATCAAATATTCTGTATCGATGTATCATTATGTTGTGCATCACAAATTTGTTGTGTCAAGGTAGGTTTGACATGTAATTGTGCCAGTAGACCTACCAAAAATGAAACTTCTAGTTGTACATTCATCTGGAAAAGAGACACTATCATATCTCTCTTATGGCACACCAAAGAATACAACTGTGCTTTATTTTCCATTGATGATGATGAAGATGATTTCCTGCTCAAAGCATCAAATACCAGATTTTCCTTGTCTCGATGGTAGTCTATTGTGAAATCGTAGTTTTTAATAAGATCCATCCATCTCCTTTGTCTCATATTTGACTCTTGTTGTGAAAAAATATACTATTGATTCTTGTAGTTACTAAAGATCTAACACTTTTCTCCTTAAAGGTAGTGTCTCTAGATCTTTAAGGAGTGGACTACCCCTACAAGATCCAGATCATGTGTTGGGTAATTCTCCCTGTATTTACTAATCTGTCAAAAAGAAAAATAAATCACATTCTTGTCATGCATTAACACACATCCCATCACATTCTTCGAAGCATCACAAAAGACAATGTAGCCTTTCCCTTGTTCTGGCAGTACTAACATCGGTGCACCGGTTAACTTCTCTTTCAATTGTTAGAAAGAATGCTGACACTTGTCGTCTAATAAATGTGTTTTCATCATTTTTATTTACATCTTTTAGATATCTTTTTAGGATTGTTTTGTTATTTATTTTCTTAGTTTTATAATTAATTGCATTATATTATAAATTTCTCTTTAAGTAGAGTTTTAATTATTTTCTTGGATTTTTGTAGGAAATGGGATAAATATTCTTGGAGTATAGTTGTACAATTTGCAGCAATCTTGTAATTAATGTATACCCATCACCAAAAGTTCTGTAACTCTTACACCCAAAGTCCAATTTGAGTGCAAGTATTCATTGGAAAGGAAATATAATTTCCTAAAAGAATATCCTATTATTTGGACCGATTTTTTACTTTTTATGGGAGCGAAATACATTCAAAATTGCTGCTGTAGGAATCTGCATTGAAGAGAGTTACATGGTCAAGAAAATTAAAGCCTGTCAAATTTCTATTGACCAGATCTAGAAAATTCAAAAGGATTGCTCCCTCTCTTTTCCCCCCTCTTTTTTTGGGCATCCTACACCCTCCTTATCCTATAAAAGGAGGGGGGGGGGTTCTCCATCTTTCACATCATCTTTTGTATCATCTTTGTATGATCTTCTTGTGTTCTTATGTTATTGTGTTCTTTCCATCAATAAAGATTAGTTTTTGCAAGCTAAGTGTTTCCTTCAATCGTTGTTCTTTTACTTTACTAGTTTAGATCTAGTTTCTTCTTCCTTTTATTCTTCCGTGGACTGGAGCAAGGGATTAAGCGTGGGCCATTTCATTGACTCTAGCTGAAGGAACTATCCTTTAGTAAGTCTAGACTATGGCTAGATCTCTTCTTCCCTCTGTCTCCCTTTTCTCCACAAGCATGAGTGAGTAGTTCTCTATCGAGGCAAGGGGAATAACCCCTTAGCCATGACTTTATTGACTTTTCCTTAAAAACAATTCCAGATGGCTTTTGTGTTTGATAACTAATTGATCTATCAAAATAATTAATTGATTTGATCAAAAGTTAATCTGGATGGATATGACCATGGAAGTTCAGATTTAGAACAACAAATCCAATTTTTGAAACGACCGTGGATCTTCTTATTTTAGGATGATACACTAAGAAACATGAGCACCAAGACCAATGGGCTCATGTAGAGTTCATCTTTAGTGGATTTTTGTTAATTCACTTGTCTTCATCAAATCCGTCATTTTTAAGAATTAGTTTGTTTTTGCCTAGGCTAAGGTGGTGAAAACCCCTAAAGCCTCGATTCCCATCTCTTGATTTAATCACCACTTGTTTTGCTTCCTTTAATTGCTAGTCGTTTCATTCATAATAGTTTTTCTTGTGCTAACAACAATCTTAATTTTCCTTGTGACAAGGCAAATTTACATTCTTGTTAAGTGCATTTTCATTTTTGCATTTATTTTTTTAGTGTTAATCATCAACCCCAAAAACTCGACTTTTACTTTCTGTTCCAAATTTGAAAAATACAAAAAAAAATAACAAGTTCTTTAAACAATTGAGATTAGAGATAACAATCTTAATAAGTTGTCCTGTGGGATCGACCCTTTCTATACTAGCCTTAATCAGAAGTAGAAAAAGGATTAAACTCTAGGATAAACATCTTAGTTATTGTAAATTCATTTTAACGCATTAATAACTTGGCTCCGTTGTCGGGGACAACAGATTGTTTTCTCGAACCCCAAAACTTTTGATTTATTTTATGCCTTCTGAGTAACATTCCAGAAGTGCTACTCCTCTTTCTGTCGAGTTTCTATTCTGACAGTCTATTTTTTCTGCACACGATTAACTACTTATTCCAACAAAAAAAATATTATTTTTTTTCATTTTTATGCCTTTCGAGTAACATTCCGGAAGTGCTACTCCTCATTCTACCGAGTTTCCATTCCGACAGTACATTTTTTTCTGCAAATGTGCTAGTTTGTAAAAAAATGTAATTTTAGTTAGTTTTGTAAATTTTAACCTTGTGTAATAAACCTTTAGCTTTTTTTTTGTAATTTATGGTCTTGTACAAATCTTTAGTTCTCTTTTGAATTGTAAAAAAATCTTTTCAAATGGAGTGGTCAATAAATTATGGCTCACAAAACTTGTCGAATGGTTATCACAACCATTCGTCACCATATTGTCCTAATGTGTCCACTGATTATGATAGCACCTTATATAATCTCGAGTCTTCCTATCCTGGTAGGTATGATGAAAATCCTAACCCAATCTTTTTCGATAACCATTATCAGGAACCTTTCTATCCATATTCTAACTGGGGGTATGACCAACAACATTTTGGGGAATATAGATCTGATTTTGAAACCCAAAAGCAACTAGACACACATCAACTCTTAATAGAGGCTTTGCTAGATGCCTAGTCAAAGAGTCTAAATTGTCAAAATGAGTCTCATCATGTTATGGTGACACCTTGCAATGTCAAATCTTCCAGCCAAGGTGGATGTAAAGGAAATTTCAATCCAACATCTCCTAAAGAATATTTTGAGGAGCAATGCCACAACCAATATGAGGGGTACTGTGACCAAGATCCTTATGGGGGGTATGGTGGGGGTAACCAACAAAATTTCAGGGGTTATGAACCTTATTATGAAAATGAATATACTTCTCAACAGGAGGAATAGATCAGTGCCTTGGAAAATGTAGCAAAAGAGCAACAAAAAATATTAGAAAATAGACAAACCTTGCTAGCTATCTTACTAGAGGCCCAAGCACAGACTCCCCCTGTAGAACTTGAGCAACCCAAGATGGTTCTTTCTGACGTGACGATGATCCTATTTTTGTGTCATATATGTCAGATCCTGAAGAAATAGAACAAATAATGGAGCCATATTTTGCATGCGGTGAGGACGTGGGTATCCATATCTTTCCTTTACAGACTTTACTAATTGAATATGAAAAGTTGAAGCAGGAGTGCCAATCTAAAAATCCAAAAACTCCCTCCACCACTTACAACAATCTAATTGACATCGAAAACCAATACCCTTATTTTGAGTCTATTTTGGATACTAAGCATCCAACTCCCTTTGACAAAATGATTGCTCACATTCGGTCACAACCAATTCCCATTCCATGCACATCTGATTTACAAGAAGAGACACAACCCTTGGAAGAAGTCTACATAACCCCTTCCACTGGCTACAAGGAATATGTCCCCATTTTATCCCTCATGAACCCTTGGGAAATCCTTACATAGAGGAACTAGAGTTACATGCTATATCAACTATGAATCCCATCTATCCCAAGGTTGATTGCATGAATTTTGGGCAGAGAAAAAAAATACTTATCATGCTGATTTAAATGTAGTTGTCCCTTTCATATCACCACCAATTCTCCTATATGTAGGTCAATATGACCTGGGGAAACCCGAGCCAGATCCTTCGCCTGACTTTGCACATCTGGCTCTACATGCGTTACCAGTCGGGTACCCACCAACCTCCCCCAATCCACATCCATCTTCAACACTTCCTTTGCCATTGATGGAAGATTTGTGGATCCTATTGGAGGGACTGCGAGGTGAAAGAAAATATGAACAACCCATTGAGATTCCACAACTACCCTGCCATAGGATACACTATGAAGCTCCAACCATCAAGATCCAAGTCCTCATACACATCCCCTTCAGCTGGATGCGTTTTGAGCTACCAGGGCCACCTGGACGACCTCTTCTTCCTTCCATCATAGATTTAAGTTTTGTTCGGGATGAGTAAAATTTTAAGTTCAGAGTGGAAGTGGGTGGTACATACTCCTTCCACCCACTCTACTTTTTTACAAATTCTCATCATGTTATGTAGTTCAGTTTTAATTTTTTTCAAAAATTTGCTAAAAATTTCAATTTTCTAGTTTGGCCTTTATCTAGTCGGTCAGTTTGAATAGATGTTTATCATTTTACCCCCTTGAATTTAGTAAAACTTTTTACAAAATTTATTACAAATTGACATGTCTGAAACCACCATGTTACCTAGGACCCCTAAATAACATCACTCCTTGGAATAGTTGGCAAGTCAAAAGGAATCAATTAGAACTAACATAATGTTTCCCCATGATTAAGCAATGGATTATATTGTTATAAAATTTGTATGATGTGATTTATAGTAATACTCTAACTAGAGAAATGACACTATGACAAAAATATATGAAAAAAATGTTGGAAGTTATAAGCACAAGAACATCTCTTCCTTCCCTCTAATTTTCTTCTAAAAAAGAGAAGCAAAGAATCACCACCAGAAAAAAAATCAAGTCCGAGGTGGCATGCTACCCAAAATGAAAACTCCATACCCCACAAAGGGGTGTGCCATCAAAATATGCCAAAAGTGCACATAAAAAAATTGTGACCAATGTTGCCACAACTCCATAAATTTATATCCCGAGTCAAATAGAGGAGGGATCAATATTTTTTCATCACTTCCTTCTTTGTTTTCACACCCTCAATTTCGTCCTATTCTTGTGCAACAACTTACAAAAAAAAAGTAATAAAAATTGAGAGTGTCAAACCGAAAGTAAGATGAAGCCTATTTTTCTACAAATTCTTATTTTATAAGCTAGATTTGGCAATTGTTTTGATAGGGAATATCAAAAATTATCTTATGTGGTTTTAGGAGATTGGGTCACTTGGCCAAAATTTGGAGGTGAGGACTATAGTGATGCTATTAAGGTGAGGATGAAATTTTAGAAGTATAAATTGGAGTTTATTTGTAATCTAATTTGTTTGAGGACAAGCAAAGATTCAAGTCTGGGGTATTTTGATAAATGTGTTTTCATCATTTTTATTTACATCTTTTAGATATCTTTTTATGATTGTTTTGTTATTTATTTTCTTAGTTTTATAATTAATTGCATTATATTATATTTTTCTCTTTAAGTAGAATTTTAATTATATATTTTTTGTATTTTTGTTGGAAATGTGATAAATATTTTTGGAGTATAATTACACAATTTGTAGCAATCCTGTAATTAATGTATACCCGTCACCAGAAGTACCATAACTCTTGCATCCAAAGTCCAAATTGAGTGTACAAGTATTCATTGGAAAGGAAATTTAATTTCGTAAAAGAATATCCATTATTCAGACCGATTTTATACTCTTTAAAGCAACGGAATACGTTTGAAATTGCTACTGTGGGAATCTACATTGAAAAGAGTTACATGGTCAAGACAATTAAAGCCTATCAAATTTCTATTGACCAGATCTAGAAAATTTAAAAGGACGGCTCCCTCTCTTTTTCCCCCTCTTTTCTTGGGCATCATACACCCTCCTTATACTATAAAAGGAGGGAGATTCTTTATCTTTCACATCATCTTTTGTATCATCTTTGTATGGGATTTCTGAGCAATCTTCTTGTGTTCTTATGTTATTGTGTTCTTCCCATCAATAAAGATTAGTTTTTGCAAGCTAAGTGTTTCCTTCAATTGTTGTTCTTTTACTTTGCTAGTTTAGATCTAGTTTCTTCTTTCTCTTATTCTTCTGTGGACTGGAGCCAGGGATTAAGCGTCAACCATTTCATTGTCTCTAGCTGAAGGAACTATCATTTAGTAAGACTAGACTATGGCTAGATCTCTTCTTCCCTCTGTCTCCCTTTTCTCCACAAGCATGAGTGAGTAGTTCTCTATCGAGGCAAGGGGAATAACCCCTTAGACATGACTTTATCGACTTTTCCTTAAAAATAATTCTAGATGGCTTTTGGGTTTGATAACTAATTGATCTATCAAAGTAATTAATTGGTTTGATCAAAAGTTAATCCAGATGGATATGACTGTGGAAGTTTGGATTAAGAACGACAAACCCAATCACATAGGAGTTTTGAAATGACCGTGGGTCTTCTTCTTTTAGGATGATAAACTAAGAAACATGAGCACCATGACCAATGGGCTCATGTGGAGTTCATCTTTAGTGAATTTTTATTAATTCACTTGCCTTCATCGAATCGTCATTTTTAAGGATTAGTTTGTTTTTGCCTAGGCTAAGGTGGTGAAAACACGTAAAGCCTTGATTCCCATCTCTTGATTTAATCACCACTTGTTTTGCTTCCTTTAATTCCTAGTCTTTTCATTCATAATAGTTTTTCTCATGCTAACAACAATCTTAATTTTTCTTGTGACAGGGCAAATTTACATTCTTGTTAATTGAATTTTCATTATTGAATTTCTTTTCTTAGTGTTAATCATCAACCCCCAAAACTTGACTTTTACTTTTTGTTCTAAATCTGAAAAATACCAAAAACAAATAACAAGTTCTTCAAACAATTGGGATTAGAGATAACAATCTTAATAAGTTATCCTGTGGGATCGACCCTTTCTATACTAGCCTTAATCGGAAGTAGAAAAAGGATTAAACTCTAGGATAAACATATTAGTGATTGTAAGTGCACTTCGATGCATTAACATTGTCCCAAACAAAAGGAACTTCCTTCCTAGTTAGCCTAGTTAGGGGTAACACTACAAAACTAAAGTTCTTTATAAACATCTTGTAGTAGCCTGCCAAACCAGGAAACTATGAATATCTATCGGTGTCTTGGGTTGTTCCCATTCTAGTACAAACTTCACCTTCTTGGGGTCTAAACAAACAACTTTAACAGATATAACATGTCCCAGAAAAGACACTTCTAACAACCAAAACTCACACTTTCTAGACTTAGCATATAGCATGTGCTGCCTCAACAAGGTCAATGTCTGGAAAAGGTGTTGTTCATGCTACTGACTATCCTTGGAGTAGATCAACATATCATCTATGATCACAACCACAAACTTATCAAGATAGGGCCTAAACACCCTATTCCTCAAATGCATGAAAGTTGATGGTGCATTGATTAGCCCAAACGGCATAACCACAAACTCGCAATGACCACACCTAGTCCTAAAGGCTGACTTAGGTATGTCATTCACCTTAATTATCAATTGATGGTAACCTAACCTGAGATCTATCTTTGAAAACACAGTAGAACCTCTCAACTGATAAAAAAGGTCATCAATGCTTGGCAAAAGACACTTATTCTTTATCATCACTTTATTCAACTCTCAGTAGTCTATACACAACCTCATAGAACTGTTCCTCTTCTTGAAAAACAACACGAGATCAACCCAAGGGGAAGTTCCTACAAATATTCTAATGGTTCCTACAACTATTTCTTTAACACTTGCATCTCTTCTGGTGCCATTTTGTACGGTGACTACGCTATGGGTTGTGCTCCAGAGGCAAGATTGATCTCAAAACCAATCTCGTTAGGAGGGGGAAAACTAGAAAACTCTTCAGGAGAAACATCCTCAAACTCTCATACCACTGGCACCTCAGGGATACTAGGACTCTTTGTCTTGGTATCCACAACAAAGGGCTAATAAAGCCTCAGACCCTTGTCTCATCGACCGCTATGTTGTCATAGCTGACATCAAACACATAGGAAGAATCTTCCTATCACCTTGAAAATCCACTGTACACCTCCACCATGGAACGTTTCCACCTTTGTACTATAGTATAACACCACCTCGTACATTTCCAAAGTATCCATTCCTAGGATCACATAAAACTCATACATTTCAAGTGGCAAAAGATCCACTTGAATGTTGCATCCTGAGAAAGAAAGAACATAAGAGGAACATACCTCCCACAACTTTGTGGAACCAACCAAAGGAGTCTCTAGTCAAAGACTATCATATATATATGATTAACATACAAATAATAACTATCTATCACCTCTATGGTGATAAAAGAGTGCGTCACAACCTGGTCAACTAGTACAAATACAAAACAAGAAGCAGAAAAATTAGAATGAAATGACTCCATCTGACCTGTGTGACCCGTGGGTTGACCACTACTTCCGGTTGGCTCATGCCATAAAACCTAGACGTCGCTTGCTGTGGTCCACGTCCCCTACCAACCTATCTAGAGGATCCTTCCTGTGATGTTTGAATGCGTCCTCTAACACCACCATAGCTAAATTATCACTGATGTGAACCCTCCTGACTCTGCCTTGGAGGTTGTGTCACTTCATCGTCCTTCATTGTACAATAAATCCTTGTATGGCCGACTACCCACACTGATAATGAGTTCTGGTATTGTGATGCATCCTAGATAGCCCTGTCACGAACACTGATGTTGTTGTACTATGGGCTCCTGTAGGCCAAAAATGACAACGTCTGCCCCTACTCAGAGACCATTATGATGGTGTAAATGACCTTTGCTTAGTAGAAGTCAACCTCTATTGCGACTGTGGTGGAGTAAACCTTGGCTTCCTAATCCTCCAAAAGACTTTCCTTGGGAACTGAGCATGTCTTTTCTTTATGTTGGCTTCACACTTTTTTGTGACAGACCTCTCAATCTACCTTACTGAATCCAAAAAGGTGAAAAACCTTTCTCTAATTTCTAAGGATAACGCTATAGTAGTCAACTCTGTACTATACCATTCTCAAATCTATGAATCCTTTCCTTATTTGTAGCTTCCATGTGAGGGAAGAACCTCAAAAGCTCCATAAAATTTGACTCATACTCATTGATAGTCATCACTTCTTCTCGGATCTTCTCAAACTAAGAGATCTTCTCATCTAAGTATGTGTAACTTCCTAAAAGATTGTCACAGACAAACTATATAATGTTACATAATCTTAAAACTCTAGCTCAAAATTTTAAAGTCTCAATATACCATTTATTTAATTTTCACCTCAAGTTGACATGATAAACCCAAAATTTCAAATTTGGGACTTGATGCTCAACTAAACCCTAATGTGATGAAAAGATCTAATTAAAATGTTTAAAGCTTCTTCCCACTGATTTCACATTATAAATCCAACTAAAATTCAATATATACCTAACTAGTAAATTTGTAACATCTATGGGGTTAACTGAAATTCAATATATCCCTAACTAGTCAATTTGTAACACTGGTTGGGTGCCTCCCGCATCCCTATTTTCTTCGCTTATAGCTTTTCCTGGTTCATCCAACGGGTTTCCATTTTTGGTTTCTTGGTTTGTATCTATTATCCCTTCTCCGATAGGCTCTCTTGTCCCTCCTCTGCCCATTCATGGCGGTAGGGATTTCTCAGGCTCTTGCCCATTGGAAGAGCCAATTTTGGGCTCGTTAGTTTTAGATGTAGATGAGTAGCGTGCACATCACCACAATTCTCCATGAAAGGGTCACGATTCTAGTTTAGTTTTCAGAATCTCATTGTCCTTCTCAAGGCTTCTTTGTTGTTCTTCACTTCTCTAAGAAAGAGCAATCTTAATTGCCAGTTTTTGGTTTTACCCCAGAAGGTTTGATATCATTATTATGAAAGCATTGACCTCAATGACTTTCTACCTCATCCTCCTTGACACTAAAATGTTCGGAGAATAGCTAGGACCGGGTCCAAGGTGTCCAACCATGATTGGGCCACCTCAGTAGGGAAAATGCCTCGATGGATACCAACATGGTTTTTCCTGAGTTTCTAATTGGTCAATCTTCAAAAATTCATAGAAAATTCATCTGATGATAAAAAATCTCATAAAAATACTCGTTAGAAAGCTAATGAAACAGGGAATAATACTAATGTGTTTTTGAAGCCTATTTTGGTCCCATATTCCTATCAACCCATAAAGAATTCGAAAACCCTAGAAATCAAGTTTATAATTAGTCATTAACAAGAGTTAATTGTTCCAAGAGGGTATCTAGGGTTTTATCAACATCAAGAGACTAATTAGGAAATCATCCAATCTCTATAAGTTGTCCATGAACTTTGAACATAGTTATTGTATGTTATATGCTATTTTGTACAATGTACATGTTATTATGTGGATGTATTATGCATGCAATATTTTTATTGATTGAAGTTAAAAGTTGATAGATAAATGAAATCATTTTTATGGTTTATCTTAAAAAATTATCATATCACATCATATTCATGTTTAAGAGAAAGAGTAAAGATTAAATAGTAAATATAATGAATAAACCTTATATAAGATCCTCATCATGGGCTTACCTATTATACAATGTACTTTGGTACAAATCATGGGCTTCCTAGCATACTGTGCACTTTGGTGTAAATCATGGGTTTTCCTAGCATACAGAGCACTCCGATGCAAAAAGAAGAGGCATTCTGGTGCAAAACTTGAGGATTCTTATATAATTCAGATAAACGACAATGATAAAATGCAAAGTTTATTTTCATGATGTTTAAATGTTTTCTTTTCAAATTATATGTTATTTTAGTTTTATAATATATTCAATTCCACTTACAAATTGTTTTATGCATGGCTAGGGGTGTGATACCAGTAGGAAAGGAGCAACATGAATGATAAAGCCATCTAAGGACCGGTTGAAGAAGGAGGTCAAGGATATTTGAGACCAGACGTGGTGGGGTGCCAACTATCAATAGATCAAATTTTCCTTTATTTTTACGAGATATGTGTTTTAAGTTAGGTGTGAGTTCTATGTTATGAGTTTGAGTCATGAGAATATGTGCAATGTATCCTATGTTGGTTTATCAAATTTATTTTTATGCAATGATTATTATGTTTGTGACATTCCCAATAAGATTGTGCTTCTGCTCAATGAATTATGTGTTTTAGAAAAATTGGGAGGTTACAATATGGTATAGAATCCAAAAATATAGTTAGCCACTAGGATTTTCTCATTATTTCCTAATTAGCTCCTTGAACCCTCCTCTTATGATAGAAAACATATGTATAAGTGTAGATGTATTGAAGGAGTTAGAATATGTGTCCCTTTATCATAAGAGGTAGAAACCCTCTAATATATCTATGGAGATATGTGCTAGGGATAAGAGACTATCTAATTTGGATCCTTTGTATTAACTCCATCATATCTAGTGGCATGTCCTCTCTTATTCTCAATGGTGATGACCAACTATTTGAGAAATTTAGATGATATGTCAAGAGAAAAAATATCTATTATGCTTCTGTTCTTCTTCTTGCTAGTATGTATGGTATTAATATTTTGAACATTATCATGATAAGATCTCACACCCCTAGATTTGCGTTTGGCTAGCACAAATTCAGAGGTGTCACTAAGAAAGTTGGTACAGAAGACCTAGATAGGGCACCCCCTAGACCTAATACAAGTAAATAGTAGAGATTAAGATCATGGTACCCCTAGGATTTGGAAAAGGCATGATGAAGCTACCCCCAAATAAAATTGGTTGAGGATGGATGCTTCTAATTTTTATTTGAGGAAAACAATTTAAGGATGAATTGATGAAATTACTATAGTGTAAAATAAGGAAATTTATTTTGAGAATAGATTGAGGTCATTGAAAATTGGGATATGAATTTATCATTCTCTTTTGATGTTGGTTTGATAAACAATAAATATATAATTAACTTAAAATTGTAGGTGACCCTTTTCAAATTAAATAAGATGTTAAAATTTTCATTATAAGGATAAGTGCAACCCTAAGGTGGGTAGTCATGTGAATTTTTGAGGATGAAATTTTTATAATGTGGGTAGAATTGTAAAATCCTAAATTCTTATCATATAGACAAAGTATGTAATGCTACATCATATTCAACTCTAGCTCACAATTTTCAAGTCTCAATATACCATTTATATAATTTTCACCTCAGGTTGACATGATAAACCCAAAATTTCAAATTTGGGACTTGATGCTCAACTAAACCGTATTGTGATGAAGAGAAATAATTAAAATGTATACAACTTTTTTCCATTGATTTCACATTATAAATCCAACTAAAATTTAATATGTCCCTTACTATTCAATTTGTAACATCTATGGGATTAAAGTGAAATCAAAACATTTATTGAGAATAACTTGACCTTAAAAATATTATATTAAGTACAATTTATAATGTAAAACATTTACCAAAAGAATAGCCCCAAATCATTTATGAAATAATTCTATGTTCATAATTATCCTAGAAAGAGAAGTATGGGAAATTGAGTACATCAGATGAGGAAATTAACTAGATTTCTGACTCCTTGTGGTCTAATTAAGTACCACACTAAATTTGGTTAGTTTTGGATGTTTCTAGATGTTCCAATTTGAATTAAAAATAAAAGAACTTAATCACTTAGTATCCTAATACTAAACTTTATCCAAAAATTGAATTTCTTTTATTTGATGTGTCATGCTCCCTTGTGGATAGAGTTAGAGTCCCACCAAACTCTCAAACTCAGATTCAGTGGGGAAGTCTCCCCTTCATCTGACTCCTCCTGGTAGTGGTACTTTGTTGTCCCCAATAAGATCTCTATGCACCCTTTCCAACTAAGTGGTTTTCAACAAGCGATTCCATCGCCAAAAGCTTCCTTACGCCTCACTGAACAAATCGGTCCCAGATTCACAAGGTTTCCATTGCCTAGAGTCTCCAGATGACACTTGATTCCCTTTCCCATTAGAAATTGATCTCCATACATGAACCAGGCCACACTAGGACATAAAACCTATGTATGTATCTCCACAAGCGATGATCGTACCCCTAGAATGAAAAATCAACTCACAATCTTCCTTTTGGTCCCTATAAAGCATCTTCCCACAATTTTTTTTATCTCTGTCGACCTACTACCCGTAGTCGTTCCATGGCCTCATCCATCATGAACTAGTATAAAAGGCCTAGAATTGATCTTTAGACCTCTATGTTTCTTTATATTCTATGATTTTGGGCAAGGTGATTGGTAATCTACACCTTTCCCCTTTTTTTTGCCTTAATTGCTGATCATGAATCTATTTAGCAACCACGGTTTTGTGCCTCCCACATCCCTATTTTCTTTGCTTCTAGCTTTTCCCAGTTCATACGATGAGTTTCCATCTATGGTTTCTTTGTTTGTATATATTATTCCATCTCCAGTAGGCTTCCCCTATTCCTCCTCTGCCCCTTCATGGTGGCAAGGATTTCTCAGGCTCCTAACCCACCAAAAGAGCCAATTTTGGGCTCGTTAGTTTTATATGAAGACGAGGTAGTGTGACCAACACCATAGTTCCCCATGAAATGGTCACAATTCAAATTTCGTTTCCCAAATCACATTATTCTTGTCATGGATTCTTTGTTGTTCTTCGCTGCTCTGGGAAAGAGCAATCTCAATTTCCAATTTTCATTTTTACCCTTGAAGGTTTGATATGATTATCATGAAAAATGGGCCTTTTTGACTTTCTACCACACCCTTGTTGCCACTGATGCATTTAGAGAATAGCTGGGACTAGGTCCCAAGTGACCAACCATGATTGGATCATCTCAGTAGGGAAAACGCCTAGATGGATGCCAGTGTGGTTTTTCTTGGGTTCCTAATTGGTCGATGTTCAAAAATTTGTAGTAAATGCATCCAATGTTAGAAAATTTCATAAAAATACTCATTCAAAAGTTAATGAAATAGAGAATAATAATAAAGTGTTTTTGAAGCATGTTTTGGTTCTATATTCCCATCAACCCATAAAGAATTCTAAAACTCTAGAAATCAAGTTTATAATTGGACATTAACAAGAGTTAATTGTTCCAACCGGGTAGGGTTTTTCAACATCAAGAGAGTAATTAGGAGTTGCTCCAATCTTTGTAAGTGGTCCATACACTTTGAACTTAGTTATTTGATGTTTGTATGTATTGTGTACAATGTACATGTTATTATATATGTGAATGCATTATGCATGCTATAGTTTTATGGATCAAAGTTAAATTTTGATGGATACATGGAATCCTTTTTACCGTTTATCTTAAAGAATTTTCATATCACATCATATTCATGTTTCTGATCAAGAGTAAAGAGTATTCATGAGTAAAGAGTAAAAATAATGAATAAACATGTATATGATCCTCGTCATGGGCTTTCCTAACATACATTGTAATTCGGTACAAGTCACATGTTTTCCAAGCATACAGTGCACTTTAATGCAAATCATGGGACTTCCTAGTATAAAAAGCACTCTGGTGCAAAGAGAAGAGGCACACTGGTGCTAAACTAGATGATTCTTATATAATCCAGATAAAAGACAATGATAAATGCAAATTTTATTTTCATGATGTTTAAATGTTTTCTTTTCAAAGTATATGTTATTTTAGTTTGTCAATATGTTCAATTCCACTTACAAATTGTTTTATGCATGGATGGGGGCGCAATCTCTGTAGGAAAGGAGCATCGTCAAGGATAAAACCATCAAAGGACCAACTGAAGAAGGAGCTTAAGGACATATGAGACCATACCTGGTGGGGTGCCAACTATCAATATATTTGATTTTCCTTTATGTTTATGAGACATGTGTTTTAGGTTAGGTGTGAGTTCTAAGTTATGAGTTTGAGATATTAGAAACAATGTAATGTATCCTGTATTGGTTTAGCAAACTTTATTTTTATGCAATGATTATTATGTTTGTGAAATTCCCAATAAGACTGTGCTTCCACTCATTGAATTATATGTTTTAGAAAAATTAGGATGTTATAGTATATCTCTGGGAAGTACCGACTGACAAACTTCCGCATAAATGCCTCCCAAACTATCACAACTCCAAGCCTTTTCTCTATTTCCATGGCCCACCAGTGGCTAGCACTACCCTTTAATAGGTAAACAACATGCTTAACTTTGTCCTCTTCAGGGATGTTCAGAATCTTGAATGCTTTCTCCAACTCCGTTAGCCACATGTCAGTGTCTTCTGGGTCAGAACTACCAACATATTCGATCGCCTCGACATGTCTAAGATGTTTAAACATCTTCCCAACACCTTGGGATTCCATATTAGGGATGATTTCCCTAGATTGAGGTGTTGGTGTTCTATCAACTATATGTGTAATCATGGCCATCCTCTATCTAAACATAGGCTGAAACTCAAGATTGGCCATTGTTGTTGGGTCTATCTAATGGATCGTGGGCTGCTTCAACCCTGTATTATGTACTCTTTCATTGTGTGCCTGCCTCCTTGCACCACCTCCTGGTGCGACATAACTACTTTCAATGTGTTCTTCATGTCCTCAAAACATATCTACATAAGCATAAGCTATGAATGGATATGTTGGATACATAAGAACATACTTCAAGCCTAAGTCCTATATCCCTATAGACTCAACGAACCTATAGATCTGATACCAACCTGATACCTCATCATGCTAAATGAGATTACTCAAAACATAAAACATGATAAATTACTAAATAATCACATACCCAGAAAGGTGGAAGAATTAAAACCAATCTCAACATTATAAACAAGTTCTGAAATATTTACATAGAGGTCCATCTTTTCCATTCTCATATACCATAATAGGTAATTACATATGTATCCATTGGCCTCAACCACATCCTATATACAAAACATGTTCCACATGTACATGTCGTATATACCAACACTATCATACTACCAAAAACTAGTGTCGATACAAGTATATCATCTATAAAACACATCCCATATCCGAACTTGAGAGTACATGGATGACACTAGGACTCCACTACTAACAACTACAACTGTCCCACCTTC
Source organism: Alisma plantago-aquatica (assembly GCA_963693085.1). Classification (NCBI taxonomy): domain Eukaryota; kingdom Viridiplantae; phylum Streptophyta; class Magnoliopsida; order Alismatales; family Alismataceae; genus Alisma; species Alisma plantago-aquatica. The sequence continues at coordinate 887,311,412 of OY856410.1, forward strand.
TGGGTCTATTGATCACCAAGTTGCTCTTCTTCAACAACACAACCTTAACCATGTTGCCCCCGACCACCTAAGAGGATGTGGTGAGCCACAGGTGAGACCCATGTCCCAGTGACAGATATAACTCTCTCCAATAGTTATTGATTACAATAGATTAATTAACAATGATTGACTGAGCATATTGAGTATTGAATAAGAAATTAAGCATAATGATCAATTTAAGCATACTAAGCAAGTTAAGCAAATAAACTAAATAAGATGTATAACTACTCAAACGTCACAAAATTACATCATATAAGAACTGTGTAGTATAAAGATAAGGTAAGGGCTAAGTAACCAGTATGAAATGTATTTATCCCTAAAAAACATACTACACGACTTGTATTACATGTTTTATTGTGCCATGAGGAGTTTGAGTTGTACCACTCAAAGTCCAACTGACCACTGCGAAGTGCTATTCAGTTCCGTATAAGATCCAGGAGTGTCGATATCCTAAGATCTCTTCCCCTCAGTTCGTATGAGTAAACTGCAGTGACATATCAGTCAAACTACCAACAACAACATATAGTCAAGTTGATAATACCTAGTCCATCCTTGGTACATGACATGACACTAGAAACCAGGGTGCACAAACCCTATCCTTGGAGGTACAACCACATTTGTCCTCATAAACATCATATGTAACAATATCTGAGCTATGACCATAATCATCCTCCATAACCTAAATTTGTTGATGACAAGTATATATACTCAACATGCCAACCCCACATACTCAACAATATGTGCTCTGAGTTTCCCTTAGGAATACTCGTTTCACCATCCAACACGTTTTGACACTGAATATGGTTCTACGACACAGGGCACATGTGATTATGGTTATACTTAATTAATTACTGCCAATTGGGTGAATTTAGGCTTCATCATAAAATTGGACATATAAACACTAATTCATTTATATCAAGAGAATAAGTGTTGCAAATTTAGAAGATATTAAATATTTGAGGTACAAATCTTAATCACATTACCATCGACTATCATTCATAATAATCAATGGACCACATTTGTCAGCATTCCATTACAAGATACCAATTGCTTATCACAAATTTCTATGGTTCCAACCCTTAATGTATCATGAAGAGGATTATACCTCCATCAGGGCTCAACCATGCCCAATAGGTCATAAAGACCATCGTATCAATCCCGACAAGATCATCATTTATCTAATAATGCCTTAGGATAAGGCTCAACATGTCATCAATCACACATGTGACTTATAATAAGGACTATGGTATTTAATTAGCATCATGTCTGATTTTCAACACAAGAAGAGAAATATTTATTATCACATTTAATCATTCAAGAAGGTTGATCATAACTAATCACCATCACTTAGTTACATTCAATTAGGTGTAACTAGCTCTATCACACTAGAGTTACACACCCACTTATTATGGTGATTAATCAAGTATACTCATACGAGAGAAAAGGTAAGACTACAAATTAAAGGCATTGGGCCATAAAATTATCATCCTTAGAACCAACATATTATATTATAGGATTCATTCTAATTTATTGAATGTTGAAGCATCCAATCTCAACCATTGGATCAAGTTCATAATTCAAAACCATCAATTTGAGTATAGGTCTAACCATTAGATCAATTAAACAAGAAACCATTAGTTTAGGGATTAATTGTAGCTACATCTTAAGCCTTGGTTCACCATCAGTTGTGGTGAACTGATCACCATTGTTTGTGAAACATTGTGTCACCATGGTTGATAGGGTCAAATTTACCATCCTTTGTCACCATCAGATGTCAAGTTAAAACCACCATCTGTTATTGCCATCTATAGGGAAGTAGACCATCAGTTGTTAAGCTTCTAAAGGAGCCTATATTTGGCCTAAGGTGTGACCATCACTTGTCACCATGTATCATCACCATCGGTTGTCAAGAAGATAACACCATCAATTGTCACAAGGATACTACCATCGATTCCTGTGTTAAGTGGAAAACAACCTATAACCCTGAGTAGAGGCCATCATTTGAGAGGTGCTTAGCACCACAGGTTGTCATACCAACATGAACTGAGTCATCCTCTACCTTAGGAAGAATGTGCACATGATTTTAGGTTCATCTAGGGTTGGAAACTAAGCAAGAAACACCATAAAATTGAAACCCTAAGCAAGCATAGCTTCTAAGAGTTGGATCTTCATTTTTGAGTAAGTAAATGAGGAAGCAAGCTTGTAGTAAGAAATAAAAGTGAAGAGGGTTATTAAAATCACCTCTAGGAATAAGAACAAATTTATATAAGAAAGAAACTCAAGCAAAGAAGGTAGGAAAACCCTAGCTTTAGGTCTGAAATTGGCCAAGTAGCACCTTTCTCCACAAGGGAAGCAGACCCTAGGTAGAAGGAGCGTGAAAGGTAGGATCTTTGAGATTTAATGCAAGTTTTACCATGGAACAGTAGCGTTCTATCAAGGTAGAAGGTCAGAGAAAGAAGAAAAACAAAAGAAATGAAGGGGAGAAGGAGATATTTACTTGTTTAGGTCAAGATCACCAAAAACAAGCTTTATAATCCCTAAAAGAGAGCAAAACCAAACCCTAGAAGCTCCAACAAGAAGGTCGGTCACCTTCTTCTTCTTTGGATAGTTCATCCACCAAACAGTAGGGGAAATATGAGATCTTGAGAGAAAAAAGAGATACGGGACCAAAGGTTTCATTTGAGCTTTAGGTTAGGTATATAAAGCTTATGGATAAGGGAGAGAAGAAGCTTGAGGTGTCTAAGAAGCTCTCAATATGTCCATGGCTTAAAGCTTCCACAACCATGAAACAATAGGTACATTGGTTTTCCTGATGCCTAACCATCAGTCCTTAATGCCTAGAAGGGCCATCACTCATCCAGCGTAGCGTATCCATCGAGAATCACATACCACCACAAAAGGAAAAAAAGTACATTTTCCCCCACCATCGGTTGAGAGCTTTTACCCACCTCAACCATCAGGTGCACCACTTCTAGGGTGAACCTTCATCCTCCCTACATAGATAGGAACCATCAGTTTGCACTTCCACCAGATAAAACCTTTGGTCTCCTTGGTTGCACACTTAGCAACTCCATCATCCATGAAGGGGTAAACCCTAATTCAACATAGAAGTGAATCACCACCAAACCAAGGTTCAAGCAAGTGCCCCATGGATCAACAAGATCAAGAATTATAATATGAGATATAAGGAACATATTTCATGTGAAAAACTACAAAAAAAACCTCATATATGGGTAAATTGTAGAAAATTCCAAAATGCACATAAAATTGCATAACTTCCACAAACAATGTCCAAATTGGACCAAGTCTGGAAATTAGGGTTTTCACATGATACCAAAATATATCACAAGGTTAAATTAAGGTTTTTAGCACTCATTTATAGTAATTAAAAATGTTCAACACTTTAATCAAGCTCAGGGGCCTTACAAAATTTATTTGCATCCTTGTCCATACAAGATACATAAATGATATTTCTATTTATGGTGGGTACATAACAACAATTCACTAACTCTATTACAAATCCTATGGGAAGAGATAGAATATAGGTTCCAACTACATTGGCACCAACTCTTGTTCCATTTATGACTCGTAGTTCAACCTTGTCCTTTCCCAAAGGCCTACTTGTTTTCAGATCCTGCATATTCAAACATACGTTAGATCCCATCCGGAATCTAGTACCCATGATGAAGAAGTAGATAATTTTATCTCAATAAAGTATATACCTAAAGTGGAGATCACAATCCCCATCTTCTTCTTCCTGAATTCCTTCAAGTACAAAGGATATATCCCTCTTGTACTTTTCTTTCTCCTTATCTTGAGTGTTGAAGATCTGGATTTGGGCTTAGCCTCATAACTCTTCATGTCCTTGCATTCATCCATGGACTTGACTCCACTGATCACCATCATAGATTTGTCCTTCTTCATTCTTGCTTCAACATTAATCAACATGCCAAGCAAATCTAACAATGATATGGCCTCATTATTCAAGTGATAACACTAAAAAAAAGTGGCTATATGATTCAGACAATGATTGTAGAATACTATCCATGGACAAATATTGGCTCAAAGAAAATCCCACTTCTTCTAGATGTTTCACATGTCCAATCATATTGAACACATGGGTCTCTACTGAGTCTCCCTCTATCCTCTTACACTCAATGAGAACCTTTGAGATATTGTACCTCTCTTTCTTTGTGTGCTTATGGCTCAAGCTCTTAAGATATGTTATCATCTCAAGCATTCCCATGTATTCACAGTGCTCATGCAGCTCATAGTTCTTGTATCTTAGCATAAGGTGCTTTATATCCAAGGCATCACTGGCATGCTTCTAGTAAGCATCCACATCGGCCCTAGGCACATCAAGAGTAGGTATTTGTGGCACTGGTGTTTCTAGGACATAGAGCTAGTGATCTTCATTGAGAACCATTCTCAAATTACACAGCCATTTGTGGAAATTTTTCCAGTTAAAACTGTCCTACCTAAGGACCAATCACAATGATGATTTGACTGCCATTTGGTTCTACAAGAGAAAACTTTGCATTTGTTAAAACCCTTTTGATTTGATTTGTAAAATTGATGATATCTAATTAGGTCCTAAATTAATTACCACTCCCAATATTTTATTCAAATTGATAGCCCACACATATCAATTTAGAAGATTGTAGCGTACAACCTTCTAATGAGACAAGATCCAAAATAATTCAACTATTGCCCGACCAATGCCGGTGTCCACATCAATTATTAAGGTAGGCAACATTTTCCAATTGCATCATATGCAATTATTGGATAGATGACATGTGCAACTCCTTGCCATAGTCATCTGCATGCCTCTAGTGCTTAATTTCATTAAGTACATTCAGTTGTGCTTGACCTAAAAGACAACACGATAATAATGCACTCCTCTTGGTAGGCCCACACTATTACCATCACACTTCCATGAGATAGATGGAGTACCACCCTTGGGGTGCCTACGCTTAGACGATCAAGCTTTTCATGTTTGTTGCTAATGGAAATCATCTTAGACTCAATATATTATTGAGTGAGTTTTTATTTATATATACATATACATTATCCAATCAGCACATATATAGTACATATCATATACTTCCTATATCCCGCAACAAAAACATGCAATAAACATAGGAGATGGTTATGACCATTTTTTTGGGGGAAAATGTAGAGCCAATTCTTATTCATTATGCACTCTACTGCGGACAAAACATAGTGAATGTCCACGTGGCTCATATGAAGGAACCAGTGGGGAACAACAGTGGTGAAGCTAAACAAATTTTTAGTCTTGATGGCATATTTTGCAAGGTTGTCTGCGGTCCATTGAATCCGCGAGGAACATGGTGGATGATCTCTACAAGGGGGGCCCCTAGAAGGTTTTTAGCCTTCCTAGCAAAGGGAAAGAACTGTGGGAGAGGTTTGTTTTTAGTAAGGTGCCTGATGGCTTCCCGGCAATCAGTGAAAATGTAGCAGGCGTCCCATTGATGATCCTTGCATAGTTGAGCACCTAAAAGGATACCATGGATCTCACTAGCGAGCGGAGTAGAAGACTGAATAATTTGGCAGGACCCCATGATATGAGAGCCGTCTGCAAGCACAGTGTGGGCGCCGATAGCCACTGTGTTATGACCATAATGGTGAGCTGCATCAGTGAAGATATAGACTGACTTCATAGTGTGATTCTGAGTAGGTGGATTAGCTGCTGAATGAGTGTGGCCCGACCTATCATGCAGCTTGGTAATAGAATCCATCCGGAGCTTGATAAACTCAACTTTCTTAGAAGTAGGTAGGGTCTTCTGTTGATGGAGTTGCTTGTTGCGGCAAGTCCAAATATGCCATCAATCAACAACTCTCAGGGTGAAAGTGTCATCTGAGTTTGTGGTGCACTTCTGAATCCACTCGTTCGAAGAGAGGAGTGAGTGGTCCTCATTGGGAAGCAACTGATTCCAAACATCCCAGCTAGATTTACAGTCTCTGAGTGCGTGAATCATGGTATCCTGACTGTTGTTATAGATGGGGAATTCCTATAGTACCTCCATGGGTCTGCGTCTCTTTTCCATGTTCAGCATGAGAGCGCCATGAAGCATGAGCCAAAGGAACATTTTGATGCGTTCTGGAATCTTGGCTTGCCAAATGCCCTTCTAGTTACCTTGCGTGGTGACTTCTTTGCCTCGCCGAATCCACCTGTAGACTAATCTAGAAGTGAACAACCCATTCTTTTCGAGAGGCTAGACCCAGCCATCGTCCTCCGAGTGACGGCGTAGGGCAGGGATAGTAGCGATAATAGGCCAAGTGGGCTCGGGGAGGAAATTGTATATGAAATCCCAATCCCATTCCCCATCGGAGATCACCATGGATTCTACAGTGAGGTCTCGAATTTCATGATGGATTGGCCAACTGGGGTGGAAGTCCAACACAGATTTTCCAGCAATCCACCTACCTTCCCAGACATTTGTGTGACTCCCATTGTTGATTACTATGTGGCTCTGTTCAGTTACTCTACTAAGGTTTTTTTTGATAAAGCTCCAGGCCGGGGAGCTCAGTACAGACTTGAGCCTACCATTCTTGGTATATTTGTCCTTCATCACCTTGACCCAAACCTTGGACGGGTCAGTGAGGAAATCCCAGGCATTCTTCATCATAAGGGCATCATTTTGGTCCCTGGCGTCCCTAATAGCTAGCCTACCAATGTCCTTGCTGGACGAGACTTTTTTCCAAGAGACTAGAGAGGATTTGCGTTGGATAGCAACTCCAGACCAGATGAATCTTCAGATATGCCTATTGATGTCATCACACAAGCATGGAGAAAGCTTGACGGTTTGCATAGTATAGGAAGGAATAGCCTGTAGGGTAGACTTGGCCAAACACACCCTTCCTGCTAGAGAAAGACTTTTAAGGGCCCAACTGTTCATCCTCTGTTGAATGGAAGCAAGGATGTCACTGTGGGTTTCTCTGTTGACTCGATTATGGAGGACGGGCACACCTAGATACTTGCCTAGGTCTCTGGTTCAAGAGAAGCCTAGTTTTCTACTTATCGTTCTCTTTAGAGGTTGAGAAATATTCTTACTAAAGAAGCAGCGTGATTTGGGCTTGGAAATAGATTGCCCTGACGCCATGGAGAACTCCTTGAGGATAGTAGAAATGATCCAAGCCTGTTTGACAGAAGCTTCGCCTAGAAGAAGGATGTCGTAAACAAAGAAGACATGATACAATTTCAGGCCCTCACGAGAGAGGGTGATTGGTTTCCAATTATTAAATTCCACAGAAGCAGAGATAGCTTGACTCAGCCGTTGCATGCACAAGACAAAAACGTAAGGGCTGATTGGATCGCCTTGGCAGACACCTTGAGTGGATTTGAAGGGAGGTAAAGGTTCGCCCTCCCACAGAATGGAGGTCGAGCCCTTGCTAATGATTTCCATGATGATGGTGGAAAGCTTAGCTGGCAGGCCAGTATGCTGCAAAGTATCATATATAAAAGCCCAGTTCATTATGTCAAAGGCCTTGGCCAGATCAAGCTTGATGCACATCCACAATTTCTTGTTGGCTTTGGACTTCATGGAGTGGGTAACCTCCTGAACAAGAAGGATATTGTCACTAATGCATCGTCCGGGGATGAAGCTAGACTGTGTTGGGTTGACCCAGTCATTTATGAGAGGCTTCAACCTTTCAACAATAATCTTGGAGATGATTTTGAAGAAGCTGTTGTTAAGCGATATGGGTCTCAGGTCACTGCAACGTTGAGGAGTAGGTATCTTAGGGATTAAGACCATGTAGGAATATGCTATGGAAGTGCTAATGTTCTTAGAAGTGAAGACCTCTTGAACTGTTTGGATGATGCTCAAGACAACCTACTGCCAGTGATGATGTATGAAGCCAGTATGGACCCCGTCGGGTCTCGGTGCTTTGAGAGGTGCCATGGAGAAGGTGACAACTCTGATTTCATCTTTATTTGGGATGGCACTCAGGCTGGCAGTAGTAGAAGTGTGGATGGCAGGGAAGGCTCTAGGATATGCAAGTATTCGATCAGCGTGCGTCAGGGCAGTCTGGGAAAGGAGGTCTGCAAAGAAGTTGTGAACCAGCCTCTTCGTTTCTTCACTTGTGGAGGTCCAACACCCGTCTTCAGATTGAAGACAAGTAATCTTGTTGAAGTGCTGCCTAGATTGCACGTATGACTGGTAGAATCTAGTGTTAAGGTCACCAGACTTCAACCAGTCAATATGGGCCCGCTGCTACCAGTCCGCCTCCTCATTGAGAAGGATGTTATGGAGTCGCTCCTGAAGAGGAATAGATGGGTCCATCAATGGTATGGGGTTTAGTGATTGAGAATATACCTGGTGCTTGCTGATGCGAGCAAGGAGTTGCTACTTTTCTTTATGATGGCGGCCTGATCTCGTGGAGTCCCACTGAGTGGCCTTGTCTTTGAAGGTGAGAAGAGCTTCCTGGAAGTTGCCATTAAACAGTCAGTGGCACATGACGTCCTCCGTGAACTTGGGGGTGAGGCTCCAACTCGCCTTGGTGCAGAAAAGGCAGTGTTTAGGCGTCCTTGTTCCACATGACAAGAGGATGGGATGGAGGTTGGAGTATAGATGGGGGAGGACCATAGCAGAGCTGTCTCTGAACTTGTGGATCCATTCAGAGTTCACAATAATCCGATCAAGGCACTCGTAGAGGTGCTGGCGCTGGAAGGTAAAGAAGGGGCCTTGGGTTTTAAGTTCCGCAAGGCCAGTGGAAACAAGGACTTCATGGAAGCGGCCAATAGAACGCCTATTAAAGTACTCACTGCCTCACTTCTTGTTGATGTTAAGCAAGGTGTTGAAATCACCCAGAACAACCCAAGCAGTATTCATAGAAGCAGCGATCTCTTCAAGTCTCCCCCCCACAGGTACTCTCGCATAGTAGGATTAGGGCTTCCATACACGATGGTCAAATAACAGTCGCCGTTAATATGATAGTGTATAAACTGGTGGTGGTTGAGGAGGATTTCAACAGAACAATGATGCTGATCCCAAGCAAGCCAAATACCGCCTGAGAAGCCATTGACTTCCACCCTATGGGAGGAGTTGTAGCCAAGGCGCTTGATGAGGTTGTCGGCAGTTGGACCACTACAACGAGGTTCCACGATGGCTAAGATGTTCACTTTGTGAATGAATTTCATTTCATGAATTAATCAAATTTTCTTATCCAGGCATGCACCTTGGATGTTCCAACAGACGATATTCATTGAGAGATTTATTGAAGTGCGGCACACAATCCTACAGACTGATCTTCACCTTTCATGTCAACCTCCGCAGAGTGTTCTTGAGAGGCACCTTCCAGGTGCTTTTGGAATTCCAAAACATGCTTCACGTGGGGAGTTGAACTTGCCATGACTTGCAAATCCTCAACTCGACCCTTTTTTCGAACACGATCTAGACTTTGTGTTTTTTGGAACACAATTTTCCTGTTCCTCAGCATAACGTAGCCGCTATCACTTCTATTATGGCGAGTTATTTGTTTACTGGGGACCACATGGATGTTTTTTGCTTGAGCTTGGAATAGGAACTCGCTGTCTTGAGCCTGGCTTGGCTCCCTTCCTTCGCTTACATCATTTCCGGTGAGCCTAATAGAAGTATTGGCCGTGTGATGGTTGGACGTGTCATGCGGCGTTACAGCTTGGGCGGCTGCTTCCGCAACTGCTTCCTTCTGACGCTGACGCTGTTTGGCTTTCTTACTAAGCACGGACTGGAACTCGTCATCATCGCTTGCCTGCACAAGGATAATGATGGGAGTGCCTGTTGTGGTCTTGCACTCGCTTTTCAGCATCGGGGGTTTGCTTCCACTAGCATTCCTCCCAGTAGCGTTTGGATTGCGCTGCTCAGGCATTTTGGCATGGATCACGTCAGTGTAATTAACTGCCAGGACTGGGATTGGGATGGAGGTGGAGGCCAGGTCGCTTGGAGGTGTGGAGCCTTGCTTGCACTCGTCCACCGTATGGCTAAGACGACCGCACTTCAGGCAGAAGTGAGGTAGATTCTCGTACTCGAGATGGAAGTATTCCCCGTTGATGAAGATGGCTGGAAGTAATGGTTTCTATGCATCCACCTCAACAACAATCCTCGCAAACTTCCCCCTATTGCGTAATAGGGTGTTTGTTTCCACCTTGATTGTCTTGCCAATGGAATTACCAATGTTGATGAGAAGCTGGTTTTGGTACAGAAACACTGGGAGGTCAGCGACCCTAACCCAGACCACTAGCTTGTGAGGTATCTTCTCCAATGGCCTGAAGGAGGGAGACCATGATTGTATGGAAAGGTAATTCCCAAAGACAGTCCATGGGCTCCCTAGCAGCGCCTTCTCATAATCTTCACGATTGCCCAACTGAACTATGTAATAGCCATTATCTAGATCAATGATGCAGAACTAAGCTGTCGGCTGCCATAGCACACTTATCTTGTTGACAAGGGCTTGGAATCCCAGCGTGATTCCTATGTCTTTAACGACTACCACAAATTGCCATGGAGCCAACAGAGGCTGGATGGATTCATTCTTGACGGAGAAGGCAGGGAGGACTCCTGATAGGTCAACCTAAATATCTTCTTTCATGAGAGTGTCTGGTGAGGTAGGGTTAATATAAGAAAGGAGCCTGTGGTCATTCCCAACGTGGGCATCCCTGTAGCTATGACGAGCCAAAACAGCATCAGCCTGTTCTGTGTTCATGGAGACATCATCAGAGATGGCGTTTTGGTCTGGCTCGACACGAACCATGGGGTCATCGTCAGCGGCGAGCGGAACAGGGTTGAGGGTTTCCTTGTTAGATCGAATGTGAGATGATGATCCCTGGTCTCGGCCTCCGCGACTGCCGCCTCGACTGTCCCCACAGCTCCCGAACCCTAGGGGCACACCTCTCATCGCGAGAAACCTATCTATGACCATTCTATTGTAATTCCTTGCAACCACAAGGAATTACCACCACCTAGGTCTACATCTCATGAAATGTTGTTGATGAAGATCTGTGCTTGCCAATTTGGGTTGACCGATTCAACCCTTGAACTGATTGTATCGCCTCCTAGACGGTCGGCTGGTCATCACACCCATCATCTGGTCTGTGGTCTACCATCTTTTGGGTCCTCTAATCAATCAATCGGGTCCACCATCCTATCGATTTAGCTCATCCTCCTTGGTCCTTCTCGGTCCTCCAGCTGGTCGGCTCGCCCTAGAGAAGGTCAATTGGCCTGGTGCTGAATGTCTTCTTCTTCATCGTAACAAGGAAATAAACTATCATAATGTTATTACATATTACATGGTGTAAGAGAAACCTCGAGTTACATTTGAGGGGAGTATAGGTAGAAGAGAATAACACCTTCACAATTGGAAGATAAGGTAGAGAGTCAGTATGCAATCCATGATAAAACCAACCACACAATCATGCACAAATATATAGGGCTATTAGCCATAACCATGCTTCACATCCACCATCAAAACCCACTTTTAGGTCGATACAGGTAGACATAGACACACACAAATATATATACATATATACATACATACACACACACACACACACACACACACACACACACACATATATATATATATATATATATATATATATTGGGATGTAGTGTTTAATCAAATATGCACATTAATCAGTTTAAGTATTCACATCACATGCAATAAATAAATGATGAAAACCACAATTCTGATCGATTATCCTAAAACATAGTAAATTGACCTGGCTATGATACCACTATAGGGAAATATGATGATAAAATAGGAAGCATAAACAAAAAATTAACTGCCATAATACCCTTTAACCATTAAAACATGTCAATAACTCTACAACGGAAAGGATGGTTTAGAGGATATACCTGTTCTTGGAGCAAGTCCAATGACAATTTCCTCGTCATGGTTGTGCGCCCTTTCTTCAAGTCACACTCGAACAACGTCTGCGTCAGACTCCTGGTTGATCATTATAGACAATAGGTTGACATTGTCCTCCTAAGTGACAGTCAATAGCCTCCTCACCTCTATAGTAGTTTACACAGACCACCAGGAATTCTTTTTCATTCTTGAGGAATAAACAGGAAGGATTCATCCCTTCACATAGGTGTATCAGACACCAAATTTCTCTCTCACAATTGTTCTCCCTTGCTATCCCTCCCTTTAACAGGTAGGACTTTCTCAGATTCTCTTGGTTATCACAATCATAGAAGACAAACAACTGTGAAAAGCAACTAAGTTGTGTCTCTAGGAAGCCCTTCCGTTTATAGGAGGGTCAGGGTCAGGGTTCCCAATCTATGCAGGAGTGGAAGGGACCATAATTTCAAGAATTTTCACAACCTACGATAGGTGAAATGATCGGTTCTCCAGTGAGCTGATCGGTTGGAATATGAGCCAATTGGTTTACCCAGTGATCTAGTCGTTTAAACATGTTTCTGAATCACAATTGTATTGGGAATTCTAATCCAATTAATGCATGACATGATGTCAACACTAATCCTTGATGCAATTGAATTGCTCCTATGAATTGGGCAATTAATATAATGAACTGGTCATCTCATGACCATGAACCAATTGGTTCACTCAGTGAACCAGTCTGTTCATGCCCTGGTTCATCTAGATTTCAACCAATGTGATATCCAATCAACCTAACATTCCGACTGGTCAGTACAATACTTGAACGTGTCAGTCCAGAGTCCAACCAGTCAATTGTTGTTTAAATTGAGTACCTAAACACTTTAGTAATCTATTTAATTATCATTCATGAGTAAACTCATCTTGCAAGTAAATCCTTTATATGTGACCCTATAGGTCCCATGTTACATTGGAAGTGAATGTCCATAACCAATTACGACATCACATGCAAAGAGCGATGCATAGTCACAAATCATTGCTATCCAAGTAAATGGAAAGTTGGAGAACAACTAGAACCTACAATTTGTGAATGGTGTTATAGTATTTGTATAGTTGCTTTGTCACTAATATCCAGATTGAACTCAAGGCATGGAATCCTCATCCTCTTCGACATTCTATCCATGTTTCTTGAACCAAAGCAGACTGTCATAGATATGTGTGAGTTCAATATCACATATTGACTCATATTGACATGGACATGCATTTCTCAATCTCACTTATCAAGTGGCCAGGATATCATACTCCTGTAGGAGGGACAAATCACATGTACACCACTCATAGTCATCTCCATGTGTCACAGTGCATCCAATCACCACCTTTATGGCAACCCTTATTCAAGATTACAATGAACGATGTCAAAGTACATACATTGACATGTGATGAGTGTAGTGACTTCATGTATAAGAACCACAATCACCACCATCACTATAAGACATGATTCTGACTACCAAATATGGTTTCCAGGTATCACTCTTATGGTGGGTCTGCCTGATACACTGTTCTCTAACAAGTATCTATGTGCTTGGTTTGATATTGACATATCATGACTGATGAGATTTTGTCATCAAGAAGCATACATTCTAGATCTAATGTGTTATTATTGTCTATTGACCTTCCACAATAACAACTGACTAGGGACATTACAAGAATGTATGTATATACTCTTAACAACCATATGATCTCATTATTTAAGTCACATACTTGAATACTTATGTCATTGAGTAATATCATTCTTTAGACATTTACTATTTCCCTTCATTATCCCATAATTAAATAAAATAGAATAAATTGGAAGCATCCCTTTGTGATTAGTCAAATCAGTTACAAAATATGCCATTACAATCATCATATGACTAACTCTCTGAGCATACATACCAAAAGTTCATCCACTTGTTTCCCCTTTCAACCCTTCCTTTTAGCTACATTAATCTTGGCGAGGTGGGGTGATCATGGATGAGAGCACAAAAAACCCCACATTGGCTAGTAGCATATGCTTGAGCTCGCCAGAGCTGCCACATAGCATCCACATGGGCTCACAGTAGCTCGGCTCGCATGAGGGTGGGAGTCCAGGCACATTGGGCTGGTTCCCCCTTCACCCATATCAAGGCCCAGTAGCTGAAGCCACATCACAAGCCAGCCCAGATGAAACCCCATGGGTCGCAAGGGCATGTCTACAGGGTGCACACTAGGGAGCCTCCAATCTATGATCAACGACCCACATTGGTCAATAAGTCAAAGGTGATATTCTATTTTTCTATATAGTTTTCATCCATTCTATCAACGAGATCTATCTAATGGAATTAGTTTCAGAATCTAAATCTTCTTGGTTTTCTCCTGATATCCTAAAAACCATGTACTTTAAGTACTTTTTGAATGTTTGATGATGTACCTTGTTCCAAAATTTTATTTTTGCTTCCTATACCATTGTTAAACTCTAAATCAGTAACTTTTAGTTCTCTTTTTCTATTCTTGATGTCTTGGGCCAGGGCACTCTAATGATTATCCTAACCACCTATGGATATCCTTGCCCTAAAATGGCCAATTTATGTGCATACATGATATGACTTGATCAAGTTTGGGAGTTTGGCTTAATTTGTCATCACCTAATCTGTTAGTTTCAAAATCAGTAAATGTTATGATGATTTTCAAATGTTTGATTGAACTTTCATGCCTTTTGCCACGTTTGTCTCTTATAGTCTCAAGCATATAATTTGTGCATTAAAATGACCAAGTAGACTTAGTTTGCTTTCATACAATGGAATATGAGTTTTACGCCGATCTCATGCTCAATCTTATTCAAATCAGTAAACTCATCATAATTATAACGCTAAATACCAACTTGATATATCCTATGTCCCTCCATGACCATATGACTTGGAAATATGATATGATTGCATGGAATTGATCTAGAATGATTAGTTATTATCTTGCATTATTAAACCATGATAATAATCTAACTCTCATGTTTTCCCAACATATAAATGAGTCTTATCTCTGTTCTAGATCACTCATCATGTGGATGATTCACCTAGACCTAGGGTTTAATCTAGATAGTTGGACTATGTTGAATAATACATGCATGTATGGGACTTTGGAGACTATGCTTGAGCTAACTAAAGTTTGCAATCTAGGGGAACATCCACATGACTCATATGACGCTTATCTCAACAAACCTAGTGATCTAAGACTCTATGTTGTATCTCTTTACATCCTAGGTCCATGTTGGCTTGGGCCTCTGATGAATACATATTCATCCCAATTTTAGATGCATTATTAGTTTAATTTAGCATTCATATAGCTTAGTTTTAATCAAGAATAGGTTTGTTTTTATCTAATTAGGGTTTTATTTTAATTTGTAGGAATTTGATACTTTCCTTGACTCTCTTTGCAACTTTTGAATTCTATCACTCTGCAACAAGTTTGAAACGAATTTTAAGCACTTCCAGAAGGCAGATCGATACACCGTTTTTGTGTCTGAGGAAAAAAATCAACCAATGATCGACATGACAATCAACCTTCAAAATCATTAGTTATTAAAGCCATCGACTCATGGTCAACATACAATCCATCGATAACCAAGGTCGACACCTCTATCGACCTTCCTGCTCGACACACTGAATGCTCAACATCCTTATCAACCCCCTGGGTCGACATCTAAGAGGAACGACACTCAGACTCATAAATGATGAAGGTTAATAAATCCATCGATCTCTCTCTTGATCGACATCATCATCGGTCAACAGTCGACAAGAAATCAGCCATCGATCTACTATGTTGACACTATTATCGACAACCACAACTGCGCGACAGTCTTATCGACACTCAAGGTCAACAAACCTTTCGTACTCCAAGACCAATGGTAGGAAGTACAAATGTCATCACTTGTTAGTTGACAATTGTTAATCAAAATTGATAGGAAACTCAAGAGGTTGGCAACCCCGACCCTATTAACAACCCTACAACATAGACGTATAAAGCATCTTAGATTTTCTAAAGACAGAACATGTCGTAAAGCTACCGTTGAGATAAGAGAAAGGATGACACTGATTGACCAAGTTAGTTCTATAGACCTAGCTTCAAAACATCTATCAACCTCCAGAATAGATTGACATATCTCTTTCATCCACAAATGCAAGTCGTCGATCTCCCTCTCTGGGCGATCGATCTCTCATTCGAGCCGTTGTTAATCCACCTGCTTCTGCTACAAGTTAGGGAAAATATCTGAAGGAGAAAGAAGGAAGTCTGCTATCACACACCATGCCGATCCACTTTTTTTACCATGATGATAATGACGACGTCCTCCTCCTCTTCTAGTGATATTAATCTCGCCATGTCGAGGGAGTAGTTTTTTCATTGGGATGTTGTGACTAGCCCCACTACCCATTTCTTACAATTTCATTCATATTCCAACTTTTGTATGAACTCATTTAATTCAAAGCTAATCATTTATTTCATGTTTTGTGGTTTGATCACACACTTTATGTGATTTATTATAATATTTTACTATGAGAACTTCAACATTTAAGATTTGAATACCAATTAGCTGTGGCTGACACCCCGATGAGAACTTATGATGGAAAGTATCTAAAGTAGTGGATAGAGGGTCCGTAAGTAACGAGACATCGAGCTTACATGGATATCTACTAATGCAAGTTTCTGATATAGGAAGGGGAAACTTGCATAACTCCAATTATATCTTCATACATGTTTGGATTTGAATGAATGCATAGATTCAAGTAGTAGCAGTGAAACCCAATTCGACCCTAGTGTTTCCATACATTAACTAGAACCTTAATCTAGATCTTTTTATTCTTGCAACCTTAGTTAAACAAACCAATATAAACTTTTGTGATAAATACTAGTTCTTTATAAGTTGCTTCAATTAGATAATTCTTAAAAAATCCCTTGGCATTTGATCCTTAACTATACTGCGATAAGATCCATCTGCTTGTAGGTGGGAATATTGCACTTTGGTTTTGGCAAACTCTAGGAATTTTATTCCGAGTGAATTTGTAGTGCGATAATATTTCACGTCAGTCTCCTCTAGATGCTACTCAAGAATCATAACTGGCTCATTACTCATAAGGTACGCTTAATCTCTTGACCCTACTATGATATTGACTTGTTTGTATGTATGCTCATATGAATACTTGGATAAATAATTACTTGTTTGAGCTACTATTTCCAATGAATACTCCTTTCATGTTGATTATATAATGTTGACAAACCTTGAACATAATGTACAAAAATCCATTATATAACCTTGAATACCTAACTAAATTTTTGGGGATAAGGGAACAACACATGAATGAAACAGGGCTATGTCATTGACTTTGGTATTGAGGCCCCTTATGTAGAAATAGGGAGCACATACATTTTCAGCCTCAAATACCCCTCACGAACCCTTCCTTGAGAAGTGGTCAAAGGCCTATGTCGATATTATCAATAAAGAAACCTAAATATGATTTAAATAGAATTTTTTAAGTGTTCTCACCTTGTTTCTACTTATTTTTTATTATGATATTTCTAACCAAACAACTTGAATATTAATCTTCAATTATGGTTACATGTTTTCATAGTGTACTCAATGCACTCACATTGATGTACCTTGTTTATCGAATTTGTATTTGCCAAATGAAGATCTGCTACACTCAAGACTCGATACTATAAAATGAATCACCAATGGGTATAATTGAATGTAGAAATGGGTGCATATATCTTATATCCTTGTTTAGTACTTTTTATTTCTTTAGTTTTGTTATTGCCTTTACATATAATTTCCTGTGTGAAATATTTGTGCCATTCTATGAACGAGCGCCCAAACACTGATGCCACTGACTCTGTAGTCAGTTGGGGTAGGATGAGGGTAACAAACACTTCCATAAAAAATTCTACCAAAGCAATATACACATGAATCTATATGTGTTTAAGGCATAACATATCTTAAGAACCCAAGGAGGACTAAAATCCTTCCTTGAAGTTAGAGAGTCTTCTAACATCTGATCTCTTTTTTAAGGACCACCTAAGCCACTCAAGTAGATGATGATTAATTAGTCTTTTCATCTCCTCATGTGATTCTTCTCTTTTGACTGTTAATCACATGAGATCTTGATTATGGGTAGCTTATGCAAGAGAAAATTAAAACTTATTTGAAATTATGAAAGTAGATTAAGATGATATTCCATGATCTGATCTTAAATTGAAAATCCTATTTGATTTATGAAATTACTCTTTAATGTGACGTACTCATGAGTAAATTTTATGCAAACTCAATGATACCAAATCAGATAGTAGTGCTTTCTAAGTTTAAGGGGAATTCTTGACATGGTGAAATAAGATGAAACTAGTGTTTTACACCTCATGTTTGATGAGGTCCCAATTGTGTAACATCCCTGACCTAGGTTATGTACTAACCCTAGGTGTTTTTCCTAATAAAGTTGATTAGATGCTTTCCCTTATCTTTTGAAAAGTAATTAAGGCTCTTGAGGAACTTATATTTCATTTTCAATCCTTTTTGAATAATGTTGGAACATTGTTTTGTTAATTTTGGACTAAAGTGTAAATTACCCAAGTTGAGGGGTTAACTTGCAAATTGCACATGATAAGATGTTCCTATGATGTTGATACATCATAATAATGAATATGATGTAATGGTATGGTTTCAACAAGCTTGAGAACCAAGATAAAGCTTGAAAAGCAATCATTGTGCATTAAAACCTAGTTTTGGTGTAATGTGCAATTTACCTAAAACCTAGGGTTAAATATGCAAAATATAACCTCTATAGGGTCTCTCATGTTTCTTGGCATCAAGTAGATCAAAGAAAATGATAGGGGCACCTCATTTGAATTGTTATGGAGGAGAGAGAATCTTGACATTAAAATAATCAAGATTTAAGCATAAATGGAACTTTAATTTAGTTTAATGCAAAAAGAAATAAATTAATTAAGGAGCCCTTCAACCAAAAGTTTAAGTATGTGTTTGCAATAATTTTGGACGAGCTTGTGCCTTTCTATGGCACAAAAACATCTTGGTTGAGTGGAAGCCACTCACATTATCATAATAAAAAGTAATATCCACTAAAAGGTTGGATATCAATATAAAACTCTTTAAGGTGCTTAATTCCTTTTCCATTAATTCTTGGATAATGAAGAGGTTTTTGCAATATTATGAAGATGTCTTCGTGGCCAATAAATGGAGGGGGATTTGGTGGAAATAATTTTGGAATTTAAAGAAAATAATTCCGTTTTCTCTTTCCTTGAAATCCTTATACATATCTTTTTTTTCGAATACACTTAAGGATCGTTTCCTTAGTTTCCTTCTCTCATCTTTGCCTAGGCCGACCACGAGGGAGATCAGGAGCAGGAGAAGGATGACCATAACCTGTTGGTAAGTTTTGATCATCTTCTACCTCGGATTCATGGTGAAAACCCTAAATCAATGCTTGATTATTGGTTTTCTTCACCCGATTTCCAATCCCAGCCAACTTGCTCATCCAAAAGCTCAAGAACGGACCTTGGACAGTTGATGGAACTCCATCCAACATTATAGACGTGGAGCTTGGAGCTTGGGATCAGTTTTAGAGGCGGTTTTTATAACTCAAACCCTGAAACATTAGTATTGCACTCCTTTCTTCAATAATCATTGGTTATTTTCTTCTTTTTGGTATTCTTTTGATTCATTGCTGAAATTCCCATGAAAAACTGTTGATTTTCTTGGTTGAACGGAGGAAGATGATGATGACATCATCATAGATGCTTATCCAAAGAAAATTCCAGGTCAAACGGTTTCCATGGTTGCTCAAACAGTTTCCCAAACCGTTTAGGAGCAAACCGTTTCAAACCGTTTGAGGGGAAACAGTTTCACCAAACCACATGAGGGCAAACGGTTTCAGACCATTTGGTGATGTTGACTAGAGTTGACCATTTGGGGATTTGTTCTTAATGATCTAGGTTAATGAAACGTCAATTATATTTGATTATCTCCAATTGGTTCATGAGTTGAAGGTCAATCAATCGCCCAAACCCTAATCGAGTTAAGTGCTGATTTCCAAATTGTTTGAGTTAGAAACTTGGTTTGATTGACCCAAACGGTTTCAAAACCCTTTGGGGATCACCCAAATGGTCTCAAGACCGTTTGGAGGTCTAGGATTGAGTATGTTTAGGTGGTTGAAGATCCAAAGGTACTAAGTTGAAGTGCAATCAAATGCTGATTCGGTGATCAATCCATTGAACCAAACTCTAATTGGATGACTTGGATTTTGATGTTGACATGGGAAAATGGTCTCAAGACCGTTTGGAGGACATACAAACGACCTCAAGACCCTTTGGGGTCGGGTCATGTCCAAATTGGATGATGTTCCAATAGTTTTAAAGTAATTAGTTACACATTGATTAGTGTTGAAGGATCATCGATTCCAAATTCTAATCCAATTGATTCAAACCATAATTGATGACCAAATGAGGATCAATTGTGGGTCAAATCAGTTAAAGGATAACCTATTTAACTCAATTAAATTATGTTGATAGGTCCAAGTGATGATTGGTTACATGTATTCAATGATTGAAGGAATCAACTTTGGAAACCCTAATTCAATTTGATTAGTTGAGACTATTTTTGGTCCATGTGGTTTTGAGGAGGTTTGGACCAAATAGTCTCAAGACCATTTGGGACCAAACGGTCTCAAGACCATTTGGGACCAAACGGTCTCAAGACTGTTTGGGACCAAACAATCCCAAACCAGTTGAGTTCATGCGGTTTCAAAAAGGTACTTTAGCAAACAGTTTCAAGTGACCAACTTTAGCAAACGATCTTGAAGGTCACCTTTAGCAAACGATCTTGAAGGCCACCTTTAACAAAAGATCTTGAGGGTCACCTTTAGAAAACGATCTTGAGGGTCACCTTTAGCAAACAATCTTGAGGGTCACCATTAGCAAACGGTTTCAAGTGTGCACCTTTAGAAAACGATCTCAAGGGTTCACTTTGGCAAACAGTTTCAACCTCAATTTTTCTAAACGGTTTCAAGTATGCAACCAAGACTGTTTGGAGGTTTATTGTGCAAGACCGTTTGAGGTCTGATTTGGTCAAGACCGTTTGGGGTTTAAGTGGCCAAGACCGTTTGGTGGATAACTAACCAAAACCGCATGGGTACTTAAAGTAGTTAAAGGACAAATTGATTAAATGATCAATACAAGATGTAATCAAAGATGATTATAGTAATTGAATCTTAATGAGATAAGGTGATTATTACCCTTTGAATAATTAAGCTTTAATGATCATGGTGATAATGACATAATCCATGATGTCAATTCTTCTTCAAGATTAAGTTGACTTAGCTTAATCAAGGCTGATGTAAACATCATCTTATAGAAGATGAGAGAGAAGACTCCCTACATGAATGTTAATTATGTAATGGACTCTCATTATGGATAGATGTCTAATTAGGGTATGATCTTCATAGTGAGATCATGAAACCCTAATTATGAAGGTTAATGAATCATAACTCTAACTGAGGGCATTGATAGGTGAAATCCTAAAACATGATGATGGTATGATCATAATTCATAGTGATAACATGAGAAACCCTAATTTAGGGTAGTTTGATGTTCACTCTTACTTAATGTGAATAGTAAACCCTAATCAAGGGTGATATGATGTGAATAGTAAACCCTAACTATGGAATGTTAATGATAAATCCTAATCTAGGATGATGTGATGTGAATAGTAAACCCTAATTATAGATTATTGGTTATAAACCCTAATCAAGGGTGATGTGATGTGAATAGTAAACCCTAATTTCAAATAAGGTAAATGGAAGTGTATAATCCTAATTTTGGGTTATACTTTTTAACATGAAGCTCTAAGGTTGGATAATGAAATGATGAGTCATTAATCCTAATAGAGCTAAAGGGGATGATTAATCCCTAATTGAAATGAAAAGGGAAACCCTAACCCTAGCAAGGGCATAGTGGGGAATTCCTTGATTAAAGATGATACAGTTATTCTACATTGTGCTGATATGAAATTGATGTATCTGTTATCATCTGTACTAATCATGCAGGTTTTACGAGATATTGAACATAGCCAGGTATGGGCTATGATGCTTTGTTTATTGAAAGTACTTTATGAGCTTTGTAAGCAATGACATGCTATGTTGCCTAGTGAAAGGTAACAAAAGAGATTGACAGGCTTTAAGAGCCATATGAAATACCTGCATTTCAATTATCATGTTTATACTGTCAGATGACTTGATGGCATTATGTTACCTTTTAAAGTGGTAACAAGTGTTTTGATGATCTAAGGGTTTGAGCACCCATATTCTTGAATCATGATGATGAGATGATAAGGGATTGAGATCCCAATGTTAATAAAGTTGTGAAATGAACTTGATGGAAATATTATTCATTCCTTATAGCAATTATTATAATGGTTTATGTTTGAAAAAATGCCTGATGTTAAAAGAATACTGTAATGTACTTAAATAATCAAGTGAAATGATATTATGTAGAGCCGTGACCATAGATCCATCATCGTCAGTAGTTTGGTGATGGTGAAATAGGTTTTCCTAAGGGAACTCCCAGAGAGCATACTTTTGAGTATGTGGGGGTTATGGGCGCGAATATCCTTACGCCCTAATGGAGGAATTGATGTGAGAAAAACATTAAATCTCTCAATCCTTCATTATATGTATATGCCGGGATGATGTATCACTAATCTCCCGATGATGATGTTAATGCCAAATCGATGTGAGATAAACAAGAATTCTCTCAATTGCGAAGAGAATACATCATGCCACTGTAACTCTAATAGCAATGTTTCCAGTATACCCTGGAAAGCTATTTTGGCAGAGACACGAGATGTCCTACATGTTGTTCCTCACACTGACTGAGGATGACGAGGTCATAGAAATTTGGCTCTTCTATTGACCTATGTATGGTACCGATTTCGATTTCGCAATGGTCGGTTGGAGTATGAGCGGTATACCTCATCTCCTCAGGGCATAAGTATGATTGTAAAATGTAATCAACCGTGTAGCATATTTGCTTAGGGTTGAATTACGAGAATCAATGATTGATGATACATTGTCTATTATGTCCTAGTTGGATAAATTATATACATGTTCTTCATATTCCTTATTGAATAAATGACTTGCTGCTTAATCAAGTTATAACTGAAAAGAACTGTTTAGAGAATACTGCTCTACATAGTTAATCAATGATTGACCTGGTGTTGAATATTTATAATTCTACTGCTCAGTGTTAATCTTTATCTGCAATAACAATGTTTCTGGAGGAGAGTTATATCTCTCACTAGGACAATTTTCAATTGTCTCACCCCCGTGGGATTCAACGTTTTAGGTAGATGTCGTGGAAGAAGAAACCCTTCAGTGGGTGAGCAGCAACAACAGCAACCACAACAGCAACAACAACAATAACAAGGACGATAGTGATCTTCAGGTGGAGACACTGACTGTTAGGTTCTGTATATAGAGAGTCCTATGTGTCGTCTCTGTACTCTCAGGTCTTAGGAGTCAGTAGATGATTTGATATAGATCTGAGATTTTTGGCTTGATGCCTCAAGATTTTTGTATACTGCTCATGTATAGTTTAACAGGGCAGTCAATGTTTATGACTCTCGAGATGAGATGATATAGAGATGTACTGATGAGTCAGAATGTAAATAACCTACTTTGGTTCTTTATGAAAGAGCTTTACAGTTTGTGGATCTCTTTGTAAAAAGTTTTAATTTTTAGTGATTTTCAGTAACTCCGCTGTTAATGTTTTGCTTCCGCATTAGTTAATCTTGTTTTTCCCGAGTGGTTCACCACAATTAAGTTGGTATCAGAGCTCTAGGTTCGCTGAATCTACAGAGATGTAGGACTAAGGTTGTTGAGTCTGTTCTAGTGTCTTCCAATCTATCTGATAGTGTCTTCTACTCATATAGGAGGAGAAGAGAAAACTAAAGATGTCTGGATCACATGATGAACATGTTGCTGAAAGTAGTGTCGCTGCACCCGGAGGAGGTGCAAGAGACCAAGGAAGGGAGGAACATGTACCTGAACCACCCCAATTCGATCAAGCTGACATGGGGAACCCAACCTTCCAAGCTATGTTTGGGCAGTTTATGGCTGCCATGACGCATATGACTGATAGAATGCCCATGCATGCACCTAGGGAACCTACCCATCAAGAAGGACAAGGAGCCGACAAGACGTTTAAATGACTACGCTGGGTTGGAGCCATGGAATATGATGGTACAGCTGACCCAGCAGATGCTGACATGTGGCTAACCGAGTTAGAGAAGGCCTTTAGAATTTTGAACATCCCAGAAGCTGAGAAGGTTAGACATGCTGTGTACCTTCTTAAGGGGAGTGCTGGTCACTGGTAGACCATAGAGGAAGGGAAAAGGCCAGGTGTGGAGATTGAATGGGAAGTATTTCGACAAGAATTTGTCAACAAATACTTTCCTAAGACGTTCCTGGATGAGAAAATCTCTCAGTTTGAGAGGTTAAGACAAGGACCAATGAACATTAGAGAGTACGAGGCTATGTTCATGGAGCTTTTGCAGTTCTGTCCGCATATGGCAACTACAGATGAAGAGTGGATTCGACATTTTGAGAAGGGATTAAATGTTAAGTTGACCACCCCTGTGTCTACTCTAGAGAACAGGGAAATATTTGCTACTTTTGTGGAGTCCGTCAGAAGGATAGAGAGGTCTATGACGGAGAAGCGATAGACCAAGAACAAGAAGGTGTATCCCGGTTTCAAGGATCCTCATCCAAAGGTTTCAAGAAACTGAGGTTTTCCGTGCCTACAACACCACCTAGATTTAATACCCAGATAAAGTGGACGTCAAATAGGGGTAGAGGATGAAGTTTATCACCAGAAGGAGCCCGTATCTCAGCATCAATGTCGGTTACAAGACCATCCAGACCACAATAAGGGATCAAAAGTTGTTTCATATGTGGAAAGATGGGACATCTGATGAAGGATTGTAGAGCCTGAGAGGCAAGTGTGACTCAACCTTAGAAGCAGAGTCATCAAGGTTCTCAAAGGAGACAATTTCTAGGTGGCGCTAGAGGACGTGGACAAGCATCCCAAGCTGGATCATCAGCACCCAGTCATCAAACACCGAATCAACCACAGGCAACGACGAGATTCTATGCGATGAATCCACCTGATGCAGTGATCAACCCTCAGGTTGTGACAGGTCAGATGAAGCTATTTTATTCTGATATGTCTACATCCTACATCGTATCTGTTTTAATTGATCTGGGTGCTACACATTCCTTTATCACTCGAAGAGTTATTCTTGACTGCAACGTGACTACCAGTCATAGAGCAGATAGTCTGTTGTTAGAAACTCCTTTGATGGGATCTGCTGTGTTGCGGGAGGTGTGTTCTCCCTGCATTCTTTTCTTTTCTGAACATCGCATTCAATTGGATCTTATACCACTTGAGATGCACAGGTTTGATATAATCCTTGGGATGGATACCTTAGAAAGGTATAAGGTTGTCCTGGATTGTGAGTCCAAGCAAGTTGTGTTCATAGATGAAAGTGACACATGGATCTTTCAAGGGGATAGAAAGATTCTTCCAACCTGCCTTGTGTCAGCTATGGTAGATGAGAAGCTGATGAGGCAAGGACGTTATGCATTCTTGGCCCATGTGGTGGATCCCACCATGGAGAGTTCGGATCCTACTGAAGTTCCTGTAGTCAGGGAATTTGAAGATGTGTTTCTTGAAGAATGTCCAGGTGTACCTCTGCCCCGAGAGATTGATTTTGAGATTAGTCTAATCCCGGGCACGCAACCAATAGCACAAACACTGTATAGGATGGTGCCTGTTGAGATGGCAGAACTCAAGAAACAGCTGCAAGAGTTGCTCGAGAAGGGTTTCATCCGACCAAGCACTTCACCCTGGGGTGCTCCGGTCCTCTTTGTTGAAAAGAAGGATGGGTCGATGCGGTTGTACATTGATTACAGATAATTAAATAAAGTAACAATAAAGAATAAGTATCCTTTGCCAAGGATTGATGATCTCTTTGACCAGTTGTGTGATGCAACTGTCTTCTCAAAGATAGATTTGAGGTCGGGATACCATTAGCTGCGTATTAAGGAGGGTGACATACCTAAGTTTGCCTTTAGGACAAGGTATGGTCACTATGAGTTCATAGTTATGTTGTTTGGACTAACTAATGCACCAGCTACATTTATGGAACTCATGAATGGAATCTTTCAAACTTTTCTTGATCAGTGTGTAGTTGTCTTCATAGATGACATCCTGATCTATAGTAGAGATGCTCAACAACATGAGCAACATCTTCGTCATGTTCTAACTTTGCTAAGAGAGCATAAGTTATATGCTAAGTTTAGAAAGTGTGAGTTCTGGCTACTAGAAGTTTCTTTCCTTGGATACATAATATCTGCTTCAGGTATACGTGTTGACCCTAAAAAAGTAGAATCTGTCTTGCAATGGGAGAAACCAAAGACACCGATGGAGATTCACAGTTTCTTAGGGTTGGTAGGATATTATATGAGGTTCATTAAGAACTTCAGTTCTATAGCCTTACCCTTAACTAAGTTGACCAGGAAGGATGTTCCTTTTGCCTGGAATGACAATTGTCAACAATCATTCCAGTTGTTGAAGGAAAGGTTGACAAGTGCACCAGTGCTAGTGTTACCT
Source organism: Alisma plantago-aquatica (assembly GCA_963693085.1). Lineage (NCBI taxonomy): Eukaryota > Viridiplantae > Streptophyta > Magnoliopsida > Alismatales > Alismataceae > Alisma > Alisma plantago-aquatica. The sequence goes on from OY856410.1 coordinate 887,338,034, forward strand.
AAGCAAGGGAAAGGGTATATAGTTTTCTGTGATGCCTCTAAGAATGGACTAGGATGTGTGTTAATGCAGGATAAACAAGTGATTTCTTTTGCTTCCTGACAACTTAAGAAACACGAGGAAAATTATCCGACACACGATCTAGAACTAGCTGTTGTAGTCCATGCTTTGAAGATCTGGAGACATTATCTCTATGGAGAGACATTCCAGATTTTCACAGACCATAAAAACCTAAAGTACATATTCTCTCAGTATGAGCTTAACATGAGGCAACGCTGTTGGATGGAACTAATCAAGGACTATGATTGTACAATTTATTATCATCCAGGGAAGGCCAATGTGGTTGCTGATGCATTAAGTAGGAAATCAGCAACACCAGCCTTAGATAGAGCACAATTGAATTCTTTAGTGTGCTCTAGGAGGGATATGCTTATCTCTTTAAGGCAAGACAATGTACAATTAAAAGTATAATTTTTATCTGGGTTGTTAGCTGAGATGCACATAAAACGTACTCTGAGACAACAGATTAAGGAGGCATAACAAGCTGATGCTGTAGTTCAGCAGATTAGATCAGAGTATGGTAGTGAGAAACAAGATGGTTTCCATGATTCAGATGATCAAATAGCCTATTATCATGGTAGAATGATAGTACCTAATGATGATAACTTAAGGAAGTTAGTCCTGGAAGAAGCTCATTCTTCAATGTATGCTCTGCATCCAGGAAGCACCAAGATGTATCATAACTTGAAAGATATGTATTGGTGGCCTGGTTTGAAGAAGGATGTTGCTGAGTTTGTTATGTAGTGTCCAGCGTGTCAGCAAGTTAAAGCTGAACAGCAGAAGCCCACAGGAACAATGCAACCTTTGCCCATACCGCAGTGGAAGTGGGATCATGTAACCATGGATTTTGTGGATGGTTTACCCAGAATAGCCAAAGGTCACGATGCCATCTGGGTAATAGTTGATAGGTTGACAAAGACAACACATTTCTTACCTATCAAAACAACCTATTCTACTAAGAAGCTGGGATAGTTATATGTAGATGAGATAGTGCGGCTGCATGGGGTCCCAGTTACCATTATTTCTGATAGAGGTCCCAGTTTATGAGTCATTTTTGGGAGCGACTTCATAAAGCCTTAAGCACACAGTTAAGGTTTAGTACGGCCTTTCATCCTCAGACAGATGGACAATCAGAAAGGACTATACAAACCTTGGAGGACTTGCTTAGGGCATGTGTCCTCCAGTTTACAGGAAGTTGGGATCTGCATCTAAGTTTGATAGAGTTTGCCTATAATAATAGCTATCAACACAGTATCGACATGGCACCTTATGAAGCTTTGTATGGTAGACGTTGTAGATCTCCCCTATGTTGGTATGAAATTGGTGAATATCAACTTTTGGGTCCTGATCTTGTGCAACAGACCACTGAGAAGATTAAAATAATACAACAACAGTTAAAGACTAAATAGGATAGGCAAAAATCTTATGCTGATAAGTGTCGTAGACCTTTAGAATTCCAGGTTGGAGATAGAGTGTACCTCAAGGTCTCACCTTGGAAGGGAGTTCTTAGGTTTGGGAGGAAAGGAAAGTTAGGTCCTAGATTTATGGGGCCTTATCCAATCATTGAACAGGTTGGAAAGGTAGCTTATAAGCTGGAGTTACCACCTGAGCTGCAAAAGTTACACCCAGTGTTCCACGTTTTCATGCTAAGGAAATGTCATCCTGACACAGAATTAGTTCTGCAGCCTATGTAAGTAGAATTGAACAATGATATATCCTATGTTGAAGGACCTATGTTGATTCTTGGCAGAAGAATCAAGAAATTGAAGAAGAAAGACATTAGTCTTGTAAAAGTCCTCTGGAATCACCATGGCGTTGAAGAAGCTACATGGGAATTAGAGGAAGATATGAGAAGGAAATACCCTACCCTTTTCTCTTAATGTTTTGTCAATGATTTCAGGGATGAAATCCTTATAAGGGGTGGATAATTTGTAACATCCCTGACCTGGGTTATGTACTAAGCCTAGGTGTTTTGCCTAATAAAGTTGATTAGATGCTTGACCTTATCTTTTGAAAAGTAATTAAGTCTCTTGAGGAACTTATATTTCATTTTCAATCCTTTTTTAATAATGTTGGAACATTGTTTTGTTAATTTTGGACTAAAGTGCAAATTACCCAAGTTGAGGGGTTAAATTGCAAATTGCACATGATTATATGTTCCTCTGATGTTGAGACATCATAAGAATAAATATTATGTAATGGTATGGTTTCTACAATCTTGAGCACCAAGATAAAGCTTGAAAAGCATTCCTTGTGCATTAAAACCTAGTTTTGGTGTTATGTGCAATTTACCCAAATCCTAGGGTTCAATATGCAAAATATCACCTCTAGAGGGTCTCTCATGTTTCTTGGCATCAATTAGAGCAAATAAAATGAGAGGGCCACCTCATTTGAATTGTTATGGAGGAGAGAGAATCTTGACATTAAAATAATCAAGATTTAAGCATAAATGGAACTTTAATTTAATTTAATGCAAAAAGAAATAAATTAATTAAGGACCCCTTCAACCAAAAGTTTAAGGATGTGTTTGAAATAATTTTGTTCGAGCTTGTGCCTTGCTATGGCACAAAAAGATCTTGGTTGAGTGGAAGCCACTCACATTATCATAATAAAAAGTAATATCCACTAAAAGGTTGGATATTAATATAAAACTCTTTAAGGTGCTTAATTCCTTTTCCATTAATTCTTGGATAATGAAGAGGTTTTTGCAATATTATGAATATGGCTTCGTGGCCAAGAAATGGAGGGGTATTTGGTGTAAATAATTTTGGAATTTAAAGAAAATAATTCCTTTTTCTCTTTCCTTGAAATCCTTATACATATCTTTTTTTTCCAATACACTTAAGGATTGTTTCCTTAGTTTCCTTCTCTCATCTTTGCCTTGGCCAACCACGAGGGAGCTCAGGAGAAGGAAAAGGACGACCATAACCTATTGGTAAGTTTTGATCATATTCTACCTCAGATTCATGGTGAAAACCCTAAATCAATGCTTGATTATTGGTTTTCTTCACCCGATTTCCAATCCCAGCCAACTTGCTCATCCAAAAGCTCAAGAACGGACCTTGGACAGTTTCTGGAACTCAATACACCATTAGATCTGTGGAGCTTGGAGCTTGGGATCAGTTTTAGAGGCAGGTTTTATAACTCAAACCCTTAAACATTAGTATTGCACTCCTTTCTTCAATAATCGTTGGTTATTTTCTTCTTTTTTGTACTCTTTTGATTCATTGCTGAAATTCCCATGAAAAACGGTTGCTGTTCTTGGTTGAACGGAGGAAGATGATGATCAAATCATCGTATATTCTTATCCAAAGAAAATTCCAGGTCAAACGGTTTCCATGGTTGCTCAAACGGTTCCCAAACTATTTGGGAGCAAACAGTTTCAAATCGTTTGAGGGGAAACAGTTTCACCAAACCACATGAGGGCAAACGGTTTCAAACCATTTGGTGATGTTGACTAGGGTTGACCATTTGAGGATTTGTTCATAATGATCTAGGTTCATGACACATCAATTATATTTGGTCATCTCTAATTGGTTCATGAGTTGAAGGTCAATCAATCACCAAAACCCTAATTGAGTTAAGTGCTGATTTCCAAATTGTTTGAGTTAGCAACTTGGGTTGATTGACCCAAACGGTTTCAAAACCATTTGGGGATCACCCAAACGGTCTCAAGACCATTTGGTGGTCACCCAAGACCGTTTGGAGGTCTAGGTTTGAGTATGGTTAGGTGGTTGAAGATCCAAAGGTACTAAGTTGAAGTGCAATCAAATGCTGATTTGGTGATCAATCCTATGAACCAAACCCTAATTGGATGACTTGGATTTTGATGTTGACATGGGAAAATGGTCTCAATACCGTTTGGAGGACATCCAAACGACCTCAAGACCGTTTGGGGTCGGGTCATGTCCAAATTGGATGATAGTCCAATAGTTTTAAAGTAATTAGTTACACATTGATTAATGTTGAAGGATCATCGATTCCAAACTCTAATTTAATTGATTCAAACCCTAATTGATGACCAATTGAGGGTCAATTGAGGGTCAAATCAGTTAAATGATAACCTATTTAACTCAATTAAAGTATGGTGATAGGTCCAATTGATGATTGGTTACATGTATTCAATGATTGAAGGAATCAACTTTGGAAACCCTAATTCAATTTGATTAGTTGAGACTATTTTTTGTCCATGTGGTTTTGAGGAGGTTTGGACCAAACGGCCTCAAGACCGTTTGAGTCCAAATGGTTTGGTATCAAGACCGTTTGGGACCAAACGATCCCAAACCGGTTGAGTTCATGCGGTTTCAAAAAGGTACTTTAGCAAACAGTTTCAAGTGACCAACTTTAGCAAACGATCTTGAAGGTCACCTTTAGCAAACAATCTTGAAGGTCACCTTTAGCAAATTATCTTGAGGGTCACCTTTAGCAAACGATCTTGAAGGTCACCTTTAGCAAACGATCTTTAGGGTCACCTTTAGCAAATGATCTTGAGGGTCACCTTTAGCAAACGGTTTCAAGTGTCCACCTTTAGCAAATGGTTTCAAGTGTTGGTTATAAACCCTAATCAAGGGTTATGTGATGTGAATAGTAAACCCTAATTTCAAATAAGGTAAATGGAAGTGTATAATCCTAATTCTGGGTTATACTTTTTAACATGAAGCTCTAAGGTTGGATAATGAAATGATGAGTCATTAATCCTAATTGAGTTAAAGGGGATGTTTAATCCCTAATTGAAATGAAAAGGGAAAACCTAACCCTAGCAAGGGCATAGTGTGGTATTCCTTGATTAAAGATGATATATTTATTCTACATTGTGCTGATATGAAATTGATGTTTTTTTTATCATCTGTACTAATCATGCAGGTTTTATGAGATATTGAACATAGCTAGGTATGAGCTATGATGCTTTGTTTATTGAAAGTACTTTATGAGCTTTGTAAGAAATGACATGCTATGTTGTCTAGTGAAAGGTAACAAAAGAGATTGATAGGCTTTAAGAGCCATATGAAATACCTACATTTCAATTATCATGTTTATACTGTCGAACGACTTGATGGCATTATGTTACCTGTTAAAGTGGTAACACGTGTTTTGATGATCTAAGGGTTTGAGCACCCATATTCTTGAACCATGATGATGAGATGATAAGGGATTGAGATCCCAATGTCAATAAAGCTGTGAAATGAACTTGATGGAAATAATATTCATTCTTTATAGCAATTATTATAATGGTTTATGTTTGAAAACATGCCTGGTGATAAAAGAATGCTGTAATGTACTTAAATAATCAAGTGAAATGATATTATGTAGAGCCCTGTCCATAGATCCATCATCGTCAGTAGTTTGGTGATGGTGAAATATGTTTTTCTAAGGGAACTCCTGGAGAGCATACTTTTGAGTATGTGGGGGTTATGGGTGCGAATATCCTTATGCCCTAATGGAGGGATTGATGTGAGATAAACATTAAATCTCTCAATCCTTCATTATATGTATATGCCGGGATGATGTATCACTAATCTCCCGATGATGATGTTAATGCCGAATTGATGTGAGATAAACAAGAAATCTCTTGATTGCGAAGAGAATACAACATGCCACTGTAACTCTAATAGCAAAGTTGCCAGTATACCCTGGAAAGTTATTTTGGCAGAGACACGAGATGTCCTGCATGTTTTCCTCACACTGACTGAGGAGGATGAGGTCATAGAAATCCGGCTCTTCTATTGACCTATGTATGGTACCGATTTCGATTTCACAATGGTTGGTTGGAGTATGAGCGGTATACCTCATCTCCTCAGGGCATAAGTATGATTGTAAAATGTAATCAGCCGTGTAGCATATTTTCTTAGGGTTGAATTACGAGAATCAATGATTGATGATACATTGTCTATTATGTCCTAGTTGGATAAATGATATACATGTTCTTCATATTCCTTATTGAATAAATGAATTGCTTCTTAATGAAGTTATAATTGAAATGAACTATTTAGATAATACTAATCTACATATTTAGTCAATGATTTACATGCTGTTGAATATTTATAATTCTACTGCTCACTGTTAATCTTTATTTGCAATAACAATGTTTCTGGCAGAGGGTTATATCTCTCGCTAAGACAATTTTCAATTGTCTCACCCCCGGGGGATTCAACTTTTTAGGAAGACGTCGTGGAAGAAGAAACCCTTCAGTGGGTGAGCAACAACAACAACAGCCACAACAGCATTAGAAACAACAAGGACAGTAGTGATCTTTAGGTGGGGACACTGATTGTTAGGTTCTATATATAGAGAGTCCTATGTGTCGTCTCTGTACTCTCAAGTCCTAGGAGTCAGTAGATGATTTGATATAGATCTGAGATTTTTGGCTTGATGCCTCGAGATTTTTGTATACTGCTCATGTATAGTTTAACAGGGCAGTCAATGTTTATGACTCTCAAGATGAGATGATATAGAGATGTACTGATGAGTCAGAATGTAAATAACCTACTTTGGTTCTTTATGAAAGAGCTTTACAGTTTGTGGATCTCTTTGTAAAAAGTTTTATTTTTTAGTGATTTTCAGTAACTCCGCTGTTAATGTTTCACTTCTGCATTAGTTAATCTTGTTTTTCCCGAGTGGTTGACTACATATTGATTATACTCATGTTTCCCTATTGTTAATGAAACCTCAGACACAGTTAAGAAAACTTTCTCCCCTATTTGATATGCACAATGATCATGCCACAAAATGACCATGTCTTTGTAACCCTAGATCATGATGTGAAGACTGGTTACAAGAGGAAAATCTCCTATTGACTATTATTCCTCCTTGTAGATTCAATTTGAATATTGTGATGGACCTATATCTCAATATTGCCCAACGATGCTCAAACTCACATGTTCAATTTGACTTCTCAATTTCAAAAATATACCCTTACCTTGATCTTTGAAGGAAGGTAACAAAATTATGACCTTGATCATGCAAAATCTTGAAGTATGGTTGCCCTATTATGATCTTGATCTTTGATATCATGACCCTATGAAGTATGATTTGATGATTAATACTCTCCCTATTTTGGTATGCGTGATGGATTATGACTAATGTGGACTAATGTGCTAGATCAGGGTGGTAGTTGACTTATGACTCCCCTAACCTATGTATTCTACCTATTATGACTCCTCTAATTTTTTCATCCCATTTATTATTTAGAGTTTGGAAGGATAAACCCATCCACCCAATTTTCATTCATCGATCTAAGTCTCCAATAGGTCAAATCTATGAAATTATTGATATTAAATGGTATACCTTGATTCAATGGTGATCTTGAAATATGATTATGTTGACTATAACTTGTGGCAGGATTCTTAGAAAGACCTAGGGTTATATCATTAAAAAAAACGAATACCATGACAATGAAATTGATGTTGATACCATTTAATGTTTCTTGATTGTTGCTCGATTGATGTATATGGATGAATGATCACTCCTAAGGTATAATAGGAACCTAAACCTTAGCTTCAAAATGTTCGGACCTATGACTTTGATGTCCAAACCTGAATCTCAACATTGATTTATGAAATCTTTTTTTTTGGTTGGCTAAAAACTCTGTTGCTATTGATTCCAAAAACTTTAGGTACAAGCATAAGCGCACCCCAAACCCTCAAGAGAGGATTACCAAAGCAAATAAAAGAAAGAGAGATATAGAAAGAAGGACAACATAGGAGTCCTTATATAGAAAATGAAACTCCACCCAAACATAAAAGGAGCTCCACTCTCAATATGCATACCCACAAATGGTGAAGACTTTATAGTTAGAGAGGAGGGAATCAACTGATTTCGAACTCCCATGCTGGCATCAGTCCAATCACTCAAACAGCTAATGCTAATGAAGAGATTAATCTTCAGCACCGTCCTACTATACCAAACTAGATCATAGAAGCAACTATAACATCTGTACATCAACATCAATAGCTAGAAATAGGGACCTGACTCCCCTTCCTCCAGGCTTTAAGCTCACTTTCTGAAAGTAGAGGAAGAGGAACCCAAATTCACACCTCCAAACCATCAACCGTCAGCACATAGTCATAGAAACACATACAAAATCGGAAGGAACAAAAGGAGCACGCAGCCCAAACGAGAGGGCTCAGATGCAGAAGAGTGAATCACCAGGGTCCATCCATGAACTGACCATCAAGCCAGTTTCCTTGAGCCAGATAACTCCCTATCCTCCACTGACGTTTAACACAAACACTGAAGAAGTGACATCTAGGAAGAACCCAGCTCCTCTCCAACAGACGACAGACAACAAATTTCTGGGCTCGGCAAGTCACAGCTACATGCATCAGGAAGGAAGAAAGGGGAAGAAGACGACGTAGACAGCCCCTTGAATCATGATTAATGATATTTTTATTGATTTGACTCTTGGTCCCAAACATCAAAAATGTGAAATCACAATTTTTTTAAATCACTCGATTTATGACTAAGGGATAAGCTCTTGGGACTAGGTTTGGACCCTCCATTGATCTTGAACATCAAATCAGATATTGAACATGAAATCACTACATTGAAAAGTGATGTATGTCTCAAACTATTGAAATATGAAAAGTAGATGATGGATGCATAACACCACCTAGTTTGCTGAGGAAGATAGAACCCTAAACATTGGGATGGAAATCATGTTGTACTCTTGGTTCAAGATCTCTATTTGTTTGAATTAAAATTTGATATGTCAAAAATTATGATCTATAGGATAATCTCTTCAAATTTGTGATTTATGTAATGATATATTGGAATTGACGATCAATGTGACTACACTTTGAGCTTGATACTCAATTTCTTGATTTTTTTGATAATGGAGGAATACCATGATGATTGGGAATATGATATTCCCAATCTTGTTAAACGATTGTGCTAATTTTGGGGACAAAATTTCTTTTGTGGGGAAGATGTGATATCCTAGACTTTTATCTTCCATTGTATGTGTGCTTCGTCCTCTATCTCTCTCTACTTAAATCATAGTCTTGAGGTTTTTTGATGCATTTGAAGTTCATCTTGTGTTTACATGATGAGTGCTGACACTCAAATTGATGTAAAATCAATGTTGCACTTTTTTCTAAATCTTCCCCCCTCTTTCCTTTTTAATACTACTTGTGGGTATCTTCTTATTCTCAAAAAGTGATCATGTTGTAGAGTTTGTTCTTAGGTTTTCAATGCATCAAATTTTGTTCAATTCCCATTTAAGATGAGAGAGATGTGCTTGTCTAAAATTCCTTGCTTTAACTTGATTTCTGGCCTTTTAGAATGTGAATTTCATTCTTGTTGGGCTCAATTTAGGCTCGCGGTCCACATAGGGGGGTTCCCTTTTTGCAAATTAGGAATCCACTTGTACTTTTTCTATTAATCTCAGCCCTTCATTTTGGTTTCCATGGATTCCGATCACAATCTGATGACTACGAGCGCTTCTTCAACCTCTGTACAACCCATGTGCTTTGGCATGGAGGAGAATTTGAATGCATAATTTTTCACTTTGTTTGAACATTTTGAACCCTAAAACCTTCCTATTTAAGCACCATCGCTGTTTGTCCCCTCTTCCTTTACCTTTTTTGTGTTCCATAGCAGCTCCTACACTACTTGTCCTACCTCAAAACCCTAGATCTAGCCCATGGCGCTATCACCCCTCCACCCTGATTCATTTGTTCTCCCCTTCAACCCTTCCTTTTGGTTACGTTGACCTGGGTGGGATGGGACAATCATGGTTGGAAGAGTTAGAAACCCCACAATGGCTAGTAGCGTTGGCCCTATGGAGCTCGCTAGAACTACCACACAAAAGCCACACAGGCGCACAATGGCTCAGTTTGCCCAAAGGTGGGAGTCCAAGCACATTGGGTCGATTCCCCCTTCTCCAGGATCAAGGCCCAATAGATGAATACATGTTGTGAGATACCCTGCCATGATCCCATGGGATGCAAAGGTGTGTCTGTAGGGGGTACACTTGGGAGCCTTCGGTCTATGATTAACAACCCACATTGGTCAATAAATCAAATGTGATATTCCATTTTCCATATAGTTTTCATACAAAGATTCTAAAAATCATAACTTACAACTACCTTGCCAAATGCAACAGATAAAAATCCTCTCACCAAGATCTATCCAGTGGAATTCTTTTTAAAATCTAAATCTTCTTCATTTTCTCCTGATATCCTAAAAAACATGTCTTTTAAGTACTTTTTGAATTTTTGATGGTGTACCTTGTTCCAAAATTTTATTATTGCTTCCTATACCACTATTAAACTCTAAATGAGTAACTTTTAGTTCTCTTTTGTATTCATGATGTATTGGGCCATCTAGGTCCCTCCAATGATGATATTGACCACCTATGTCTATCCTTGCCCTATAATGAACCATTTATGTTATGACTTGATCAAGTTTGTGAGTTTGGCTTAATTTTTCATCTCCTAATATTTCAATTTCAAAATTAGTAGACGTTATAATGATTTGTGAAATGTTTGATTGATCTTTTATGCCTCTTGCCATGTTTATCTCTTAAAGTCTCAAATACTTAGTTTGTGCATTAAAATGACCAAGTAGACTTAGTTTGCTTTCATATAATGGAATATGAGTTTTATGGTAATCTCATGCTATATCTTATTCAAATTATTAAAATCATCATACTTGTAATACTAAATACCAACTGGATATATTCTATTCCCCTCCATGACCATATGACTTGGAAATATGATTTTTATGCTAGTTTGTGCATTAAAATGACCAAGTATACGTAGTTTGCTTCCATATAATGGAATATGAGTTGTATGATAATATCACACTCTATCTTATTCAAATCAATAAAATCATCATACTTGTAACACTAAATACCAACTTGATATATCCTATGCTCCTCCATGACCATATGACTTGGAAATATGACCTTATTGCATGAATTTTGATCTAGTCCAAGTTGTAATGATCTTGCATGCTTAAACCATGATAATAATCTAACTCTCATGCTTTCCATACATATGAATCAGACTTATCTCTATTATATATCACTCATTATCTCTATTCTATGTCACTACACATGTGGATGATTCACCTAGACCCATGGTTCAATCATGATAGTTGGACTATGTTGAATGATGCATGCATGTATGGGACTTTGGAAACTATGTTTGAACTAAGAAAAATTTAGATCTAGGGAAACATCCACACAACTCATACGATTCTTATCTTATCAAACCTAGTGATCTAAGACTCTATGTTATATCTCTTTACATACTAGGTCCATGTTGGCTTGGGCCTCCTCTAGATGCTAATCAAGAATCATAACTTACTCATTACTCATAAGGTGCTCTTAATCTCTTGAACCTAATATGACATTGACTTGTTTGTATGTATGCTGGTATGAATGCTTGTCTTGATAATTACTTGTTTGAGCAACTATTTTATCTGAATACTACTTTCATGTTGATTCAGGTATGCTGACAAACCTTGAACATAATGTAGAGAAACCCATTATATAACCTTGTGTACCTGTCTAATTTCTTGGGGTAAGGGAACAAGGCACAAATGAAATAGGGCTATCTCATTGACTTTGGACTTGATGTCCCTCATGTAGAAATAGGGAGCATATATGATTTGAGCCTCAGATGCCCCTCATGAACCCTTCCTTGAGAAGTGGTCAAAGGCCTATGTTGATATAATGGATAAAGAAACCTAAAACATGATTTATATAGTAGAATGTTGTTAAGTATTCTCTCCTTGTTTCTACTTCATGTTTATAATGATGTTTCTATCCATGCAACTTTTATATTACTATAAAACTGTGGTTACATGTTTTTCTTAGTGTAGTCATTGCACTCGCATTGATTTATTTTGTGTATCGAATTTGTAGTTGCCAAATGAAGATCCAATACACTCAAGACTATGCTATGAAATGAATCACCAATGGGTACGCTTTAATCACCAAATGATTCACGATTCAACAAAAAATTGACCTACTGTTTAATTTAACTTCAGTACCTTGAGTGAGCATATACACTATTATCCTATTATGATCCTATAACATACTATATGTAAGTGTAGACTAATGCAAAGACCTAGAAAAATTTATTATTTATAAGTACTACTCACACTAGGTTATGTATTAACACACACACATGCACACACTCATGCACACACATGTGTGCACATGCTATACAGTTGTTGAAATTTGTCTAAAACTGTGAACCCGATTGTGTCTGACCCTGAACAAATTGGGTTCAGGTTTCAGTTGTGACATTCTGGGTCAGTTTTGAGTTTAGGATGACATGCCCTGTATATAAACTGGGTCAGTTTTGGGTTTAGAAATCAGACAAACCAAGTTATGTATACTTGCTTATATACCTATATTTATGGGATGCATGCTATATTTTGAAAGGATACATGTGTTGTTTTGGTATGATATATGTGATATGATATACATGTTATTTTTTATTTTATAGTAGGATTCCTAGTGATAGAATTTACTTGTGTGTTAAGCAACACCGATGATGATTTTTGTTATACAAATGTTATGATATGATATGAATTCTTTTTTAGTATGGCATAATCACCTCTATTGATTTGATGGGCTATACTTTGATGCAAATATGTGTTGTTTTGGTATGCTAGAGGTGATGTTGAGACAATTTTGATGTGATATTTGTGTTGTTTTAATATGATATGTGTGTTGTTTTAATATGATATGTGTGTTGTTGCCTGTGTATTCAAATTTTCTTGTGTTTAGGAGATATTAATTTTTCCCGTTGATATCACTTTCTCTAATAAAAGCAAGGAAAAAATTATATTATAAACGTTAATTATTGGATCATTGACATATTTGGTAGTTTAAATTAGATAATAAAATTATTTAAAATCATGTAGGAGATTCTATAACAAAACTTTATTTTTCTAAAAAAAAGTCATCCTCAAATCTAGGTTTACTTTTGGTTCTGGGTTTAGATTTTTCAATATGGGTCGATTTTGAATTGAAATGTATGAGTAAAATCTAGGTTTGGGTTCAGGTTTGGATTTGGCAGTCAAACAATTCAGACAAGATTTTTTGACACAAATCCCACTTGAATCTGATTTTCTTAACACCCCTACGTCCGTCCATGTACAAATATATATATATATATATATATATGTATGTATGTGTGTGTGTATATACATACACACATATACATATACATAAATATACATACACACACACACACACACACACACACACACATATATATATATATATATATATATATATATATATAGAGAGAGAGAGAGAGAGAGAGAGAGAGAGAGAGTCAGGCTAGAATACACTCGAGTGTATCCAGAGTGGAATATACTCAAGTAGTTTTCCATGATGTAATATTTTTTTTGAAAATCTAATCCGTTGATCTTCTTAAACAAATTGTGAACAACTCATACGCAAAATTTGAGCACATTTGGGTATGTATAGCTCATGTTATGAAGACCACAAAAATTATGCATTTCAAATTAGTTTCAGGCGTCGATTTTGTTGCCCTTGGATGAGTGAGTTACACTCATCCAAATGGGTTCAAAATTTGTAGGTAGCCTAGTTATAGTATGACAGTGAAGATCAATGGTTTACATTTTGCAAAAATTAGTCTTGATATGCAAACACACTTGAGTGTATCTGTGCGATCCGTACACTCGAGTGTATTCTAGCCTGACTCTCTCTCACTCTCTCTCTCTCTCTCTCTCTCTCTCTCTATATATATATATATATATATATATATATATATATATATATATATATATATATATATATATATATATATATATAGTCAGGTTAGAATACATTCGAGTGTACAGATCGCACGAATACACTCAAGTGTGTTTTCATATCAAAACTATTTTTTGCCAAATGTAAGCCATTGATCTTCACCATCATAATATAACTAGGCTTGTGATGGAGTGGACTTTTGGAATCCTAAAATGTCCAATGACTTAAGTGAAAGTATAAGGTTGAGATAGATTGAGGGTTCCAAGCTCTTGACAAAGTTGGTTTGTTGATTGATGTTAATATCATGATCAAGATCCTTAACTTTATGCCTTTTTGAGGAATTTAATTGAATGATCCAATAGCTGAGTTTCGTCACCAAATTGGAGTAGCATGTACCTTGAGAGGTAAAGAAGCTATGGTTAAAATTTGGTGGCAATTGGAGTATCCTAGAGGAAGTTACTAAGGTTTGATTTTGGTGAAATAATGCACATTATTAACGAATTAAAGACCTAAGCTGTTGATCAGATAAGGTGTCACGCCCCTAGACCCTTGGGCGGGTTGTGTGCCCAGATCCTAGCCACTCATGGCCAATCTAGTGGTAGAGACCGTCCTCTTGAGTGAGCCACAGATCAGCCTTGTGAGGATGCACTCAGGCCAATGGATCGAAGATCAAGGGTCCCAGTGTTGCCCCTAACCTTGCAGTTACTTCCTTGACCGCAAATAGGGACCATGACTTCATGGTGCTTGCTGATCGTGGCTTAGGAGCAGACCACGTGCAAGGGTAATTGACCGGTTAGCTATGGGTGGAGAGGACCTTCCCCGTGACCCTTTAATTGACGCGTGAGACCACTCCAGTAGAGAGTTTGAGCCCTCCTTTGCCATTGTCTCTCCACCACACTGAACAGGTGGTGGCTAAAGGTAGAACATGGAGCTAGAGAACCAATCAGAGGAAGAAGAGAGAAGGGAAAGGAAGATTGAGGCCTAAGGTGATGAGTGTAGGTATTTGCATGCCTTGCAATGGTCGTCTCCATGGTTGACCGACTTGGGTTGTCCGGAGCTTGAAGATGAAGCTCAGAGACCTGTGCGTGGTGCCTCTCACTAAAAATGATGGATATGGAAGAACCCATGGTGGCAGTGCGAAGCTTTTGGAAGCTTCATCTTGGTGTAAGGATGACCAGAGGTAGATCGCCTCTTTTGCTCTGCCGTGTCAGAGCCTTACGGCGGCGAGCTCCAGGGCGCTAGGGTTTGGAGCCACAGACGAGAAGCCACGAAGATGTGGAAGTCATGGATAGGACCTCAAAGCCGTGGGCACCATGGGGAGCTGACGAAGAAGGCCTGGAGCTGGAAGATTGCTTGTCAGAGCCAAGCTTAGCGGCAGCGCGGTGCCTCACGTGAGAATAGAGTCCTGCTAGGACTCAATGAGCGCATGAGAATGAAAGGGAGGACTGGGTCTGCAGCCTTGAACCGGGTCCAAGATCCTCTGAACCGATCGGCGAATCCAACACAAGCCAGGAGGAGCCGCACCCCCACGTGGCCATGTGGTGAGACACTATTGGCAAATAGAGGTAAATATCTCAAAAAAGTCCAGATCTTTCAAAATTCATAGTAATTAGTACATTTATCAGAAAAATACAAATAACATACGAAACTTCTCAGAAAAATGAGTAGAACATAGTAGAATAATAATACCAGGCTTTTGATGCTTAAAAGTCTATGATATCATGTAAGATGCTTTATACTTGTTTCATGAGTAATAAATATCAAATGATGATATAAAATTATGGAAAAATGTCAGTAGATTCATAATTATGTTTTTAATGCATATGATGTTAGTTATGGTCATGTTGATGTACGAAATCATGTAATTTGCTTAATATGGCTAATTAGGGCTAATAACCCTAATTAATATGCAATAAATACATACATGCTCAATAATTGATGAAAATTTATAGAGTAGGTTTATATCAGTAATGTGAGGCTAATATGTAACTCAGATATCAGTTAGATTCAAGGAATTAATGTTATATGAAGATATCCCATAATACATGTGATGAAACCCTAATTCGAGTAATACATGTAACTAGGGTTAATATGTGCACAAAAAGGAATATGGAACCTAATGTTTAGATAATGAATCATAATCTAGAATATGACATCAGTAAGATAAATATAAGGCAAGAATAAAAGTTATCTTGAGAATACCATAATGAGATAAGCAAACCCTAATATGAACACGATTAAGGTTAAGATGAGATGTAAGATGAGGAGAACCTGATGGTGATATGTAATCTTGTATTAATCAGGGTTGACCAAGGATATAGATGACATCAGGAATATGTGGTGATTAGATTATCTCTGTTGAAGGTACGCCATTACCTCTTACTTGGCTTATTATATAATATGCTTGTATTATATGTGTAGTAAAATACTTGGCATATGATATTGGATGAAATGAATGTTCTTGCATGATATGTTGCTTGATTTTCCGTACTTATGGTTATGAACACATGTAACATAATATATATGTTCCATTATATGAAAGCACTGATTCTCTTTGGTAGCATAGTGTTGGAAAGTGATCATTCTCTTTGGTAGAAGATCACATTGTACAATGATCTAACTCTTTGGTAGTAGATCATAAGGCCTTACATCTCATACTCTTTGGTAGATGAGATGATGCATTATTCCCTCAAGTGGAAAATGCATGGATATATAATAGAAAATAAGCTTAAAATATGTGTTCTCTTTTGTTAATGAATATCTTTGTGCAAGTATACACTTTTCTTATTTTTGTTAATACTGCCAAGTATTAGTTTTATCTTATTTCCAATATATGATGAGAGGTATATAAAAGACACATAGGGGTACTCAGTACAATATTTGAATATTGTGCTAACATGTATCATATGTAATCTTTTGTTTAGGTTGTGGTTATGCTCTTGAAGAACCATGATAGTTGAGAGTTGTGTGGTGAGCTGATGTACAGGTGGACCTATTGTCTTAAGATCCTATAGTTTAGTTGTAGTACATGTATATGTATAGTTTTCTGTTCAATATGTAATATCAAATGATGTAACAATTCATGTTTTAATTATATGTTGAATGGTGAACAAGTGTTGTATGATTTTATTATTGTTCATGTTCATGTGCTACTGATTGTTTCCTTCTGTCTTCCTCTAATTTTCTTCTTCTTAGCTTAGTGTGGGGTGTTCAAATTGGGATTGTCACTGAGGTGAGGGTTTCAATTTGGACGTCACACATTAGATTAAGTTTTAGAAAATCCGGGGACGTCACAAGGCCACATAAAAATTTTGAGCCCATTTGGACGAGTGTAAGTCACTCATCTAAGGGCAACAAAATCGACGCGTGAAACTAATTTGAAATGCATAATTTTTTTGGTCTTTATAACATGACCTATAAATGTCCAAATGTGATCAAATTTTGCGTATGAGCTATTCACAACATGTTTAAGAAGATCAATGGATTAGATTTTTGAAAAAAAATATTACATCATGAAAAACTACTTGAGTGTATTCTGCTCCGAATACACTCGATTGTATTCTAGCCTGAATCTCTCTCTCTCACACTCTCTCTATATATACATACATATGAATAATCATACACACATATATATATATATGTATATATATGGATCTATGGGTACAATAATATCAAATAAATGTTTGATTCATGGTGTCTAATGTTCCCCTAATTCTAGAAATATGTTAAATGAACATGCATTTGATTAAATTATAGAAAACAATGTAAAACATTTCGTAGGTTATTATGCATGCTATAAGTTTTTTATGATTTACCAATTGTTAAGAAATTGTTGATATCTATGAATGTAACGAAGGATGATAACAAGTAAATTTGACAAATATATCTAGCGATTTACCATATTAACTTTTCTATACATATCGTGACTTCTATATTACTGAGATTAACATGATCTAAATGTAATAACAAATAGGTGGATAGACATATAATATTACTTTAACATTTGAGTTTCTTCACTTTCTTAGTCTTCCAATTTCAAAATCCTACTTATTTTTGTCCGTTGTATAAGAATATATGTATCAAATGAATCTTTCTACATATTAACCCTAAAGTGTAATAAATATTGCATACATTAATATTATTTATAAAAGATATAAATATAAGTATGAAGAAGTATGAAGGAGGTAATACAAAAGAAAATGGAGAATAATTCCAAGCCCATGCCCATGATTGTCACCCATTTTTTATCTTTATGTATGTTGGGTTTTAGGGGAGGCAGAGAAGGCAGCGGAAACAAAAATTTTTCTCCTCCCCAAACCCAGAACAAGGAAACGCGTCAACTTCTATACAATACGAAAGGATGGTTTGTGGAATCATACCTTGTCCCGAGGCTTGCTCAGCGACAATACCTCGCGGGTTGTGTGGTCTTCACCTCCGGTCTTGGACGGTGTCTGTGCAGCTCCTGGTCGCACCGGGACTGACGACTCCTGGTCTCACCGGGACTGTCGGGATTGACAGCTGTCCTCCGAGCGGCAAAAATCTCCCGCCTCTGAAGTAGTCCACACAGACCACCTGGAACTCCAATCTCCTTATCCCACAAGGAATTGGAAGGCGTCACACCCTCCTGTCAGTGTACTAGTCACTGACACACTCTCCTACCACCAGTCGCTTTCTGCAGTTGTCTTTCCCTTGCTGTGCCTCCCTTATCGGGTAGCACTTGCTCGGGCTCTCTCGGTTACCAAAACCAGAGAGAACGACAACTTTACAGAGCAACTAGTTGCACTGAGTTGTTCTTTGAGAAGCCCCCAATACCCCTATATATAGGAGGGTCATGGGACAGTGTTCTCTATCTCGGGCAATTCGGGACTAAAGCAGGAGTAGAAGGGTTCGAGATTTTCCACAAAAACAACCAACTGCGCAACCTGAACTGATCGTTTCATTTCTGAAACGGTCAGTTGGGGACCTGAGCCGGTCGGTTGACACCTCAACCGATCTGTTGGGGCCCATGAAACGGTCGGTTCACTTCTGAACCGGTCAGTTCGTGGTCCTGATTAGTTCCCGGTTGACTTTTCCTCTTTTGTTTCGAATTGGTACCAAATACCAATCCTTGTTCCAATCAAATTGGGCAAGTGAAACGAAAAGAAATTTCTCACCAACCTGACTTTCCCAACTTGCTCGGTTGGACCAGCTAAACTGATCGTTTCAACATTTGAAGCGATTATTTCACCCTGTCCATCAGCCGATCAACTCACCATTTGAGCCGATAGGTTCACCAAGCTCAGCCGATCAGTTCATCACATGAGCCAATCGGTTGGGAGTGCAGATTGTGCAAAATCAGTCAATTGTAGTTTCAACCAATCCAATACTCCAATCAATGTGTCCAACACCTTGAACATTATGACATTGAGCTATCAATTAATTGAGTGTTTAATTGAACTACTAAACTCCTTTAGTAATCAATCTAAACATTGTTTGTGGATAAAACTCCTCTTCCAGGTTAAATCCTATGTGTGTGACCCTACAGGTCCATTTCACATTGGCAGTGAAAGTCCATAACACTTATGACTTCACAAGCAAAGAGCGGTGCCTAGTCACATATCAGTGCTACCCAAGTGAAATAGAAAGTTGGAGAACAACTTTCAATCCTACAATCCGTGAATGGTGTTATAGTGAATGTATAATTCCTTTGTCACTGATATCCCGAATGAACTCGAGGCATGGAATAGTCATCCTTTCAACGTTCATTCACTTTCTTGATCTCAGAGTAGATTGGAAGAGATATGTATGACATCAATATCACATACAGATTCACACATGCGTGCACACCTTTCTCAATCCTACTCATCAAGTGGCCATGGATATCAAACTCCCTTAGGAGGGACAAATCCCATATCTATCATTCACCCCTCAAAATCCCCATGTGTCAAATCCACCCAATCATCACCTTTATAACAACCCATGTTTCAGGACTGCGTTTGATGATGTCAAAGTGTGCCCAACGACATGTATTGAGTGTAGTGATTTCAAGTCAAAGAATCACACTCACCACCATCACTGTGAGTACTGACCGTGACTACCATGTCATGGTTCCATGTGTCAAACTCACGATGGGTCTGTCCGGTACACTTGTTCTTTAACAAGTACTTATGTGTTTGGTTTGATATCTCTATATCATGACTAATGAGATTCTATCATCAACCAACACCACAATCTAGTCTTGTGTGTGATTGCTGTCTATCTACCTTCCACAATGACATCTGACTAGGGACATAACAAGAATGTACAAACTCTTAGCATCCGTATGATCTCATCGTTCAGGTCCTTAACCTGAAAGCATACGTCATTGAGTACTGTCATTCTCTAGACATTCAATCTATTGTATCACTATCTCATATGACTGAACTAGAAAGAATTGGAAGCTTGTCTTTGATGTTTATCAAATCAATCTTAATGTATCCCATCAATCATCCCATGATTGTCTCTCAGGGCATACATACCAACAGACTCCCATTTGCACTGCGAGCCAATCACCCTTGAATCATATTCATAGTGATCTTAAAACATGTCCCACATGTTACTGTGCTCTAGTGCGAACATAGTGAGTTATGGCAACACCTTGCCAAAGTCAGTATAAATTGCATGTCTTACATCTCTTCGTTGTACGTCACACATATGAGATGGAGTTGCTGTAAAATGCGATCCAATATTCCTTTGCTAACCTTTAGCCACATTGCATGATCAAGGATTCCATAGTTGTCATTAATGAGCGGAATCTCTATAAGTTCATCTCATGAACTTCCAGATCCATATAGTATCCACTGCTGTTCTCCAACACATAGATACTCAACATTTCCTTTTAAATGGTTTTATTGGAACACTTCCAATTATCCACAAATTTTCACTTTTATATATCCTATATATATATTTTGCGATTAATTTTCTATCCTTTCGGAAGTTCGCATCAATGTAACTCTTTACATTGAACTCTTCCTTATATCCATAGAACTAGTACTTCTCAAGTACTTATCAAGTTCTCATGGTATTCCAATAACCCTTACTGGAAGTAGACAGACATCCACTCGTCATGTCCCACATTCGAGTTATCAGGATGAGCACATCATATTTCCATGTCCTACATATAAGATGATGAATGCATTTTGTTCTTGGCATGTCGATACATGCAAGATAATGGGATAATTACATACATGATAGATCCATGTCTATTCTTAGTGTTCCCATTATTCATAAGAATTGGACACTTGGCCTTGGGATACTAACTCCATGTAACATGGACAAGTTTTCTCCCACTAAATCTGTGCATACTGAACCCTTCACGTACAGATTGCCAATGTATGCTTTCTCTTTTCAGATCAAGAGGTTTTTCGAGAACTGTCTCTATAGATCTCTATTCCTATCACATAGGAAAATCTCTATCTTCCTTAAAGATAATTTCCACTTTTGGATTTCCATTCTAGAACATTTCCATTTCACATCAACATGTGGAATGTGAATACGCTCCCACTAAATCACAGATCCCTTCTTTATCTTTGACATATCAGTCAAACCCTTTAACTATATCATCAAAGTAAAGATCCAATTCTGAGTTGCTTGTACTCAATCAATCACATTGATTAGTTCATTGTAACTTATAGACTTCATTTGCATTAGTGGATTCATAAACCTTATAGGTTGTGTCTCATAAACATCCTTGTTTTTATTCCTCATAGGAATGCGGTTTTAGTATCCATATGCCAAATGTCTTAGTCATTAAGTTGCAATCAACAAGCATCATCCTTCTCAAAATGTTATCCATGTGTCTTAACACTTAAGATTCATTTGCACTTATGGATTTCATCCAATGTGTGCTACCATCAAGGTCATACCTTATGGTTCACATGGATGTTATTTAGGATGTAATGGTCATAAACCATAACTCAAAATTCGGTTCCTCATATTCATCTAGATAGTTGACTCATCACATGAACAACTCATCACATAGATAAACGAGGTGTATCTGTCAAGGATATAAGAACTTACAACTCCTTGTGATTATTAATGTCCTTTATTAGTGTGGGTTATTCTTTTATTAAGAAGAATTCAGTTATTTGATAATCATTCTCTAACTCCTTAGAGTATGATTCCTTCTTGATTTAGACATCACCATGCCTTAATCATGAGTTCACTATGATACACTATCATAATCACTCATAAGGATCTCAAACATTTGGTCCAAGTATTTCATTCATTGATCTCATCAAGAATTAACACTTTACCAAATTTGCACTTCATCTATGATAATCTTGAACACTTCAAGATATTCATATTGGTATTTCTCTAAACACCATTTGAAGTATTAGCATTTGTTCCAATAGGTATGTAAATACATCACATGTATTATACCTAATAGGATAATCATTCTCCCACTACCATTAGTGAAGATTGATTAATCATGTTCAAGATATTCATGTCTCTTACTGATTCTCTAACCAAAAGAGTCTAGATTTATCCATCATATGGAAACTATATATGAATTTCTCATGATTTATGCTAATTTGATTGCTTGAGTCATCAATAACTTTAGGTGTCATTTTATCTTATGCATATCAAATACCACAGGATAAGCAAGGCATTGCCATAAAGATCATATCTTTGAGATCAACTTTATTAATTGTCATCATTGTCATACAATATGCAAAAATAAAGTGTTTCTATCTATTGGCAAATATGAAATAGCAGTTCATAACTATATTACATGCCTTTTAGGCTGAAAATAAACTAAAGTACTCCTTACTATGGCGGTAACACTTGCCCCATTTATTGAGTGCTTTACACTTTACATCTTGGTATCATATACCTCAAAAGTGTTACAAGTTTACTTTCATGATACCTTTAAGTAGAGACGTCTGTCGCCTCCTTCTTCTTTTGTTCTTCTAGATATAGAGGGCAATCCCTCATACACCCTTTCCCCATGTCCCTTGAGGCTGAAGACGGCTTGGATTGCTGGCTAGCATCAAAACACTTCTTTGCTTTGCCCTTGTCCTTGCCCTTAAGAAATACCTTTTCTTTGATCATATCAAAGATTATGGTTTGTCTTTCTTCATCTTTGCCTCTACTATCCTCAACATGTCCAACAACTCTGTCAACGCTTGTCAAAGTTGTTCATTATGAATTGTATGATTCTCTCAACATTTGCAGTATCATACCAATAGCCAACCCTTGGCTCAGAGGGAATCCTTCTTAGTCAGGTTTTCCACATACCCAATCACATTGAGTGTGTGAATACCTTACTGGATCTCCTTCTATCATGACATACTAGGACAGTGTCTTAGAGACATCATATGTCTCATGTTGTCTCTGCAACTCATTGTTCAGAGAACACAACATCAAGCACTCCTCATCGATGTCTTCCTCAGTATGCTTCCATAAGTATACTTTCAGCCATTGATATGGTGGGATCGAGTTCATCTGGTTCTGGTATAACTAGGACTTAGAGCTTTCACTCTACAATTGAGAACACTTCTCAATGTCCTAACCAGTCATGGAAAAATTCCCATTTAACTTGTCCTTTTCCAGGATGGATCACAAAGAAAACTGATTGTTGTTTTTTGCCATTTGTACTACAAAAGGGAAAATATACAATTTTAGTCCAAAACTCCTTTTGACTTATTTGATTGATTTGAAAAGTTGACAATATAATTAGGCCTTTAATTAATTATCACTCCCACTATTTTAGTTCAAATTGATAATCCTCACCATCAATTTGGAAGATTACAATGTACAACCTTCTAGTGGGCAAGATCATGAAATCCTCTAAGTCATGGACCAACTTGGGCTGTCACCCACAACTTAGATCTCTCAGGTAGGCATCTCTTGCCAATTTCATCATATGCAACTCTTGATAAGATTTTATATGCAACTCGTTGTCATGATCATCTCCATGCCTCAAGGTTCTAGATCCTATCTAGGTCACCTTGTTAAGTCCGACCCAAAGCCAACACGATGAATATTCACCCTGCTCGGGCAGACCCACATATCCATCCTTCACACTTCCACAAGATAGATGGTGCACCACGCTACGGTGTGCCCACACTTGGTCGATCAAGCTTTTCACGTGTGTCGTATTTGGAAGGCATCTAAAACTTAATATTTAATGAGGGATTTGGTTTTTATATACATATACATATCCAATCACCACAATACATAGTACATATCATATACATGCTATATCCCACAGAAAACATGCAAAACGATAAAAGTGATGATTATGGCCATCCTAATGTGATTCCTCGAGCCAAGAGGAATCACGGTCATCTAGGTCTACATCACATGCAACCTGTACAAGATGAACTCTGTGCTTTGCCTTTCTAGGTTTGATCAACTCATCACATGACTGATCGGCTCGCCATCAGGCCGGTCGGCTGGGTGCCACCAGCCGATCGATTGGGTGCCACCAGCCGATCGGTTGGCTCCTCCAACTGATCGGTTCGCCTGGTTGTCGTGCATCTCCTCATGGCTACCACCTGCTCATCTCGCTCCTCGAACCGCTCATCAACCGATCGGCTCACTCCTTGAACCGATCGTCTCGAACGTCAACCGATCGGTTCACTCCTTGAACCGATCGTCTCAGCTGTCGTCAGGATGTCCTGCGTTCTTTGACATAACAGGAAATAAAATTCTATCCTATTCTATATTGTAAAAAGAGAAACCTCGATTTACATTCAAGGGGAGAAAAGGTAGGAAAGAAATCTCGAATTATTTCGAGATACATCAGGAATAGGAGAAAGGGAATCGGTGCGCAGATCGAGATGCAAGCAACCACATACAACCATACACAGATAGGGTTTATTGGCCATAACCACGCTATACATCCACCACAAAACTCATTTAAGGGTGACGCGTATCGAGTGCATTCATAATACATATCATATATGTAAATTGGGATTTGTGGATTTAGGATTAGACATGCATAAAGCCAATTTTATTCGCATCGTATGCAATAAATAAAGGTGACAAACCAAAATCGATCATATTGATAATCCTAAAGTATAGAGCAGTTGACGTGGTTCTGATACCACTGTTGGGTTTTAGGGGAGGTAGAGAAGGCAGCGGAAACAAAAAATTTTCTCCTTCCCAAACCCAGAACAAGGAAACGCATCAACGTCTATACAATAGGAAAAGATGGTTTGTGGAATCATACCTTGTCACGAGGCTTGCTCGGCGGCAATACCTCGCGGCTTGCACGGTCTTCACCTCCGGTCTTGGACGGTGTCTGTGCAACTCCTGGTCGCATCGAGACTGATGACTCCTGGTCTCACCGGGACTGTCGGGATTGACAACTGTCCTCCGAGCAGCAGAAATCTCCCGCCTCTAAAGTAGTCCACACGGACCACTTAGAACTCCAATCTCCTTATCCCACAAGGAATTGGAAGGAGTCACACCCTCCTATCAGCATACTAGTCACAGACACACTCTCCTTCCACCAGTCACTTTCTACAGTTGTCTTTCCCTTGTTGTACCTCCCTTATCGGGTAGCACTTGCTCGGGCTCTCTCGGTTACCAAAACTAGAGAGAACGACAACTTTACAGAGCAACTGGTTGCACTGAGTTGTTTTTTGAGAAGCCCCCAATACCCCTATATATAGGAGGGTCATGGGACAGGGTTCTCTATCCCGGGCAATGCGGGACTAAAGTAGGAGTAGAAGGTTTCGAGATTTTCCACAAAAACAACCAACTGTGCAACCTGAACCGATCGTTTCATTTGTGAAATGGTCGGTTGGGGACCTGAGCCGGTCGGTTGACACCTCAACCGATCGGTTGGGACCCATGAAATGGTCGATTCACTTCTGAACCGGTCGGTTCATGGTCCTTATCAGTTCCCAATTGACTTTTCCTCTTTTGTTTCGAATTGGTACCAAATACCAATCCTTGTTCCAATCAAATTGGGTAAGTGAAACGAAAAGAAATTTCTCACCAACCTGACTTTCCCAACTTGATCGGTTGGACCATTTAAACTGATCATTTCAACATTTGAAGCGATTGTTTCACCCTGTCTAATCAGCCGATCGACTCACCATCTGAGCCGATCGGTTCACCAAGCTCAGTTGATCGGTTCATCACATGAGCCGATCGGTTGGGAGTGCAGATTGTACAGAATCAGTCAATTGTAGTTTCAATCAATCCGATACTACAATCAATGTGTTTAACACCTTGAGCATTATGACATTGAGCTATCAATTAATTGAGTGTTTAATTGAACTACTAAACTCCTTTAGTAATCAATCTGTCATCAACCAACAACATAATCTAGTCTTGTGTGTCATTGTTGTCTATCTACCTTCCACAATGACATCTGAGTAGGGACATAACAAGAATGTACAAACTCTTAGCATCCGTATGATTTCATCGTTCATGTCCTTAACCTGAAAGCATATGCCATTGAGTACTGCCATTCTCTAGACATTCAATCTGTTCTATCACTATCTCATATGACTGAACCAAAAAGAATTGGAAGCTTGCCTTTGATGTTTATCAAATAAATCTTAATGTATCCCACCAATCATCCCATGATTGGATCTCAGGGCATACATACCAACAATGTAGAGTTCAATCCAACAATTGCCAAAACTTTTTTATTGGTTGATCATGAATCAGTCTTGGATCATGATAAAGAAGTCTTCTATTTTTCTTGAATGAAGTTATACATCCCTCTTAAATTTAATACATATGTAAAGAATAATGAGGAGTCCTACTTGTTAAATGTAAACATGCTCTTGAAGACCCTCCAATTAGAAACTTAATAAATCAACAGATAATTGGTTCTGTTAGATTTTAGGACCAATGTCCATTATTTAGTGGAATTATGCTTCCACGACATTATGTAGAGATAAGTGACTGAGGTCCCCTAATAGACTAGCAATTTATGTTAATGTTGACTTTTTTTATTTTGAATGATGAGAACACATGCTCACCTAACCATAAACTGATATACCAAGTACCTAATTTGTTTGAGAAATCTTCTTAAAATGACATACCTTGTTGAGTAAATTTGGATCCAAGCATTTTTATCTTTTGAACTACTTTTTGACATTTTATATCTCCTTGAATACATTTGAAGTAAATATTAAGTACATAGGGAATATTTATTGAACTTTTGAATATTGTATAAGTCTTCTAGACTGATCCATACATTTTTTATCCATGCAAATTTATTCCCTAGGGGAATGAATGGAAACTCCCTACTGCGTTTTGAAGCAAGATGACTAGGTGCCCTTTGTGGCTGTCATTATGTTTACTTATTGCACTGTAACAATCATTGTAAGTCCCATGTTTGTAGACAAGTTTGTATGTTTGATGTTTTGGATTGTTAAGAACACTTAAATGATGATATTTATCCCTTCATCATGGAAATTCTTATGGGTTTCAATAACAAGATATGGGAATGTCAATGATATTAATCTGGTCATCACATGATATAGTATTAGTGCCATTTAATAATCAAAACTAGTCATCTTCACTAACCTTAGGAAGACTTAATAACATATAAGTCATTGTTTACCATCTTATAGGTCTAGATCTGCATCAAGGTGATCCAACCCTGACAATGAGAGGGAATACTCTCAAAAACTATTATAGGTATGAGTTGTCTATCTCAAACATGACTCCTCACCAAGACCTAGAGGACCCATTTCACCTCCAAGGAGTGATGCTGATAAGAGACAAGAGCTTTTGGTGGGCATCTTTGGGAATGCATTGGATTGGTTCCTAAAAAAATCAAAAATTTCAAAGTACACCTACCTGATGGACTTCCTCGAGGTGAATCCAAATGAGTTCCCAAGGGAGAGTGAATGACAAAGTGGAGAAAGTTAAGGAATAGATAATCTCTATCAAAGACATATTGCAAAGTGTGAACTACCCGAAGAAGTACTAGGTGAAGTTTGTTGCTTTCATGCTCAAAGGTTTTGGTTGGGCGGTAGAACTACACCAACTCTCAACCTAAAGAAGAAACACTGCCAAACTAACATCAATTCAAAGTGATATTTCACAACAAGTACATCCCCCTATAAGCCTTCATC
Source organism: Alisma plantago-aquatica (assembly GCA_963693085.1). Classification (NCBI taxonomy): domain Eukaryota; kingdom Viridiplantae; phylum Streptophyta; class Magnoliopsida; order Alismatales; family Alismataceae; genus Alisma; species Alisma plantago-aquatica. The sequence goes on from OY856410.1 coordinate 887,365,901, forward strand.
AATAAGTAAAATGAGTTAAACTCCATCAGACAAGGGGGAGCTTTGATCGTCGACTACTTTCAACACTTCGCTCTCTTGGATCATTATGCCACTATGCTGACCAAAAAGAGGAAGATTTAAGTCTTCATGGATGGGATGATTAGATTCTTGAGTGATTTATTGGGACCCCAAATAGGGATGTCAATGGAGAGGGTATGGTGAGGGTAAAGGTTTACCCTTACCCTTACCCTTACCCTCCACAAAGGGGCAGGTAATGGTATGGGTAGTTACCCTTCTCATAAATCCTCTTATCCTCCCCTTACCCTTACTCTCTTCTCTACTGGATAAATAGGGAGGATAAGGGTAAACAGATAATTGTGTTGCATTTAAACATGCTATATATTACCTACATGTGGATTACACCCATAATAGATCATAATTACATAGTTAAATATTATTACCATACTTCTTTTACAAAAACACATGTTTCTCAACATCCTGTGATTACAACTACATCAACAAATACTTTTATACAACAAAAGTGAAAGGATCCCACTAGATTTATTGTAATTTTAACATTTTCTTCACATAAAACAAAAAAATACATTAATTCATACTAAAAAAACTTTAAAAACACAAGATCATACTAAATAATAGAATATCTCTTCAACTAATTCACAATCCCTAAGTTACATTAGGTATGTTAATACCTAAAACTTGCAAATAAATTAATATAGATTTTGGATGGAGTTCAACATCTTGATGAATGCAACATTGAGTATTATTAAGAAAGGAAATCTGAAAAAATATCAAGCACCAGAACATGACATATCATGTAGTACACCAAGATGTCCTTTATAGAAAAAGAACATGTCAACGGCTTAGTTTTTCTGGAAAAAAGAGATCCATAAGATATACTCATCAATAAACCAACATGTTTCTTTTCCACACTATAAAATCTAAGTTACTATTAGATCAAATATTAATAAAAGAGATGTAGTTCATGCAACATAGGGAGAGGGGGTAGGTATATAGTAAACAATTATTGAAAAAAAAGGTAAATAGAAACAAAATGTGAGAAAAATTATAAATCCGTCTTTCTCCTAGAGCCACCCTTGTTCCATGGATGGATATCAATAAGAGATATATCTACTATGAGTTTTTGGACTCTGATATTGGCCTGGACCATTGCAACTAATAAATCCCTCTATAAACATTTGAGAAACTTCTATTCAACCAAGACACTAGTTGTGATGACGTGACCTTTTCTCTCTCCTCTATTGATTTCTTTCTCTCTCATTGAGTGTCCTCTTTCTCAATTCAATGCCAATTTCATAATTTGAATGTGATGATGCTCCGATTTGGTCACATCAAAAATCATTTTCACCATGTGCGACATTAATTTTCACTTCTATCTATGTTTCATGAGTTAATGTACTTTGATCCATGATGTATTTCATGTTGTTTGTCTTTTGATTATTTTTCTAACAGTACCAAGATCGTCTCAATCGGGCAATCATAACCAAAATTATGGCCACACAAATATTACTACTTTAATCTTAGTTTAATTGATTTTATTTCAATTTTTAACCTTTATTGGGCCCAATTTCGCCCGCGGCCCAACCACTTCCTTAGCTTGGGTAGGTGAGTGCAGATTCTCACCACCATTGGATTGGGCACGGATCATGACAGACCCTCCATCTGACGCCTCTCCTTCGTCTTCCTCATTGCTTCGTACACTATAGAGTAGTGCTTTCCGATGACCAATAGACACCCTCCTTGGATTCCTAGAATGATAAAAACTTAGACAAAAGCATCAAATTAGCTCCCTCTCTCATTCCCCTCAGTGTTCTACTCATTTCTTGCCCTAAAATGGCTTTTTGATAGTCATCTCCTTTTTTCCAGCCCTAGGGTGCCACCATGTTTCCCTAGTTCAGATTTCTCTTCCAAGAACACCAGACACCCGAAAAGCATGCCCTCTGACCTTGCCTAGCCCATACAAAGATGAATGATAGGTTGTTGGGGTGTTTCCCTCCCTTGAAGACCAGGTTGCGGTCGCTTGCGGCAAGCAGCACCGCACAGGCGCCACCATGTGTGGGCCTTTTCCAATTGAGTGGTGGACAATGTCTAGCGGTGATCGAGGGTAGGTACTAGCCGCATCGAAGTGCTTGGTGCTTCTAGACCAGCACTGAGATGCATGGAAGTCGGATCCAAGGATGTAGGATGCCACTTCCGTTAGATCGAGAGAATGATCAACTGTTGACTCTGATCGAACGACCCTTTGTGCACCACATTTCGGGCCATTCCTATACTCCCCCCTCTCTCTACTGTGAGTGGGTGTGCCCCACCTCATCCACTCGATCACGGATGTTCCAAGAAGGACACACCATCAATGGTGTTGAGCATCACATAAATAAAGGTGACACCCCCTCTTACATCTAATATAGTTTTCATGCATATCTTCAAAAATGCATATCTCTTAGCTTCTGAGGTCAAAAAATACGAAAAAATATACCATTTTGATCGTTTTGAAAAGATCTAAAACCTAGGCATGGTTGCATGACCTGAATGTGATCCTTGTTCTCCTAATTTTCTAAAATACGAACTTTGATTTTCTTTGACCATGTTCAATGCATGATTATGATTATAGATTGAAACTTTGGTGCATTTTGACCCTATTAATCATCACATCTGTAGAACTTATGCTCTTGTGACCCTAATGAAGGTCCTAACCACCTCAGTTATCACAAATGCCTCCTTTTTGTACATATGTGACTAGATTGGGCTATAATGAGGTACTTTTCCCTTTTGATTCTAGCATTGCTACCTAATGAATCCAAATGCTTAACCAATCATGTGATCAATAAATTTATGATGTTGGAGCTCTTGCGAAACCTTATAAACTTTCTTAAACTATTGATGACTTAAGAGGCATAAATTTGACCCCCCCTTTGTTTTGATGTATGAGGATACCTTAATTTAGATATGGAATGTTGGTTTTGTTATACCCCGTAACCCTTTATATTCTTAAACTCAGCAATTCCATGATGTTTGTTGGCCCTAATTCTCAAGTTTCACACTATGTCTTGTTATGAGGTTACACGTGACTCTAAGCCCACTGGTGTTGACCTAGTGTGACAAATATGACATACTTTCCTTTCTTGTGCTCTAATATCGTGTGAATATGGTTTTATGCACTCCCTCCAATCAGATTCGAATCTATTAGTCTTGTTTCCCCTTGATGTGGATGTCCACCTAAGTCCATTGCAAACCTTTTTGGCATATGAACTATGCTTACATTTGCACAAATGTTGATACCCAAGGTTGGGAATTTTGATGTCTAAAACCTAGGGGACATCCACCCATATTAGAATGTGTTTCTCATGTCCATACTTTCTCTATCTAAATCATGATTTATGCTTGGATCCTTTATCTTGTTTTGATCATAACCTTGTATGCTCTATTATGAGTCTTTGACCCTATAATGTGCATAGGTGACCTAAATCTTGATATGATCATATAAAGTGCATGGAATCTCATAGTGACTTGAAACTTGAACCCCACATTCATGATGACCTCTAAATGATTTTAAAATAATTAAACATATAATTAACCAACCATGAATCTATCTTAGACAAAAACCCAAAAATAAATCTAGTTAGGGTTAATGATGAGAATCTATTGCATATATGTAATCTTGTGCATAACCAGGTGTTCCTTGAGATCTAGATGGTCAAGGATAGGTTATGAAATATCTGAAATCATTTTTGGGATATAACAATTATATGACTATGGCATTCTCACTTGAAATGTGATACATATATATGCTTGTTTACTTGCTCAAATGTTGCCATGTAGTATTCTAATATGTACTCGATGCTTGTCTCATCTCGTTGTTTTATAACCTGCACACATAACATAGAAATCCATTATAAAAGTGTTGAAACATGATTTTTCTCAATGATTTTGGTTATTGAGGTCCCTCACGTATAAAAGGGTTAACTACTCTTGAGCACCCTTATGGATCCTTCCAATGGGAAGTTGATCAAAGGCCTTAAGATACATGATATTGATTGTATAATTGGATTAAATTGACATAAAATATGGGCTCTTGCTTTGCTAAGTATTTAACTTATTTATTCTTATTTGTTACTTTTGCAAATCTTTTCAAATTATGCAAATCTTATCTGTATGTATCTTTTATACCTATACTCATCACCTAGTGTGCTTGACCTACCTTGTTTCACATATTTTATAGGTTTAGAGATGGCTAGAAGTGATGGGCTTGGTTAGCTGCGTCAATGTCATTGTTGTGATATCCCTAGAATACATGAGCAGGCTTGCAAAGTTGTACTCTTGAATATATATGTAACTAAAATCATGTAATAAAGCAATGCAATTATTAATTATACTTGTTGAGTGTTGAGATTTTGGTTGGTGATTTTAGCTTGTTATATGTTCATGTATGTTAAACTTTATGATTCCACATTCGCGCTTTTTTAATACCATGCTAGGGATGGATGCCTAGGTCCTATCACCATTGACTGTGTAGTCAAGTGGAGTTAGGATTTGGGTAACAAATAGTTCTGTGAATCTAGTTGGTGGTGTGAGGCCACAATAGGGTGACAAAAAAGGGAATATGAAGTGGTCGTCATTGAAATAAAGCAAGCTTGACTATTAGCATGGTCATAGGAACCTAAGTGGCATGGAATACTGATGACTTTTATCCGTGGTAATAGGCTCGACGCTTGCAACTAGAGCTAGGGTCCTATGAAAATATAAGAAGAATGGCACATGGAGTCAGCAAGTGGAGAAGTGAAGTACCATAGTGGGGAGGAAGTACAAATCCAAGATGGAAAGGAACCATCTACACTATGATGACACAATAGTTGTTGGATTTCCAATATCAGAGTCAATGCCAATCCTTCACAAGGTGCAAGGTGGCGACCACTACTAGGGACATTGACTCTTAAAACCCTATGAAGCCTTATATTGTATGTCAATGTTGAGTATCCAAGGATCGATTGATTAGGTATACATAGGGATGGCTGGCTTATTAGCCATAATCACTCAATATATATATATATATATATATATATATATATATATATATATATATATATATATATATATATTCAATTTATCTATGGGTAGAAGGCTAAAAGGCATGGATAATGTTCATCCCTTTCCCTCCTCTATTAAGGATGTAGGGAAATGGGTAATTAGTAAATGGGTAGCGAGTAAAAAAAACCTTTACCCTTACCCTTACCCTTACCCTACATGGTATGGATAAATGGTAAATGGGTAACAACCTCCCCATTGACAACCCTGACCCTAAATGTTTCTGATCTTCAAGCAACCAGTTGTTAAGGCTCAATATATGGAGATGCATCAATAAACACCTATCAATAATGAAACTCAACCCAACAAGGCACAATAAGAACAACCTATTGACTTGAGAGTTATAAATTGTCCATATTTTGATAATAACTTAACCATTCCATTGATATGTATCTAATATGTTTGTTCGAGACTGATTTCAGATATTAGGTACATGAAAAGGATCAAATTACACAAGCCTTAGCTTGTCCAAAGAAGTCAAAAGTAATGCAAATGCACTTTTGTGGAAAACACTCCAAACCACCTTAAAATATTTTTGTAAATATTTGTATTGATGATATGACTTGTAACTAAGATGATAAAAAGTAAAAGACACTTATTTCCATTGTTTCATCACTTAAAAATCATTTTAAAAAAATTGTCACAACAACTTAATCAGTCAACTTTGCATCTCGACCAATTTGTGATGGATTTTTGGAAATGGTTGCATCGGTCGAGTTGTACACTCACAGAATGTGACCGACCAACTTTCTGACCAAAGTTGATTTTAGGTGATCTATCGAGTTACCTCAAGACAAACTCAACTGATAGTTTGAAAATTGGCTTTTTCAGTTAGTGGATCAGTTGAGTTACCTTTATTGAAACTCGACCGAATGCACTGTACACAAAACACAAAAGAGGCGATTACAAGCGTTGGAGAGTTGTTAGAAACAAAAATAGATCTGTTGCAAGTTGTAAAATGGCTAGTTTTAATTCATTAGAGATCCCATACTCAAAGGAACACCCCCAGCTATGACTAGGACCTCTTGGAGTTAATTCCAAGATTTCTCATTCATGCTATGCTTGGTCCGTTCTATAGTTGAGCGTACTAAGCCCCTTTGAGCCCCTTTCTCTCTCTCATTTACAAAGCATTTTGTCATTATGAGTGAATTAGGCATGTTGTAAGAGAGATACCTCATTGTTACCTTATAAAGCTCTCCATCTTTCCATCTTCCCAATCCCCTTTATCAAAGAGCAAAGGCGTAAGTGATATTCTCTAAGTGAAGGAGGAGTTGCTATTCTTCTTCAAGGCTAAAGGAGTGAAGATCTTCTCCAAGTTTAGGAGAAGGACAAGGCGGAAGATCCAAGTAGCTTCGTGGGTAAATTCTCAGGGCTGAAGACTTGTTGCAAGGAGAAGATGTCCTAGGAGAAGGAATTGAGCTGCTTGCAAGAGTGGGTAAGACCTGTTGTGAGGTAGAAGACTAGATCTTGGGTAGGTAAGCCCTTGGATGTAAGGTGGTCTTCTTGTATCTCTTATAATGAAATATAAGTATACATGGGTTGTAAAGTCCTAGAGGTTGACCTCTCTAGGTAGTGGATTGACAGTCTACTAGTTTGGAGATTGGAATCACTCTAAACACCTTGTCCAAGTGTTTGTTTCAATCTCTCTCATCCTTGCTATGTTTGTTAGACAATATTTAAAATTCACTTTTAGCGTTTGGTTTCAATTAATACAATTTGAAGGTCTAAATATTCTTGTGCATGTTTTGAAGCCCTATTCACCCCCTCTAGATCCCTAGACTCAACAAGTGGTATAAGAGCAAGGATCCTCTCCAACAAATCTCTTATGAGATGAGAAGATGGGTAAGAACACACTTGGTTCTCTCAACCTAGAGGGAGAATTCTCCACGCGCCCCTAGTCTTTGATGACACCAACTTCCTCTATTGGAAGTGACAAATGCAATTTTACATTCAAGTATTGAAGCATATTCAACTCTATGAGCCTCTTTATATGCATGGCAGTTTTGTCTTGACAACTCACTAGTTTGACACTACAGATGTCCATTAGAGATAGAGAAGTTTTATCTTGATAACTATGATTGTGGGATAGTGATTCCTAGTTTTTATTGGTTAATTATTGTGTTTTGTAGTATTTGATGTTGGCATTGAGATAACTTAATTGTTATAAGTGTGCATATTAGATCAATGAATTTGCATCCTTTTTTGATAAACTACTCATTGACTCTTGAAAAATCAAAGAGGTTGTGGCAAAGATGTGGTCAAATCAGCATAGGGTGACTCGTGACACTTTTGTTGTTGATAGGGACTTATTCTCAGGATTCTTGGAATGATCTGCATCAACATATATGACGGTCGTAACTTGTGATCATTTAGGAGGATTGACATGAGGTTTTAATCTCTTTAGAGTTTTTTTGTGAATGGATTTTGTTTTTGTTGGTACAAGGTGCCAAGTTTTGTAAGAGGTATATTTTGAAATAAAAGGTTTATTTTTGGTTCATTATATGCGACATAAGATTTGGGTAGTTCTTTAACTATGCATGTGGACTTAGGCCCCTTGTTAATTTTGAGGTACTTATAACTATGAGTCCTTGTGACGAATTAGATGGCCCAGATCGATATAGATATATTTCTTGTGTGTTCAATGCGTCAATGATGGTTATGACTTTTTAGTTTTTTTAGTAAAATAACACCCGTCCATGTCATCCCTCTTTTCCCATTTCCCTTGCTGAAGTTAGAAGGTTGAAACCCCAAGAATTTTAAGCTTTCACACACTTTGATATTATACTTGTGGGTGATTCCTCCCTTTGAATGTTTGTATCCCATTTTGTTACTAAAATGGAACATTCATTCTTGGGGAGAAGATGGATTACTAGCTCTACTGGACTAGGATGCCATTCTGCGTGCTAAAGTCATGCTATGAAATAGGTGTATAGGAGGAAATTCCCTACCCAGTTGGGCCAAGGCTCTAGGTGTCAAAGAGACCCCCAACATGATTTAGTGTAATAATCCATGAAAAGCATATGCCTTCCTGGTTAAATAGTTATTTTGTGATTTTTTTGATAGATATCCACATGATGTGGATCATTTATTTTCATTTGTCATTAATGCCCAGGGCCTTAGTATGAAAGCTTAGGGTTCCATGAAGAATGAATAGGGTTTTCCTAGTAAGGGTTTTCCTAGTATGCAAAGATTACTCTCACCCCTTTGATAGATGATGCACAAAAAACCACATGGTATTTTAATTTATACTTCAGTCCTCTTGTCCTTTCCTTTCCAAGTGGATTTGAGATTATGTCATCTTTAGTGTTATGTGATTTCCATCCGAATATAGGCGTTAGGAATCATAGATCATGAGAGACATATATAACTTGCCTTGGGGACTCATAATTTCATCCAACATTCTACGATTGATGTCATAATGATCTTGCCATTTCACCTTACCTTATTTGCAATTATGAAAACTTTTTTTATTATTAAGATTGACATATTTTGAGGAGTTAATTTAGGTTGGTGATGCATTGGGGCCATGATGCACCAGATAATTGACATTTTCACCGGATATTTATTATGGATTTTTGTGCACTTTTTGCTTATTTTCATATTAATTTGTGCATTATTCATCATAATTATCACGTGACACCTAATTGCATCAAATAAATGTATTTTTAACGTTTCTATTGGATTCATTATTGTTTAGGAGCTTATGTTTGTTTGTGCGAATTTCAAGTGAATCTACAAGAAACTACACAACACGTTACTACTGGCTTGACTGTTTGTGGTACCGACACTTTCTCTGAAAGGAACCATGTTGAATTAGAAAGACTCGATAGTACCAACCAAGGAATTTGATACTAACAACAAACTCACAGCAAGGAATCAGAAACTCTTGAAGAAATCCCAATACTACCGACATCAACTTAGAAGTACTAATAATTGCACAGGTGACCACAACTATCAAAGGTGTTGGTAGTACCGAAACCCAGTCGATAATACTAATACAGTGAGGTCAAGTAGATCCAATAATTGTGTTTAATTTGACAATTGGGAATTAATAACATCCTAAGTCACTTCTATGACATAGGGGGATTTTAGTCAAACCTAGGTATCTCATTCTATTCAATTGTACAAGCAAATATGGAGTGAGACATAGGGTAGGAACTCCATATCACCCGCAAACCCAGGACAAGTTGGGGTGTCTAATAGGGAGATAAAGAAGATTTTGGAAAAGACAATATCAACCAATAGGACAAACTGGAGTATGCAACTTAATGATGCTCTTTGGGCATATAGGATTGCCTATAAGTCACCTATAGGAACCACTCATTTTAGTTTGGTTTATGGGAGAGCTTTTCATTTACCCATAGAGTTAGAGCATAAAGCCAAGTGGGCCCAGAGGAAATAGAATTACAATTTGGATGATGTAGGGAGAAAGAGAATCCTATAATTGAATGAGTTGGATGAGATGAGGTTTGATGCCTATGAAAGCTCCAGGATCTACTAAGAGACAACAAAGCAGATCCATGATCACCACATCTTGCATAGATTCTTCACTTTAGGACAGAAGGGGCTTTTGTTCAATTCTAGGTTGAAATTACACCCTCGTAAATTGAGGTATAGATGGGGTAGTCCTTTTGTGGTATTCAAATCTTTTCCTCATGGGGCAGTGGAGACTAGTAATGGACCCGATCCATTCCTTATAAATGGCCAAAGACTGAAACACTACTTTGGGGGCGAATTGCCAAGGAAAGAAGAGGAGTTGAAGATCATTGAGCTTGAGTGATCTTTTATGCTTTATTCATAGAACCTAGGGCATAAAAAAGGGCGCTTGTTGGAGGATACCCAACCATCTTTTTGATCGTTACATTCAAGTTAGTAGTTTTATAGTTTTATCAATTTATTAGTTTCATATAAAAAATGTGCCTTGATCATTTTGCTTGGTGCACAAGATGAGCTTAAGATGGTAGGACCGACACATATGCATGATTGATGGGGTTGTTTTTCAGAAAAGCTTGATAGTATCAACAAAATTATTGGTAGTACTGACAACATCACAGGGAGACTAAGAAATTTCTTAGTGGTACCAACTACAAGCTCGGTAGCACCGACATTTTGTATAAGAGGGGCTGAGTTAACTCATAAGGACTCACTACTATCTACATCCGACTCAGTAGTATCGACGGCCAACCAGCTCCAAGTTTGAAATACTGAGACAATCCTCAGAGGTATCGAAAAATTGAATGACTTTGTACTACTGACATAAAGTCAGTAGTACCGAAAATAAAAGACCAGAATCCATGGGAGTGCCAACGACGATCGAAAATTTTCACATCAGACAGTCGATAGTACTAATCCGTTGTGCATATCTTGAAGTCGGTAACACCGATACATGGCGATCCTTGTCTACCGACAGTGATGAATGAGGAGCATTAGTATCAATGTCTAGTACCGATTCATGTGGATCATGGAGAAAAAAGCAGTACTACCGACGCATCAGTAGCAGGCTGGTCGGAGGTTATATAAGAAGGGGTGTGTGCATTGTTTCTTATACACTTTCAATACTCCTCTCTCAAAATGGATTTTGCAAGCAACTGTGGGAAATAAGAGTCTTCTCCAAGCCTCCTTTTCTCCATCCCCTTCTTGTACGAATGTGATGGCATCCATGCAAGGTTCTTCTTCATCAGTAGGGCATAACGAGTTGGTTCCCAAACCAACCCGGATTGCCGATCTCAAAATTGATGTGAAGAAGATATAAGACGACCTGATGAAGAGATAGAGTACTTCGACGCGGTATGGATACTATGCATTCCTTGACTCCTTGGACGTCATCAAAAATCCACATTGGGTTTGTGAGTATTAGGAGTTGGGTGACAATCACCCGTTCTTCAGTGATTGGCTCACCTTCCCAGAGCTCATCAGTGAGTTCTTCACCGCGTTGTTGATATGTTGCATCCCTTAGCATGGGGATGAAGGGAGGAAAGACCGAGTTCAATTTCATCTCTTCAACACCGAATATCAACTGATGTTGTGGCAATTCAACACCATCTATGAGTGGCCACTAGGTGAAGTATGCTTCATCCCCAATAACTTTGACTTCAAGGGTGCATTGGAACTTTTGACGGAGGTGCTAGAGGGATACCACATCAGCTAACATACCAACTCCATCACTGACATTGAGCAACCATTTTCTCACATCCTGCATTGCTTCCTCACCAACACCATCTTCGCAAAGTCAAGTAAGGGGCATGGGAAGTAACATATCATTTCTTCCTCTAAAACTTGCTAGAATTGGGAGGAAAGAATGTGGACTTTGGTTCTTTCTTCCTCCAACACATGATGTTGATGAAGAGACTGGTGCAAAGGAATCCTCCCATCCATTTAGCAGGACTTATCACTAAAATATAAATGCATCTTAACATTGACCTATCCACCTCAAGATACCATAAGGCTGCTCCCAAGTTGGACCTGAAACATTTCAAGAGTGAATCTCCTTAACCTGTGTCAGGGGATAGTGTACGCGTGTTGTATGGTGGATGTCCAGTACAAGGAGAGGGAGCTCCTTGATCCGTTCTTCTACTTGCAAGGCATGTATCACATGAGGTGGCTTGTAGAGGATGACTCGAAGGATGATGGAGAAGATGATGATGACTAGTAAGAGAAATAACAGGAGCAAGAAGAAGAAAATGAGGAGGAGGTCACCATCGCAATCACAAGGAGCAAGGAACCCTACAAGTTCTCTATAATACATGGAGCCTTTAGTTCTTCTACTACACCATCTGCCCAGGAGGATGATCCCTATTCAATAGCATGTATGTATGGCATGATTCAGGAGATCCATTAGGGGAAACATCAGCAAACTACTACACTAGAGGGCATCCATGATGTCCAAGGAAAACTCTCTCAAAACCAACAGGCGATCTTTGAAAATGAGTGACTTCTCTTGGCCAACCAATAGCACATGCACACACACCTACAATGAATGGAGAACAATCAGCAGTCGTTCTTTTACAAGTATTGGAGTCAGGGCTACTTAGGTGGATATCCACAACCTTCATAGATGCCACCACCACCCCAGACTTTCCAGGGGACCTTCTACCTGCACGATCCTACATTGCCACAACCTCCACCACCACCATTTTTATCGGTACCACTATTTACCTCTTAAGTTGGATTTTGACTATGAGGACATAGTAAAGTTCAAGCTTAGGAGGGGTCTTGGAACAACTGTATCCTTTAGATGTTTTTTACTCTTTATTTGGTTTTTAGGTTTTATTTGTTTCAAGTTGTAGGATCCACAATCTATCTAATGTAATAGTGGACTTTAATTCATGATTCATGTTGTCATGTGCTTTCGTGTGTTTGCAATGGAAACTTGAAAAAATAATGAAAAATGACTTAGTTGCAAATATATGTAGTTACATCACCTAGAGGAAGTGTATGGGTTAGTAAGATCTTTGACACTTGATATGAATAGAAATATTAGTTGTTCATGTAATGTGGATGAAGATGCAGTTTGAGAATGAATTGATCTAATAACTAAGGGACATTAAATTGAAATTCAAGAAAAAAATCCTAAGGTTACCCTATACACAGGTCATTGGAGAGGCACATATCACAGTTCATGAAAGGCATTGTCTCTTAATTATGTGATTCCATCCATTTTCCACTCATTTTGACCCACCACCTTAAGATGATCAAGTAAAACCCAGATTATTTCCTTTTGATTGCATTGCATGGCATAATATGTGTCATGATAGTTAGTTTCTCTTGTATTGCATTAGTTACAAAATGAAAAAATTATATGCACAAACAACTTATGTGCATTTCATCTAGTTTCATAACAATTACATGTAGATTGCATACATTTTTCATCATTCATTTTTACATCATGTGGTTTTTGTTTTCTTTTAAATCAAGAGTACAGAGATATACATCCATACCTACAGAAAGAAAAGATGAAAAGAAAGAAATGAATGAGATTTGTTAGTGAAGCCCAAGCATAACTTTCCATTATGCTAAAATAGTGGGCCAATGAAAAAATGTAATGTTTTGAGACAAAGAGGGAGAAATGATGCCTGAAATACTTCACAAGGAAATGGAAACATTCACATGATATATTATCATATTTACTTCATTATCATTCATTTAATGAGATTTTTTATACATGCATCATTTCATCCATGATATTAGCCATTAGGATTCATGCATTTCTCATTATCTTCACCATATAGGTTCATCATGTTTTATTTTTGCATAAATGATTCATATGTTACTTATGGTTATTCCCAAGCCACATCTTTTGTTCCATCCATTACTCTTATTTGTAGGCCACATATATGATGGATCTCCTCATTCATTCTTATAAGGAGAACTGCTTCCAAGTAGTTGGTAGTTAGGAAAGTATAATGTAGATATGGAATCACATGATGCACCAAGTGAATGCCTGATTGACTATGATATTAATTTCTCTATTGATTATGTTTCACTTATTTAAGGGTGGATATATTTTATGGATATTTTTGGTTGCTTGAGAGTAGTTGATTGTTTAGTGGCCAGTAAAGGTCAGTTTGGGACCACCAGGTGGGGATAGTTGAGAAAAAAACTAATATTTCATCTCTTTTTTTTGACTTGTCTCAAATAGATTTGAGGGTGTGATTGCTTGAGGATGAGCAACATTTAAGGTTGGGTGAGTTTGATGAACCAGATAATTGATGTTTTTACATGCTATTTATTATGGATTTTTTGCTTATTGTCATATTAATTTGTGCATTATTGATTATTGTTATCTTGTAAACCTAATTTCATCAAATAAATGTATTTTGAATGTTTCTGTTGGATTCATTATTATTTTTTGAGTTTATGTTCATTTTTGTGAATTTCATGTGAATATGTAAGAAACTACACAGCTCGGTACTACCAACTTGAATGTTAGTGGCACCGACTCTTTATCAGAAAGGAACAATGTTGAATCAGAAAGACTTGGTAGTACCGACCAAGGAAGTCGATACTACCAACAAACTCACAACAAGGAATCCAAAACTCTCAAAGAAATCTCGATACTACCGACATCAACTTGGTAGTACTGAAAACTTCATAGGCGACTGCAACTATTGAAGGAGTCGATAGTACTGACACCCAGTCGGTACATAGAGGGATCAAGCATATATGAAAATTGTGTTTAATCTAACAGTTGGTAATCAATGACTCCCTAAGTCTCTTCTATGAATTAGGAGGATTTTTTCCAAACCTAAGTATCTCGTTCTATTCCATTGTACGGCAGTCGTGAGCAAGGAGAGGAGAAAGCGGAGAACAAAGTAACATTTGGGATGATTCAGGAATCTCCGGTGGATGGATTTGGAGCCTGAGGTTAGTGTATCAGCATGTTCATGTGAGGGAGTCATCCAGACCATCTTCTTCTGTGGTTATTTTAGTTCTCTAATGTGCTTCACATTTGTCTTCTTCTCTCTTATGTACTTGACAATGGAAATCATGTTGGGCTAAATCCCTTCTTCCTTAGGACCCAATAGTATCCCGGTTATGCATTGTAATTTACTATAATGCATTAATATATCTTTTATCTTAATTTTTAGGACATAAATCTATGAGAACATCATGAATATATCCATGCTTGATTACCATAGATAGTTTAATAGACCATTAATTGTTGCAAGAGTGGGATTAAGGGATCGAAAACTCATAGATTTACACATTTTATATCACACCTTGAGAAAGTGATTACGAATGTGAAGAGAATAACCTAGAGATTTCGGTAAAACACGTAACTAATACCATAATTGCTATGAGAGTGAGATTGGAATTAGGATAGGTGGAAAAGTATGCCACAAGAGTGGGTAGTTCTTGCTACAAGTCTCTTTATCCATGGTGAGGATAGATAATTATTAATGATATGATGTTAATTGCAATGTGAACTGAGGTGAAACCGTAATCCTAAGGAATTCACTCCACTTGAGATCAAAAACCAGTAATCTTAGATTTATTTTCTGTATTTTAGATAATTAAACATTCACTCAAAGTTTTCATCAACTTAACTGATCGCATCTTAGTTAGTAGTAGTCTCTGGAGAATGTTTCCCTGAGTTTAACATCCATGCCTCTTTGGGCATATATTACATTGATATGTATACTTGCGTTTAACATGTGGTTTGCACGTATCAGGCCTCATGAAAGTAGTAGTGCTCCTTCCATCCTAGGCCATATGGTTCTACTTTATCCTCTTCACTTCATGGGCTCGAGAGACACATCAAGATACTCAAGTAAATTTTAGGTGTATTTTATAGGGATAGGAGTTTTTTCTCTATTATGTGACTCTTTTCTAGAGGCTTGTAGTCACAGATGCATTCTTGTCAACAGTATTAGCATTTGGCAAGGTTGGTATTTGTGTTATGAAGATGAATATCTCCATGCATGTCTTTCAGGCAAAGTATGCCTCAACTGTAGATGTCATTGACGATATAAGTCCTTTCCCATTTAAGATTGGATTTTCCTGTAGAATTAGCATTTTGGATGAAATAAAGCACCAAATTATCCTTTAGAAAAGTGTGGGGCTGGACCTTCTTGTTGAATGCTTGATATGCTCCAACTTGATAAAATTGTGCTTGATGTAGAGATCTTATTCATCCTTCTTATAGTATGTTGAGGCAATAGTCTCAGTCTTGAACTCACTCCATCCCAAGAATCTCCACTTCTTGTATATATGAAGAGATGGGATCTAGACCTCAATTGGAAAAACTATTTATGTTTCCTATACAAGAGAATATGCCATATCTCATGTGGAAGCTCTAACAAAAGTTCTATATTCCAAAGAGACATCAATTGATTCTCATGTCAGTTGGCATTGAATCTAACTATCTTCTTGAGGATCTTTATTGAATTTTTGTTGGCAACTTCTATGGATCCATTCATCTGAGGATGATACGGAGATCTTTGGTGGTGCTTGATCCCTAAAGAGCTCCCATACTATTTCATTGTTTTGTCTTTGAATTTTTTATAATTTCTGAAGATGATCTCATGCATATCATATATTGGTTTATGATGTTGTTCTTAAGGAATTTGATTACTTTCTGAGATGAAGCATTAATGGTTGAACATTTTGTGAAGTAGTCTATTGCAACCATTATGAAACAATTCAAGTTTGACGCTTTAAGATTTATTTTTCCAATTGTATAGATTCCCCTAGAAGAAAATAGCCAAGGCATGGTCATGTTGTATAGCTTCCAATTATGCACGTTGATGTAGTCTCCATGGATATGGTAGGTTCAATACTCACAAACATATTGGCTACAAAAAAATTACATGGTGTTCCAATAGTACCCCAAAAGTTGAATCTTCTTTTTTAGCATGACCCTTCTCATGTGGGTGTCACATAACACTCCATGGACTTCCTTCATAATGGATTGTGCCTATAACTTCTCAACACACTAAAGGAGAGTTTGGCCAAAATATCTATGATATAATCTTCTACCTTTTGGACATATTGCATAAATTTTCATTTAAGCACTTATTGTTCTCTTCAATAAAGGCTTTCAAGGATGACTTGAATTTTGTCTTCTCTATGGTATTGACTGCATTGTCTATGACCATAAAATAGGTCGATTGAGTAATTTTTCGTGCTTCAAATGAGAAGTTTTTCTCCCCTTGGATGTCGACCCAAGAAGTAAGGGTAGTCAGAGCATTGACGAATGTGTTGTGATCTTTTCTTTTGAAGGGAAGGAAATATGCTCAAAATCTTGAGCAAGAGAACACATGTATTCTTTAAGGGACAAAGTTCTTCATGGGAGTCCTCTAATTGTTCTATATTTGAGATACCACAAGGAGGGAAATACTATAAACCTGAAGAAGATGTGCTCCTTGATATTTAGCGAGCTAGACTCCAAGGATGCATGCTTCATACTCGAGATGTTGTTTGTGGTTTTGAATTCTAGTCATTTTGATATAGGAAACTACTCTATTTGTGGGTTTTAAAGGATCACTTATATTTTGACTCTTGACAACCTGAGTTCTCTCTCTTCTAATTTACTCATTGTCTTTCTTCCAAGAACCTTTTTACTCAATTATATATCAATTGCATGGTTTCACTCTTTTGAAAATACAATTTGGTCACTTTATACTTCATGTTATGATATGTGACCATAAATTTCATGTTATCATAAGTTCTATGCTTCTAATACATCATCCTCTTGCAAGTAAAATTGAACCTCACTATTATGCTGTTCTTGATCTCTAATGCATACCATGTTGTATAAGATTTAATTATGAATCCAACAATGCAAAAATTGCCTCAATCGAACCTATATTGCCAAGTTGTGAATTTGTGAAGGCTTATTATTAAACCTTGCTTTATCTCTTTTATTTCATCTTTTTCAGCCTTCATGGAGTGGCCCGCCTTGGCCCCAACACTACAAGTGGCCCATTTGGCTTCCTTCTCACCTTTTCATTTGACCATGATCCATCCTCATCCAATGGGAGCTAAAGATTGAAATGAGGTAGACCAAACCTCTAATTCAATGGTTCATGAGTTGTCTTTGACCTTTGTCAATACCACTATATCAGGGGGGTTTATGCACGCTATCTACCCCCTCTACACACCTCTTGGAGAAAAGTTTGATGTCTCTTTCACTTTATTTCTGATTCCTCTCTCTTTTTCTTCTCTTCTCACATGAAATTTCTCCTTGGACCACCCTCACCCGCTCCTTCTTTTTCCTCCATAGCCATGAAAGACACCACAACTGCATTTTTTGGGCTTCTATCCTTAATATTGTGCGGCCTCAGGAACCTGCATCAAGCTCGTGAGGCTGAGCTAAGGGGAGGCGGATGGTTCACATGTCCACTAGTGGCATGTAGTCTCTCCATTCTTCTCGTTAGAGCAAGTTGGTTGTCATGGAGTTGTGGCTCGATGGTAGCTAGAGTATGAACATGAGGTGTCACATCAGGAGAGAGTGGCATTTGAATGCATGATAGTGGTAGAATATGTACCCTAGCAATCATAGAACACATGGCTCTAGTCGTAAGTGACACATGCAACTTAGTGGGTGCCACATGTCCATGGACCCCAACACACATGTATACGTGAAGGGTGTAATGCGGGATGCTAGATCGACAACAAAAGGTCGTGATCTTCCATCAAATGATATAGGTAACAACTCCCTATTTGAATAAAGTTCCAATACAAAACTTCCAAAAATGATTAATCTCATATTCTATGTCCAAATAATACAAACTAATATAACACTTTGATCAACTCACGAAGATATACATCTTGGACTTGGTTCCAAGCCCTAGATCCCCTTATAATATCCATGTTTTCATAAACTCATGAACTTTTTCTTTTTTGGGTACATTAATGCATACATATAACTAATAAAGGACCAATAACTATCATCTTTAGACTCTGGACTTCCACATCAGTAACTTTTGAATACAATGGAGATCTTAATCATCCCTTTTACTAAATGGTTGACTCTTATGTAGATATGTAACTTGTTTTGGACTTCAAAGGTGAATCTTAATTCTTTTAGGTGAATCTTTTGTCACGAAACCATTCTTACCCAAATCCCAATCACACTTCTTAGATAGTGGTAAAAGGATTGAAGCGCCTGTCCATGAGTGGCCCAATAGGATCTCACACACTAGCATATACAATAAAAGATAATAACTCAAAAACAAGAGATTTAAAGAAAAAACTAACCCAAAATAGGAGATATGTAGATTTACCCTTGTC
This sequence comes from Alisma plantago-aquatica, assembly GCA_963693085.1. Lineage (NCBI taxonomy): Eukaryota > Viridiplantae > Streptophyta > Magnoliopsida > Alismatales > Alismataceae > Alisma > Alisma plantago-aquatica. Next base: position 887,384,735 of record OY856410.1, read on the forward strand.
ATTAGATTATATCGAGTGCGGAAGCAATCTAGTCAAGGTTCCAATTGGTTTTCCTAAAATCAAGAAAATCAAGACACAAAAAATTCTATTGCACGGTACACTATCAAAATCATGTAAAATAGTTTATGCAAAATAGTACACTTGGCAAGACTTATATTCAAAAAGTATATTATTACGACCCCACCTTCCGGTAACCCCCAATTAAGGGAGACTGAGAGGTCGAAGCCGTACCCATAATTTCCGGATCAAAGGTTCGGCATTTAACCAAGAACAATTATTAAATTTTAACAGACTAAACTGAAAAGCTGAAAGAAAAATAAACTTTTGCATACCTTTTTGAAAACTTGAATCTCTAAACTTCTATCCACTTATGTATTCTACTCTAACTAATACTCCTTATATTTTACTTCATGTATTTCATAATATAACGATAGACTGTTTGTCCTTTTGGCTTGTACCTAAAATGTCGATAAACAAAACATCGGTCTGCCGAAGCTGGTATGTGGGGGAAACAATAAACGTGCAACTATGATAACAACATAATCATTCAATTAATCATTTAACAACCAAGATTACATTTTAAATATAACTCCGCGATCCATGAGTACTCTATCCTCTGTGCTATCCCTGCAGTGGACCCGGATACTACCTTCCTTATGGTAGATCCCCATTAAACCCCTCATGGTCCCACCTATAGGTGAACCCATTTCTAGGGTTGAGTCACATGGCACTACTCGTAAGTAGCCCACTCCTTAACTCATGGCATGCTAATGGGTCTCATGGCACTACACTTGGTAGCCCAATTTCTAACCCACGATAACCTAGACCTTACTCTAGGTTACCCCTTTTTAGCCTTTTCAAGCCACAGAGGTGGTCCCGAATCTAGCCAGTTATACATGCATATTCATAGTGATAGTTATAGTCACTCTATAGTTGCATGAAATAAAAGCATCCAACAGTTATTTCAAGCCATGAGGGAAACGTCGATAAAATCCTTGGGAAACTAGTCGGGATAATCATAAGCGTAACCACATACCTGTATTTGCAGATTTGGATACAAAATTAACTTTGTAGAGAGAGAAAATCCAAACAATCAAGCAAATTGCAGAGAAACCCTGAAATAAACATTCCAACTTCATTTTATCAAAATTTATTCAATATCATCATATTCTTTAGGGTTTCTATTCCAATTTAAGGGTTTCCTTGGAAATTAGGGTTTTGCCTCCATTCGTAGTTATTAAGAACCCTAATTCATCAAATCTACTTAAGACCTTTAAATTCTCCCATTTTAATATTCCCAATAGTCTTAGATCATCATTTAGTAATTTGCTTCCTTAATCTGAAATATCATGGTTTTCCTCTTCTTTTACCTCAATTAGGGTTCCCATATGTATTATTCTTCATTTATGGATAAAAACCCTAAAACTACCAATTTTGTATACAAAACAGATGAAAACTCTATATTATTAATCAATAGGTTAATATCTTTCAAATTAACCTATTAGTCTTCAAAGATGTATCCTTCATATTCAATTTAGGGTTTCTAAGGTTTCCTACAAAACCCTAACCATCTCAATTATCTTCATTAAGAATTATCTAATCCAAACTATGTTCAAGAATCATTATATTATAGTTGTATTCTTGCAATATCAGATTATGACCACTAAAACTCATATTTATCCAAAACAGGGTTTTTGGTCCATTAAACCATGTTCATGATCATAAAACCCTAAAATCAACATATGAATCATCCTTTTATGATTTTACTCTTCCCTTTACTCTTAACATGTTAATGTTGATCAAAAACATTCTTGGGATTCATTACAATGTGTTTATCTCTTTCTAGGGTTTTTTCATCATTTAATACATTTAAAAGATATAAAACCCTATACTTTTTGAATAGCATGCATAATTAGGCTTCAAACATAATTTCTTTGTGTTCCTCTCGTTCTGAGGATAAAGTTTCATATAAGACTTGTTTTAATCCGAGTTATGATTAACTAGATATGAATTTTGTAAAGTTTACCTTTTTGGACGAATCAGAGGACGCCACGTCACCTCTATCTCCATGCAAAGTAGTGATTTGGAAACATAACCAATTTACGAAGATACCCTCCATTAAGTGATTGGTTTGTTTAGTACGCGGAGTGCAGAAGCGTCAAACAGACATCCGAGCTTCTTTAACCTTACGCAAATTAGCAGAACGACCGACCTGCCGTAGGTTGCGGCCGTGTCCTCCCTCATCCATGGCCCTGATGGTTTCCGCCGACTCCTCCCTTGGCTTCGTCTCCCTCCGCCGCCCTTGGGGTGCCACCCAGATCACACCTAGTGCAGCTGGACGAAGCTGGGTTGATCTGCAACTCGAAGCCCAAGTGCACCCCTAAGGCCGCCTCCCTAGATGCTATGGCGCGACTTCCCCTACCTTCTCCAGGACCTGACGGCCACCATGGCCGATTCCTCTTCCTCCGACGTGCCTCTGAGCACCCTGGGATGCCACCGAACCGCAACCAAGGCGGCTGATTCACGACCACCAGACCTGCAAGCACGGTCGGCCTGCAACCACCCACTGCGTTGCACAGGGCTGTGCTGCTTCTCTCCGACATCATAGGAGCGTCGAGATTCCATCATCCCTCCTCCCACAGCCCCTCACTGCTCCAGAGGTCGCACTTTTCCCCGTTGGTCGGGCCAAGAAGGATGCAAGGTCTGGAGAAGATGGAACATACGTGAGACTCTCTTCCACTCGAGGCTATGGGTCCATGCCTTTTATAGGGACAAATAGCACTGCCACAACACACCTCTCTACGGGAAAACAAGTTCCCCGATCACCGAACTTTCCTTTTTTTTGAGATATAACTTCTCTCTCTCAAACTATTCCTTGCTTATTATTATTCCTTGGTTCTTAAGGAATCTATTTTCCCCAAAGGGAAAACTAATAATTACCTTTTTTTAATCTCCTTGTGCTCGGCCTTTAACCCCTTGGCACGAGATCATGTTTTTCTTTTAAAAGAAAATACCACCTTTTTAATAATAACACAAAATTCATTAATTGTATATTCACATTATCTTCTTATTTGAAAATTTTTATATTATCTCTTTCCTCTTTCTTCATTGGGGCTCCTTGGACCCCAATAAACTCCAAGATTTCGAAATTACTTTTTAAGGATACTTATTATCCTTCTAGATGCATCTAAATGCATTATTTCACATTATCTTGTTTATTTCTCATTAAAATATCTCTTTTTGAGGATTTCTCTTTATTTCTCTTTTATTTTCCTCATTGGTATTCCTTTTATCATTAGGAATCCTTGGGATACGAAATTCCACCAAGCATAACCCAATAATACCTTTTTCTACTTATTTCCAACATTTGAACATTATTTGCAATTCCTTTATTACTAAAGAAATACTTACTTAATCTTTTCTTTTCTTATTACTTTCTTTTTACAACTTTGGACTCCTTGGAACCCAAGGAACCCAAGAGGCATGAAATGCATCCTTGGATTACATCTCTTTGCCTTCTAGAGGTTTCTACCTCTTTCTTTTCTCAAATATTCAATTATTCATTTACTAATTGAATTTTCTTGTTATTTGGGCTCAATAGCCAATAAATCCCACAACACAAACATCAAGGCTATTGTAAACAAAATCCATTTATTTGAACCAAATTATATCATTATTTGTTCAAATATCTTTAATATGAGAAATTACATTTCTTACCAAATGAACCCAAAAATTGGGGTTGCAACATATATCAAGCGATTTTTCAGAACCAATAATTATTCTACAAGATGTTTATTTTGAACAATTCAATTTTTGTTACGAGTTCCCATTATGCTGATTTGAGAAGCATTCTTATATATTTTGTGTGGCTCCATCACCCCAAAGCGATGGGGGAGGTCACCAGTCTCCTTCTCTCCATATGACATAGGAGGTCAATGTACAAGTTCTTCCCTCTGAACGAGGAGGTTACTTGCACTCAATATCAAAGTTATCAACATTATCAACATTATGATCATCAATATATGGGCACTCATAATGGGAAATATCATTTATGTTTTCAAGTTTATCTCAAAATATAATAGAGGAAAAATGGAAGCCTAATCAATAGGGAATAGTAGCTCAACCAAGTATATAACCAAGTATACAATCAAGAGATACATAAAAGGTATCTTCAATACAACCAAGGAGTAGATATAACAACATACCTTTTTCTGAGTCTAGAGTATTATCAATGTCCAACTCAACATTTTTAATGAGTATTTGATCCTGGTACATAATGAGAACAAACGTGTATCATTATATGTGGTCCATTTCTCTAATGACCTACTAGGGAATTTGTTCATGTGTCACTACTATGGTTATTGTATTTGTTTCCCTATAGTCATTAGGACCATATGATTGGGATCATGAACTTGTATTTTGAGTTAGATCTGATCTGATGTGCAAAATATCTAAGATTAATGATATTAGATCATTTCCATGTACAAACATGCTAACAATAGATTTGGATATGATCTAAAAAAATTATAATCATGTGATCAAGTCCCCGATATCTAATCAGTGTACAACTGGGTCTTGATGTGATCATATGTTATGCAAATGAGGTCTTTTAGCAAGATTAGGCTTTGAAATAATCAATAGTTAACTGTAAATATGATGATAAGAGAGATGTAATTCATCATCATGAAAAAGTAGTATATCGGGTCAATATAATGGTTCCATATTATTGTAGACATTTTTCTGAGAACAACAATACTTTGTGGGCATTTATTTGATAATCAAGCTATTTACTAAATAATTTATGAAAATGACTAATCATATAAACGCTAGAGGAATAAATCAAAAATAAAAAATGTTATTCGCCTGGCTTCATGGGTGAGGAAGAGATCTGACTTGGTGCATCCTCTCATTGACATGCGAGCCATGCCTTGGCTCAAGTGGCTATGATAGGGGAAAAAAGTGTGAAAAATCCCATACTAGATAAATAAAGAGCATGTCAAATCGAGGACATATCAATCAATATCATACATTGATCGTTCAATTAAATGAAGCCTGGAGACATTGTTGTACATGCAAGAAGAAGAAAATAGAGGAGATGGCAAGGAGACTGTAGCAATCTATAAAAGGATCATTACGACATAAAATAATGATGTGGTTGAATTCATAGTGTGTCATCAAGGTTGAACTAGTTATTCTTGGCTCGAAGCAAACACACGATGTAGAAACAAAGGCTATTATTGCAGGTGAAGAGGCAAAGGTAGGATTGAGGGATATACCTCAAAAACGAGGGAACTGGGAGCCTGGGGTCTTCATGGGTTTGTGAGGAGTCATCTGCATCCCTCATCCCCTCATAGTAGGCCATGAAGCTACTTGACAATGTCTTCGTCGGCCGGGCTTAGGTTGTGTTAACAACACCTTGACATTGGAGGACTCCAAGCTTGTAACATCCCTGACCTGGGTTATGCCTTAACCCTAGGTGTTTTGATTAAGAAAGATGATTATATGCTTAATATTATCTTGTCAAAAGTAATTAGGGCTCATGAGAAACTTATGTTTCAATTTTGGTCCTGTTTAAATAATGATAAAGCAATGATTGCTTGTTTTGGACTAAAGTGCAAATTACCCAAGTTGAGGGGTTAACTTGCCAATTGCACATGATAAGATGTTTCTCTGATGTTGAGACATCATAAGAATGAATATGATGCAGTAGTATGGTTTCCATAAGCTTGGACACCAAGATTAAGCTTGTAAAGTAATGTATGTGCATTAAAACCTGGTTTTGGTGTAATGCGCAATTTACCCAAAACCTAGGGTTCAATATGCAAATTACCACCCCTAGAGTGTTCCTACATCCTCTATGAATAATTTATAGTAGAGAGAATGAATGAGACACCATGTTTGAATCACTTATGAGTGATGGAAATGTTGGTGACGAAATGACCAAGAAAAAGGGTTGAATTTGAAGGCTTAACTTGAGTTGTATCAAGTTGAAAAGCTTATATATGTATGCCTATCGGCCATGGAGCCAAAGGAGGTGTCCCATATCGTCTTGTTAACTCTTGGCAAGGTTCATATCGTGCAAAGCACCTCAAGGAGGTGAGGTGTGACGGCCAACAAGTTTCCTTAGAAAAGTGTATCGGCTTGACTTAAAATGATGATTTAATTGATATATCTTATCCAAATGGGTAAGTGATGGACGAATTTGCATCTCTAAATGATCCTCAACCTTTTTTCACGTCAATATAAATGTTTATGCATGCATGGACACGTGTCACCCATGCATGACACGTGGCACCTACTAGCTCAAAATGTTGACACCTCATTTTTGCCTTCCTTCATGATCGGCAAGTATATATACCCCTAGTTTGACCCCTTAATGGAATTTTGCGACCCTTACCACCCTCCTACCCTAAGGTATCGTGCATGGAGCTCCCATATCATGAAGGGAAGTTGTGGTATCGTGCAAGGGCCTTGGGGTATCGTCCATGGCATGATCATATCGCCCAAGTAGGTGATCTTGGCCATATTGAGTGATATCAGCCATAGAGTGAAGTGTTTTGGCTCCAAGTGAGTACCATATCGTCCAAGTGAGTGTCATATCGTGCAAGAGGGGAGGCATATCGTGCAAGAGCACAAGGGTGTCGTCCATAGGCTTTAGGTATCGGCCATAGCAAGTATATCGGCCATACCATGTTGATATTGCCCATAGCAAGTTGATATCGGCCAATTGAAGTGATTTTGGCCACAAGTGAGGGGGTATCGACCACAAGCAAAGTTGTGTCAGCCAAGAGGAAGTCCATATCGCCCAAGATTGGTAGGGTATCGGCCAAGGAGCTAAGGAACTCAAAACTTGACCCTAAGGTGAGGAAAAGATCATCTTCAACCTTGAATTGAAGCATGATTTTAGGGTTTTGATCTTCCTTTCTTTTCCTCTTCACCAATTGCTTATCCATGGTAATTCTTTGCATATAGAGGATTTTTGAAGGTCATCTTCAACCTTAGTAACATGGAGCTTTGGAGGTTGGAGCTTTGAAGTGGTTCTTAAGGCGGGTTTTATAACTTGAACCCAACCATGTTGTTATTCTTCACTTAAATTGCTATAATCAGTGAAATACTTTTAATTCCGAAATTTCCTGAAATAGTTGATGATATTATTAGTTCTAGTAGTTTCTTAGACCTTTTTCCATGAACTATAACAGTTAGGACTATGGTCTAGAGCTTGAAGATGATGGTATCATCTTATAAAAGAGATATCGGGAGCAAGCACATAAGCAAGCACCCTTAACCCGATATGATGATGCATCCACTTCACTTGAACGATATGGATATGAATGAATACATTGTTGCACATTATGAGGGTGTAGTATACACCTCTTGCACAATAGGGAGTCAAGTATATACTCCATGCACGATACAAGGTTAATTGTATACTTGTATGTTAAGGTGAAACCCTAATTTGGGTAACCAGATATAAGTGAGGTATAACAAGTGTGGTTGCACGACATGGTTGCACGACATGGTTGCATGGCATGATCGCACGACATGGTTGCACGATATGGTTGCACGGCATGGTTGCACGACATGGTTGCACGATAGGGTTGCACAATACACAACCCTAGACAACATGCTAGCCCGACATGGTGATAAGTTGATACCTCTTAAACATCACGGGCGACACATATATGTACCATGTTCCCGACACAATAAACCCTAACCCGACATGGGTGAGTGATGCAACCTAATGTTTGATGGTGTATCCCAATATGGTTTGGTGCCCTACACTCCAAATAACTTGTATATTGGGTTTAGCCCAATATGGCAAACCCTAATCTGTCATGGATAACCCTAGATGGTGAACCACCTGATATGGTGAGTGTTTAAACACCTCTAACCCGAGAAATCTTGTAAAGGTGAGGGTAAGACACTCTTAAGGGTAATGAGTGTAAAACCAAGTGATGGTGTGGTTAATACCTTGATAGGTGAAACACCTAGAGTGGTTGATAATGGACAACCCTATATCAACAATGTCTTAACTCAAGATGAGTCCATATCATTGATGATGGTTGGATAACTCAAATGTGTGACTTATGACCAATACATTACATGATAAATGTGATGAGCTAATGGATAAAGTATTAGGATGGGAAATACCCTAATACAAGATAAGTTGTTGAACTTAAGTAAGATAATAGTGATGAGGGAAGTGATACATCAAGATATGATAGATATCACATCCATCACTCCAAGGTTGATACACCTTAATGCACTTTAAATCCAATTAATTGGATGAATAACACATGAAGTGTGTCATGTAAATTGTTACATTGAGATGGAATGTGAATAATGCACTTTGATAAGTGTAGGCTAATATACCTTGAGAAAGGGTTAAGCCAAGTTAATGAGTATGATGTAATCATACTCTAGTAAAGATGAGAGATACCCTTAATGGCACTAATCAATAACGCATAACAAATGCATGGATCCAATATATGGTGTAAACCCTAATTGAGGCTGATTCCATGTATAAACCTAATAAGAGGTTGTTTACATGTGAAATCACTAATTAGGATGAATAGTAAACCCTAGTTGAGGGTGTATCCATGTGAAACCCTAATTGAGGGAGATTTCATGAGAAACCCTAATTGGGAATGATTAGTAAACCCTAATTATGGGCAATGTGATATGAAACCCTAATGAAGGGTGATGCTATATGCAATCCCTATTCTAAAGAAGGGAGATGGCATGTGGAACCCTAATCCCTAATGAAAGAATAGAATTCATACTTGAATATGAATTATGAGGTGAACCCCTGTAGCACGACCGTGTAAGGTAGCACGGCCGTGGTGACTTCACTTTGCACGACCGTGCAAGGTAGCACGGCCGTGGTGGCTTACCTTTGCACAGCTGTTCTTGGCTGCACGGCCGTGGTGCTCTATGCTTGACTTAGTGTTGATTTGAAAGTGACCTAACATGGTCGTTTTGTTAATTCCCAACTTAAGGATGAGAGGGAAACTCATACCTTGTGATGATAATCATTTAATGATACATGATGAAGGTAATAAGTATAAATGAATACTTATGGACTCAATAAATGCTCCCATAGGAGTGTAGAAATGAATTAGGGTTGGAGTGATAATACAAATATGAAACCCTAATTGATAAGAAAGGAAAATCCTAACCCTAACTTTGGGTAAAAGGATGAAAAGCTTTAATTGATGGTAAACCCTAACCCTGGTAAGGGAATAGTGGTGTTACCCTGTATTGCATGATGTGATGTCAACTGGATAAGTCTATTATCATGTGTGACACTCATGCAGATCTCATGAGGTGATGATCATAGCCAAGTATGATCTATGATGTTTATTTGATAAGAGTTGATTGGCCATATGTGCCATTATGTTTTTGTTACTTAGAAAGAAGTAACAAGATTAATATGGGCTTCTAAGCCTTTGTTTTAAAGTTGTTTCCTAGTGAGAGGTGACAAGATGTGAATGGCCTTGTGAGCCATGTGAATAAAGTTGTTCCCTAGTGAGAGGTGATAAGATGTGAATGGACTTGTGAGCCATGTAAATAAGTATCTGAAGAAAGTGGTATATGTCTCTTTATGGCATTTGTCTGAATAAAATATGTTTGAGAACCCGACTGATGCTAAAATAATATGGTAATGTACTTAATTAATCAAGTGGAATTTCATCATGTAGAGCCCTGGCCATAGATCCATCATCGTCAGTAGCTGGTGATGGTGAAACAGGTTTTCCTACGGGATCTCCTGATGAACGCATATTGTTGAATATGTGGGGGTGATGGGCGCAAATACCTTACGCCCTAATGAAGGGATTGACGTGAGATAAACATGAGATCTCTCAATCCTTCATTATAAAGGCCGGGATGGATGTATCACGAATCTCCCGATGATGATGAATGCTGGATGATGTGGAGATAAACATAAAATCTCTTGATTCCGATGATGAATGTCGGATGATGTGGAGATAAACATAAAATCTCTTGATTCCGAAGAGAGGCAGCTGACGCTGTAACTCTGTAGCAAGTTTCCAGTATACCCTGGATAGCTACAATAAGCAGTTGACATAGTCTTGCTTGTGGTCTCGCACTGACCGAGATGTGGGAGGTCATGGAGTCTGGCTCTTTCATTGACCTATGTATGGTACCGATTTCGACTTCGTAGTGGTCGGTTGGAGTATGAGCGGTATACCTCATCTCCTCAGGGCTTAAGTGTGATTGTAAAATGTAATCATACGTATAACATGTTTGATTAAGGACTGAATACGGGAATTCATTGGCTGATGTTGCATTCCTTTGTGCATTCCTTAGTGGATAGATGTTATTTATGTTTCCTTATATTCTATGCAAGGTAGACAGATGAATTACTTATCTACCATGGGTAGATGCAATGTTCTCCTTAAGAAGGGAGATTACTTCATTTTATTCATACAGTGATTTATCATGTATGTCAATATAAAAGAATCTCTGCTCAGTTTATTACTGCTTAATCTGTGATAATAATATGGCCGGCGGAGAGTTATATCTCTCGCTGGGACAATTACAATTGTCTCACCCCCGTGGGATCCAAATTTTTAGGTGGATGTGCACGAGGAGGTGAAGATCTTTCTACATAGGAGATACAACAACTGAGGTAGCAGTGACAGCTCAGGTTGAGGGTACTGTCTGTCGTGTCATATAGTTAGTAGTCCTATGTGTCGTCTCTATACTCTCAGGTCCTCGGAGTTTTAAATGTATCAATCTGAGTTTTGGTTTAGTGCCTCAAAGTTTTTATACTGCCTGTGTATATTTGTTAGCAGGGCAGTCAATGTTGTAATCCTTGAAAAGGAATTGTACAGATTTTGTACTTGTGAACCAGGATGAAATTGAAACACTTTGGTTCTTGTTTAAAGAGTTTTCCTGTGAATGGATCTCTTTGAAAAAGTTTTAATTTTTAGTGATTTTTGCTAATCCGCTGCTTGATGAACGCTTCCGCATTAATTAATCGTGTTTTATAAGTTGGATGCTACAATTGTGGTATCAGAGCTCTAGGTTCGCTGAGTCTACAGAGACATAGGACTAAGGTTGTTGAGGCTGTGTTAGTGTCCTCCAGTATACCCTATAATGATTTCTGCTTGTGCAGAGAAAGGGTAAAGTTTTAAAATGACTGGAGAACACAAGGAATACATTGCTAAGGGCAATGTTGTTGCACTATGAAGAGGTGCAAGAGATCAGACAAGAATAGAATGAGTGCCTGAGAATCCCCATTAAGACCTGATCAGGATACAGAATCCTACGATCATGCTCTTGTTGGGTAGATTAGGGCAGCAATAATGCATATAGGGGACTGGATACTAGCCTTACAACCTAGGTTATCAATCCTTAATACTGAAAGCTTGAGCTTTAAAAGAGTTCCTGAATGACTTAGTCATGTTGGAACAAGGGAAAATATGGAAAAGATTAACTAATGGCAAGAAAGTAGACTCTTTCATGAGTTTAGACAGATAATAAATCTGTGATGGCAGTGCCCAAGAAGGGACAATAAGCTGAGAAGTAGGGAATGGTCTCTATAATTCTAGAGACATTTGCCTAATGGTTCTAAAAAGCCAAGGTTTTTGGTACTAATAGTACAATAAATGCTTAATGTTCCAGGGCAGTAGCCATTAAGTAAAGGTAAAGATGTTAACCTTTTACCTGTAAGACCATGATGTGAGGACAAGGTATGTTATAAATGTGTACATGTTGAGTACACTAAACCCTTTTTGTTATAAAAAGGAGGATTGTTGATTTTGTTTTCCCTATTGGTTGCTATATAGGGAAGAAATGATGAGAATTAGAATTTGAATTCTGTTCAAGTATTCTTTTAAATGGTCTATATTGATCTTACCTCTATGAAAGAGGAAGAGGTATAGAAGAGATGCCTGGATAAAATCCAGGGATGTTAAATCTTATGTTTATGATAATATGAAAAGCAAGGAATATGATAGCATGTAAGTGCATACTACTTGATCTCAGTACTTGTAAACCCTGATCAAGTATACAACTATTGATGATAAAGTGAGTATGGAAACTCTTAGATTGGTATCTTTTTGATTGCCCTGATCAAACAATCATTCTGAGACAATCTAATGAGTATCATGAAATTGGAATTATGAAATGAATAAATGTATCATACCTTAAGTACAAGAAAGAGTGATCTGATATGATTTCAGATCAGTATGTGTATATGAGGAAGTAAAAATATGATCCTCATATGATGAGTATGAGAACAAGGGAGGTGATCCCTATTCAATAAAGTTGTAAATATGATAAAGATCTTTTCCCATAATGTTGAAATGGGAAATGTGATGTGTTTTCAACACATGTGACTGATACCAAGGTAAGAGATTCTGGTATCTGAGAATTATCAGATGGTTTAGATTGGCTACAAGGAATGGTCAACTATGAAATCAGTCTGATTATATAAAATGATATGAACATCATATGTTAGGGGTTTATGCTTTGCATAAACATAACAACTAAATATGTCTTTAAGATAAGTTCTCAATTGGCTCTATAAGAATATTGTGCAAAGGAACTTTGTGCTGATCAAAGTTCTATGATGTCTCCATAACAATGAGGTGTTATGAAGATACATGATGATATGATGAACGAATAACATCTGTTCCCTTTATCTGGGATTTCGGGGACGAAATCCTTGTTAGGGGTTTATAATTTGTAACATCCCTGACCTGGGTTATGCCTTAACCCTAGGTGTTTTGATTAAGAAAGATGATTATATGCTTAATATTATCTTTTCAAAAGTAATTAGGGCTCATGAGAAACTTATGTTTCAATTTTGGTCCTGTTTAAATAATGATAAAGCAATGATTGCTTGTTTTGGACTAAAGTGCAAATTACCCAAGTTGAGGGGTTAACTTGCCAATTGCACATGATAAGATGTTTCTCTGATGTTGAGACATCATAAGAATGAATATGATGCAGTAGTATGGTTTCCATAAGCTTGGACACCAAGATTAAGCTTGTAAAGTAATGTATGTGCATTAAAACCTAGTTTTGGTGTAATGCGCAATTTACCCAAAACCTAGGGTTCAATATGCAAATTACCACCCCTAGAGTGTTCCTACTTCCTCTATGAATAATTTAGAGTAGAGAGAATGAATGACACACCATGTTTGAATCACTTATGAGTGATGGAAATGTTGGTGACGAAATGACCAAGAAAAAGGGTTGAATTTGAAGGCTTAACTTGAGTTGTATCAAGTTGAAAAGCTTATATATGTATGCCTATCGGCCATGGAGCCAAAGGAGGTGTCCCATATCGTCTTGTGAACTCTTGGCAAGGTTCATATCGTGCAAAGCACCTCAAGGAGGTGAGGTGTGATGGCCAACAAGTTTCCTTAGAAAAGTGTATCGGCTTGACTTAAAATGATGATTTAATTGATATATCTTATCCAAATGGGTAAGTGATGGACGAATTTGCATCTCTAAATGATCCTCAACCTTTTTGCACGTCAAGATAAATGTTGATGCATGCATGGACACGTGTCACCCATGCATGACACGTGGCACCTACTAGCTCAAAATGTTGACACCTCATTTTTGCCTTCCTTCATGATCGACAAGTATATATACCCCTAGTTTGACCCCTTAATGGAATTTTGCGACCCTTACCACCATCCTACCCTAAGGTATCGTGCATGGAGCTCCCATATCATGAAGGGAAGCTGTGGTATCGTGCAAGGGCCTTGGGGTATCGTCCATGGCATGATCATATCGCCCAAGTAGGTGATCTTGGCCATATGGAGTGATATCGGCCATAGAGTGAAGTGTTTTGGCTCCAAGTGAGTACCATATCGTCCAAGTGAGTGTCATATCGTGCAAGAGGGGAGGCATATCGTGCAAGAGCACAAGGGTGTCGTCCATAGGCCTTAGGTATCGGCCATAGCAAGTATATCGGCCATACCATGCTGATATTGCCCATAGCAAGTTGATATCGGCCAATTGAAGTGATTCTGGCCACAAGTGAGGGGGTATCGACCACAAGCAAAGTTGTGTCGGCCAAGAGGAAGTCCATATCGCCCAATATTGGTAGGGTATCGGCCAAGGAGCTAAGGAACTCAAAACTGGACCCTAAGGTGAGGAAAAGATCATCTTCAACCTTGAATTGAAGCATGATTTTAGGGTTTTGATCTTCCTTTCTTTTCCTCTTCACCAATTGCTTATCCATGGTAATTCTTTGCATATAGAGGAGTTTTGAAGGTCATCTTCAACCTTAGTAACATGGAGCTTTGGAGGTTGGAGCTTTGAAGTGGTTCTTAAGGCGGGTTTTATAACTTGAACCCAACCATGTTGTTATTCTTCACTTAAATTGCTATAATCAGTGAAATACTTTTAATTCCAAAATTTCCTGAAATAGTTGATGATATTATGAGTTCTAGTAGTTGCTTAGACCTTTTTCCATGAACTATAACAGTTAGGACTAAGGTCTAGAGCTTGAAGATGATGGTATCATCTTATAAAAGTGATATCGGGTGCAAGCACATAAGCAAGCACCCTTAACCCGATATGATGATGCACCCACTTCACTTGAACGATATGGATATGAATGAATACATTGTTTCACGTTATGAGGGTGTAGTATACAACTCTTGCACGATAGGGAGTCAAGTATAGACTCCATGCACGATACAAGGTTAATTGTATACTTGTATGTTAAGGTGAAACCCTAATTTGGGTAACCAGATATAAGTGAGGTATAACAAGTGTGGTTGCACGACATGGTTGCATGGCATGATCGCACGACATGGTTGCACGATATGGTTGCACGGCATGGTTTCATGACATGGTTGCACGATAGGGTTGCACAATACACAACCCTAGACAACATGCTAGCCCGGCATGGTGATAAGTTGATACCTCTTAAACATCACGGGCGACACATATATGTACCATGTTCCCGACACAATAAACCCTAACCCGACATGGGTGAGTGATGCAACCTAATGTTTGATGGTGTATCCCAATATGGTTTGGTGCCCTACACTCCAAATAACTTGTATATTGGGTTTAGCCCAATATGGCAAACCCTAATCTGTCATGGATAACCCTAGATGGTGAACCACCTGATATGGTGAGTGTTTAAACACCTCTAACCCGAGAAACCTTATAAAGGTGAGGGTAAGACACTCTTAAGGGTAATGAGTGTAAAACCAAGTGATGGTGTGGTTAATACCTTGATAGGTGAAACACCTAGAGTGGTTGATAATGGACAACCCTATATCAACAATGTCTTAACTCAAGATGAGTCCATATCATTGATGATAATTGGATAACTCAAATGTGTGACTTATGACCAATACATTACATGATAAATGTGATGAGCTAATGGATAAAGTATTAGGATGGGAAATACCCTAATACAAGATAAGTTGTTGAACTTAAGTAAGATAATAGTGATGAGGGAAGTGATACATCAAGATATGATAGATATCACATCCATCACTCCAAGGTTGATACACCTTAATGCACTTTAAATCCAATTAATTGGATGAATAACACATGAAGTGTGTCATGTAAATTGTTACATTGAGATGGAATGTGAATAATGCACTTTGATAAGTGTAGGCTAATATACCTTGAGAAAGGGTTCAGCCAAGTTAATGAGTATGATGTAATCATACTCTAGTAAAGATGAGAGATACCCTTAATGGCACTAATCAATAATGCATAACAAATGCATGGATCCAATATATGGTGTAAACCCTAATTGAGGCTGATTCCATGTATAAACCTAATAAGAGGTTGGTTACATGTGAAATCACTAATTAGGATGAATAGTAAACCCTAGTTGAGGGTGTATCCATGTGAAACCCTAATTGAGGGAGATTTCATGAGAAACCCTAATTGGGAATGATTAGTAAACCCTAATTATGGGCAATGTGATATGAAACCCTAATGAAGGGTGATGCTATATGCAATCCCTATTCTAAAGAAGGGAGATGGCATGTGGAACCCTAATCCCTAATGAAAGAATAGAATTCATACTTGAATATGAATTATGAGGTGAACCCCTGTAGCACGACCGTGTAAGGTAGCACGACCGTGGTGACTTCACTTTGCACGACCGTGCAAGGTAGCACGGCCGTGGTGGCTTCCCTTTGCACGGCTGTTCTTGGCTGCACGGCCGTGGTGCTCTATGCTTGACTTAGAGTTGATTTGAAAGTGACCTAACATGGTCGTTTTGTTAATTCCCAATTTAAGGATGAGAGGGAAACTCATACCTTGTGATGATAATCATTTAATGATACATGATGAAGGTAATAAGTATAAATGAATACTTATGGACTCAATAAATGCTCCCATAGGAGTGTAGAAATGAATTAGGGTTGGAGTGATAATACAAATATGAAACCCTAATTGATAAGAAAGGAAAATCCTAACCCTAACTTTGGGTAAAAGGATGAAAAGCTTTAATTGATGGTAAACCCTAACCCTGGTAAGGGAATAGTGGTGTTACCCTGTATTGCATGATGTGATGTCAACTGGATAAGTCTATTATCATGTGTGACACTCATGCAGTTCTCATGATGTGATGATCATAGCCAAGTATGAGCTATGATGTTTATTTGATAAGAGTTGATTGGCCATATGTGCCATTATGTTTTTGTTACTTAGAAAGAAGTAACAAGATTAATATGGGCTTCTAAGCCTTTGTTTTAAAGTTGTTGCCTAGTGAGAGGTGACAAGATGTGAATGGCCTTGTGAGCCATGTGAATAAAGTTGTTGCCTAGTGAGAGGTGACAAAATGTGAATGGACTTGTGAGCCATGTAAATAAGTATCTGAAGAAAGTGGTATATGTCTCTTTATGGCATTTGTCTGAATAAAATATGTTTGAGAACCTGACTGATGCTAAAATAATATGGTAATGTACTTAATTAATCAAGTGGAATTTCATCACGTAGAGCCCTGGCCATAGATCCATCATCGTCAGTAGCTGGTGATGGTGAAACAGGTTTTCCTACGGGATCTCCTGATGAACGCATATTGTTGAATATGTGGGGGTGATGGGCGCAAATACCTTACGCCCTAATGAAGGGATTGACGTGAGATAAACATGAGATCTCTCAATCCTTCATTATAAAGGCCGGGATGGATGTATCACGAATCTCCCGATGATGATGAATGCCGGATGATGTGGAGATAAACATAAAATCTCTTGATTCCGATGATGAATGCCGGATGATGTGGAGATAAACATAAAATCTCTTGATTCCGAAGAGAGGCAGCTGACGCTGTAACACTGTAGCAAGTTTCCAGTATACCCTGGATAGCTACAATAAGCAGTTGACATAGTCCTGCTTGTGGTCTCGCACTGACCGAGACGTGGGAGGTCATGGAGTCCGGCTCTTCCATTGACCTATGTATGGTACCGATTTCGACTTCGTAGTGGTCGGTTGGAGTATGAACGGTATACCTCATCTCCTCAGGGCTTAAGTGTGATTGTAAAATGTAATCAGCCGTATAGTATGTTTGCTTAAGGACTGAATACGGGAATTCATTGGCTGATGTTGCATTCCTTTGTGCATTCCTTAGTGGATAGATGTTATTTATGTTTCCTTATATTCTATGCAAGGTAGATAGATGAATTACTTATCTACCATGGGTAGATGCAATGTTCTCCTTAAGAAGGGAGATTACTTCATTTTATTCATACAGTGATTTATCATGTATGTCAATATAAAAGAATCTCTGCTCAGTTTATTACTACTTAATCTGTGATAATAATATGGCCGGAGGAGAGTTATATCTCTCGCTGGGACAATTACAATTGTCTCACCCCCGTGGGATCCACATTTTTAGGTGGATGTGCACGAGGAGGTGAAGATCTTTCTACATAGGAGATACAACAACTGAGGTAGCAGTGACAGCTCAGGTTGAGTGTACTGTCTGTCGTGTCATATAGTTAGTAGTCCTATGTGTCGTCTCTGTACTCTCAGGTCCTCGGAGTTTTAAATGTATCAATCTGAGTTTTGGTTTAGTGCCTCAAAGTTTTTATACTGCCTGTGTATATTTGTTAGCAGGGCAGTCAATGTTGTAATCCTTGAAAAGGAATTGTACAAATTTTGTACTTGTGAACCAGGATGAAATTGAAACACTTTGGTTCTTGTTTAAAGAGTTTTCCTGTGAATGGATCTCTTTGAAAAAGTTTTAATTTTTAGTGATTTTTGCTAATCCGCTGCTTGATGAACGCTTCCGCATTAATTAATCGTGTTTTATAAGTTGGATTCTACAAAGCTATTGCACCTTCATCCAGTGAATGGGAAAGATCCATCGTGGGTCACTGATGGTAGAGGAGCAAGTAACTTGAAGGAGGCTTCCAAAGAAGAGAGAATGAAGCTCTGGTTTAGGCAGATGCAAGGTGAGGTCGAGTGAAGAAGAATAGGGTTAACTACAAGAAATGGGGGGCTTAGAATGGATATATCAGTAATTATAGAGCTATTGGAACCCTTAAGTAGCACCTCAATGGCCTAGGGTTGCACCGAGGGCCTTCCTCCTCTGAGCCATGTCTGCCTCCCTTTGCACATTTTCAAAATAATGAGTGATGAGGGGTAAGTCAATGCTCATTGGGTAGAGGAGAGATTTGCGGATCTAATGGACAAAATTTGGCTATGTGAGGATCAAAGGAAAGGGAGTTATTCCTCGATATGCTTCCATAAGTATACTTTCAGCCATTGATATGGTGGGATCGAGTTCATCTGGTTCTGGTATAACTAGGACTTAGAGCTTTCACTCTACGATTGAGAACACTTCTCAATGTCCTAACCAGTCGTGGAAAAATTCCCATTTAACTTGTCCTTTTCTAGGTTGGATCGCAAAGAAAACTGATTGTTGTTTGTTGCCATTTGTACTACAAAAGGGAAAATATGCAAATTTAGTCCAAAACTCCTTTTGACTTATTTGATTGATTTGAAAAGTTGACAATATAATTAGGCCTTTAATTAATTATCGCTCCCACTATTTTAGTTCAAATTGATAGCCCTCACCATCAATTCAGAAGATTACAACGTACAACCTTCTAGTGGGCAAGATCCTGAAATCCTCTAAGTTATGGACCAGCTTGGGCTGTCACCCACAACTTAGATCTCTCAGGTAGGCAGCTCTTGCCAATTGCATCATATGCAACTCTTGATAAGATGTCATATGCAACTCCTTGTCATGATCATCTCCATACCTCAAGGTGCTAGATCCTATCTAGGTCACCTTGTTAAGTCCGACCCAAAGCTAACACGATGAATATTCACCCTGCTCGGGCAGACCCACATATCCATCCTTCACACTTCCATGAGATAGACGGTGCACCACGCTAGGGCGTGCCCACACTTGGTCGATCAAGCTTTTCACTTGTGTCGCATTTGGAAGGCATCTAAAACTTAATATTTAATGAGGGATTTGGTTTTTATATACATATACATATCCAATCAACACAATACATAGTACGTATCATATACATGCTATATCCCACAGATTACATGCAAAACGATAAAAGCGATGATTATGGCCATCCTAATGTGATTCCTCGAACCAAGAGGAATCACTGTCATCTAGGTCTACATCACATGCAACATGTACAAGATGAACTCTGTGCTTTTCCTTTCTGGGTTTGATCAACTCATCACATGACTGATCGGCTCGCCATCAGGCCGGTCGGCTGGGTGCCACCAACCGATCGATTGGGTGCCACCAGCCGATTGATTGGCTCCTCCAACCGATCGGTTCACCTGGTCATCGTGCATCTCTTCATGGCCGCCACTCGCTCATCTCGCTCCTCGAACCAGTCATCAACCGATCGGCTCACTCCTTGAACTGATCGTCTCGAACGTAAACCGATCGGTTCACTCCTTGAACCGATCGTCTCAGCTGTCGTCAGGATGTCCTCCGTTCTTTGACATAACAGGAAATAAAATTCTATCCTATTTTACATTGTAAAAAGAGAAACCTCGAGTTACATTCAAGGGGAGCAAAGGTAGGAAAGAAATCTCGAATTATTTCGAGTTACATCATGAATAGGAGAAAGGGAATCGGTGCGCAGACCGAGATGCAAGCAACCACATACAACCATACACATATAGGGTTTATTGTCCATAACCATGCTATACATACACCACAAAACTCATTTAAGGGTGACGCGTATCGAGTGCATTCATAATACATATCATATATGTAAATTGGGATTTGTGGATTTAGGATTGGACATGCATAAAGCCAATTTTATTCGCATCGTATGCAATAAATAAAGGCGAAAAACCAGAATCGATCATATCGATAATCCTAAAGTATAGAGCAGTTGACGTGGTTCTGATACCACAGTTGGGTTTTAGGGGAGGTAGAGACGGCAGCGGAAACAAAAAATTTTCTCCTTCCCAAACCCAGAACAAGGAAATGCATCAACGTCTATACAATAGGAAAGGATGGTTTGTGGAATCATACCTTGTCCCGAGGCTTACTCGGCGGCAATACCTCGGGGCTTGCACGGTCTTCACCTCCGGTCTTGGATGGTGTCTGTTCAGCTCCTGGTCGCATCGGGACTGATGACTCCTGGTATCACCGGGACTGTCGGGATTGACAACTATCCTCCGAGCAGCAGAAATCTCCCTCCTCTGAAGTAGTCCACACGAACCATTTGGAACTCCAATCTACTTGTCCCATAAGGAATTGGAAGGAGTCACACCCTCCTGTCAGCGTACTAGTCACAGACACACTCTCCTGCCACCAGTCGCTTTCTGCAGTTGTCTTTCCCTTGTTGTACCTCCCTTATCGGGTAGCACTCGCTTGGGCTCTCTCGGTTACCAAAACCAGAGAGAACGACAACTTTACAGAGCAAGTAGTTGCACTGAGTTGTTTTTTGAGAAGCCCCCAATACCCCTATATATATAGGAGGGTCATGGGATAGGGTTCTCCATCCCGGGAAATGCGGGACTAAAGTAGGAGTAGAAGGGTTCAAGATTTTCCACAAAAACAATCAACTGCGCAACCTGAACCGATCGTTTCATTTCTAAAATGGTCGGTTGGGACCTGAGCCGGTCGGTTGACACCTCAACCGATCGGTTGGGACCCATGAAATGGTCGGTTCACTTCTGAACCGGTCGGTTCATGGTCCTGATCAGTTCCCGATTGACTTTTCCTCTTTTGTTTCGAATTGGTACCAAATACCAATCCTTGTTCCAATCAAATTGGGTGAGTGAAATGAAAATAAATTTCTCGCCAACCTGACTTTCCCAACTTGCTCGGTTGGACCATTTGAACTGATCATTTCAACATTTGAAGCGATTGTTTCACCCTGTCCATCAGCCGATCGACTCACCATCTGAGCCGATCGGTTCACCAAGCTCAGTTGATCGGTTCATCACATGAGCCGATCGGTTGGGAGTGCAGATTGTGCAGAATCAGTCAATTGCAGTTTCAATCAATCTGATACTCCAATCAATGTGTCCAACACCTTGAGCATTATGACATTGAGCTATCAATTAATTGAGTGTTTAATTGAACTACTAAACTCCTTTAGTAATCAATCTAAACATTGTTTGTGGATAAAACTCCTCTTCCAGGTTAAATCCTATGTGTGTGACCTTGCAGGTCCATTTCACGTTGGCAGTGAAAGTCCATAACACTTATGACTTCACAAGAAAAGAGCGGTGCCTAGTCACACATCAGTGCTACCCTAGTCAAATAGAAAGTTGGAGAACAACTTTCAATCCTACAATCTATGAATGGTGTTACAGTGAATGTATAATTCCTTTGTCACTGATATCTCGAATGAACTCGGGGCATGGAATAGTCATCCTTTCAACATTCATTCACTTTCTTGATCTCAGAGTAGATTGGAAGAGATATGTATGACATCAATATCACATACTGATTCACACATGCGTGCACGCCTTTCTCAATCCTACTCATCAAGTGGCCATGGATATCAAACTCCCTTAGGAGGGACAAATCCCATATCTATCAATCACCCCTCAAAAGCCCCATGTGTCAAAGCCACCCAATCATCACCTTTATAACAGCCCATGTTTCAGGACTGCATTTGATGATGTCAAAGTGTGCCCAACGACATGTGTTGAGTGTAGTGATTTTAGGTCAAAGAATCACACTCACCACCATCACTGTGAGTACTGACTATGACTACCATGTCATGGTTCCATGTGTCAAACTCACGGTGGGTCTGTCCGGTACACTTGTTCTCTAACAAGTACCTATGTGTTTGGTTTGATATCTCTATATCATGACTAATGAGATTCTGTCATCAACCAACACCACAATCTAGTCTTGTGTGTCATTGCTGTCTATCTACCTTCCACAATGACATCTGAGTAGGGACATAACAAGAATGTACAAACTCTTAGCATCCGTATGATTTCATCGTTCAGGTCCTTAACCTGAAAGCATATGCCATTGAGTACTGTCATTCTCTAGACATTCAATCTATTCTATCACTATCTCATATGACTGAACCAAAAAGAATTGGAAGCTTGCCTTTAATGTTTATAAAATAAATCTTAATGTATCCCACCAATCATCCCATGATTGGATCTCAGGGCATACATACCAACAATGTAGAGTTCGATCCAACAATTGCCAAAACTTTTTTATTGGTTGATCATGAATCAGTCTTGGATCATGATAAAGAAGTCTTCTATTTTTCTTGAATGAAGTTATATATCCCTCTTAAATTTAATACATATGTAAAGAATAATGAGGAGTCCTACTTGTTAAATGTAAACATGCTCTTGAAGACCCTCCAATTAGAAACTTAATAAATCAACAGATAATTGGTTCTGTTAGATTTTAGGACCAATGTCCATTATTTAGTGGAATTATGCTTCCACGACATTATGTAGAGATAAGTGACTGAGGTCCCCTAATAGACTAGCAATTTATGTTAATGTTGACTTTTTTTATTTTAAATGATGAGAACACATGCTCACCTAACCATAAAATGATATACCAAGTACCTAATTTGTTTGAGAAATCTTCTTAAAATGACATACCTTGTTGAGTAAATTTGGATCCAAGCATTTTTATCTTTTGAACTACTTTTTGACATTTTATATCTCCTTGAATACATTTGAAGTAAATATTAAGTACATAGGGAATATTTATTGAACTTTTGAATATTGTATAAGTCTTCTAGACTGATCCATACATTTTTTATCCATGCAAATTTATTCCATAGGGGAATGAATGGAAACTCCCTACTGAGTTTTGAAGCAAGATGACTAGGTGCCCTTTGTGGCTGTCATTATGTTTACTTATTGCACTGTAACAATCATTGTAAGTCCCATGTTTGTAGACAAGTTTGTATGTTTGATGTTTTGGATTGTTAAGAACACTTAAATGATGATATTTATCCCTTCATCATGGAAATTATTATGGGTTTCAATAACAAGATATGGGAATGTCAATGATATTAATCTGGTCATCACATGATATAGTATTAGTGCCATTTAATAATCAAAACTAGTCATCTTCACTAACCTTAGGAAGACTTAATAACATATAAGTCATAGTTTACCATCTTATAGGTCTAGATCTGCATCAAGGTGATCCAACCCTGACAATGGGAGGGAATACTCTCAAAAACTATTATAGGTATGATTTGTCTATCTCAAACATGACTCCTCACCAAGACCTAAAGGACCCATTTCACCTCCAAAGAGTGATGTTGATAAGAGACAAGAGCTTTTGGTGGGCATCTTTGGGAATGCATTGGATTGGTTCCTAAAAAAATCAAAAATTTCAAAGTACACCTACCTGATGGACTTCCTCGAGGTGAATCCAAATGATTTCCCAAGGGAGAGTGAACGACAAAGTGGAGAAAGTTAAGGAATAGATAATCTCTATCAAAGACATATTGCAAAGTGTGAACTACCCAAAGAAGTACTAGGTGAAGTTTGTTGCTTTCATGCTCAAAGGTTTTGGTTGGGCGGTAGAACTACACCAACTCTCAACCTAAGGAAGAAACACTGCCAAACTAACATCAATTCAAAGTGATATTTCACAACAAGTACATCCCCCTATAAGCCTTCATCAATAAGTAAAATGAGTTAAACTCCATCAGACAAGGGGGAGCTTTGATCGTCGACTACTTTCAACACTTCGCTCTCTTGGATCATTATGCCACTATGCTGACCAAAAAGAGGAAGATCTAAGTCTTCATGGATGGGATGATTAGATTGTTGAGTGATTTATTGGGACCCCAAATAGGGATGTCAATGGAGAGGGTATGGTAAGGGTAAAGGTTTACCCTTACCCTTACCCTTACCCTCCACAAAGGGGCAGGTAATGGTATGGGTAGTTACCCTTCTCATAAATCCTCTTATCCTCCCCTTACCCTTACTCTCTTCTCTACTGGATAAATAGGGAGGATAAGGGTAAACAGATAATTGTGTTGCATTTAAACATGCTATATATTACCTACATGTGGATTACACCCATAATAGATCATAATTACATAGTTAAATGTTATTACCATACTTTGTTTACAAAAACACTTGTTTCTCAACATCCTGTGATTACAACTACATCAACAAATACTTTTATACAACAAAAGTGAATGGATCCCACTAGATTTATTGTAATTTTAACATTTTCTTCACATACAACAAAAAAATACATTAATTCATACTAAAAAAACTTTAAAAACACAAGATCATACTAAATAATACAATATCTCTTCAACTAATTCACAATCCCTAAGTTACATTAGGTATGTTACTACCTAAAACTTGCAAATAAATTAATATAGATTTTGGATGGAGTTCAACATCCTGATGAATGCAACATTGAGTATTATTAAGAAAGGAAATATGAAAAAATATCAAGCAGCAGAACATGACATATCATGTAGTACACCAAGATGTCCTTTATAGAAAAAGAACATGTCAACGGCTTAGTTTTTCTGGAAAAAAGAGATCCATAAGATATACTCATCAATAAACCAACATGTTTCTTTTCCACACTATAAAATCTAAGTTACTATTAGATCAAACATTAATAAAAGAGATGTAGTTCATGCAACATAGGGAGAGGGGGTAGGTATATAGTAAACAATTATTGAAAAAAAGGTAAATAGAAACAAAATGTGAGAAAAATTATAAATTCGTCTTTCTCCTAGAGCCACTCTCGTTCCATGGATGGATATCAATAAGAGATATATCTACTGTGAGTTTTTGGACTCTGATATTGGCCTGGACCATTGCAACTAATAAATCCCTCTATAAACATTTGATAAACTTCTATTGAACCAAGGCACTAGTTGTGATGACGTGACCTTTTCTCTCTCCTCTATTGATTTCTTTCTCTCTCATTGAGTGTCCTCTTTCTCAATTCAATGCCAATTTCATAATTTGAATGTGATGATGCTCCGATTTGGTCACATAAAAAATCATTTTCACCATGTGTGACATTAATTTGCACTTCTATCTATGTTTCATGAGTTAATGTACTTTGATCCATAATGTATTTCATGTTGTTTATCTTTTGATTATTTTTCTAACAGTACCAAGATCGTCTCAATCGGGCAATCATAACCAAAATTATGGCCACACAAATATTACTACTTTAATCTTAGTTTAATTGATTTTATTTCAATTTTTAACCTTTATTGGGCCCAATTTTGCCTGCTGCCCAACCACTTCCTTAGCTTGGGTAGGTGAGTGCAGATTCTCACCACCATTGGATTGGGCACGGATCATGACAAACCCTCCATCCGACACCTCTCCTTCGTCTTCCTCATTGCTCCATACACTATAGAGTAGTGCTTTCCGATGACCAATAGACACCCTCCTTGGATTCATAGAATGATAAAAACTTAGACAAAAGCATCAAATTAGCTCCCTCTCTCATTCCCCTTAGTTTTCTACTCATTTCTTGCCCTAAAATGGCTTTTTGATAGTCATCTCCTTTTTTCCAGCCCTAGGGTGCCACCATGTTTCCCTAGTTCAGATTTCTCTTCCAAGAACACCAGACACCCTAAAAGCATGCCCTCTGACCTTGCCTAGCCCATACAAAGCTGAATGATAGGTTGTTGGGGTGTTTCCCTCCCTCGAAGACCAGGTTGCGGTCGCTTGCGGCAAGCAGCACCACACAGGCGCC
This sequence comes from Alisma plantago-aquatica, assembly GCA_963693085.1. Classification (NCBI taxonomy): domain Eukaryota; kingdom Viridiplantae; phylum Streptophyta; class Magnoliopsida; order Alismatales; family Alismataceae; genus Alisma; species Alisma plantago-aquatica. The sequence continues at coordinate 887,410,893 of OY856410.1, forward strand.
ACCATGTGTGGGCCTTTTCCAATTGAGTGGTGGACAATGTCTAGCGGTGATCGAGGGTAGGTACTAGCCGCATCGAAGTGCTTGGTGCTTCTAGACCAGCACTGAGATGCATGGAATTCGGATCCAAGGATGTAGGATGCCACTTCCGTTAGATCGAGAGAATGATCAGCTGTTGACTCTGATCGAACGACCCTTTGTGCACCACATTTCGGGCCATTCCTATACTCCCCCCTCTCTCTACTGTGAGTGGGTGTGCCCCACCTCATCCACTCGATCACGGATGTTCCAAGAAGGACACACCATCAATGGTGTTGAGCATCACATAAATAAAGGTGACACCCCCTCTTACATCTAATATAGTTTTCATGCATATCTTCAGAAATGCATATCTCTTAGCTCCTGAGGCCAAAAAATACGAAAAAATATACCATTTTGATCGTTTTGAAAAGATCTAAAACCTAGGCATGGTTGCATGACCTGAATGTGATCCTTGTTCTCCTAATTTGCTAAAATACGAACTTTGATTTTCTTTGACCATGTTCAATGCATGATTATGATTATAGATTGAAACTTTGGTGCATTTTGACCCTATTAATCATCACATTTGTATACCTTATGCTCTTGTGACCCTAATGAAGGTCCTAACCACCTCAGTTCTCACAAATGCCTCCTTTTTGTACATATGTGACTAAATTGGGCTATAATGAGGTACTTTTCCCTTTTGATTCTAGCATTTCTACCTAATGAATCCAAATGCTTAACCAATCATGTGATCAATAAATTTATGATGTTGGAGCTCTTGGGAAACCTTATAACCTTTCTTAAACTATTGATGACTTAAGAGGCATAAATTTGACCCCCCCTTTGTTTTGGTGTATGAGGATACCTTAATTTAGATATGGAATGTTGGTTTTGTTATACCCCGTAACCCTTTATATTCTTAAACTCAGTAATTGCATGATGTTTGTTGGCCCTAATTCTCAAGTTTCACACTATGTCTTGTTATGAGGTTACAAGTGACTCTAAGCCCACTGGTGTTGACCTAGTGTGACAAATATGACATACTTTCCTTTCTTGTGCTCTAATATCATGTGAATATGGTTTTATGCACTCCCTCCAATCAGATTCAAATCTATTAGTCTTGTTTCTCCTTGATGTGGATGTCCACCTAAGTCCATTGCAAACCTTTATGGCATATGAACTATGCTTACATTTGCACAAATGTTGATACCCAAGGTTGGGAATTTTGATGTCTAAAACATAGGGGACATCCACCCATATTAGAATGTGTTTCTCATGTCCATACTTTCTCTATCTAAATCATGATTTATGCTTGGATCCTTTATCTTGTTTTGATCATAACCTTGTATGCTCTATTATGAGTCTTTGACCCTATAATGTGCATAGGTTACCTAAATCTTGATATGATCATATAAAGTGCATGGAATCTCATAGTGACTTGAAACTTGAACCCCGCATTCATGATGACCTCTAAATGATTTTAAAATAATTAAACATATAATTAACCAACCAAGAATCTATCTTGGACAAAAACCCAAAAATAAATCTAGTTAGGGTTAATGATGAGAATCTATTGCATATATGTAATCTTGTGCATAACCAGGTGTTCCTTGAGATCTAGATGGCCAAGGATATGTTATGAAATATCTGAAATCATGTTTGGGATATAAAAATTATATGACTATGGCATTCTCACTTGAAATGTGATACATATATATGCTTGTTTACTTGCTCAAATGTTGCCATGTAGTATTCTAATATGTACTCGATGCTTGTCTCATCTCGTTGTTTTATAACCTGCACACATAACATAGAACTCCATTATAAAAGTGTTGAAACATGATTTTTCTCAATGATTTTGGTTATTGAGGTCCCTCATGTATAAAAGGGTTAACTACTCTTGAGCACCCTTATGGATCCTTCCAATGGGAAGTTGATCAAAGGCCTTAAGATACATGATATTGATGGTATAATTGGATTAAATTGACATAAAATATGGGCTCTTGCTTTGCTAAGTATTTAACTTATTTATTCTTATTTGTTACTTTTGCAAATCTTTTCAAATTATGCAAATATTATCTATATGTATCTTTTATCCCTATACTCATCACCTAGTGTACTTGACCTGCCTTGTTTCACATATTTTATAGGTTTAGAGATGGCTAGAAGTGATGGGCTTGGTTAGTTGTGTCAATGTCATTGTTGTGAGATCCCTAGAATACATGAGCAGGCTTGCAAAGTTGTACTCTTGAATATGTAACTAAAATCATGTAATAAAGTAATGCAGTTATTAATTATACTTGTTGAGTGTTGAGATTGTGGTTGGTGATTTTAGCTTGTTATATGTTCATGTATGTTAAACTTTATGATTCCACATTCGCGGTTTGTTAATACCATGCTAGGGATGGATGCCTAGGTCCTATCACCATTGACTGTGTAGTCAAGTGGAGTTAGGATTTGGGTAACAAATAGTTCTGTGAATCTAGTTGGTGGTGTGAGGCCACAATTGGGTGACAAAAAAGGGAATATGAAGTGGTCGTCATTGAAATAAAGCAAGCTTGACTGTTAGCATGGTCATAGGAACCTAAGTGGCATGGAATACTGATGACTTTTATCCGTGGTAATAGGCTCGACGCTTGCAACTAGAGCTAGGGTCCTATGAAAATATAAGAAGAATGGCACATGGAGTCAGCAAGTGGAGAAGTGAAGTACCAGAGTGGGGAGGAAGTATAAATCCAAGATGGAAAGGAACCATCTACACTATGCTGGCACAATAGTTGTTGGATTTCCAATATCAGAGTCAATGCCAATCCTTCACAAGGTGCAAGGTGGCGGCCACTACTAGGGACATTGACTCTTAAAACCCTATGAAGCCTTATATTGGCTGCCAATGTTGAGTATCCAAGGATCGATTGATTAGGTATACATAGGGATGGCCGGCTTATTAGCCATAATCACTCAATATATATATATATATATATATATATATATATATATATATTCAATTTATCTATGGGTAGAAGGGTAAAAGGCATGGATAATGTTCATCCCTTACCCTCCTCTATTAAAGATGTAGGGAAATGGGTAATTAGTAAATGGGTAGCGAGTAAAAAAAACCTTTACCCTTACCCTTACCCTTACCCTACATGGTATGGATAAATGGTAAATGGGTAACAACCTCCCCATTGACAACCCTGACCCTAAATGTTTCTGATCTTCAAGCAACCAGTTGTTAAGGCTCAATATATGGAGATGCATCAATAAACACCTATCAATAATGACAACTCAACCCAACAAGGCACAATAAGAACAACCTATTGACTTGAGAGTTATAAATTGTCCATTGTTTGATAATAACTTAACCATTCCATTGATATGTATCTAATATGTTTGTTCGAGACTGATTTCAGATATTAGGTACATGAAAAGGATCAAATTACACAAGCCTTAGCTTGTCCAAAGAAGTCAAAAGTAATGCAAATGCACTTTTGTGGAAAACACTCCAAACCACCTTAAAATATTTTTGTAAATATTTGTATTGATGATATGACTTGTAACTAAGATGAGAAAAAGTAAAAGACACTTATTTCCATTGTTTCATCACTTAAAAATCATTTTGAAAAATTTGTCACAGCAACTTAATCGGTCAACTTTGCATCTCGACCAATTTGTGATGGATTTTTGGAAATGGTTGCATCGGTCGAGTTGTACACTCACAGAATGTGACCGACCAACTTTCTGACCAAAGTTGATTTTAGGTGATCTATCGAGTTACCTCAAGACAAACTCTACTGATAGTTTGAAAATTGGCTTTGTCAGTTAGTGGATCAGTTGAGTTACCTTTATTGAAACTCGACCGAATGCACTGTACACAAAACACAAAAGAGGTGATTACAAGCGTTGGAGAGTTGTTAGAAACAAAAATAGATCTGTTGCAAGTTGTAAAATGGCTAGTTTTAATTCATTAGTGATCCCATACTCAAAGGAACACCCCCAGCTATGAATAGGACCTCTTGGAGTTAATTCCAAGATTTCTCATTCATGCTATGCTTGGTCCGTTCTATAATTGAGCATGCTAAGCCCGTTTGAGCCCCTTTCTCTCTCTCATTTACAAAGCATTTTGTCATTATGAGTGAGTTAGGCATGTTGTAAGAGAGATACCTCATTGTTACCTTATAAAGCTCTCCATCTTTCCATCTTCCCAATCCCCTTTATCAAAGAGCAAAGGCTGAAGTGATATTCTCTGAGTGAAGGAGGGGTTGCTGTTCTTCTTCAAGGCTAAAGGAGTGAAGATCTTCTCCAAGTTTAGGAGAAGGACAAGGCGGAAGATCCAAGGAGCTTGGTGGGTAAATTCTCAGGGCTGAAGACTTGTTGCAAGTAGAAGATGTCCTAGGAGAAGGAATTGAGCTGCTTGCAAGAATGGGTAAGACATGTTGTGAGGTAGAAGACTAGATCTTGGGTAGGTAAGCCCTTGGATGTAAGGTGGTCTTCTTGTATCTCTTATAATGAAATATAAGTATACATGGGTTGTAAAGTCCTAGAGGTTGACCTCTCTAGGTAGTGGATTGACAGTCTACTAGTTTGGAGATTGGAATCACTCTAAACACCTTGTCCAAGTGTTTGTTTCAATCTCTCTCATCCTTGCTATGTTTGTTAGACAATATTTAAAATTCACTTTTAGCGTTTGGTTTCAATTAATACAATTTGAAGGTCTAAATATTCTTGTGCATGTTTTGAAGCCCTATTCACCCCCTCTAGATCCCTAGACTCAACAAGTGGTATAAGAGCAAGGATCCTCTCCAACAAATCTCTTATGAGATGAGAAGATGGGTAAGAACGTACTTGGTTCTCTCAACCTAGAGGGAGAATTCTCCACGCGCCCCCAGTCTTTGACGACACCAACTTCCTCTATTGGAAGTGACAAATGCAATTTTACATTCAAGTATTGAAGCATATTCAACTCTATGAGCCTCTTTATATGCATGGCAGTTTTGTCTCGACAACTCGTTAGTTTGACACTACAGATGTCCATTAGAGATAGAGAAGTTTTTTCTTGATAACTGTGATTGTGGGATAGTGATTCCTAGTTTTTATTGGTTAAGAATTGTGTTTTGTAGTATTTGATGTTGGCATTGAGATAACTTAATTGTTATAAGTGTGCATATTAGATCAATGAATTTGCATCCTTCTTTGATAAACTACTCATTGACTCTTGAAAAATCAAAGAGGTTGTGGCAAAGATGTGGTCAAATCAGCAGAGGGTGACTCGTGACACTTTTGTTGTTGATAGGGACTTATCCTCAGGATTCTTGGAATGATCTGCATCAACATATATGATGGTCATAACTTGTGATCATTTAGGAGGATTGACATGAGGTTTTAATCTCTTTAGAGTTTTTTGTGAATGGATTTTGTTTTTGTTGGTACAAGGTGCCAAGTTTTGTAAGAGGTATATTTTGAAATAAAAGGTTTATTTTTTGTTCATGATATGCGACATAAGATTTGGGTAGTTCTTTAACTATGCATGTGGACTTAGGCCCCTTTTTAATTTTTAGGTACTTATCACTATGAGTCCTTGTGACGAATTAGATGGCCCAGATCGATATAGATCTATTTCTTGTGTGTTCAATGCGTCAATGATGGTTATGCCTTTTTAGTTTTTTTAGGAAAATAACACCCGTCCAGGTCATCCCTCTTCTCCCATTTCCCTTGCTGAAGTTAGAAGGTTGAAACCCCAAGAATTTTAATCTTTCACACACTTTGATATTATACTTGTGGGTGATTCCTCCCTTTGAATGTTTGTATCCCATTTTGTTACTAAAATGTAACATTCATTCTTGGGGAGAAGATGGATTACTAGCTCTACTGGACTAGGATGCCATTCTAGGTGCTAAAGTCATGCTATGTAATAGGTGTATAGGAGGAAATTCCCTACCTAGTTGGGCCAAGGCTCTAGGTGTCAAAGAGACCCCCAACATGATTTAGTGTAATAATCCATGAAAAGCATATGCCTTCCTGGTTAAATAGTTATTTTGTGATTTTTTTGATAGATATCCACATGATGTGGATCATTTATTTTCATTTGTCATTAATGCCCAGGGCCTTAGTATGAAAGCTTAGGGTTCCATGAAGAATGAATAGGGTTTTCCTAGTAAGGGTTTTCCTAGTATGCAAAGATTACTCTCACCCCTTTGATAGATGATGCACAAACAACCACATGGTATTTTAATTTATACTTCAGTCCTCTTGTCCTTTCCTTTCCAAGTGGATTTGAGATTATGTCATCTTTAGTGTTATGTGATTTCCATCCGAATATAGGTGTTAGGAATCATAGATCATGAGAGACATATATAACTTGCCTTGGGGACTCATAATTTCATCCAACATTCTACGATTGATGTCATAATGATCTTGCCGTTTCACCTTACCTTATTTGCAATTATGAAAACTTTTTTAATTATTAAGATTGACCTATTTTGAGGAGTTAATTTAGGTTGGTGATGCATTGGGGCCATGATGCACCCGATAATTGACATTTTCACCGGATATTTATTATGGATTTTTGTGCACTTTTTGCTTATTTTCATATTAATTTGTGCATTATTCATCATAATTATCATGTGACACCTAATTGCATCAAATAAATGTATTTTTAACGTTTCTATTGGATTCATTATTGTTTAGGAGCTTATGTTTGTTTGTGCGAATTTCAAGTGAATCTATAAGAAACTACACAACTCGTTACTACTGGCTTGACTGTTTGTGGTACCAACACTTTCTCCGAAAGGAACCATGTTGAATTAGAAAGACTCGATAGTACCAACCAAGGAATTTGATACTAACAACAAACTCATAGCAAGGAATCAGAAACTCTTGAAGAAATCCCAATACTACCAACATCAACTTAGAAGTACTAATAACTGCACAGGTGACCACAACTATCAAAGGTGTTGGTAGTACCGAAACCCAGTCGATAGTACTAATACAGTGAGGTCAAGTAGATCCAATAATTGTGTTTAATTTGACGATTGGGAATTAATAACATCCTAAGTCACTTCTATGACATAGGGGGATTTTAGTCAAACCTAGGTATCTCATTCTATTCAATTGTACAAGCAAATATGGAGTGAGACATAGGGTAGGTACTCCATATCACCCGCAAACCTAGGACACATTGGGGTGTCTAATAGGGAGATAAAGAAGATTTAGGAAAAGACAATATCAACCAATAGGACAAACTGGAGTATGCAACTTAATGATGCTCTTTGGGCATATAGGATTGCCTATAAGTCACCTATAGGAACCACTCCTTTTAGTTTGGTTTATGGGAGAGATTTTCATTTACCCATAGAGTTAGAGCATAAAGCCAAGTGGGCCCAGAGGAAATAGAATTACAATTTAGATGATGTAGGGAGAAAGAGAATCCTATAATTGAATGAGTTGGATGAGATGAGGTTTGATTCCTATGAAAGCTCCAGGATCTACAAAGAGACAACAAAGTAGATCCATGATCACCACATCTTGCATAGATTCTTCACTTTAGGACAGAAGGGGCTTTTGTTCAATTCTAGGTTGAAATTACACCCTCGTAAATTGAGGTATAGATGGGGTAGTCCTTTTGTGGTATTCAAAGCTTTTCCTCATGGGGTATTGGAGACTAGTAATGGACCCGATCCATTCCTTATAAATGGCCAAAGACTGAAACACTACTTTGGGGGCGAATTGCCAAGGAAAGAAGAGGAGTTGAAGATCATTGAGCTTGAGTGATCTTTTATGCTTTTTTCGTATAACCTAGGGAATAAAAAAGGGCACTTGTTGGAGGATACCCAACCATCTTTTTGATCGTTACATTCAAGTTAGTAGTTTTATAGTTTTATCAATTAATTAGTTTCATATAAAAAACGTGCCTTGATCATTTTGCTTGGTGCACAAGATGAGCTTAAGATGGTAGGACCGACACATATGCATGATTGATGGGGTTGTTTTTCACAAAAGATTGATAGTACCAACAACATTATTGGTAGTACTAACAACATCATAGGGAGACTAAGAAATTTCTTAGTGGTACCAACTACAAGCTCAGTAGCACCGACATTTTGTAGAAGAGGGGCTGAGTTAACTCATAAGAACTCACTACTATCGACATCCGACTCAGTAGTACGGCCAACCAGCTCCAAGTTTGAAATACTGAGACAATCCTCAGAGGTATCGAAAAATTGAATGACTTTGTACTACTGACATAAAGTCGGTAGTACCGAAAATAAAAGACCAGAATCCATGGGAGTGCCAATGACGATCAAAAATTTTCACATCAGACAATCGATAGTACTGATCCGTTGTGCATATCTTGAAATCGGTAACACCGACACATGGCGATCCTTGTCTACCGACAGTGATGAATGAGGAGCATTAGTATCAATGTCTAGTACAGATTCACGTGGATCATGGAGAAAAAAGCAGTACTACCGACGCATCAGTATCAGGCTGGTCGGAGGTTATATAAGAAGGGGTGTGTGTATTGTTTTTTATACACTTTCAATACTCCTCTCTCAAAATGGATTTTGCAAGCAACTGCGGGAAATAAGAGTATTCTCCAAGCCTCTTTTTCTCCATCCCCTTCTTGTACCAATGTGATGGCATCCATGCGAGGTTCTTCTTCATTAGTAGGGCATAACGAGTTGGTTCCCAAACCAACCCGCATTGCCCATCTCAAAATTGATGTGAAGAAGATATAAGATGTCCTGATGAAAAGATAGAGTACTTCGACGTGGTATGGATACTGTGCATTCCTTGACTCCTTGGACGTCATCAACAATCAACATTGGGTTTGTGAGTATTAGGAGTTGGGTGACAATCACCCGTTCTTCAGTGATTGGCTCACCTTCCCAGAGCTCATCAGTGAGTTCTTCGCCTTGTTGTTGATATGTTGCATCCCTTAGCATGGGGATGAAGGGAGGAAAGACCGAGTTAAATTTCATCTCTTCAACACCGAATATCAACTGATGTTGTGGAAATTCAACACCATCTATGAGTGGCCACTAGGTGAAGTATGCTTCATCCCCAATAACTTTGACTTCAAGGGTGCATTGGAACTTTTGACGGAGGTGCTAGAGGGATACCACATCAGCTAACATACCAACTCCATCACTGACATTGAGAACCCATTTGCTCACATCCTGCATTGCTTCCTCACCAACACCATCTTCACAAAGTCAAGTAAGGGGCAGGGGAAGTAACATATCATTTCTTCCTCTAGAACTTGCTAGAATTGGGAGGAAAGAATGTGGACTTTGGTTCTTTCTTCCTCCAACACATGATGCTGATGAAGATACTGGTGCAAAGGAATCCTCCCATCCATTTAGAAGGACTTATCACTAAAATATAAATGCATCTTAACATTGACCTATCCACCTCAAGATACCATAAGGATGCTCCCAAGTTGGACCTAAAATATTTCAAGAGTGAATCTCCTTAACCTGTGTCAGGGGATAGTGTACGCGTGTTGTATGGTGGATGTCCAGTACAAGGAGAGGGAGCTCCTTGATCCGTTCTTCTACTTGCAAGGCATGTATCACATGAGGTGGCTTGTAGAGGATGACTCGAAGGATGATGGAGAAGAAGATGATGACAAGTAAGAGAAATAACAGGAGCAAGAAGAAGAAAATGAGGATGAGGTCACCATCCCAATCACAAGGAGCAAGGAACCCTACAAGCAATCTATAATACATGGAGCCTTTAGTTCTTCTACTACACCATCTGCCCAGGAGGATGATCCCTATTCAATAGCATGTATGTATGTCATGCTTCAGGAGATCCAGTAGGGGAAACATCAGCAAACTACTACACTAGAGGGCATCCATGATGTCCAAGGACAACTCTCTCAAAACCAACAGGCGATCTTTGAAAATGAGTGACTTCTCTTGGCCAACCAATAGCACATGCACACACACCTACAATGAATGGAGAACAATCAGCAGTCGTTCTTTTACAAGTATTGGAGTCAGGGCTACTTAGGTGGATATCCACAGCCTTCATAGATGCCACCACCACCCCAGACTTTCCAGGGGACCTTCTACCTGCACGATCCTACCATGCCACAACCTCAACCACCACCATTTTTATCGGTACCACTATTTACCTCTTAAGTTGGATTTTGACTATGAGGACATAATAAAGTTCAAGCTTAGGAGGGGTCTTGGAACAACTATATCCTTTAGATGTTTTTTAGTCTTTATTTGGTTTTTAGGTTTTATTTGTTTCAAGTTGTAGGATCCACAATCTATCTAATGTAATAGTGGACTTTAATTCATGATTCATGTTGTCATGTGCTTTCGTGTGTTTGCAATGGAAACTTGAAAAAAAATGAAAAATGGCTTAGTTGCAAATATATGTAGTTACATCACCTAGAGGAAGTGTATGGGTTAGTAAGATCTTTGACACTTGATATGAATAGAAATATTAGTTGTTCATGTAATGTGGATGAAGATGCAGTTTGAGAATGAATTGATCTAATAACTAAGGGACCTTAAATTGAAATTTAAGAAAAAAATCCTAAGGTTACCCTATACACCGGTCATTGGAGAGGCACATATCACAGTTCATGAAAGGCATTGTCTCTTAATTATGCGATTCCATCCATTTTCCACTCATTTTGACCCACCACCTTAAGATGATCAAGTAAAACCTGGATTATTTCCTTTTCATTGCATTGCATGGCATAATATGTGACATGATAGATAGTTTCTCTTGTATTGCATTAGTTACAAAATGAAAAAATTATATGCACAAACAACTTATGTGCATTTCATCTAGTTTCATAACAATTACATGTAGATTGCATACATTTTTCATCATTCATTTTTACATCATGTGGTTTTTGTTTTCTTTTAAATCAAGAGTACAGAGATATACTTCCATACCTACAGAAAGAAAAGATGAAAAGAAAAAAATGAATGAGATTTGTTAGTGAAGCCCAAGCATAACTTTCCATTATGCTAAAATAGTGGGCCAATGGAAAAATGTAATGTTTTGAGACAAAGAGGGAGAAATGATGCCCGAAACACTTCACAAGGAAATGGAAACATTCACATGATATATTCTCATATTTACTTCATTATCATTCATTTAATGAGATTTTTTATACATGCATCATTTGATCCATGATATTAGCCATTAGGATTCATGCATTTCTCATTATCTTCACCATATAGGTTCATCATGTTTTATTTTTGCATAAATGATTCATATGTTACTTATGGTTCTTCCCAAGCCACATCTTTTGTTCCATCCATTGCTCTTATTTGTAGGCCACATATATGATGGATCTCCTCATTCATTCTTATAAGGAGAACTGCTTCCATGTAGTTGGTAGTTAGGAAAGTATAATGTAGATATGGAATCACATGATGCACCAAGTGAATGCCTGATTGACTATGATATTAATTTCTCTATTGATTGTGTTTCACTTATTTAAGGGTGGATATATTTTATGGATATTTTTGGTTGCTTGAGAGTAGTTGATTGTTTAGTGGCCAGTAAAGGTCAGTTTGGGACCACCAGGTGGGGATAGTTGAGAAAACAACTAATATTTCATCTCTTTTTTTGAGTTGTCTCAAATAGATTTGAGGGTGTGATTGCTTGAGAATGAGCAACATTTAAGGTTGGGTGAGTTTGATGAACCAGATAATTGATGTTTTTACACACTATTTATTATGGATTTTTTGCTTATTGTCATATTAATTTGTGCATTATTGATTATTGTTATCTTGTAAACCTAATTTCATCAAATAAATGTATTTTGAATGTTTCTGTTGGATTCATTATTATTTTTGGAGCTTATGTTCATTTTTGTGAATTTCATGTGAATATGTAAGAAACTACCCAGCTCGGTACTACCAACTTGAATGTCAGTGGCACCAGCTCTTTATCAGAAAGGAACAATGTTGAATCAGAAAGACTTGGTAGTACCGACCAAGGAAGTCGATACTACCAACAAACTCACAACAAGGAATCCAAAACTCTAAAAGAAATCTCGATACTACCGACATCGACTTGGTAGTACTGAAAACTTCATAGGCGACTGCAACTATTGAAGGAGTCAATAGTACTGACACCCAATCGGTACATAGCGGGATCAAGCATATATGAAAATTGTGTTTAATCTAACAGTTGGTAATCAATGACTCCCTAAGTCTCTTCTATGAATTAGGGGGATTTTTTCCAAACCTAAGTATCTCGTTCTATTCCATTGTATGACAGTCGTGAGCAAGGAGAGGAGAAAGCGGAGAACAAAGTAACATTTGGGATGATTCAGGCATCTCTGGTGGATGGATTTGGAGCCTGAGGTTAGTGTATCAGCATGTTCATGTGAGGGGGTCATCCATACCATCTTCTTCTGTGGTTATTTTAGTTCTCTAATGTGCTTCACATTTGTCTTCTTCTCTCTTATGTACTTGACAATGGAAATCATGTTGGGCTAAATCCCTTCTTCCTTAGGACCCATATCTCGGTTGTGCATTGTAATTTACTATAATGCATTAATATATCTTTTATCTTAATTTTTAGGACATAAATCTATGAGAACATCACGAATATATCCACTTGATTACCATAGATAGTTTAATAGACCATTAATTGTTTCAAGAGTGGGATTAAGGGATCGAAAACTCATAGATTTACACATTTTATATCACACCTTGAGAAAGTGATTACGAATGTGAAGAGAATAACCTAGAGATTTTGGTAAAACACGTAACTAATACCATAATTGCTATGAGAGTGAGATTGGTATTAGTATAGGTGGAAAAGTATGCCACAAGAGTGGGTAGTTCTTGCTACAAGTCTCTTTATCCATGGTTAGGATAGATAATTATTAATGATATGATGTTAATTGCAATGTGAACTGAGGTGAAACCATAATCCTAAGGAATTCACTCCACTTGAGATAAAAAACCAGTAATCTTAGATTTATTTTCTGTATTTTAGATAATTAAACATTCACTCAAAGTTTTCATCAACTTAACTGATCGCATCTTAGTTAGTAGTAGTCTCTGGAGAATGTTTCCCTGAGTTTAACATCCATGCCTCTTTGGGCATATATTACATTGATATGTATACTTGCGTTTAACATGTGGTTTACACGTATCAGGCCTCATGAAAGTAGTAGTGCTCCTTCCATTCTAGGCCATATGGTTCTACTTTATCCTCTTCACTTCATGGGCTCGAGAGACACATCAAGATACTCAAGTAAATTTTAGGTGTATTTTATAGGGATAGGAGTTTTTTCTCTATTATGTGGCTCTTTTCTAGAGGCTTGTAGTCACAAATGCATTCTTGTCAACAGTATTAGCATTTGTCAAGGTTGGTATTTGTGTTATGAAGATGAATATCTCCATGCATGTCTTTCAGACAAAGTATGCCTCAACTGTAGATGTCATTGACGATATAAGTCCTTTCCCATTTAAGATTGGATTTTCCTGTAGAATTAGCATTTTGGATGAAATAAAGAACCAAATTATCCTTTAGAAAAGTGTGGGGCTGAACCTTCTTGTTGAATGCTTGATATGCTCCAACTTGATAAAATTATGCTTGATGTAGAGATCTTATTCATCCTTCTTATAGTATGTTGAGGCAATAGTCTCAGTCTTGAGCTCACTCCATCCCAAGAATCTCCAATTCTTGTATATATGAAGAGATGGGATCTAGACCTCAATTGGAAAAACTATTTATGTTCCCTATACAAGAGAATATGCCATATCTCATGTGGAAGCTCTAACAAAAATTCTATATTCCAAAGAGACATCAGTTGATTCTCATGTCAGTTGGCATTGAATCTAACTATCTTCTTGAGGATCTTTATTGAATTTTTGTTGGCAACTTCTATGGATCCATTCATCTGAGGATGATAAGGAGATCTTTGGTGGTGCTTGATCCCTAAAGAGCTCCCATACTATTTCATTGTTTTGTCTTTGAATTTTTTATAATTTCAGAAGATGATCTCATGCATATCATATATTGATTTATGATGTTGTTATTAAGGAATTTGATTACTTTCTGAGATGAAGCATTAATGGTGAACATTTTGTGAAGTAGTCTATTGCAACCATTATGAAACAATTCAAGTTTGATGCTTTAAGATTTATTTTTCCAATTGTATAGATTCCCCTAGAAGAAAATAGCCAAGGCATGGTCATGTTGTATAGCTTCCAATTATGCACGTTGATGTAGTTTCCACGGATATGGTAGGTTCAATATTCACAAACATATTGGCTGCAAAAAATTTACATGGTGTTCCAATAGTACCCCAAAAGTTGAATCTTCTTTTTTAGCATGACCCTTCTCATGTGGGTGTCACACAACACTCCATGGACTTCCTTCATAAGGGATTGTGCCTATAACTTCTCAACACACTAAAGGAGAGTTTGGCCAAAATATCTATGATATAATCTTCTACCTTTTGGACATATTGCATAAATTTTCATTTAAGCACTTATTGTTCTCTTCAATAAAGGCTTTCAAGGATGACTTGAATTTTGTCTTCTCTATGGTATTGACTGCATTGTCTATGACCATAAAATAGGTCGATTGAGTAATTTTTCGTGCTTCAAATGAGAAGTTTTTCTCCCCTTGGATGTCGATCCAAGAAGTAAGGGTAGTCAGAGCATTGACGAATGTGTTGTGATCTTTTCCTTTGAAGGGAAGGAAATATGCTCAAAATCTTGAGCAAGAGAACACATGTATTCTTTAAGGGACAAAGTTCTTCATGGGAGTCCTCTAATTGTTCTATATTTGAGATACCACAAGGAGGGAAATACTATAAACCTGAAGAAGATGTGCTCCTTGATATTTAACGAGCTAGACTCCAAGGATGCATGCTTCATACTCGAGATGTTGTTTGTGGTTTTGAATTCTAGTCATTTTGATATAGGAAACTACTCTATTTGTGGGTTTTAAAGGACCACTTATATTTTGACTCTTGACAACCTGAGTTTCTCTCTCTTCTAATGTACTCATTGTCTTTCTTCCAGGAACCTTTTTACTCAATTATATATCAATTGCATGGCTTCACTCTTTTGAAAATACAATTTGGTCACTTTATACTTCATGTTATGATATGTGACAATAAATTTCATGTTATCATAAGTTCTATGCTTCTAATACATCATCCTCTTGCAAGTAAAATTGAACCTCACTATTATTCCGTTCTTGATCTCTAATGCATACCATGTTGTATAAGATTTAATTATGAATCCAACAATGCAAAAATTGCCTCAATCGAACCTATATTGCCAAGTTGTGAATTTGTGAAGGCTTATTATTAAACCTTGCTTTATCTCTTTTATTTCATCTTTTTCAGCCTTCATGGAGTGGCCCGCCTTGGCCCCAACACTACAAGTGGCCCATTTGGCTTCCTTCTCACATTTTCATTTGACCATGATCCATCCTCATCCAATGGGAGCTAAAGATTGAAATGAGGTAGACCAAACCTCTAATTCAATGGTTCATGAGTTGTCTTTGACCTTTGTCAATACCACTATATCAGGGGGGTTTATGCACGCTATCTACCCCCTCTACACACCTCTTGGAGAAAAATTTGATGTCTCTTTCACTTTATTTCTGATTCCTCTCTCTTTTTCTTCTCTTCTCACATGAAATTTCTCCTTGGACCACCCTCACCCGCTCCTTCTTTTTCCTCCATAGCCATGAAAGACACCACAACTGCATTTTTTGGGCTTCTATCCTTAATATCGTGCGGCCTCAGGAACCTGCATCAAGCTCGTGAGGCTGAGCTAAGGGGAGGCGGATGGTTCACATGTCCACTAGTGGCCTGTAGTCTCTCCATTCTTCTCGTTAGAGCAAGTTGGTTGTCATGGAGTTGTGGCTCGATGGTAGCTAGAGTATGAACATGAGGTGTCACATCAGGAGAGAGTGCATTTGAATGCATGATAGTGGTAGAATATGTACCCTAGCAATCATAGAACACATGGCTCTAGTCGTAAGTGACATGTGCAACTTAGTGGGTGCCACATGTCCATGGACCCCAACACACATGTATACGTGAAGGGTGTAATGCGGGATGCTAGATCAACAACAAAAGGTCGTGGTCTTCCATCAAATGATATAGGTAACAACTCCCTATTTGAATAAAGTTCTAATACAAAACTTCCAAAAATGATTAATCTCATATTCTATGTCCAAGTAATACAAACTAATATAACACTTTGATCAACTCACCAAGATATACATCTTGGACTTGGTTCCAAGCCCTAGATGCCCTTATAATATCCATGTTTTCATAAACTCATGAACTTTTTCTTTTTTGGGTACATTAATGCATACATATAACTAATAAAGGACCAATAACTATCATCTTTAGACTCTAGACTTCCAGATCAGTAGCTTTTAAATACAATGGAGATCTTAATCATCCCTTTTACTAAATGGTTGACTCTTATGTAGATATGTAACTTGTTTTGGACTTCAAAGGTGAATCATAATTCTTTTAGGTGAATCTTTTGTTACGGAACCATTCTTACCCCAATCCCAATCACACTTCTTAGATAGTGGTAAAAGGATTGAAGCGCTTGTCCATGAGTGGCCCAATAGGATCTCACACACTAGCATATACAATAAAAGATAATAACTAAAAAACAAGAGATTTAAAGAAAAAACTAACCCAAAATAGGAGATATGTAGATTTACCCTTTTCATTAGATTATATCGAGTGCGGAAGCAATCTAGTCAAGGTTCCAATTGGTTTTCCTAAAATCAAGAAAATCAAGACACAAACAATTCTATTGCACGGTACACTATCAAAATCATGTAAAATAGTTTATGCAAAACAATACACTTGGCAAGACTTATATTCAAAAAGTATATTATTACGACCCCACCTTCCGGTAACCCCCAATTAAGGGAGACTGAGAGGTCGAAGCCGTACCCATAATTTTCGGATCAAAGGTTTGACATTTAACCAAGAACAATTATTAAATTTTAACAGACTAAACTGGAAAGCTGTAAGAAAAATAAACTTTTGCATACCTTTTTGAAATCTTGAATCTCTAAACTTCTATCCACTTATGTATTCTACTCTAACTAATCCTCCTTATATTTTACTTCATGTATTTCATAATATGACGATAGAATGTTTGTCCTTTTGGCTTGTACCTAAAATGTCGACAAATAAAACATCGGTCTGCCGAAGCTGGTATGTGGGGGAAATAATAAACGTGCAACTATGATAACAACATAATCATTCAATTAATCATTTAACAACCAAGATTACATTTTAAATATAGCTCCGCGATCCATGAGTACTCTATTCTCTGTGCTATCCCTGCAGTGGACCCGGATACTACCTTCCTTATGGTAGATCCCCATTAAACCCCTCATGGTCCCACCTATAGGTGAACCCATTTCTAGGGTTGAGTCACATGGCACTACTCATAAGTAGCCCACACCTTAACTCATGGCATGCTAATGGGTCTCATGGCACTACACTTGGTAGCCCAATTTCTAACCCACGATAACCTAGACCTTACTCTAGGTTACCCCTTTTTAGCCTTTTCAAGCCACAGAGGTGGTCCCGAATCTAGCCAGTTATACATGCATATTCATAGTGACAGTCATAGTCACTCTATAGTTGCATGAGATAAAAGCATCCAACAGTTATTTCAAGCCATGAGGGAAACGTCGATAGAATCCTTGGGAAACTAGTCGGGATAATCATAAGCGTAACCACATACCTGTATTTGCAGATTTGGATACAAAATTAACTTTGTAGAGAGAGCAAATCCAAACAATCAAGCAAATTGCACAGAAACCCTGAAATAAACATTCCAACTTCATTTTATCAAAATTTATTCAATATCATCATATTCTTTAGGGTTTCTATTCCAATTTTAGGATTTCCTTGGAAATTAGGGTTTTGCCTCCATTCATAGTTATTAAGAACCCTAATTCATCAAATCTACTTAAAACCTTTAAATTCTCCCATTTTAATATTCCCAACAGTCTTAGGATCATCATTTAGTAATTTGCTTCCTTAATCCAAAATATCATGGTTTTCCTCTTCTTTTACCTCAATTAGGGTTCCCATATGTATTATTCTTCATTTATGGATTAAAACCCTAAAACTACCAATTTTGTATACAAAACAGATGAAAACTCTATATTATTAATCAATAGGTTAATATCTTTCAAATTAACCTATTAGTCTTCAAAGATGTATCCTTCATATTCAATTTAGGGTTTCTAAGGTTTCCTACAAAACCCTAACCATCTCAATTATCTTCATTAAGAATTATCTAATCCAAACTATGTTCAAGAATCATTATATTATAGTTGTATTCTTGCAATATCAGATTATGACCACTAAAACTCATATTTATCCAAAATAGGGTTTTTGGTCCATTAAACCATGTTCATGATTGTAAAACCCTAAAATCAACATATGAATCATCCTTTTATGATTTCACTCTTCCCTTTACTCTTAACAGGTTAATGTTGATCAAAAACATTCTTGGGATTCATTACAATGTGTTTATCTCTTTCTAGGGTTTTTTCATCATTTAATACATTTAAAAGATATAAAACCCTATACTTTTTGAATAGCATGCATAATTAAGCTTCAAACATAATTTTTTTGTGTTCCTCTCGTTCTGAGGATAAAGTTTCATATAAGACTTGTTTTAATCCGAGTTACGATTAACTAGATATGAATTTTGTAAAGTTTACCTTTTTGGACAAATCAGAGGATGCCACATCACCTCTATCTCCATGCAAAGTAGTGATTTGGAAACATAACCAATTTACAAAGATACCCTCCATTAAGTGATTGGTTTTTTTAGTACGCGGAGTGCAGAAGCGTCAAACAGACATCTGAGCTTCTTCAACCTTACACAACCTAGCAGAATGGCCGACCTGCAGTAGGTTGCGGCCGTGTCCTCCCTCATCCATGGCCCTGATGGTTTCCGCCGACTCCTCCCTTAGCTTTGTCTCCCTCCGCCGTCCTTGGGGTGCCACCCAGATCACACCTAGCACAGCTGGCCGGAGCTGGGCCGATCTGCAACTCGAAGCCCAAGTGCACCCCTAAGGCCGCCGTCCTAGCTGCTATGGCACAGCTTCCCCTGCCTTCTCCAGGACCTAACGGCCACCATGGCCGATTCCTCTTCCTCCGACGTGCCTCTGAGCACCCTGGGATGCCACCGAACCACAACCAAGACGGCTGATTCACGACCACCAGACCTACAAGCACAGTCGGCCTGCAACCACCTACTGCGTTGCACAGGGCTGTGTTGCTTCTCTCCGGCATCATAGGAGCGTCGAGCTTCCATCATCCCTCCTCCCGAAGCCCCTCACTGCTCCAGAGGTCGTGCTTTTCCCCGTTGGTCGGGCCAAGAAGGATGCAAGGTCTGGAGAAGATGGAACATACGTGAGACTCTCCTCCACTCGAGGCTATGGGTCCAGGCCTTTTATAGGGACAAATGGCACTTCCACAACACACCTCTCTACGGGAAAACAAGTTCCCCGATCATCGAACTTTCCTTTTTTTTGAGATATAACTTCTCTCTCTCAAACTATTCCTTGCTTATTATTATTCCTTGGTTCTTAAGGAATCTATTTTCCCCAAAGGGAAAACTGATAATTACCTTTTTTTAATCTCCTTGTGCTTGGCCTTTAACCCCTTGGCACGAGATCATGTTTTTCTTTTAAAAGAAAATACCACCTTTTTAATAATAACACAAAATTCATTAATTGTATATTCACATTATCTTCTTATTTGACATTTTTTATATTTTCTCTTTTCTCTTTCTTCATTGGGGATCCTTGGACCCCAAGAAACTCCAAGATTTAGAAATTACTTTTTAAGGATACTTATTATCCTTCTAGATGCATCTAAATGCATTATTTCACATTATCTTGTTTATTTCTCATTAAAATATCTCTTTTTGAGGATTTCTCTTTATTTCTCTTTTATTTTCCTCATTGGTATTCCTTTTATCATTAGGAATCCTTGGGATACGAAATTCCACCAAGGATAACCCAATAATACCTTTTTCCACTTATTTCCAACATTTGAACATTATTTGCAATTTCTTTCTTACTAAAGAAATACTTAATTAATCTTTTCTTTTCTTATTACTTTATTTTTACAACTTTGGACTCCTTGGAACCCAGGGAACCCAAGAGGCACGAAATCCATCCTTGGATTACATCTCTTTGCCTTCTATAGGTTTCTACCTTGTTCTTTTCTCAAATATTCAATTATTCATTTACTAATTGAATTTTCTTGTTATTTGGGCCCAATAGCCAATAAATCCCACAACACAAACATCAAGGCTATTGTAAACAAAATCCATTTATTTGAACCAAATTATATCATTATTTGTTCAAATATCTTTAATATGAGAAATTACATTTCTTACCAAATGAACCCAAAAATTGGGGTTGCAACATATATCAAGCGATTTTTCAGAACCAATAATTATTCTACAAGATGTTTATTTCGAACAATTCAATTTTTGTTACGAGTTCCCATTATGCTGATTTGAGAAGCATGCTTATATATTTTGTGTGGCTCCATCACCCCAACGCGATGGGGGAGGTCACCAGTCTCCTTCTCTCCATATGACATAGGAGGTCAATGTACAAGTTCTTCCCTCTGAACGAGGAGGTTACTTGCACTCAATATCAAAGTTATCAACATTATCAACATTATGATCATCAATATATGGGCACTCATAATGGGAAATATCATTTATGTTTTCAAGTTTATCTCAAAATATAATAGAGGAAAAATGGAAGCCTAATCAATAGGGAATAGTAGCTTAACCAAGTATATAACCAAGTATACAATCAAGAGATACATAAAAGGTATCTTCAATACAACCAAGGAGTAGATATAACAGCATACCTTTTTCTGAGTCTAGAGTATTATCAATGTCCAACTCAACAATTTTAATGAGTATTTGATCCTGTACATAATGAGAACAAACGTGTATCAATATATGTGGTCCATTTCTCTAATGACCTACTAGGGCATTTGTTCATGTGTCACTACTATGGTTATTGTATTTGTTTCCCTATGGTCATTAGGACCATATGATTGGGATCATGAACTTGTATTTTGAGTTAGATCTGATCTGATGTACAAAATATCTAAGATTAATGATATTAGATCATTTCCATGTACAAACATGCTAACAATAGATTTGGATATGATTTAAAAAAATTATAATCATGTGATCAAGTCCCCGATATCTAATCAGTGTACAATTGGGTCTTGATGTGATCATATGTTATGCAAATGAGGTCTTTTAGTAAGATTAGGCTTTGAAATAATCAATAGTTAACTGTAAATATGATGATAAGAGAGATGTAATTAATCATCATGAAAAAGTAGTATATCAGGTCAATATAATGGTTCCATATTATTGTAGACATTTTTCTGAGAACAATAATACTTTGTGGGCATTTTTTTTATAATCAAGCTATTTACTAAATAATTTATGAAACTGACTAATCATATAAATGCTAGAGGAATAAATAAAAAATAAAAAATGTTGTTCGCCTGGCTTCACGGGTGAGGAAGAGATCTGACTTGGTCCATCCTCTCGTTGACATGCGAGCCATGCCTTGGCTCAAGTGGCTATGATAGGGGAAAAAGGGTGAAAAATCCCATACTAGATAAATAAAGAGCATGTCAAATCGAGGACATATCAATCAATATCATACATTGATTGTTCAACTAAATGAAGCCTGGAGACATTGTTGTACATGCAAGAAGAAGAAGAGGAGATGGCAAGGAGACTATAGCAAGCTATAAAAGGATCATTACGACATTAAATAATGATGTGGTTGAATTCATAGTGTGTCATCAAGGTTGAACTAGTTATTCTTGGCTCGAAGCAAACACACGATGTAGAAACAAAGGCTATTATTGCAGGTGAAGAGGCAAAGGTAGGATTGAGGGATATACCTCAAAAAGGAGGGAACTGGGATCCTGGGGTCTTCATGGGTTTGTGAGGAGTCATCTGCAACCCTCATCCCCTCATAGTAGGCCATGAAGCTGCTTGACAATGTCTTCGTCGGCCGGGCTTAGGTTGTGTTAACAACACCTTGACATTGGAGGACTCCAAGCTATTTCACCTTCATCCAGTGAATGGGAAAGATCCATCGTGGGTCACTGATGGTAGAGGAGCAAGTAACTTGAAGGAGGCTTCCAAAGAAGAGAGAATGAAGCTCTGGTTTAGGCAGATGCAAGGTGAGGTCGGGTGAAGAAGAATAGGGTTAACTACAAGAAATGGAGGGCTTAGAATGGAAATATCAGTAATTACAGAGCTATTGGAACCCTTAAGTAGCACCTCAATGGCCTAGGGTTGTACCGAGGGCCTTCCTCCTCTGAGCCATGTCTGCCTCCCTTTGCACATTTTCAAAATAATGAGTGATGAGGGGTAAATCAATGATCATTGGGTAGAGGAGATATTTGTGGATCTAATGGACAAAATTTGGCTATGTGAGGATCAAAGGAAAGGGAGTTATTCAAGTTTGAACCTTGGTGCTACTATACGCAGTCTCACTTGTAATCACCAGACAGGGAAGATGATCCACGCCCTCCCAGATCCAAGTTCGGGTCTGGGATCTAGTCTAGTAGTGCTAGAAAAAGGTATTTTGGGTCAAAAAAGGGATTTTGAGGGTACATATTTCATAAATCATATCTTAAAAAATATGACAACAAAAAATTATGAGGTTTTAACCAATGCTTCAACTAACTCTCATCTGTATATAGAAAATGTTTCATGTCCATATGATAAAGTTTGATCCACAAATAAAGTCAGTTGGGTAACTATGTAGATGGGGCTAGGTTTTGAAGTCACAAAGTGTATACAATTCACATTGATCACCATATTTTCGAATTTGAGTGTCAATAGTGATCAAGTAGCTAAAAAAATATTTTGAGGTCAAGAATAAACATCAAGAGGGAAAAAGAGTAATTAATTCATTCTTATGCTAAAATTCACTTTGTCACATATTTCTTCTAATCTCATCAAACCTTATCCAAATATCAAAATCATTACATTTTTGCCCCTGTATAGCATAAACATCATCCAATGGCCTCCTTGCACTTTTCTTTCATATATATGATGTGTTATGCATAAATATGACCAATGCATGACATGAATGGTAATACCTTAATAAAATTACGACTTTGACCCATTTTATAGATCAAACTCTTCTGTATTCTTGAAATCAATAGGCCTACAATGCTTTAAGACACTACACCTAAGACCAACCCCGCTTGTGCTATGATGTATGTGACTCTAAATCCACTAGTAATGACCTAATATGTCCATATATGGTTTGATTTGTATTTCTTATGCCTTGATTGTGTTAGTATCAATTCTTGTATCATACCCTCTCAAATTAAGGAATTCTCTTTCCTTGTGATTCCATTGATCTAGATGTTCCATATGATCCATATGTTGAACCCTATGGACATAAGTAACTTATTTTGATAATTAAATTTATATTGAAATGTTGATACCAAGGTTGAGTATTAATGGCTACACCCTATGGGACATCCACCTATTTTTTAATATATGTCATATGTCCCTACCTTGCTGATATAAATCACCTAGCTTGTTTAAATAGTATTGTCGTGTTTATCATCAACTTTGTGTTTCCTACTATGTGTCTTTTTTCCTTGAAATATATGTAAGTGACATAGACCTCATAATGACCATATAAAATAAAAAATCACTTAGAAGGACATTAAACTAGAAATATATCTTCATGATGGAATCTAAATCAGTAAAAGATCATTAAATATGTAAATAACCAATTGGGAACCTAATTTGACCAAAACCGTAATCATGGTTCAAATAAGTAAGTAACATGTTGAACCTTGCTTAATGATGGGTTAATATTCATAATGAGGTTTTTGTTGTGATCTAGATGGTCACAGATAGGTTAAGAACCTATAAAATTATGTATGTGGTCTTTGATACCTATATGATTGTGGTTTTCTTGCTTGAATCTTGGTGTGTATGCATTATTTAATACTTACAAAAGATTGGCATATAGTATTGTTATATTTCACTTGATAATTATATAATATGAACACATAATACATGTCTCCATTACATAAAATCTAAAACAAGGTTTTATTGATGAGGTCATTTGAGGTCCCTCACATAGAAATAGGGTTAGCTAATGTCTTTGAGCCTTCAGAACCCTCAAGGACCCCTTCCAATAGGAAGTTGGTCAAAGGCCTTATGATACATATTTTTGCTTGGTATAATGGACGAAAATGACTATGATATAGTTTTTTTCCTATGTAATTAACTCTTTTTCTCTTATTTGTTTAATTCTACAAAACTTTTCAAATTACAATGACCTTATATATATGTATCTTTATGCCTTGTACGCAACACCTTTTGTGTTGATACACTTGTTTCTTGTATGTTTTAGGTTCAAAGGTAGATTGGGAGAAGAAGGTTTGCGGGTGGGTGGTGTCTTGACTCTCTGACAGGTGGGAGATCTTCTACTTAATAGGTCATAGCTTGTGTTTTGATTTCCATCATTGATAGATAAGTAAAGATATGTGATGTGGAATTCTAATAACATTATCTACCACTTAGTGGACCATCCCATGAGGGTTGTTCAGTCACACAAATAATGGAGCAGGTCATGCTTTGCAAAAGTTTTAGTGGATACATCATTTGATTGTGATGTAGGTTTCTTTTTTCATGTATTAGGGCTAGACCATTTTTTTTAATTGTGGTCTTATCGGCCTTGGTTTCACTTAATTTCATCCACAAATAATTGATGGTGTGCTTGCCATCAGCCTTGGATTCACTCACAGAAATGCCAACTTTAGGAGAGGCATATTAAAGAGAACCTTCTCACACTATTATTTCCATCTGTAGTCAAAGTTATTCTTTAGTAGCTTGAAAATAGGCTCACGTATGGGAGTGAGCTTGGCGATGAAGCAATGCATGTATTGGAGGTGATTGAAAAGGCCTCCTATTTCATTTCAGTCCTTAGGGTAGGGCACTTCCTAGATAGCTTGAGCCTTCCTAGGGTTGACCTCTATTCGTCTCTTACTGAAAATATACCCAAGAAGGTTACCAAATGTAACCCAAAAATTTCACTTGTTTATATTTAAGCATAAGAGAGTCATTGTATCCATTTAAAAACCCTTTTCAAGATTGGTGACATGAAATTATGTACTTTTGAATTTGGTTATCATGTCGTCCCCTAAGACTTCTACATCCTTAAGAAACATGACATAAAATAGAGTGGCCATCACTCTCTAATATGTAGATCCAACACTTTTGAGACCAAATGGCATATACCAATAGCTGAATACTCCCCACTTTATGGTGAAGGTCGTCTTTTCATAATCATCCTTATACATCTTAATATGATTGTTACTAGAGAATCTATCTATGAAGCTCAGGGGTGCAAGCATGGATAGGTTGTTGACAAGCACATTGATGTGTAGAAGATGAAATAAAACTTAGGGGATGCCTTATTAAGTTTGTGATAATCCACACACATTCTCACTTTTCCACCCTTCTTCAATACATTTACTATGTTGGCGAGCCAGGTAGGGTAGTTGACTGATAAACTTGTTAAGGAATAGGAAAAAAAGAGATGGTAGAGGAAATTTTTTTATCCCTATTCCTTGACCATCAGATCGCATCAACAAGTATGCCTCTAGGAAAGAAGGTAGTACGAGGTTTACTTGGTCATGGACC
The DNA here is from genome assembly GCA_963693085.1 of Alisma plantago-aquatica. Taxonomy (NCBI): domain Eukaryota; kingdom Viridiplantae; phylum Streptophyta; class Magnoliopsida; order Alismatales; family Alismataceae; genus Alisma; species Alisma plantago-aquatica. The sequence continues at coordinate 887,436,677 of OY856410.1, forward strand.
AATTCCAACAACTACTCTTGCTTAGTGATGTGCACTTTTTGCAAGACACACGTACAACTGGCCTAACGCCCTCTTAGTGCAGCACCATGGATGGTGGTGGTTTTTGTCCTCCTAGAGGGAGGAAACAACCTCCATGCCTCTATGTAGTCCACACAGACCATTGGAAACTCTACATTGTGCTAGCAGAGCCAAGAGAAAGGATTTGTCCCTTCGAACATGAATGTTCTAGCATTGACTTTCTCCCCCTTCTTGTTTCTCCTTTTTTTGGATAAGACTTTCTCAGGCTCTCACATTACCACAATTGTGAGAGGACAACAATTGTTCCAACTTATTGTTGTTTCACATGAAATCCTTCACTACCCCCTTACTTATCAGATGGCCAGGGTCAGGGTTTTCCGATCATTTGGGAGTTGAAAAGATAGAATTTCATAAATTGTTTGGAAGCTGCAAACTATGAAATGATTGGTTCTTGAACTAGTCGATTTACATGTGTAACGATCAGTTTGACGCTATAATCTATCGGTTCACATTATTTTGTATTCACAAACACATTTGCTTTATTGGGACGATTAATGCACAACATGACATCAACAACAATCCTTGATCGAATCATATTGACCATTGAAGTTGGCGATTCACAAGTTGAACCGGTTATTTGAGATGTTGAATTGGTCAGTTCAGTAACTGAACTGGTCAATTCATGCTCCAATTTAGGCAATGTTTAGTCAATGTAGTTTAAATTGACCTTATACTTGAATTGATTAGTTCAACACTTGAACCGGTTGGTTCATAATTCAGTCAACCAATTTTCAGCAATTGTTGTTTAAATTGAATACCTAATCACTTTAATAATCAAGTTAAACATCATTCATGAAGAAGCTCCTATTCCAGGTGCATCCTATGTGTGTGACTGTATAGGTCTAAATTTATGTTGGTAGTGAATGCCCATAACTAATTTATGACATCACTAGCAATGACGGCATCTAGCAACACATCATTGCTACAAAAGTAATTGGAAAGTTGCAAAACAACTTAAACCTACAATCCATGATCAGTGTTATCATGATCATATAGTTCCTTTGTCTCTGATATCCATATTGAACTTTAGGCATGGAATCATCATTCTCTAACCGTTCAATCCATGTTCCTTGAATTAGAGCAGATTGTATGAGATGCATATGAGCTCACATATCACATATTGAGTCACACGAGTATGACCATACATTTCTCATTCTCTCTTATTATGTGGCTAGGATATCAAACTCTTATAGGAGGGACAAATCCCATCTACATCACTCACACTCAATCCCCATGTGTCACAATGTACCTGAGCATCACTTTATGGCGGCCCATATTCAAGGTCATTAGATGATGTCAAAATACATAAAACAACATGTGATGATTGTAGTGACTTCCAAGTATAAGAACTACAATCACCACTATCACTATGAGAGATGATTCTGACTACCATTCCATGCTCTCCATGTACCACTCTCAAGGTGGGTTTGTCTGATACATTGTTCTCTAACAAGTGCCTATGTGTTTGACTTGATATCAACATATCATGACTAATGAGACTATAGCATTAGTCAACACACACTCTAGTCTTATGTATTACTATTGTCTATTTTGCTTCAACGATAATATCTGACTAGGGACATAACAAGAATGCATGTACTCTTATCATACATATGATCTCATTGCCCAAGTCCTAAACCTGAAGACATATGTCATTGAGTAACATCATTCTTTAGAAAACTATTATATTTTTCCCATACTCTCATGATTGAAACAAACAAAATATATAGAATTACCTTTATCATTATCAAATCAATTATATGATGCCCTATGGGCAAACATACTAACAAATTCCCACTTTCACTTAGATCCATTCACTTATAAATCAGATTAGAAGTGATCTTAGCAAGTCCATCATTTCTGTTGTGCTGGTGCTTTTATAGCAGGTTAGCATCTTTAGCTTCAAGTCGGTATTTTACAAGTTTTCACATCTCCTTGGTGGGTGACTTGTCGCATGAGATTGAATTGTTGTAGTATGCTATCTGAGATTCCTTGCTAATCTAGTAGCTCCAAAGTTGTCATAGTATTTCTACTAATGTTTGGAACCTCCCATAAGTTCATATGAATAAATTTCTTAATCCATATAGTATCCTATGTTGTTTTCAAAATAGCAAGGTATTCGACTTCTATTGTAGAATTAAACAATTGCCTCTTGCTTGGAACTTTTCCAGCTGGCAGTTCTCATTTTATGGTAAAACACAAATTTAGATTGCAATCTACTGTGTCATTTTGGAAGCTTGCATCTGTGTAAACCTTTACAACCAACTCTTCCTTATTGACATAATCATGGAACTAATCCTTTTAGTGCCTCTCAAGTACTTAAGGATGTTCTTTATAGTAGTCTAGTGACTTTGACTGGGATCTAACTTATATCCACTTGTCATTTTAAATACAAATGAGATAATAGTTTGAGTACATAATATTGCAAATGCAATTGGCATCTTATTGATATGTTTCCATTCTTTACAAGAACTGAGACACTAGGATCTGGAGAGACTAATTTTCTAGTTGAGTCTCGCATGCTAAACCCCTTCAACATCTTCCATTGTATGTACTCTTACTTAGGTTAAGAACCTTTCTAGATCTATCTCTATAGATCTTAATTTCTAAGATATAGCATGATTCACCTACATCCTTTAGAGAGAAGGTACTTCCTTTCTTTCCATGTTTTAACATTTACACGATAAGGACGTTACCGCCCATCATTATGTGGAATATAAAAATGCTCCCACTAAACCTTTTGTAATCACATATTTCATCTTCATTTCAACTAAAGTCAATCTCATTGACTGTCTTGTCAAATAGAAGATTCCATTTTTGAGATGCTAGATTCAATCCATAAATTAACCTTTGTACCTTATAGGCTTTATTTGGAATAATTGGATTTATGAAACCTTTAGGTTGTGTAATGTACACATCCTCTACATTAATCCTATTTAAGGAATGCAATTTTAACATCTATTTTGCCAAATCATGTAGTCATATTAAGCTGCAATGGCAAGTGTGATCATGAAGGATTCAACCATAGCAACTAGTGAAAAGATTTCATCATGTTCAACATCTTGAACTTGTTTGATACCCTTTTCACTCAAACCAGACTTCACTTATAGGTTTGTACATTACCATCCATGTTCGTCTTCTTCTTGAAGACCCAATTGCACCCTATGGGTTTTTCCTTTTTAGGTGGATCCACCAAGTCCATACCTTGTTAGTTTACATGGAGTCCATCTTGGATACAATGGCCTCAAGCCATTTCTAAGATTTTGGTCCCTATATAGCTTCTAGGTAGGTTTTTGGCTCATAATATATGACCAACTCACTACCTCATGTGGTATAAGATATCCTAATCATTTAGAATCAAGGAATGTTCTACTAGATCTACGAGGCTTTGTGTTACAAAATTTGAGATTCCACTACAATTTGTGATTCTTCTTGCTGCTACTGTAACTCTTTGAGGTTCAATGTTTTCTTATTGGTGTTGAACTTTTGAGTTCTAATTTCTCCCACTGATTCCTTTGGAACTAAATTCCCTTTAAGAATTCATCCATTCTGGCAACAAACACTTTTGTTGTTGGATTGGAATATAAAAGCAGTATTCAACAAAATAACATTTTTGGATAAATCTGTTCAAGAAACTATTTTATTATACAATCTTTTAGTCCTTATCTTTATAAAAGACATACTGGGGCACTTCCCAAGCCATGTCTCATATGGTGTTTTGAACCATTTCAAACGGTACATTGTTTAGTGTAAAGCATAAGCCCAAAAGGAAATCAGAAGAATAGCTAGATTTCTTTCTGATACATCATTGTGTTTCAGTTGGAATTCATTGTGATACATTATCATGGTCTCCAAAAGGTCCTCAAATTCTAGGTTCAAAATATTTTCCATGTCGATCATATCGAAGGGTTGAATAATTATACCAAATTGGTTATGTTCTCCATTCATGATCTTCTTGAACACTTCAAGAGATTCATATTTGTATTTTATTAAATACAAACCACCATATCTACTGATATTATCAGTTAATATAAGGAAATATTGATAACCTCCTTCATCATATTCTGTAAAAGATTTATATACATTAGTATGTACAAGTCCTAATAGGATACTCACTCTCCCACTATTTCTAGTGGAAGGTTCTTTTGCAATATCACCCAAAAAATAAGACTCAGGTGTTGCTATCGGTTTAATAACCAAAATAGTCTAGATAACCATCATTATGGATTCTAGAAATGCTTTGTCATTTGTGTGCTCTATATGAAAATGCTATAGGTATTCATTATTTCAGTCATTGAGACATTCTGTATATATAAATGTCTCTATAAATATCAAATAGAAACTATGAGAAATTAGGGCAACTACCATAAAAGATCTTATCTTTGAAAGAAAAACATCAAATATATACATAATATTCTTGTATATACAATAAACATGATGATTTTCATTAATGGAAAGACATAATAGCAATTCACTAATTCTATTACATGCCCTTTACATGAATGTCATATTCTGACTGTAGTGGCAACAACCCTTGCTCCCCGCAGAACTAGCTTCCTTCTTCTCGGGTCCTAAAGTGCATATCTCTATCTCTTTCTTCTTCTTGAGTTCCTCTATGTAAAAAGGACAGTTCCTTTTCTAGTGTCCTGGCTGGTTAAAGTGGTGGCACTTTCCTTCTTTATTCACTCCTCCCATAGCTTTTAGTGCATAAGACTCTGGTTTGGGGAACGATTTAGAACTCTTCTTATCTTTTCCTTTGCCCTTGGACTTCCGTTTGCTCATCATCATCACAGATATGGGTTTGTCCCTTTTCAATAAACTTCAACTATTCTCAACATGCCAAATAATTTTGACAATGGTGTCAAAATTGTTCATGTTGTAGTTCATGGAAAACTAGTTGTATTACTTTAGCAATGATTATAGAATCACATCTGTGGGACAATCTTGACCCAAGGGAAATCCCAGTTTGTCAAGGTTCTCCACATACCCAATCAACTTGAGTGTATGGGGACCTACTGGATCTCCTTCTACCATGTTGAAATTAAACAACACCTTTGACACATCATATCTCTCTTATCTTGAATTATCTTGGATAATGTTCTTAATATGTGTTACCATCTCAATAACATCCATGTTCTCATGTTGTCACTACAACTCATACTTCATTGAGTACAACATCAGACACTTGACATCCATGAAAATTTAAGAGTTCTTCTTGTAAGCATCCATGTCATCCTTAGGCATGGTGGGAGTAGGTTCATCTGGCTGTGGTGTCTCCAGGACATAGAGCTTGCACTCTTGAGTGACAACGATTCTCAATGTCTAGAACTAGTCATGGAAGTTGTTCTCCTTTAGTTTTCCACTCTAAAGTACTGATTGCGAAGAAAATATGTTTGTGTTTTCCATTAGATTCTATAAAATAGAATTTACAATTTTAGTTAAAACACTTTTGATTTTATTTGATTTGATAAGTTTGACAAAATTAATAAGGCTTTTATTTAATTAACACTCCTACTATTTTGTTCAAAGTGATCGACCTCACTATGAATTTAGAAGATTTCTTCATACAACCTTCTAGTCATCCAAGATCGATATTTCATCAAATCATGAGTTAGCATTGGTTGATCGCCCACAACTTGACTATTTAGGAAGGCAACTTTTGTCAATTGCATCTAAATACAACTCTTGGATATATGGTGTGCAAAACTCCTTGTCACAATCCATCTATTTGCTTCTAGGAACTTAATTTCATTAGGTGAACTTGTTAAGCCTGACCCAAAAGCCAACATGATAGAATATGCACCCTACTTTGGCAGAACTTACATATCTTCCATCACACTTCCTTGAGTTACATGGTGCACCATGCTTTGGAACAACCTACACTTGGTCGATCAATCTTTTCATGTGTGTTTCTTAGTGGAAAGAATCTTAGACTTAATATTTGTTGAGGTATTTTATATATAAATACATATACACATCCAATAATATCATACTTATAGTACATATCATATACATTCTATATCCACAAATGGAAAACATGCAATAAGAAATATATGAGTAATGGTTATGTGATACTAATGTAATTCTTTGGAAACACATTGAATTGCCACCACCTAAGGTCCACATCAAATATATAAACCTGTAATGGAAACTAGTGCTGGCCCAATAGGTCGTATGACCCTTCACTCGACCGGTTGGCCTTTAGGTCGATTGATTGGCTTCCTGGATCAAGCGGTTGATTGGACTCATCCATTTGATCTATTGGGCATCCATTAGATTGGTTGACTCCTCCTATCTATTGGTCTTCTCGGTCCTCTAGCCAATTGAAAAGAGTCATGCAGAACATCTTCTCTTTCATAAAACCAAAAATAAAACTTTGCTATTCCATATCACGTTGTAAAGAGGAAAACCTCAGGTACATCCCAGGAGAATATAGTAAGAACATTAATTTATATTTGGAAAGAGGGGAGAGGCTTGGTATGCAAATCGAGTAACAATAGGAAAGAGAACCAAACAATCATGCACACACATCCACAAGGGTTTAGGCTATAACCACACATACATCCACTATCAAAACACTTTTAGGGAAACATGTATTGATTGCATATATATCATATATATATATTTGTAGTGTATGTGTTATTTAATCATATATACACATTAATCATTTTAATAATTGCTTCATATGCAATAAAATAAATTTGATCATTTCAATTTAAATCCAGATACATCGTAAATTTATGTGGCTCTTATACCACTATTGGGGAATAGGGATGGCAGAGAAGGTAGAAGAAACAAAAAGTTTATCCCTATTCCTTAACCCACAAATCATGTCAACAATGATGTATCTATGAAAGAAGGTAGAAAGAGGTATACCTGATCCTGGAGCAAATCCAGTGACTACCCTTGCTTGGTGACATGCACTCTTTGCAACACACATACAGACAACTGGCAATGACAACCTCCTGGTGCAACACCACAAACGATGGTAGTTGTTGTCCTCCTAGTAGATGGCAACAACCTTCACTCCTCTACATAGTTCACAAGAACCACCAAGAACTCCACATTGTTCTACCGGAGCCAACAAGTAGGATTTGTCCCTTCGAACGTCAATGTGCTAGCATTGACTTTCTCTCTCTTATTATCTCTCCCTTGATGTCTCTCCCTTTTATGGGTAAGACTTGCTCATTCTCTCGCATTACCACCATTCTTGAGAGGACAACAACTATCAGAGCTTATTGTTGTGTCTCATAAAAGCCTTGAATGATTGGATGGCCAAGGTTAGGGTTTTTAGATCATCTAGCTGTCAAAGAGAGGAATTTCATAAATTTTCTAGAAGCTGAAAACCATAAAACAATCAGTTCACTTTTGAACTAATCGGTTCACGTGTGAGACAATCAATTCAAATCTTGAATGAATTGGTTCAAATTATTTCCTATTTGTAAACACATTTGTTTTATTGTGATTATTAATGCACAACATGACGTCAACATCAATCCTTGATTCAATCATATTGATCATTGAACTGGGTGATTCACAATTGAACCAATCATTTGATACTTTGAAACGGATCGGTTCACTAACTAAATTGATTGATTCATTCCCTAGTTCAAGCAATATTCTTCCAATGTAGTTTAAATTGAACTGACACTTGAATCGATCAGTTCAACACTTGAGCCGATTGGTTCACAGTCCAATCAGCCAATTTCCATCCATTGTTGTTTAAATTGAATACCTAAACAATTTAGCAATCAAGTTAAACATCATTCATGAATAAACTCCTATTCCAAGTGCCTCCTATGTGTGTGACCCTATAGGTCCCAATTTATGTTGGTAGTGAATATCCATAACTAATTTATGACATCACAGGCAATGAGCAATATCTCACATCATTGCTATCCAAGTAATTAGAAAGTTGAAGAACAACTTCAACCTACAATTTGTGATCAATGTTAACATGATCATATAGTTCCATTATTTCTAATATCCATATTGAACTCGAGGTATGGAAGTCATCCTCTTAACATTCAATCCATGTTCCTTGAACTAGAGCAGATTGTATGAGATGCATATGATATCACATATCACATATTGAGTCACATGAGTACGGCCATACATTTCTTAGTCTCTCTTATGAAGTGGCCATGATATCAAACTCCTATAGGAAGGAAGAATCCCATCTACATAAATTCTCAATCCCCATGTGTGACAATGTAACCAAGGATGACATTTATTGCAATGCTTATTCAAGGCCATATTGCATGATGTCAAAATACATCAAACATGTGATGAGTGTAGTGATTTCAGTTCCAAGAACCACAATCACCATTATCAGTGTGATAGCTGATTCTGACTAGCATTCCATGGTTTCCATGTATCACTCCCAAGGTGGGTCTATTCGGTACAATGTTCTCTAACACGTACCTACATTTTTTACTTGATATCACATATCATGACTAATGAGACTCTATCATTAGTCAATACAACTCTAATTTTATGTATTATTGTGGTCTATTTTGCTTCCGCAATAATATCTGACTAGGGACATAACAAGAATGCATGTACTCTTATCATACACATGTTCTCATTGTCAAGGTCTTAAACCTGAAGACATATGCCACCGAGTACTATCATTCTTTAAACATCCATTATATTTGGGTCATCGTATCATGATTGAAACAAACATAATACATGAGGCTACCTTTATCATTATCAAAGCAAGTACATGATGCCCAATTACAATCATCATATGATTGTCTCTATGGTAACACATACCAAAAAAAACACTATACTGATTGTGACCTTCCTCACTGATATTGAGGCTCCATTCTGGTCGTAGTTTCCTAGTTTTTTGTTTGAGAAGGCAGACACCTGGGAGGATAGGGATGATGCACTATTTATTTTTCATTTTCACAGGCTATTTTTAATTGAATTTTGTGCACTTTTTGGATAAATCTCATATTAATTGTGCATGATATACTTTTATTAGCATGTGATACTTATTTGCATCAAATAGGAATAATTTCAATGTTTCCAAATGATGTAGTATATTTCCAAAGCTTATGTTCAGATTTTATGCATTTCAGATGAATGTACAAGAATCTACACATCTAGGTACTATCGACTTTGGAGTTGGTGGTACCGACACATGCTAGTTTATAATGGATATTAAAGTTGATAATACCAACAACGTTAGAGCATTTTGTCCAAGAAATATCGAAGAAACTCGATACTATAGACAGACCTGTCGGTATCATTAACAACTTGATAGATGGCCACACAATTTGAGGAGTCCGTAGTACCAGAATTCTGTCAACAGTACGAACATGTCAAGGTTAGACAAATCTAAAGGTTTTATTTAATCCAACGGATAAGGTTTTAACTTGCCCAAAGTCACGCTTATGACTTAGGGGAAGTGTGTCTAGCCCTAATCGTCTCATATTTTTCCTTCGTACAATGATCGAGAGAAAGAGGAGGAGATAGCAAAGGAGAAGACCATGTTCCAGACAATTCAAGCACTTCTAGTGGATAGATTTGTAACCGGAAGGTAGCAAATCGGCACGTGCACGAGAAGGGATTGTTTGAACCGTCTACTTTAGGGGTTTTCATGTTCTTCATGTTTTTTCCTTTCTCTTCAATATTGTTTACTATAGAAACCATGAGGGGCTAATCCCCATATTCCTTAGGACCCGAGAGTAGCCCGATTATGCATTGTATTTTACTCTTATGTATTAATTCATAAGTTTCTCTTAATTTTGGGATTTATTTCTATGTGAATAAATGAACTACCCGTGCTTGATCACCATAGGTAGTAATTGGACCTTTAATTACTTAAAAAAGAAAAATTAATGGTTGGAACTTCATAAAAATACACATTTTATAAAGCCCTTTGAGAAAGGTTGCTTACGAACGTGAGGAGATTACCCAGAGCAATTGATAAAAGAGTGGGATTGGTATTAGGTTAGGTAGTGAATCACACTATGAGAGCGGGCAATTCTTGCCACAAGCTCTTAATCTAGAGTAAGGAGAGATTTTAATTAATGCATTAATATTACAGTGCAATGTTAACTGTAGTGAAACCAATATCCTAAGTAATTCTCTAAGACAGAGAACAACAACCAATAATTTAGATTTATTTTCTATTTTAGATATGTAAACCAATCAATCAAAATTCTTGGGCGTAAGTTGATCACATTGTAGTCAGTAATAGTCTCTAAACTTATGTTTCCCTGAGTTTGACACACCTCATTCACCTATATTACTATGATAGCGTACACTTGTGTTTTAAGTGTATAGAATATAACAATCAAGTTTTTGGAGCCGTTTCTGGGGAAACGGTAACTTCAGCACCAAGACTACTGTAATCGGACATTCTAGGACAAACTTATATTTTTTTATACATTTAAAGCTAAATTATAAATATTCTTTTTGTATTTTACCATTAGTACCATTTTCTAACAACAAGTTTTACTATTTTTAGGTACTAGTGCATGATGCACACCCGAGCCCATGACTATGGAGAATCGACCCCACTAGGGTTTGGTCAAGTAGAGCTCCTATGTAGAGGATAGGAGTACGGTGAATCCATTTATAGATTTAATCAAACTCCGCCACCTTGTTGGCTAAATTGGACATTAGCATGCCCTTTGTTTTGATGATTACAAACATTTTATTCTTTGGATCTAACATGCTACTTGAGTATTTTAGGGTTCAGGAAAATGAGGAGATCATATTAAGTGTATACTTGAAGATCAATGCAATTAAATGTTTAACATTTTCATGATTGTACTCAATGTAAAAACTTTTACAAGTATATAACGTACAAGTACTTAGATATCATGTAAATCAATCTTTAGATCTTCCCTATCCACCCAAAAACTTATCTTACACTCACATGAAGACTTTAGGGTCGATAAGTTTCATATGAGTCATCAATAGGACCTCAAATACATTGTAAATCATTGCAAAAAGTCCTTCTCAGTTGAAAAAGTTGTTGACCAATAATCACTCGGTCGAAGACTCAAACAATAGAAAAATAACTTTGCAAATCTTTATTTCTGAGTCAATTTTAGAAGACAATATTGTCGACTGACATATAACTGTTATAACAGGTATAAACAAGAGAGAAACATATATATAGCCATTAGAGCCAGCTGAACCAAGAAAGTCATTCGATCGACAATATAATGGACCAAGAGTCATCCGATCGACAATATTATCAACTGAGAAAAGTTCTGGAAACTTCACGTTTAACAAACATTTTAGCTATTGCAAGCCAACTACTTTCTACCTAATAGCTAGTTAAGCACTAAGGACACTCTTGACACTCCCTACAACGTCCCTAATCACTTTTAAACTAGTTATATAAATAGGAGAGGTCTTAGGACACCCACATAAACACTTGCATACAAAATAGACAAGCTACACTCGAGCATCCATTCTTGAGAACAACAAAGCAGAGATTCACTTGCTATTTTCTTCCTTGCGCTCCAAAGCTGTGTCCTATACCTACTATCTCCTAGAAACCACATAGAAACGTCCATCTTAAGTGGATAGGAGATCTAAACCCTTGATATAGGAATCAAGGTGTTGTACTTCATTGATTTAGTATTTATTTCTTGCAATCTATTTCTTTTATATTATACTTTGTTCGCTTTGACTACTCCTAGGGTTGGAGGCTGTTGAAAGGAGGTTGCTTGGTGCTACTTCAACAAAGAGAAGGTTACTCCAAGGTATTCCTGAGGTTACTTTGAGAAGGAAGCTTCAAAGGAGGTTGGAGTTACTTCTAAGTGAAGGCTATCTCAAGGAGGTGGAGCTACTTCAAGGAAGTGAAGGTTGCTTGATATTACTTAAAGAAGTATGATTCAAAGGAGGTTGGAGATACTTCTAGGTGAATACTATCTCAAGGTGGTGGAGCTACTTAAAGTTGGTGAAGGCTGCTCCAAGGGTGCTTGAGGTTACTTCAAGAAGGCTGCTCCAAGCAGGTTGAGGCTACTTCAAGGTGAAGGCTACTTCGAGTGGAAGGTGATTGTACTTTTTTTAGCATCCTTGCGAGGTAAATAAAATATATCACTTTCCAAATCTTAATCAGAAACAGTTGGATAGTGGACTGACAACCTTTGATTCAAATGTTGGAACCACTCTAAATCAAAGTGTCTTCTTTGTTTTCTCCTTATTTGCCTTAAGTTTTTAATTAAATTTTAAAAGTACCAAAATATCTATTCACCCCCTAGATCTTTCAATTGGTATCAGAGCAGGTATTCAAGGAGCCTTAATCGGTCTTGAATGGGGGACAATGTACTTTGCAATATCAACCTTGAAGGAACTTACATGATTCGGCCACCACCTTTTGATGGAAGAAACTATACTTATTGGAAAAGAAGGATGCAATTTTACTAACAAGGGATCGTCATGGACCTTTGGAGCATGGTGTCCTTGCCCTATGAGCTTCCTAGAACAAAGTTTGCGACATGGAATCCTAAAATGGTAAAGCAAGTTCAATTGAATGCAAAAGTGGTAAACATTTTATATTGTTCTATTTCTGTTCGTTAGTTTAATAGGATATCCTCATGTGAAACTTCTTATGAAATGTGGCATAAACTTTCAATTACACATGAAGGTACAACTAGAGTTAAGAATACCAAGATTAACATGCTTAAATAAAAGTTTGAACAATTTTGTATGCAACCTAATGAGTCTAATAGTGACATGTATGTAATGTTTTCTTCTATTGTTAACATCTTGAATGCCTTGGGTAAGTATACAAGTGAAGAAGATCAAGTTTCTAAGATTCTTAGATCCTTGCCTCCAAAGTACAAGCCAAAGGTGACAGCCATTGAAGAAGCCAATGGCCTTACCACATTGAAGATGGAGCAACTTCTCGGCAATCTAGAAACTCATGAAGTTACCCTTCAAGAAGAACAAAGATTGGAGTTTGAGTTTCAAAAAGGAAGAAAGGAGGCCATAGAATTTAAAGTGTCAAATAAATTACAAGTCATCACTCAAGAAAGTGATGAGACAAGTGGGGCAGGAAATGAAGAGGATACACTCATTTTAAATGGTAAGCAATATCAAAGATCTAAATCTAACAAAAAAATTGTTGTTTCTTCCTCTTCTTCCCTTATGTTCTTTGAATGTGGCACGAAAGGACACGTAAAGAATGATTACCCTAAAGTCAAGAAAAGTAAGAAATCATGCTTTAAGAAGAATGAAAAATCCTACAAAGTACCTTGGGACGAGTCAAGTGACGATAGAGAGAGTGGACAAGAAGGAGTAGAATGTCTAATGGCTAAATAAGACAAGGTGATTTGTTTCATTGTAACAAAGATGAAGAAGGAAATGAGGTAAGTCTTCTTTATTTATCTAAGGAAGAGCTAGTTAATAGTTTAGAAGAACTTCATCATAAATATGTTGATTGTAAAATAAAATTGATGAAGCTTACAAAAACCAATGATGATTTACATCTTAAACTATATATCTTACTTCTAAAAATGAAAATCTTATGTCAGAAAAGGATACCTTGAAATCATCTATTAATGATTACAATATCAAGTTGCTTGCCCAAGAAACCAATAATAATCTTCTTTCTCAAGAAAAGCTTGAATTTTTTGCTAAGATAAAAAATTATCAAACTCAACCTTTTCTATGTTTTCATTCAAATTATGATATCATTGCTAAAGAAAGAGATTCTTTGTTTTCAAGTTTAGATCAAGGAAAACAAGATATTGCAAAGACAATTGTTGAAATTGCTAAGTTAAAAAACATGTCGATAGTCTAAAGAGTAATAATATTCTTGATAAAATCTTGAAAAATTCTTTTGGACAAGTTGGAAGAAGAGGTCTAAGTTATGTACCTAAAGAGAAATTCTACCAAAATCCTAGAATTAGAAAAACACAAAAATCCAAGACCTAGGTCATTTATGTGTCTAATGACAATCTATCTCATAACCATGATGCTAAGAAGAGAAATGAAATTGATTTTGTTTACTATCATCACTGTTTACATCTTGGACATTTTTCATTTTTATGCAATTACAAGAAAACAAGGACAAGAATTTAGTCTGGGTTCTAAAACATCCAACTTGGAAATGTTGAACACTTAGTGGAGATTTGACCTAAACTTCATTTTGAAATTCATAATGTCTTATCTCAACTAAAATAAATGTTAACTTGTATGTTTTGATTGCTTAATTGTGTTATACAAAAATAATAGCATGATTTGTTTACATTAGAAATATTAAATTTATTGAAAATGCACACAACTTCATCTCGGTTGACAAAGAGCTCGATCGAGATCTCTTCCAGTCAAAGAAAAGTTCGGGCAAAGTTAGTTATGTCAATATTGTTTTTACTGGAAAATCTATCTGGTCAACAAATAGTTCGACTGAGAATGCTTTCAGTCAAAGAAAAGTTTGAATAAAATAGTTCTATCAAAATTGTTTATTGGAAATAAAATCATCCAATTGCAATTAAATTTGGCGACTCAAGTCTATAATGGAATCCTCATATTAGATTGTTCTAAATATTTGAATAATCCTAACCAAAAGGGCCACTATATGGGGACCAAAACATTCATACTTTTCAAGTTTGGATGGTCTATACAAATTTCTCTAACAAGCATATGTCCAAAAATAAGAAGATTTCCATACATTTGGAGAAAAGGTAAAATTATTTGTCACATTTGGAGAAAGTTTTAAAGGTAAAATTATTGGCATAGGTGATGTTGGTACAAATTTTTAAATGTGCTATTTGTAAAAGAACTACATCATAAGTACTATGAAAATGGTAATGATTTGTAGGAAAATATTAAAAGAAAAAATGATTATAAAACTCTTAATCTATGGACACTATTTGAAAACAATGCACTATTTATGGCATAAAAAGATTGTTCATATGAGAAACTTTCTTAGAATATAATCATTACCTAAATTTTTGTGGTAGATGTGAAATTTGTGTATTTTAGGCAAGCAAAATTTATATTTCTTTTCAAAACTAAAAGTTTGCTGACTGAACTCATTCACAAAAATTTATTTGGCTCTATGTGAATTCTATCTTAACAAAAGATGGTAAAGACAAATTTGATCTTAAGACACAAAAAGACTTTATCCTGGAATATTCAACATCTAGAAATACATCTATGATTTATAACTCTACATAAATGATGATTATACACAACAAGACTTAGTCATATCATAAAACAGTTGAATATTGGACAGTTTCTATATGAGCTTACTAAGAACAATGAATAAAAGTCAATTCCTCGACCTATAGGCAAAACATTCATTTGAAATGTATGGGCATGATGAAATAAAGATAAGATATAATGAGAAGAAATAGATTTTGTTATGACTTATGCATTACTGTATAAGACTTAAGGTCATTTAACTTTAGACACTCATAAAGACATCATGCACTTAGAATGGATCTAACAATTGTTTGCAAAATAGAATCATAAGAGAATATAACTATGTTGCTTAAACCCATGACTTGAAGCATAAGTAAATATGCATAAAGATGGGTGGACACTTATGGTAATATGGAGGACAATGTTATATCTTTATCATACTAGAGAAACTACATTATTGGAAATATGTAGAATTGCCTCATGGTCGACATACAGTTTCACCAAAGGGTGCCCCGGTTGAAGTCATGGTCGATCGAAAATAAGCCTGAAAAATGCTTACTTATAAATAAAATCATTCACTTGCACCCAACATTGGTATATTAAATCTTTATATTGATCATCATGTTAAATACTTAGAATAGGAGAAATTTTTAAAATAGTGTGAGGAGCAAGATTGCTACAAAAATAGACTCATAGTCTTACTTAATCAATTGATTTTAAAGCTAGTTATAATTTGAAATACATTAGTATTTTTAAGCTCACTTTTGTTATGAGATTAAGGGAAATCTCACAAAAAATCTTGGATAAAATGTGCATATATTTTTTTATCTTTCTCTTAATTGGATTATCTATGCCAATTCGGGCTTAACATCCCTTATATTTGGTTAGATATACATTTATTGATTCCACTATGAGCCTAAACGAATATCATATAATTTTAGGGTTTAACATCCCTTTTAAATGTTGAGAACTCAATATAAAAATAAATTTATTGATCCCACCATGAGCCTAAAGGAATCTCATATCATTTTAGGGCTTAACATTCCTTCCAAATGCTTGAGAAATTAATATTGATTTTTAAATTTTGGCTATATTTTACATTATTTTTTAAGTAAACAATTAAGGTGAAGTAGTCAATTAAGGCGAAGTCTTATTGGCTTACACATATTATTATCTTTTTGAAATTGCAAAGGGGGACAAATAAAATAAAGCAAAATAAAATGAAATATTTTCATGAGTTTGATGATCTCTTGGCTTGACATTAATTGATGCTAAATTGCCTTAAGAGATGGATATCATGTTCCATATCTCTTTAAGTATATTAGCATACATTTTATGATATCGAAGAACATATTCATCTCAGGTATATCACAGGTATGAGACTCATTTCATTTCAGAATATTTTGCTTATATTTTAGGAATGTTTGTCATCTTCAAAAAGGGGGAGATTGTTGGCTAAATTGGACATTAGTATACCCTTTGTTTTGATGATGAAAAACATTTTATTCTTTGGATCTAACGTGCTACTTGAGTATTTCAAGGTTTAAAAAAATGAGGAGATCATACTAAGTGGATAGTTGAATATCAAAGTGCTTAAATGTTTAACATTTTCATGATTGTACTCAATATAAAAACTTGTACAAGTATATAATGTAAAAGTAGTTAGATATCATGTAAATCAAGCTTTAGATCTTTCCTATCTACCCAAAACCCTATTTTACACTCACATGAAGACTTCAGGGTCAATAGTGTGACAAAGTGAATTTTAGCATAAGTATGATTTAATTCCAATTTTTGCCCTTATTATACTCACTCATGGTTCGAAATTATTTTTCTTGGATTCTAAATCAATATTGGTACTCAAATTCGAGATATGATGATCAGTGTGAATTTATACACATTATAACACCACAAATTTGATTAGTTCATCACTTTGTCCAAAGAATCAAATTGGTCAATAAAACTTTTTCTTTTGGTTCTCAAACTTTTTCTAAATATTCTCGACATTTTGTGAAGCTATGCTCCAAATTTCATGTCATTTGGACATTCCTAAGATTTTCTATGAATTATAAAGGTTTATGTATAGAAAACCCCTATAATTTCTTTTTATTTGCTCTTTTTCTTGGCCTTACCATTTAGCGATCCAGGCAAGGGATCAGGGGTGAACCCCAGCTGTAGCATCTGCATCTCACAGATCTAGGCTTGATCCAGTGGCAATGAGGTCATCATCAACCTCCTGCAATCAGTAGGGAGGTGTCTTAATGTCCGAGACTTGCAATCTCCCGCTCGTGATCTCAGTTAAAAAATCTAAGTGAATAAAAATCATGCTCTCGCAAATTCAAACTCATCAAGCCCTATTTTGACTAGCATTCATACACCTTTGTGCCATCAAAATGAGTTTCTTTCTTCTCACTCTCTTTTCAGAGGCCATGGTTGCTGCCCCAAACCCTTTAGCCCTAAAAGCTACCTCCCAAGCCTATAAAAAGGGCCCATCGAGATTGGAATATCGAATACGCACAAAAACCTCTTACCCTTTCTCTCTCATTTGTCCTAAAGACCCCCGATTTCTCCTTCTTCCTGCTGTTGCTTGGGCGGTGCTGCCACACAACTCATTTTGGGCATTCCTTTTCCAATCCTCCTCACCGCAATCTCCAACCACCAACCAATCCCTGAAGTCATGGTGAGTTTAGGCGGTCATCTCTTAACCTCCACCAGCTCCTCCTACCCCCAAGCACCCCATTCTCCAACGAGACCCTCCGCCCTATTTTTGGGCTCATGAGGAGAAATGAAACGAGAGGAAAAGAGTCCCAAACTGGATGGCCAAAAAGGAAACCCCCGGTCCAAAGCCCACCCGAACCGCTATTTGAACAAGCTAATAGAAGACTTAAACCAATCAAATCAAGTTTTAAACCGTATTGAACCAGACTAGCATGTGAGAAAGCAGTGCACCTACATGGCTCAATCTCATCCACCTTATAAAGTGATCCAACGATCCCCATTTTTCCATTTAAGGTGTTTTCTCCTCCTCTCTACTCAAAAATCCAATAATTGGCAAAAAATTGCAAAAATCATATCTCCTAATTACTAGCTCCAAAAAGTACAAATAAATAGTCCATTTTGATCAGAAAAACCCAAGGATTCGTTTAAAAATGAAATTTAAGCCTAATTCTAGATGTTTCTCACTAATATCCCGAAATATTGATCCTTACTTATTCTTTTGTCTAAATGAATTCATAAGCATGATTCTATTTTGGAAACCCTAATACTTGACTCTGATGATTATCTTGGGACACTAAAATCAGACTTGACTAGAGTAAACCTCATCTTGTTGGCTGTGCTACTTTTGAATATGAAACATGTAACTTGAAAATAATCTTAATGATGACAACTTGTAATATGATTGATCTAAATCTTGTGGCATATTGTGATCTATTGATCTAATACTTGATCCCTGACTTTACTCATTACATTAATTGAAAGTGGTTCTAATCATGAACAGCAATGATGCTAAGTATCATGATGATGATCTAGAAATGTGATGATACTTGGATAAGGTAAATAAAAATAGGGTTAACACATATGATCTTAGAAAACCTAGGTAAGTCATTCACACTCGAAAATGCTTGACACTTGAAATAATGTTGGACATATTGAAATATTGATTGATTATAAGTGAATGACCTAACCCTAAGGTTGACATAGGAAAATTGTAACCCTAATCTTGAACTTTGAAACATGCTCTATTAAACATCATGATCTTGACCCTTGATCGAAATATTGTTGATTTAGGATCTGACTCAAAGGGTTGACTTGTTGAGATCTTACTCTAAGTCTTCAGTGAAAGGTACACTATTATACCTCCTCTTTAGTTGTATTGAAGATATTTTTTATGTATCTCTTGATTGTATAATTGGCTATATAACTTGATTGAGATATTATTCTTTATTATTAGTCTTTTGTTTTCCCTATATTATATTTTGAGAAAAACATGAGAACATAAATGATATTGACCATTATGACTGGCTGTATATTGATTATGATGATGATGATGATGATGATGTTGATAATGTTGAAATTGAGTGCACGCGACCTCCTCATCCAAAGGTGGGACTTGTACATTAGCCTCCAACCTCATATGGAGAGAAGGAGCCTAGTGACCTCCCCCATTATGTTGGGGTGACAGAGTCACACAAAAAATATATGCATGCTTCTCGATTACAACATAATGGGAACCTAAAATAAAAATCAAATTGTTTGAAATAAACAACTGGTCGAACAAATATTGATCTGGAAAATTTCTTGTTGTACTTTTTTAATATAAGTCCTACCAAGTATACTCTTTTTCTATAAACCGTTTTACTTGAGTTTGATAGCGTACCGTGCAATTTCATGATTGTGTCTTGATTTTCTGTGATTTTAGGTAAGAAAAATGGAACACTTATAAGATAGCTTCCGCATTCCATATACTCTGATGACAAAGATAGATATGCAATATCTCCTATATTGGGTTAGTTTGTTCTTTAAATTTCCTATTTATGAGTTATTATTTCCTATTGTACATGTAGTGTGTGAGATCCTATCGGGCTACTCAGGGATGGGCACTTCAATCCTTTTACTACTGTCTAGGTAGTAGGATTGGGGCTGGGGTAAGAATGGTTCTATGATAGTTGGTATCAAATCTTACACACTCCCATATACTTTAAGTAAATAATTTCTCAAATATCTTGAAAACCCAGAAACTCTAAAATCCATAATGGTGAAAATTGAGGTGTCTAGGCTCGGGAATCCTGGCATAATTTCTCCTATCCGTCTTCACAGTAGCTGAGATCCCCCACTCTATTGGCCTTAATTTATCCAGAACTAGACCTAAATGGTCTCCGTTGAAACCCTAAAGAGTCTTCTAGCATCTCACCTCTTCTTTAAGGACTACCCTAAGACACCCAAGTATATGATACTTAGGTAGTCTTCTCATCTCCTCATATGGTCCCTCTCTTGTGACTATTTGCCACATGATGTCTCGACTATGGGTAACTTATGTATGGAAAAATAAAATCTACTTGATACCTTGATCTGACCTTAAATTAAAAACTTGATTTTGATCAATGAATCTTGAAATGAACTACTCATGTATGACCCCTAATATCATGCAAACTCAATTTAGCCAAAACTTGACTACATGTTTTCTATGTTTGAGGTAAATCTTGGTTTGGTGAAATAAGAAGGATTTACACCTTATACCTCACTGATGATGATGTCTCTATTTGATTAATGTTCATGTTGCCCTATTTTTGACTAAACCTCAAAACATATTAAGAAAAATCTTATCCTAGTTGATACACATCATGACTATGCTATCAAGTGACTAAGCTTAAGACCCACAAAATCATGATGTAAGACTGTGATGCAAAAAGCAATTTTCCTATTGACTATTGATGCCTCTTGTAATATCAATTTTGATATGATGAGCATGGACCTAAGACATGCACCTATTTTCAAAATATATCTTGATCATGAAAGAAAGAGAATACAATTATGACCCCCATTTTGAAAAACCTTGAACTAGCTACCCTATTATGATCTTGAACATTGATCTTATAACCTTGATAATGGGTTTTGACCATCAATTCTCTCCCTATTTGAATAAGCTCAATGGATAATGACTAACGTAGGAAATGTGCTAGATTAGGGTGGTCGTTGAATCATGACTACCCTAACCTATGTCACATCCCTATTATGACTACTTCTAAATTTTCATCTTGTTGTTTATTTAGACTTTGGAATGGTATCTCCTTTCACCTGATTTGGTTTGGTTGGCCTAAGGTTAATAGGCTAAATCCAAGATGATATTGACACTCAATCCTGAATCTTTATTTAATGACGATCATGAAATATGATAATGTTGACTATAGATTGTGGTTTCAATCCTAGATATACCTAGGTCTAGATCATTCATCAACCTTCGATACCATGATAATGAAATCTTCATATGTTGCTCAAATATTGCTTGAAAATTGTTACTTGAAAATGAATATATATGAGTGATCCCCTAAGGTCTAAATAGGAATCAAAACCCTAGCTTATAATATTCATACATTTTATCTTGATGTCTAAACTTCAACTCTTGATATTGATGTACAAAATCTTGAAGCATGATATGGATCTTGAAACCACCCTCGATATATAAATAGTGACTTTCATAAATCCCAAATGTTGAAATTTTGAAATGATGACTATTTTAGCTCTCTCGATTTATGACTTAGGGTTTATCTCTCATTAGGACTAGGGTGGGACCTCCCATTGATTTTGATCTCAAAATCATGATATTGAAAATATGATGTTGTCTCAAATTGTTGAAATATGAAATCTCAAATCATGGATGTATAGCCCCACCTAGGCCAATGTAGAAGCTAGGACCCTAAGATATTGGGATTGAAAGTCACCTTGTACACTTGATTCATGGACTCTATTTCTTTGACCTAAAATATGATATCTCCAAATTTGTGATCAATAGGATGCTTTTTCATATTTGTGACTCATATGATGACTTTGAACAATATATGCATTTTCCTTGATTCTCAATTGCTCGATGATGAAATGGTGTTAGTACCAAGTTGATTAAGATATGGAACATGAAATCCCAATTATGATGATTGTACTACTTGAATGAGGACATGATTTTGATTATATATTTGAGAATGCCATAATATTTGAGGATATGACTGGTTTTGGATAATCCCAATTTTGAGGATGTTTTGAATTTTGGGGACAAAATTCCTTTTTAAGGAGGGAAGGATGTGAAAAAGTGAGTTTTAGCATAAGTATGATTTAATTCCAATTTTCCCTCATTATACTCACTCATTGTCCCAAATTATTTTTCTCAGCTTCCAAATCAATATCGATACTCAAATTCAAGATATGGTGATCTTTGTGAATTGTATACACATTATAACACCACAAATTTGATTAATTCATCACTTTTTATAAAGAATCAATTTGAACAATAAAACTTATTCTTTTGGTTCTCAAACTTTTTCTATATATTCTCCACATTTTTGTGAATCTATGTTCTAAATTTCATGTCATTTGGACTCTACAATTTTCTATGACTTATTGAAGTTTATGTATAGAAAGCCCCTTTATTTTCCTTTTATTTGCTCTTTTTCTTGGCTTTACCATGTTAGTGATCTGGGAAAAGGATCTGGGGCGAACCCTATCCCTAGGATCTGCCTCTCATGGATCCAGGCTTGATCCAGTGGCCATGAGGTCATCATCAACCTCTCACAATCAGTGGGGAGGTGTCTTTATGGCCGGGACTTGCAATCTCCCGCCCGTGACCTCAGTTCAAAAATCTAAGCGAATAGAAATCATGCTCTCACAAATTTGAACTCATCAAGCCCTATTTTGATCAACATTCATGCTCCTTGTGCCACAAAAATGAGATTTTTTCTTCTCCCTCTCTTTCCGGTGGCCATGGTTGTTGCCCCAAACCCTTTACCCTAAAACCTACCTCCCAACCCTATAATAAGGGCCCATCAAGATCAGAATCTCCAAAATGCGTGAAAACCTCTTGCCCCTACTCTCTCATTTGGCCCCAAAAACCCTTGATTTATCCTTCTTCCTCTTGCTTCTTTGGTGGCACTGCTGCATAACCTATTTTGGGCATTCCTTTTCCTCACCTTCTTGCCGCAATCTCTGACCACCAACCAATCTGTGAAGTCTTGGTGAGTTGAGGCAGTCATCTCTCTAACTCCACCAACTCCTCCTACCCCAAGCATCCCTTTCTTCTACGAGACCCTTCACCCTATTTCTGGGCTCGTGAGGAGGAACAAAACAGGAGCAAAAGAGTCCCAAATCGGATGGCCAAAAAGGAAACCCCCGGTCCAAAGCCCACCCAAACTGCTATTTGAACCAGCTAATAGAAGAATTAAATCAGCCAAATCGAGTTTTGAACCACATTGAACCAGACTAGCAAGCAAGAAAGCCTCCCACCTACATGCCTCAATCTCAACCACCCAATCAAGTGATCCAACGATTCCCATTTTTCCATTTAAGGTAAATTCTCCTCCTCTCAACTAAAAAATTCAATAATTGGCTAAAACTTGTAAAAATCATATCTCTTGATTCCTAGATCCAAAAAGTACAAATAAATAGTCCATTTTAATAAAAAAAACCAAAGATTATTTTAAAAATACTTTTGAAACCTAATTCTATATGTTTCTCACTAATATATCTAAATCTTGATCCTTGTTTATACTTTTCTCTTAATGACTCCATAAGCATGATTAGAATTTTGGAAACCCTAATACTTGACTCTGATGATTATCTTGAGATATTGAAATTGGAATTGACTAGACAAGATGTAATCTTTTTGGATTTGCTACTTCTGAATATGAAACATGTACCTTGAAGATAATCTTGATGATGAAATCTTATAATATGAATGATCTAAATCTTGTGGCATATTGTGATCTATTAATCTAATACTTGATCCCTAGATTTACTCATTCTATTAATGGAAATTTGATCTAATTTTGAACACCAATGAGTCTAAGTATCATGACAATGATCTAGAAATGTGATGATGACTTGGATAATGTTAATAAAATCAGGGTTAACACATATGATCCTAGAAAACCTAGGATAGTCATTCACACTCAAAAATGCTTGACATTGGAAATAATGTTGTACATATTGAAATATTGATTGATTATAAGAGAATGACCTAACCCTTTGGTTGACATAGGAAAAGTGTAACCCTAATCTCGAACATTGAAACAAGATATGTTAAACATCATGATCTTGACCGTTGATTCAAATATTGTAGATTTTGGATCTGAGTCAAAGGGTTGACTTGTTGAGATCTTACTCTAAGTCTTCGGTGAAAGGTAAACTATTATACCTCCTCTTTGGTTGTATTGAAGATACTTTTTATGTAACTCTTGAATGTATACTTGGCTATATAACTTGATTCAGCTATTGTTCCCTATGATTAGTCTTCTATTTTTCCATATATTATATTTTGAGAAAAACATGAGAACATAAATGTAACGACCCCACCCGTCGCTAGCCCCCAATTAAGGGAGACCAAGAGGCAAGAGTTGTTATCCCAAAACAAGATCATATGGTTTGGCAAATAATAAAAAATAATTAATAAATTCTACCACAACTAAGCTTAAAATAGGATAAAAATTTTCTTTTCACATACCTTACAAAATATAGGATTTGAAGGAATTTACCCAGATAAGAAACTATCTATATACAATTCTCCAATTCTTTATTAAACTTTATTCATTCAATGTCACTTTAAAGAAATATCCACTTTTTGATAAACCTAAAATGCCGACAAACAAAATGGCAGTCAATATAATGAATTATACTTGTATGTGGGGGAACCAAGATATTGCATCTATTTGTAACAATGTAAAGCAAACAAATTATTGTTTAACAGATCAAACTTTACATATTAAACATAACTACTCAATCCTTACATATCCAAGCCTCTGTGTTGTCCCTGTAGTGGACATGGATCCTACCCTTCTCATATGGTAGATCCTAAATAGGCCCTTATGGTCCTACCCCAAGGATAGACCAACAAACAGGGTCTTATAATCGTATGATCCTACCCAAAGGTAGAACAAACATCAACTCAAGGTAACCTGATGATCCTATCTCACGAGTAGACCAATCACTAGGTGACTCATTTCTCACAATTACTCAAATGTACAAAGGAGGACTAGGATCAGAGCTAGTTATGCACATATATTTATGATGATAGCCATAGTCACATTATAGTTTCATGAAATAAAAGTCAACCAAGCAGTTAATTTCAAGCAACTAGTAAAACCTCAGAAATTTCCATGAAACTAAGTGATTAGACATAAATGTAACCACATACCTGATTTGGAGTCTCAAAAGAAGCAATATATCCAAATCCAAATAGATCTCTAATCAAGAAAGTCAATCAATCAATCAAGCAAACATTGATCCTAAAAACATGTATAATGTCTAATTGTCACAATCATATTCCAAACCACTCTCTCTTGAATTGGGACACCTTTCTAAGGTTTCTAAGTCTCATTAGGATTCATTACGGATTCTTAGATTAACTTCTCAACCTTTACCTTTTTAGGTCAACAAACCCTAAAACAAATTCTACATCATAAAACCCTAATGATTAAACTATTCATATTAAAGCCTCTTTATTACCAATTTGCCTTAGGATCAACATAACTTCATCTCATTCATAAGATTTCGAAATAAAACTCATTAAAAGTCATTAGAACTAGATTAGGGTTTCTAAGCCCATGAATGCACTTTATGCATATGATACCCTAAATTATCCAATTGAGCATAAAGATCATCTATTTATATTTAAATAATACTTTTTATTTACAACAGGTTAATATCATCTTAAATCACCCATAGCACTTTACTCAATCTCATTAATATCAAAATTAGGGTTTTTCATTAATAACAACATTAAAGGTGACAACTTTAAGTAATTTTCTAATTGCAAGAAGAATTAGGTTCCAATTATATTTTTAATCGAATTACTTTCATTCTCTTGATCAATTTCCATATATAACATGTATTAATCCGTAATAATAAGTTGTGATTTTTGTAAGACAATTATCTAATTATGAATTAGGAAGCGCCATGTCAACGAGTAATGCCTTGTATTCAGTTAACACACAACTTGGTCTAGTCAATGAGTACGTGTCACTTCAGCGGAGGGTGTGAGCATGCCTGGGTGTCAGGTCCCAGCAAAAAGTCATTCTCTTTCGCTCCTTACAATAGCTGAACCGAGGGAAATTTTGTCGTTGTCATCTCGTCCTCGGGTAGAACCAAGCCAATGGATTCTTGGTCGTCGCTGATCGGGGTTCAAATCGTTCGTCTAGGATCAGTCTTTGTAATATCCATCTCCCAAAAACCTTCATGCTCACATGGCGATGCTCCACGGAGGAGAGAGGCAGAGAGCTCACCGGTGAAAAAGGGAAAAAACGAAGGAGAGACTCTTATCGGTCAAGTATGTGTCATTCAGGCTCTAAGGTCTGGGACGAGATGAGAGGTGGGGTTTATATAGGATGTACTGGTGGGGTTTAGGGTTACACAGGTGGACAGAGAGGGGAGTTGGTGGCGAGAGGTTTCCTTGGTCTCCAAGGGATGATTCTCTCCCGCATAAGTACTTTCGCAATCCGATTTCTGCAAAGGAACCTGCTTGTGTAATTATTTCGCGGTGAAAACAATTGTGGAGAGAGATCGAAGGATATCGCTCCAAAGAATTGTACTCGTCCCTTTACCAGTCGACACAAGGTAGGAGACAAGATCTAGGTCACTGATCCTTGATCCAAGGGCTGAGAATTCCCACGTCATATATGAGGGTCAGGCCTAAGTTTCTAATTCATTTATAACATGCGACATTAAATACATTGCCTCATAAATCCTTATAGTTTATGAAAAATTGTTAAAATCAGATCTTCCTCTCTATTTATCCTTTCTCTCTCAAAATTTAAGGGAAAGTCTATAATGACTTTAGCTTCACGTATGAAAAGTTTGAGACTCAAATTATAAAGTATGAGGGACTTTGATTCATATGCAAGTTATCTCTTAATAATGCATATTTTATACATATTTTCTATCTTTTACTATTTTATAAACTTTATTTGGATTCCTTTTACCATTATAAGCCATGTGTATTCGAAATATAATCCATGATGATCATCCATGACACTTTCCAGAGAAACCCTCATATTTCTCATCATTATTTTAATTTCTTTTTCCCTTTCTTGAATTGTTTGATTTCATCCAACTGTTCTTTCCTTTTTATCATATTGGACTCCCTAACTTATTAGGGTCCACAAAATCATACATTTAAAGGAAATATTATCAAAGAAATCCACTTATTACACATAAATCATAAAATTTCATAATCATACAAATTTACTAGAGAAATTACATTTCAAACCATATAAGCCTAAAATTGGGGTTGTAACAATAAATGATCTTGCCCATTATGACTGCATGTATATTGATGATGGTGATGATGATGATGATGTTGATAATGTTGATATTGAGTGCAAGTGACCTCCTCATTCAGAGTGGGACTTCTACACTGGCCTATTACCTTGTATAGAGAGAAGGATCCTAGTGACCTCCCCCATCACATTGGGGTGACGGAGTCACACAAAACATATAAGCATGCTTCTCGATTACAACATAATGGGAACTTGAAATGAAAATCTAATTGTTTGAAATAAACAACTTTTCGAACAAATATTAGATTTGGAAAAATTGCTTGTTATACTTTTTGAATATATCCTACCAAGTATACTCTTTTTCTATAAACCATTTGACTTGATTTTGATAGTGTACCGTGCAATTGCATGATTGTGTCTCGATTTTCTTGATTTAGACAAGACAAATGGAACACTACCAAGATTGATTTCACACTTCACATTCTTTAATGACTAAGATAGATCTACAATATCTCCTATATTGGGTTAGAATGTTCTTTAAATTCCCTATTTATGAGTTATTATTTCTTATTGTATATGCCAGTGTGTGAGATCCTATCCGGCCACTTAGGGACGGACACTTCAATCCTTTTAATACTGTCTAGGCAGTAGGATTGTGATTGGGGTAAGAATGGTTCCGTAAAAGATAGGTTTCATATCAATCATCAATAGGAGCTCACATACATTGCAAATGCTTGCAAAAAGTCCTTCTCGATCGGAAAAATTGTCGACCAAGAATCACTCAGTCAAAGACTTAGACAATTGAAAAATGACTTTGCAAATCTTTAGTTCTGAGTCAATTTTGGTCGACAATATTGTCGACCGAGATATAGATGTTGTAATGGGTTTAAACAAGAGAGAAACATACATTTACCCATTAGATCTAGCTGAACCCAGACAATCATTTGGTCGACAATAGTAAGGAACGAGAGTCATCCAATCAACAATATTGTCGATCGAGAAAAATTCTAGATACATCACATTTAATGAACATTTTAGTTGTTGCAACCCAACTATTTTCTACCTAATGACTAGTTAAGCACTAAGAGCACTCTAGACACTCTCTAAAACATCCCTAATCACTTGTAAACCATTCCTATAAATAGGAGAAGCCTTACGACACCCACATAATCACTTGAGTACAAAATACACAAGCTACACTTGAGCATCCATTCTAGAAAGCAACAAAGCTAAGATTTAGTTGCTATCTTCTTCTTTCCACTCCAAAGTTGTATCCTATACCTACTATCTCCTTGCCACCACATAGCAGACTCCATCTTAAGTGGATAGGATATTTAAACGATTGATATAGGAATCAAGGCGTTGTACTTCAATGGTTAAGTATTTCTTTCTTCCAATTTATTTATTTTTATATTGTACTTTGTTCTTTGTGACTACTCCTATGGTTGGAGGTTGTTGAAAGGAGGTTGCTTGGTGCTACTTTAGCAAAGTGAAGGCTGCTCCAAGGTGTGCTTGAGGTTACTTCAAGAAGGCTGCTTCAAAGGAGGTTGGAGCTACTTCTAAGTGAAGGCTATCTCAAGGAGGTGGAGCTACTTTAAGGAAGTGAAGGCTGCTCTAAGGTTGCTTGAGGTTACTTCAAGAAGGCTGCTTCAAAGGAGATTGGAGATACTTCTAGGTGAAGGCTATCTCAAGGTGGTAGAACTACTTCAAGGTGGTGAAGGCTGCTGCAAGGGTGCTTGAGGTTAAGAAGGATGCTTCAAGGAGGTCGAGGCTACTCCAAGGTGAAGGTTACTTCGAGTGGAAGGTGATTGTATTTTTTTGTAACATCCCTGCAAGGTAAATAAAATAAATCACTTTCAAAATCCCAATTGGAAACAATTGGGTAGTCGACTGACAACCTCTGATTCAAAGGTTGGAACCACTCTAAATGAAGTGTCTTCCTTGTTTCCTCCTCCTTTGCCTTAAGTTTTTAATTAAATTCTAAAAGTTTCAAAAGTTCTATTCAACCCCCTTCTAGATCTTTCACACCTGTACCTCAACCAAAAGAACCTAAGCCACCGGAGGAACCTGAGCTAGAAGAAATGGGTGACCAAGTAGAAGAATAGATGATTTAGGAAAGAATCAAGGCATCTTCATCGGTGACTCAAAAAGGGCCAATGTCAGAAGCTGCAAGATCGATCTAGGGTTGGTGTTTAGTCAAACCATAGGCCTTTCATGGCCACATATATGAAGATCTGATGGGGCATATCGATTATTTTGTCAAAAGTTACGATACGATCAAGTTAGATATGGTGTCAGTGACTGTCATAAATTGGAAGCTCTTCCCATCATCATTGGTGAACAGTGCCAAGTCTTGGTTTTATAACCTTGATGATAAATGCATAGAAACTTGGGAACAAATGATTGATGCTTTTTTCAAGCAGTACTTTCCACCCCAAAAGACAAACGACCTGGTCAGGAAAATCCACAACTTCAAACAACAAGTTGATGAGTCATATTCTGAGGCATGGGAGAGATTTCAGAACATGTTGCGAAAAGTCCCTCACCATGGAATCGACTAGTTAGTTAAGGTGAAGATTTTCTATTATGGTCTTTGCAAGGGAGAAAGGGCCATGCCTGATAGCGCACGTGCTGGCTTCTTCCTTAAAAACAAGCCATCTCGCTGTCATGAAATCTTAAAGAACATGTCTAAGAATCAAACATGGGGATAAGAGAGAGATGTGAGAACCTCAATTATCTCTCTCCTTTATTATAATCATTCACTCTCTTTGAGAGACCCATCTCACTCAATTTAATTTCACCAGCAATACTTGAGTATGTCATGACCCAATTTGATCACCTCGATGACTAATTCAGTGATATGTGGCTCTAATTTGAGAAATTGGACTAAGTATCATTCTTTTTCATGTCACCTTCTTACCCCTAATTTTGAACTTCTTTACCATGGTATCTCGGCTTTGTAATGTATACCATGTTGTAGTGGACTCAATTACGAATCCAACCACAACAAAATTGCCTCAATTGGACAATCATAGCCAAAGATATGGCCACATGAGCATTGCTACATGAATCATGTTTTAATTGATTTTTATTGTTCTTGAGCCTTATTGGGCCCTGTTCGATGTGGCCCAACCTCCATCCAACCCTTAGCAAACCCTAGTGTGCCGTTCTTTTGATCGTTGGATCGGAACAGCCTACGATCCATTCATTGTGGATCTATCTTTCACCACCGTACAGAGGTTCATCAACAATGGCGTTGAGCCTAGATATTGCTTCGCTAATCACCCCCTTCCATGCCCTTTTCATGAATTTGAAGCGTGAGTCCTTCCCATATCTTCTTTGTAGTTCATTTTCCTAGCTTTTTCTCTTCTTTTCGTGACCTATCTACCCTCACATTTGTTTCTCATTTCTCCTGCTAGCTGCCGGTGCCGCCGCAACAATAGGAGTAGCTGGGCATTCTCTGTTGTGTTGTTGCCATAGCCGAGACTCCTATTTGAGTCGATGCGCCAAGGCGGGTATGTGCAGCCAGTTTTGGAGTGTTTGCATTTCCTACTCCTTACCCTTGTGTGACCTCTGACGAGAAGCCCTGCCAGCACCGTCGCAGGTCTTCTTATTCTGGGGTGGGCCTCCTTTCATGGAGGAAGATGATGGAGGATCTTTTGATCCGCATCCAACTGATGCACGGCCCTTCCTTCTCTCTCTCTCTCTCGACGGTGGACAGAGGTGATGACCGACCAGGGTCCACTGGAGGACCTCTTTCAAGCGGTGGACGGAGGCTCGGCACCGCAAGCTAGGGAGCTCACACCCAACCTGGCGTGCGTGTGGGAAGTCATATGATCTGGGATTAGTGGCCGAGATTGTCAAATAAATCCGGTAACATGCCGCCCCCTCTACCTAAGTATCGAATGCTAGATTTCACAGAGTTTCTATACAAAACTTGAAAATTGGATAACTCATTCATCTTAAGGCCAAATTGGGCAACATTATATATCAAATTGATCCTCTCAACGAGACCTACAACATAGACAAATTTTCCGACCCTAAATCTCATCCTAGTTCTCATGATTTGCTAAAAATGCAATTTTGATCTGGTTTGACCATGATAAATTCTTGTCTATGTTACATATCAAATTTTTGATGCATATTATCCTCCTAACCATTAAATCAGTAACTTTTAAAAGTTTTGGGCATAATGGAATCCCTAGTAACCTTCTTATTCTATGGTTGACACTAATGCATACATGTGTTGTTGCTTTGCACACTAGCGATATACCTTGCCTTAGATTGCTCACTTTACATCTAATATGAATTCTAGTCTCATATTAAAATGGAAATCAGTAACATTGTGCTATCATGCAATACATGCATCCACTCTTTCCCTCCATTTACTACGGTTCAATCATATGATACCTAAATGCATGAATATGACCCATTTATGGTGATGCATGTTTCTAATGTGGAACCTTGATCTTCTAAGACCTCAAACTCTCTTATATCCTTGAATTAAGTATCCCTATGATGTTTGAAGAGACTAATATTCATGATCTCCCTATTTTGTGTTATGATGTTTCGTGTGACTCTAAGTCCACTAGTGGTGACCTAGTGTGATACATATGACTTGTTTTCCTTGCTTATGCCCTAATATCGACATGGATCCTATTGATATGCTCTTCCTTCTTAAATCAAAGTTGATTCGTCTATTCTCGATAACCTTGATGTGTATGCACACCCAAGTCTTATGTTTCCCCCTAATGGCATATGAACTATGTGGATGCTTGCATATATTTAAAATGTTGATACCCAAGGTGGGGAATATGATGCATGTACCCTAGGGGACATCCACCCATATTAGAATGTGATTCTTATGTCTATATTTTCTTGGTCTAATTTATGCTTGATGCTTGGATCCCTTATCTTGTTTGGATCATGACCTTGTATGCCCTATTGTTAGTCCTTGACCCTATAATGTGCATTAGTGACTCAAACCTTGAAGTGATCATAGAAAATGAATGGAACGTCAAAATGATATGAATCTTGAACCATACCCTTATGATGGACCCTATATCAATAAGAGATCACCAAATGTACCAATGATCCATATTGAACCTAACTTGGTCAAAACCCTAAAATACATCTAGTTAGGATTAATGATGATAATCTAATACATGCATGTAACCTTGTTCTTAACTTGGTGGTTGCTTGTGATCTAGAAGGTCAAGGTTAAGTTATGAATCTTTGAATCAGGTACGGGATTTAATAAATATATGACTTTGTATTTCTTGCTTGATGTGATACATATGTATGCTTATTTGCTTGCTCAAATATTTCCATTTAGTATTCTAGTATTGTATTCAATGTTTGCCTTATATCGTTGCTTTATAATTTGCAAACATAAAATAGAAATTCCATTATACAAACCTTGTGCAACCACCTATATTCTTGGGGTAAGGACACGAGGCCAGGCATCCTACTTGAGTTGTCAAGATAGGGCGAACCATGCTGATAAAAGGGTTAGCTCTTGGCGATGGCCTTTAGGTCCGTTACGTATAAAAGGGTTAGCTAATCTTGAGCACCCTTACAGACCCTTCCAATGGGAAGTTGGTCAAAGGCCTTATGATATATGATGTTGTTGGTATAATTGGAGAAAATTGATATAAAACATGGGTTCTCACTTTGCTAAATATTTGATTTATTTACTTCTTGCTCGTTTACTTCTGCAAATATTTTCAAAATAAGCAAAGCTTATGTATATGTATCTTCTAGCCCTGTACTCGACACCTTGTGTGCTTGACCCGCCTTGTTTCTTGTATTTTTTTATGTAAAGAGATGGCTAGAAGTGATGGGCTTGTTGAGCTATATCAGGTGTACTTGTTGTAGGATCTCTAGTATACATGAACAGTCTTGTGTAAATATGTACCTCAATTTGTAAATGAGAATCTTGTAATAGAAAATGTTGTTTAATATATCTTGTTGAATGTTGAGACTATTGTTGGTTCCTTTATCTTGTTATTTGTTCATGTATGCTAAGCATTTCATGCTTCTACATGTTGTCTCTAGTATTCATTTGGTTCATGGGATTGGGATTCCGGTTGCATGACAGATGGTATCAGAGCATGAACATTAACTACACCAAACATTTATCACATGAAGAATAAACTAAACTCACCTTACATCTCAACCCTAGAAACTTAATAAGTTATCCTTTGTGGACTAAGATGACTAAGCCTCTAGATTAGAACCTAGATGTTCTAGAACTAGGTGTAGACTTATGTAACCCCTAGAATAATTATTTTCTCCTCCTTCTATCTTGTATTATGGGCTGTAGGTTCATAAGGGTGAGGAAAGGGAGTTCTTATTACAACTCTAGACATATGTTCGCGGCATGTGCTTAGGGAAGCTACATAGGTGTGCACCATGTTCTTGCTAGTTATCTAGGTTTCATGGTACTAGACTACCTAATGAGTGTGGTAACTCATTTTGGTTTTGGTTTTGATGGAATGGAGTATGGTGGTTTTAATATCCTGTTTCAACGTTTGAGAAAACATATTTCAAGTATTAGTATATGTACATATGAAAAATGTTACCACACATAGAAAGGAAGTGAGTGTCAATGTAACCTAAGAGAAAAACATGTAACATCGAGCCTAAATGAGAGAGTTTTGATGATAGTGTAGTCTCTAGAGTTGTATAGATCCATGATAAAGGTTAGGCTAGTGAGTAGCCTAGATAACCTAAGGTGGTGGTGGTGGTGATGATGATGATGATGATGATGATGATGATGATGATGATAATAATGTTATGAGTTGCTTCATGATGATATAAGTTGATGCTGGAGGATTCTAATATGTCTTAATGATATGAGGAGAGTTTGACCATGCAACCCTAGCTAAACCTAGCACCTTGCATGGTTTATATGACTTGGTTGATGTACTAAACATAGCTAGTGGGTCGGCATGCTTGCTTATGCCTAGTCTTGCACATGTTGAGATATGATAAGTGACATGTGGTTTGAAATCATTATGGGCCTCAATCTCTTTACAAAGGAGGACCTCTAGCATGGGATATACGAAAAGGGTGACCTCTTGATATGAGTCAACCCGCCATGGGAGAATGATAGAGTACCTAAACTCCAAAATATGTGAAATGTTGAAAAATATGCACGATGAAATACATCATGATGACTACCTTGCTAGAATACTTCTTAGTATTGAGTTGAGTCACCTAGATTGTGGTACCCTTAAAAATGTTGAACCCTAGATTTCCTATGCAGAGATCTAACCCTAGAGATGGAGGCATTTGAAAATTTGATGCTTGCTATATAGGTGAAGGAGATGTCCCAAGACCCTAAGATGATGTGCATGATGTGTGATATCCATGATGAGCCTCATACTCGGGTTATTAGTTGTAATTAAAGAAATCTAGTGGTTTCTCATTTGGTATGTTGGGTAAAAGTTTGGTTTGGTAGATGTTGGTGGTTAGAATGTTTTTCCTTGACATAGATAGGTCTTAGACGGAAATGTTTGAGCATGGGGAGCTCTTTATAGATATAAGTGAGATAATTACAAAACCTCAATGTTGATGATAATGTTTCCCCTCATATGATGATTGATACATGAAATAATCCACTCTTGCCCTCCTTTTACTATGGTTCAATCATATGATACCTAAATTCATGCATATGACCCCTATATGGTGATGCATGTTTCTAATGTGGAACCTTGATATTCTAAGACCTCAAACTCTCTTATATCCTTGAATTAAGTATCCATATGATGTTTGAAGAGACTAATATTCATGATCTCCCTATTTTGTGTTATGATGTTACATGTGACTCTAAGTCCACTAGTGGTGACCTAGTGTGACACATATGACTTGTTTGCCTTACTTATGCCCTAATCTCGACATGGATCATATTGATATGCTCTTCCTTCTTAAATTAGAGTTGATTCTTTTATTCTTGATCACCTTGATGTGTATGCGCACCCAAGTCTTATGTTTCCCCTTAATGGCATATGAACTATGTGGATGCTTGCATATATGTAAAATGTTGATACCCAAGGTGGGGAATATGATGCATGTACCCTAGGGTACATCCACCCATATTAGAATGTGATTCTTATGTCCACATTTTCTTGGTCTAATTTATTCTTGATGCTTGGATCCCTTATCTTGTTTGGATCATGACCTTGTATGCCTTATTGTTTGTCCTTGACCCTATAATGCACATTAGTGACTCAAACCTAAAAGTGATCATAGAAAATGAATGGAACATCAAAATGATATGAATCCTGAACCATACCTTTAAGATGGAACCTATATCAATAAGAGATCACCAAATGTACTAATAATCATTATTGAACCTAACTTGACCAAAACCCTAAAATACATCTAGTTAGGATTAATGATGAGAATCTAATACATGTATGTAATCTTGTTCTTAACTAGGTGGTTGCTTGTGATCTAGATGGTCAAGGTTAAGTTATGAATCTTTGAATTAGGTACGAGCTTTAATAATTATATGACTATGTCTTTCTTGCTTGAATGTGATACATATGTATTCTTCTTTACTTTCTCAAATATTGTCATTTAGTATTCTAGTATTGTACTCAATGTTTGCCTTATATCGTTGCTTTATAATTTGCAAACATAAAATAGAAACTCCATTATACAAACCTTGTGCACCTGCCTATATTCTCAAGGTAAGCTCATAAGGCCGGGAATCCTACTTGAGTTGTCAAGATAGGGCGAACCATGTTGATAAAAGGGTTAGCTCTTGGTGATTTCCTTGAGGTACCTTACGTATAAAAGGGTTAGCTAATCTTGAGCACCCTTACAGACCCTTCCAATGGGAATTTGGTCAAAGGCCTTATGATATATGATGTTGTTGGTATAATTGGAGAAAATTGATATAAAACATGGGTTCTTGCTTTGCTAAATATTTAATTTATTTACTTCTTGCTCGTTTACTTCTGCAAATATTTTCAAATTATGCAAAGCTTGTGTATATGTATCTTTTAGCCCTGTACTCAGCAGCTTGTGTGCTTGACCCGCCTTATTTCATGTATTTTTTATGTTAAGAGATGGCTAGAAGTGATGGGCTTGTTTAGCTATGTCAGGTGTACTTGTTGTAGGATCGGTAATATACATGAACAGTCTTGTCTAAATCTATACCTCAATTTGTAAATGAGAATCTTGTAATAGAAAATGTTATTTAATATATCTTGTTGAATGTTGAGACTATTATTGGTTCCTTTATCTTGTTATTTGTTCATGTATGCTAAGCATTTCAAAGTTTTGCATGTTGTCTCTAGTATTCATTTGGTTTGATTGTGATTTTGGTTTTGTGACAAGAGAGCACCATGAAACCCTTGAAGGGTGTCTAGGAGTCCAAGATTATTTCAGCATTGAATGAGAAGTTAGACTTGATTGCTAAGAAGTTGTGTGCTAAAGATGGAAATTCTTTAGAAGGGGAAAATGAGGAGTGCAGGTTTGCACGATGACAACAATAGTACAGGAATAATGACTACTCTTGGAGGAAGGATCCTAAGTTCTCCAACAAGGATCCCAATAATTTCCAGAAAGACCCATCCCAAGCACAACAGACAAATCCACGATAGGTTAGTAGCCAACAACCAGACAGGGGTCCCGGTAAAATTGACCACATTGAGGAGATGTTGGGGAAATTAGTAAATCAAAATGAAGTGTTTATTGGCCAGAATCAAAGAGAACTTCAAAACCAAAGAGAACCGATCCATATTATAGAAATGTAGATTTCTCAAATAGAAGCAAATGTGGCTTCCTTGAAGAATCCAAGACAATAGGGATTTTTGACGAACACAGATGTACCTTTGGGAAATCATCAGGTCAAGGTAGTTTTGGTTAGTAGTGGAAGAAAATTGCTAAATGACAAACCATCTAGTTCATATGCAGAAGAGGCCATAGGTGATAAAGATAAGGTAGTGACTATAGATATAGTGGAACCAGATACTGCAATAGAAGAAAAGACAACTGGGGAGGAAGCTGATCAGATAGGGAAGATAAGAAAAAAGACATACATCCCACCTCATCATAGGAAAGTGGTGAAGTCAGTCCCCTTTCCAAACAATCTCAAAGCAACTAGGGTAGATCAACAAATTTTAAAAATTTCTAGAGAACTTCAGAAAATTGTATGTCAATATCCCCTTGATTCATGCAATCGAGCAGATCCATTCATATGGAAAATTTCTAATAGATATGATCAACAAGGAAAGGAGGATATATGATTTTGAGGTGTTAGTTCTTAAAGAGCCAGTCAATGCTAGACAACTTTAGAAAAGTGTATGTCAATATCCCCTTAATTCATGCAATCGAGCAGATTCCTTCATATGCAAAATTTCTAATAGATATGATCAACAAGAAAAGGAGGATAGATGATTATGAGGTGTTAGTTCTTAAAGAGCAAGTCAATGCTTTTATTCTGGGTACATTGCCACCAAAAAATAGGATCTAGGCTACTTTAATATATCCTGCTTTATTGGGAGGATGAGATTTAGAGAGGCCTTATGCAACTCTGAGGCTAGCAACAATCTTATGCCCTTGACCACTTTCAAGAAGATAGGTTTGTAGGAGTCTAGAAAGAGCAATACGACTATTTAGCTGGCGAACAACTCAGTAGTGAGGCCTTATGGTAATTGTGAGGATGTTCTTGTCAAGGTGGATAGGTTTGTATTTCCAACATATTTTGTTGTGATAGAGATGCAAGATGGTCAAGGTAACGATTTATTACTGGGGATACCATTCCAAGACACAACTAATATGATTATGGAAATGGGAAAAGGAAGATTGACATTGGGCAACAGAGAAGAGTGATTTGAAATTTTGATGCCCGAACCTACACAGACTGCCAAAGCTAAATCACAGTGTCACATGTTGGAGCAGTTCTAGGAAAAAGTGTCATAATTTCTGAGGAAGTCATTTCATGAGATGGATCATGTGATGACACAAGTCCACAAAGGCACACTAGCTATGGACATCTTGGACAACACAAAGGAGATATCTTTAATAAAGGCGGTTCAACATCCTGATGATAAAAAGGAGGACTAATGCCCAACAACAATTGAGGAGGCAACCTCTACCTCTCTTGTTCAAGCACATCCTTAGTTGCCTTTAGAGGCATGTCTCATGAATCTGGTAGATGACTATACCAGTCACTATTCTTTGGAGGAGTGTGTTTTGTTTCTCTAGACCTTACCATGCTACTATACCAGACATTTTGAGGATTTGGAACCACCTCCACCACAATTGGTCTCTTCTTTTTTGAGTCCCCCCAGATTTGGAACTGAAGCCATTTCCTCCGCACTTGAAGTACATTTTCTTGGCAGCAGAGAATAAACTTCCAATCATAATTTTATCTTCACTAACTGCTTGAGAAGGGGAGTAGCTACTTGGGGTTTTAAATAACCACCATGTTGCATTCAACTGGTCCATGGCGTACATAAAGGGAATCCCCCTAGTTTCGGTCAACACAAGATTAGACTAGAGGAAAGATCCAAATCTATAGTGCAAACTCAACGTCGAGTCAACCTCATCATGAATGAAGTAGTGAAAAAAGAGGAAGTGAAAGTTTTATTTGCATGTATTATATATGCTATCTCTGATTCAAATTGGGTTAGTCCAACCCAGGTGGTCTCTAAAGGGGGGTATAATGGTCACTACTTACTCTAATGATGAGCTGATTTCCACTAGACTAGTGACTGGGTGGCATGTTTTCATAGACTATAGACGTTTGAACACCACCACACTAAAAGATCATTTTCCACTCCCTTTTATTGACCAAATTTTAGAGAGGCTCCCAGACGACACTCATTTTTGTTTCCTTGACGGTTATTTGGGATGCAACTAGATTTCCATCAAGCCACAAGATCCAGAGAAGTCTACCGTCACTTGTCCCTATGGCACAATTCTGTATCGTCATATGTCGTTCGGTATTTGCAATGAACCGATCATTTTCAAGTGATGCATGCTTGCCATTTTCTCTGATATGGTAGAGTAATGTTTGGAAGTGTTTATGGATGATTTTTCAGTGTATGGGGAGTCCTTTGATGACTATATTGATAATCTAGATATGGTATTGTAGAGATGTGAGGACACTCACCTTGTTTTGAATTGGGGAAAGTGTGACATGATGGTGAGTGAAGGAATTGTCCTAGGACACAAGGTGTCCCATAAAGGAATGGAAGTAGACCCGATCAAAATAGAGGTGATCTCCAAACTACCTCCATCGTCATCAGTGAAGGAAATAAGGTGCTTTTTCAGACATGTCGGATTTTACCTCTGCTTTATAAAAGATTTTTCTAAGATTGCTAAACTGCTCTTAGAGTAATTGGAAAAAGGATTTTGAATTGAAATTCGATGAGTGATGTTTGAAATCTTTCAAGTTGCTGAAGGAGAGCTGGTCTTTGCACCTGTTGTCCATGCTCTAGATTGGAGTCAACCTTTTGAGCTGATGTGTGACACATCAGATTATGTTGTAGGGGTTGTTCTAGGACAACACTGAGATAAAGTCCCCGTTGTCATCTATTATGCATCTAAAACCTTAAATGATATCCAACTGAATTATACAACAACAAAAAAGGAATTGTTGGTGGTTGCTTTTTCTTTTGAGGAATTCCATTAATATCTAATAGGGGCTAAGGTCATAGTATGGACAGATCATGCAACTATCAAATACTTGTTGTAGAAAAAGAGATGTCGAGCCCAAGTTGATTAGATGGATCTTATCATTGTAGGAATTTGATATAGAAATTAAGGACAAAGTCAGAACTGAGAATGTGGTGGTGGATCATCTTTCTAGGCTCAAACGGGTGGATGAAAAGGATATTGGTAAATCTATTGTGGAAGAGTTCCCTAATGAGAAGCTCTTTGCTATGTAAATCAAATACCCATGGTTTGCAAACATTGTTTACTACTTGGCATGTAGATAGTTGCCAGGAGATTGGGGATACCGGTAGAAGAAAATATTCTTCCACTCCTTAAGGTATTATATATGGGATGACCCGATCTAGATCTAGAAGTGTAAGAATGGTATTTTGAGGAAGTGTTTGCCGAATTGTGAATTCGGTAGTATTTTTGCACATTGTCATTCTTTACCTATAGGAGGTCATCATGCTAATTTTAGAGTATTATGCATACAATTATGTTCTTCAGTGTGATGTGTGTCAACATGCAGGTAAT
This sequence comes from Alisma plantago-aquatica, assembly GCA_963693085.1. NCBI lineage: Eukaryota > Viridiplantae > Streptophyta > Magnoliopsida > Alismatales > Alismataceae > Alisma > Alisma plantago-aquatica. The sequence continues at coordinate 887,477,065 of OY856410.1, forward strand.
ATTTCAAAAAGACACAAAATGCCCCTGAATGTTTTTCAAGAAGTTGAGGTGTTTGACTTAGCATAAACTTCATGGGCCCTTTTGTGTCTTCCAATTCCAATCTTTATATATTAATTTCCATGGACAATGTATCTAAGTGGGTGGAAGCAATTCCCACCCTCACCAATGACACATAAGTGGCATGTAGATTTGTCAAGGAACACATCTTTTACCGGTTTGGGGTGCCCATGTTAATGATTAGTGATGGTGTCTCTCATTTCACCAATAGGAAGTTTGGGGAACTTTTACACAAATATGGAGTGAACCATTGGGTAGGTACTACATATCACCCCTAAACCCAAGGAAATGTTGAAGTGTCTAATAGGGAGGATAAGAAGATTTTGGAAAAGATAATTTCAACCAACAGGACTAACTGGAGCATGTTGCTCAATGATGCTCTTTGGGCGTATATGACTGCATATAAAACACCTATAGGTACTACTCCTTTTATTTTGGTTTATGGGAGGGATTTTCACCTACCTATAGAGCTAGAGAACAAGGCTAAGTGGGCTTTGAGGAAATAAACTACAATTTGGACAATGCAGGAAAAAAGAGATTGTTAGAGTTGAATGAATTGGATGAGCTTAGGTTTGATGCATATGAGAGTTCAAGAATTTATAAGGAGAGGACTAAGAAAATTCATGATCACCATATTTTCCATAAGGTATTCACTCCAGGACAGAAGACCTTATGTTTAATTCTAGGTTGAAACTACATCCAGGTTAGTTGAGTTCTAGATGGAGTGAACCCTTTGAGGTGATTAAAATATTTTCCCATGGAGTTGTGGAGATTAGCAATGGGGCTGAGCCATTTCTTGTCAATGGCCAGCGGCTTAAGCACTACTTTTGGGGAGATGTCATAAGGAAGAAGGATGAGTTGAAGCTCATTGAGGTTCACTAATCTCATGGGCTTAGGATTGTCGATCCTATGATGTAGAACAAGGGTACTTATTGGGAGGAACCCCAACCATCTTTTATGTTCTTTACATTCCAATTTGTATATTTATAGGTGTAATTTCCAATTTTATTGATTTTGATATAAAAAGGTACATTAATACAATTGTTGTAGTGCGCAGGATTGAATATCAGTCGGTACTACCGACATTGTGTCACTACTACCGACAAGGTTACAAGGAAAAAGATGGATTTGATTACAAAAGTTGGTACTACCAACCACTATCTTGGTAGTACCGATAACAACATAGGGAATTCATGCAAATTGAGAAAATTAACTCGGTACTACTGAGCACTATGTCGGTAGCATCGACTTTCTATAGTAAAGAGGGTCAAGTAACTGATAAGGACTTGGTACTACTGATACTTCATTGGTAGTACTGATGGAAAATGTGCCCCAAGTTTGAGACGCCGAGTTCTCACTCAGAACCACCGACTAAATTTGAACGAGACGGTACTATCGACAGCCAATTGATACTACTAACACCTGATTCAACAATCTGTGGGAGTGCCAATAATTGATCGAGATCAGCCACATCTACGGTCGATAATACCGATATGGGGGCACATTGGTACTACCGACACAGGGTCAATACTACCGATAGAAGACGATCTGCATCGCAAAATCAGCAAATTGAGACCATTGGTACCACTGATCACACAAATTCATGATGAAAAGTTGGTACTACTGACTACCGACATGACAACAGAGAGGAAGACACATCTACAAAAGGAATGAGGTATGAATCAATTATCTTCACACCTTCTCTACTCCTCTTCCAAGCAAGTGTGTGAAAGAATCTTCGGGCATTTAGACTCTATATCGACTCTCTTTTCTTAACCTCTTTCTTTTTTCAGATATGGTATCAAGGAGTGAGGCTTCTTCATTGATGGGGGTTTCAAACTTGGTTCCCAGACAAGGCCGGAAAGACCATCCCAACACTAATATCAAGAAGATCTATTAGGAGCTACAAAAGAGGGTGATCCATGCAACACATTATGGCGACTGTGAGTTCATTTCCTCCATTGGCTTCCCTGACAGCATGCGCATAGTCTACGAGCATCAAGGGCTAGTAGGCAACCATCCCTTATTCAGTGACTGGTTGACATACCCAGATATCGCCTGTGAGTTCCTGACATCATTGGAGGTCTGCATCATCCCCGAGCATGCATATGGTTGGAGGGGTGGCAACATCAATTTTCTCCACTACAACACTGACTACACCCTGACATTGTAGCAGTTCAATGCCATATATGGATTTCCAATAGAAGGAGACTGCTACTACCCTAACAACTTCAACTTTGCAACGACATGTGATTTATTGTCAGAGCTACCAAAGGGCTAACACATTAGTTGGCATACAAACTCCGTCAATGACATTGAGCATCCCTTTACTCACATCCTCCATTGTCTCATCACCAACACTATTTTTTCTAGGTCTAGTCAAGGGTAGGGGAAAACCCAGTGGGTTGACATCTACTTTCTTTATAAGTTTCTAGAGCTAGGAAATAGAAGTTTGGACTTTGGCGCCTTCTTTTTTCAACACATAATGGGAGTCAAGTGTCCGGTGGAGAGGAAACCTCCAATTCATTTCAGAGGGTTAATCACTCTAATTGCTCTTCATCTCAACCTCGAACTCTCCACCTCCAGACCACTGAAGGCTAACCCAAAGATTGATCTCAAACATTTTAAGAAATTCTGCCTTGTTAAGACACGCCTGGATACTATATACGCCTATTGCACAGTAGGAACACAATATAAGGAGAGGGCACTACAAGATTCTTTCTTCGACATGTAGGGATTCCACATTATGACATGGACTATGGATAGTTTGTTAGACAAACGGGAAGAAGAATCAGATGTAGTAGAAGACTAACAGTAGGAGAAAAATGAAGAAGAAGAGGAAGAAGAGGTGGAACCGACCATCCTAGTCACGAGGGGGCCGGTTCCATAGAAGCATCCACGACACTATGCAACCTCTAGCTCTTATGCCCCACTGCCATCACATGAGTATGATCCATACTCTATGGTGGGAATGTATGGGATGATGTAGGATATACAAAAAGGCCAGCAACAACAATCATAAACATTGACATACATCCACAATGTGTAGGGACAGATGTACCAAAACATGTAGGCAATGTTTGAGAATGAACAACTTCTCTTGGCCAACCAAGAGAACATGAACATGTGTCTATAGAGGATGAAGGAATACTGACAATCATTCTTTGATCACTATTGGATCCATGGTTACTTTGGTGGATATCCATAACCTCCACCACCACCACAACAACTGCCAACTTTTTAGGGGATGTTCTACCCCTTTGATTCCACCATGACACATCCTCCACCACCACCCATGTGATTCGGTACCACTGTTCCACCTCTTAAGTTTGAATTTTGGCTATGTGGACATAGTCGAGTTCAAGCTTAGGGGGTACTTGGAATAATTTATATCCTTAGTTTTATTTTCATTAGTTTTATCTTTTAAAGTTGTAGGATCCACATATGTCTAGTGTAAAATTAGAATAAATTCATGGTTCATGTCAATATATTTTTCTCTTGTTGTGTGTAATGAAATGAAAAAAATAAAAAAAATGTGTTGGCTTAGTTGTAAATTTCTTGAGTTGCACGACTTAGAGGAAGTGTATGGGCAAGTCATCTTAAGACCATTTAATATGAATGGACATCTTAATTAGTCATAAAAAGTGGACAAATATGGGGTTTGAGCTTAAATTGATCAAACAATTAACGTGACCTTAAATTGAAATTTAAGAAAGAAATCCGAAGTTGACCCAATTCATAGGTCATTAGAGAGGGACATATCATATTTTTATGAAAGGCTTTGTCTCTTAATTATCTGATTCCACCTATCCTCCACTCATTATTGAATCACCACCTTAAGATGAATAAGTACTCCAAATTATTTCCTTTTTTTGCATTGCATGTCATAATAGGTGACATGATAGTTAGTTTTCTTTTTACTGCATTCTAAAAAAAAAAGAAAAAAAACACATGTATGCATTAGAAATTTTTGTGCATATATTTTAGTTGCATAAGTAATTTGATGTAGATTACATGCATTCCATATCATTTGTTTCTTTGTCATGTGGATATAATTACCCTTTGGAATTGGAGTGTAGGGATACACATCCATACCCATATAAAAAAAGAAAAAAAATTGAATGATGTGTAGTAAAGACCAAGCGTAATATCCATCATGCAAGAATCATTGGCCAATGAAAAAAAAGTTTGTTAATGTTTCAAAGTTAGGATGGAGAAAGGATGCCCTTAACTCTTCTGAAATAGATGGAAGCAACCACAGGATGCATTCTGTTGCTTTCTTAATTCACTCACTTTTAGTTGATGATATTGTTTGATTAATGCATCATTTCACTCAGAATATTAGGCATTAGGATTCATGCATTTTCCATTCTTCTCATCATATAAGTTCATCATGTTTTATTTTACATTAATGATTTGGATGTTAATTGTGATTCTGCATTTGCCACCCATTTCATAACATCCATTGCTCTTATTGGTGGGCCACATTTATGATTTTTCTCCTCATTAATTTTTATATGGAGAACTGCTTCCAAGTAGATTGGTAATTAGGAAAGAGCAATGTAGAATAGGGAATTACATGATGCACCAAGCAAAGTCCTAATTGATTTTTAGATGCCCTTTTGATAGTGTTCATTGATCTAAGGAAGGATGTCTTTTATGATTTTTTTGGTCGCTAAAGAGCATTTAATTGTTTGGTGCTTAATGAAAGCTGATTTGGGACCTCCAAGTGGGGATAGTTGAGAAATGATATTCATATTATTATGTTCTTTTATTGACTTTTGTGCAATTTTTGGTTAAATATCATATTAATTGTGAATTATTTGCTTTTATTAGCATATGATACTTATTTGCATCAAATAGGCATAATTTCAATGTTTTTAAATGATTTAGTATATTTCCAGAGCTTATGTTCATATTTTATACATTTCAAGTGAATGTACAAGAATCTACACACCTTGGTACTATCAACTTTGGAGTCAGTGGTACCGACACATGCTCAGTTTACATCAGAAAGAAATTAAGAAGACTCGGTAGTACTAACATGCAAGTCAATACTACCAAAAATGTTACAACGTTTTGTCTAGGAATTATCAAAGAAACTAAGTACTATTGACAGACATGTTAGTAGTACCGACAACTTGACAGGTGGCCGCACAATTAGAGGAGTTGGTAGTACCAACATCCTATCGATAGTGCCAACATGTCGGGGTCAGGTAGATCTGATCATTTAGTTTGATTCAATGACTGAGGTTTTAACTCGCCCTAAGTCACACTTATGAATTAGGGGGAAGTGCGGTTAGACCTAATCATCTCATATTTTTCCATTATACAATGACCGAGAAAAAGAGGAGGATATATCAAAGGAGAGGGCCACATTCCGAACAAGCTGAGCACTTCCAGTGGATGGATTTGTAGCTAGAAGGTAGCAAATTGGCACGTACACAAGAAGGGATCATTTGAACCATCTACTTCAGAGGTTTTCATGTTATCCATGTTCTTCCCTTTCTCTTCAATGTTTTTGACTATGGAAACCATGATGGGCTAATCCCCACATTCCTTAGGACCCGAGAGTAGCCCAGTTATGCGTTGTATTTGACTCTTATGCATAAATTCATCAATTTCCCTTAATTTCTAAATTTATTTCTATGTGAATGAATGAACTAACCATGATTGATCAAGATAGGTAGTAATTGGACCTTTAATTACTTGAAAAAGGATAATTAATGATTGGACCTTCATAGAAATACACGTTTTTATAAAGCCCTTTGAGCAAGGTGGCTTACGAACATGAGGAGATTATCCAGAGCAATCGAGAAAGCACATATCTAATAACACAATTGATATGAGAGTGGGTATGGTATTAGGTTAGGCAGTGAATTATGCCATGAGAGTGGATAATTCTCACTATAGGATCTTAATCCAGAGTTAGGAGAGATTTTTATTAATATATTGAGATTAAAGTACAATTTTAACTGTGGTGAAACCAATATCCTAAGGAATGCACTAAGACTGAGAGCAACAACCAATAATTTAGATTTATTTTCTATTTTAGATAATAAAACAGATCAATTAAATTTCTTTGGCCTAAGTTGATTGCGTTGGAATTAGTAATATCTTTGAAGTTACATTTTCCTGAGTTTAACATCCAAGCCTCATTGGCCTATATTACTCTGATAGCGTACACTTGCATTTTAAGCGTATAGAAAATACCTATCAAGGGACCCGATGAATTGTGATCTTCTCATCCAATCCCGGCATACCTAAATAGATCCATGTTACTAATCAATGTAGTGACATAAGAACTCTATGAACTAGTCCTTTTGAAATACAGTAGATGCATCCCAATTTTGACTTTGCGTAGCTTGGAGATTGAGCTAAAATTGACCATATCTATCTCATCTTTAATATGAAAAGGTTGATACTCCTTTGTCATATATTTTGGGATGGATGCATATACAAACTTGGCATATTCATCATTTTGGATCTTTCCTACTTTAATGAAATAATAAACAAACTCTCCAAAAACTAGCTTAATCACTAGTATTTTTTTAATTTAGTTATTTTTTGGATTTTGTGAATTTTGTAATTTTTGGAGATTTTGAAGAGTAGAACATGTATGTTTTTAAGTTTAGTTGCATATACACTCTGGGATCTCCACCACATCTGGGTCATGTTCCTCTAATGGGCTTTTTTTGGGTATGATATGTGACCTAGTCTTTAAGATATTACCGTCATCCACACACCATCTCTAATCTACATCTATGATTCAAAAATTGAAGATGGGGGACTATGGGTCTTCTACAACTTCTATCTTGGAGATGGTATTGTGTCACACCCCAATCCTCAGAATGCTAGATAAGTGAATGATATGATTTTTATCAAAATTTTAATATGTTGAGATTGAGACATATGGTCCCAATATATGATGCCTTTGTCCAGCGAGAGTAGCATGAGTGGTAAGAGCTCAGGAAGTCCCAATGAAGGACCCGAGTTCTAACCACACATAAGGCACTCTGTAAATGGTAATCCACACTGATTTAGCATGTGAGGGGGTACCCAGACTAGACCCTCTCATGCTTCGAGAGTTTATGGTGTCGGGCTCAACCAAATGGGTTCTCTCATCCTTAAAAAAAAGGTATGATGCCTTTTTATCAAGATCTGAGCCCATCTGAGTATTAGTAAAACCCAAGGGGTGAATGAAATTTGATAATCTTTTGATGCTAGAATTTTTCAAATAAAACAAAAGGTTGATTTCAATCATGACCATATAATTCTATCCTATTTTCATTTTGGGAGAAATTTTATATGAGAAAGGAGTCCTTTTGTGCAATTTGACTGATTTTCCAGATAATTCTATTAATACTTTTAGTAACATTCACAATTTTTCCTTAAAAAGTTTGGTATTAGACATAGACACATTATCCTTAATGTCTACGAAAGAAACCAGAGAAGGACTCGTGGACAATCCTATTGGTACAAAAAAGTATTATATGTGATTAGTTGTTAGGTTCTTTCTTGGAGATGGCTTTAGAATACCATGTTGTATCTCACAATCCTAAAATCGAAAGGACTATTTTTTTATCTGATTGGGAGTTTGGAAGAATCTAGGAATCAAAAATTATATAAAGACATATGGATGGCCTAGAAACTGTAGACCTAAAAGTGGTGCAGGTGGTTGTGAAGTATGAAGAGGATTTATGTGACAAACTGAAATTCATAAGAAACTTGTATGTCCCTAATGGTTATGATAGTGTTCAAAGGAAAGTTAGAGAAGATCATATGCATCAAGGATAAGAAGGCGAGGAGGCTGAAGCATTGAGGCGATGTTTAATCTAGGAGCCTCTATCACACCACAATAAGGAAGAAGGAGGCAATGTCATAATTTCTTTGAAGCCTACAGAGGTGTTGGGATCTCAGTCCCATATCTTCTCAACTATGTGATTTGTGAAGAGTCTCTGGAGTTGGACTCCGTGGTCACCAATGCTAGGTCAGATAACTAAGTTTTTGCTTGAACTAAAGGTTGGTAGCTTCGACCTTTGTTTACTGGAGCCTTGACTTAGGCTAGAGTCGGGTTGGAGAGAAAGGATAGTCGAGGAAGTATGACTCATATGAGAAGTTAGAGGACAGATAGTGCATGGCTTTATGCTTGTGCATACACAAAGAGGAGAGGAAGCATTGGCCTCTACATGAGAGAAGCCAGGGTGATAGTTGTAGGTTATTTGTCTTTAGCAAAGCAAGTTTTGTGTAGGACGGGCATGGGTTGGGTCAACTACATGGCGATGAGGAGGTTGTTAGAGGAGGCTGTCACAACCCTAGTTTCCTTCACAGAAGGCATCACACGAGGAAGGAGAAGGAAGATGCTAGTTTTTTTTGGGTCGTCAGGTTTGTGGACCTATGTCAGGACCGGGGAGCAAGCGAAGGGAAAAGATAAAGAAGCAAAGAGGAAGAGAAGCCAAGATCTGATTGTTAGATGGAGAAATCAATGACTGAAGAAAATCAAGAAAGCTAAATATGTGTAAATTCATATCTTTTGAATTAGGACTCTAGATATAATAAATATAGTACCATTGTAAAGGTATTTAAGAGTATATTTGCGGATATTTAGATTCTTATTAGGTGAATATCTTTTGGAAAGATATATATATGATGATGATGTATATGTTATAAGTTGTGATAGGAATATCTTATTTTGATGAAATAAGTTTTTTTTTAAGGCATCAATCATATAAGAAAGGTATAATCTTGATGAGATTGAAGTAAATAATTTTCAAAGTTGATTTTACCCATGAGGAGTATTTTGGAGCATCAAACAATGATATAAAATTGAGGTATATCATAGAAAATACTATTTTGAGTTACAAATCATTTGTCTACTAGTGGATATGAGTTTAGACAATAGTTTATATGTCATAAGGATTTTATATAGGATAAGTTATATTGTGATGTTAAATAAGGAGATTAATGAATTGAGGATAATGATTAGGATGTTAATTTATGAGGAGATGATATATTTTTAGGAATCATGATCATATAAATTTTTATCATAGGATGTCATGATGTGCATCACACATTTGGGAACTCTTACATTTATAGAAAGACATGTAGAGTCGATTAGGGTAATACATGATTTATAAATATGGTTTTGATATATGTATATGATTTTTTTTCAGGTAGGCTTTGACTTGAAAAAGACTCAAAAGTATGTTAGAATTTCATCAACCTCACTAGAGTTTCTCCAAGAAAGGTAAGCGGCCCATGTCCTTGAATTCATATTATATAGTTTAGACTGATACTCTAAATATCCTTCTTAAAATAACCCATTAGACATGTAGTCTAACATTCATGTGTAGAATGCTTTCCTTATAGAATAGTACAATTTTATGGCTTAGATAGCTCATGTACAAATATTACCAAGAATTATCTTAAATTCAATATTCTTAAATGAATGCTTAGAAATTGGTATGAAGTTATCAAAACACAAAATATATGGTTAGAATTTATTTTAGTATATTAATTATTTGTTATTATCAAGAATTGGATTCTTTTAGAATATCAGAATCAGATATAGAATGTCGAATTCAAATATACATAATTATTTACAAATTGAGACTCATAATTCTGAATAAGATTATTAGAAACTAGAATAGAATTATCAAAATGTATCCCTAGATTTTTAGTACTCCACAACTCATATTCTCATACAATGTCAAAATAAAATTTAAAATATAGAATGGTAAAACAAAAAACATACTTAAAAATTTATCTCAGTTACTTAAGAGACACAAATAAGAATAGAGACATAATCAGAAATAGAATCAGAACCAAAACATAATTTGATATTATAGAATGAGTCTTCACAAAATATAAGTAATACAACACACAAAATAGAAGGCATTTATGTTATAGAAGGATCATTGCACCACAGAAGGTACGTTGTGCCATAAAAGACACCTCGGTGTCTCTGGAAGACTTTCATTTCACAAAAGGTGTGTTGCACCATAGATAGCACTTGCTACATAAGAGGACTTATTGTATACTAGTGACCACATAAAGATAAAAGATGTAAATAAAATATTTGTACTTCAGTTGTAGATTTTCAATTTTTAGTAATTCATATATTTCCTTTATGTTACTAGAATCCAATTCCACTTACACTAATCCTAGGTTTCCTTTGTGTATGGCTAGGGACATGACGTATGTAGATTTCAAGCTTCAGAAATAAGATCAAAGTCAGAGTTATAATTGCACTATAAGGAGGATTTCTTGGTGGGGTGCCATTTACATGCCTGGAGGTTATGTTAGAAATAAAGATTGTTGTATCATGTAATAGATATCTTCTATGAAACTTGTGGTGTGTAGTTTCTTTTCTAAGAGTTCATGAGAATATATTTTATACAATAGCCTGTGTTGATTTCTTTCTATTATTATTGTAATGCATATTATGTTTGTGACACTCCTAGGAGAGTAAAAATGAATGGTTTTTTATGCTTCCTCTATAGAAATAAGGGTGTTACACTAATGACATCAGAGCAATAACATAGATGGCCATTAGGAAAATTCTCATATTTTTAGTTTAGAATGCCCATTAGAAAACGAGCAAACCTAGAGTATAGATTTAGAAAGATGTTTAGTAGCACTAGTTATAGAAAAGTGAGTGAAAGATAGTAGAATCCAAGTTAGAGATTTAGGAAATAGAAGTTTAGATATGGATGAAGGTTATATGCCTAGATGTTTTGGACCTTTATGTTAATTCTAGTAGTGCATATCACATATTGTCTCTCTTTCCCACATGTTTGTAGTATGGGACACAAGATAATGGAATTTTGATAAGAGAATGGTATGTGTATGCGAATATATTACCATGCTTGTCTCACCCTTTTGAATACATGTGGTATGGGATATGTACACTAGGGAGGTGTTGATATAAGTGTGATATACACGTTACCTCTGGATATATGATCAGACGACATGTATCCAAAGGTTATAAAGAAAATAAGAGTTGTCATTAAAAGTTTGAGACATATAGTCATCTAAACCTAATTGCATACATACTAGAACCCTCGAAAGCTGGTTAAGTGTCAGAAGACTCGTGGTGTGGAATGTAATTTTGGACATGTAGTATGATACTTATGTGGTGAGGAAGGCCACTTTAAGTTCAACTATCCAACAAAAAGAAGTATAAGCAAGAGAAGAACAATTAGAGAGAGTAGTATTAGGCAAGAGTATTTTCCATGACATAGAAAAAGTGGATAATGACCAGATAATAGAAGGATGACCTAACCCTAGAAATATTAATTAGAAGAAAGTAATATTATTCGATGCATATCTAGTACAAACTATGACTTTGTGTTTATCATGTATCACCAACAAAAGAATCAACAAAACCATAAGGTGGGTAGCCTTTTACAATATAGATGAATTTTGAAGACAAAATTCCCACTGTCTTCTTGGCACAAAGAATACATAGGGAGGTATATATAAATAATGCTGCTTGTTGAAGGGAGAGTATCAACTCATCCACTACGTACCCTCAGGTACATCGTTGGTCACGCCCAGCTGAGGCACACATCAAAATCAATACAAATGCTTCTTGGAAAAGGAATAAAGCCGCTATTGCCATGACATTCAGAGATTGAGCAGGAAAGTGGATCCACAGCCATGAGAGATAGATAGTTGCTAGCTCGCCTCTCCATGCTGAAGTCATAGCTGTAGATTTGGCCTTTGAGGTTGTGATAAGAGAGGGTCTATTTGACTTAATCGTTGAAACTGACTGTAAAGTACTCGTGGATATGCTCCAAAGACAACCAGGGCAAGATCCCAAGTACTCAAACTATATTGAGAGAATACAAAGGAGTATAGATGAACACCCCGATTGGGAGATAAATTTTGGAAGAAGGGAGTGCAACAAAGCAGCCGATGAGCTTGCAAAACATCACCAAAAGAATACTACTGGCTATTTTGATTATACCCGACCCCCAGAATGTATTAAGTCAATTCTAGATTGTGAACATTGTAATGGTAGTAGTACTACCACATTTACGAAACATGCAAACTTAGAGTCGTGTAATTTATTTCCGTACTGGCTTGCAAGAGGAGAGCGAGATGAATAAATAGCCTCCTGGCTCCCCCCCCTAAAAAAAAGACAAAATTCCCACTAAGTTGGGTAGTATGGTCACACCCCAATCCTTATAATGCTAGATTAGTGAATGATATGATGTTTGATAATTTTTAATATGTTGAGATTGAGACATATGGGCCCAAAGTATGATGGCATTTTGTTTGGATCTGAGCCCATATGAGTATTAGCAAATCCCTAGGGGTGAGTATGAAATTTAATCAACTTTTAATGCTAGAATGTTTCAAATGAAGAATAGGGTTGATTTATATGATGAGCATATGGTTAAATCCCATTTTCATTGTGAGAGAAATATGATGCAAGAAAGGGGTGCTTTTATTCAATTTGAGGGATTTTGAGTATAGTTCTACTAATACTTTTAGGTAACATTCACATTTTTTTGTTAAATAACTTGGTATTAGATATAGATGTGTTATCCTAAATGTCTAAGAAAGAAACCATATAATGACTTGTGGATAGTATATTGGTATATGAAAGTGTCTTATATGTGATTAGTTATTCGGGTCTTTCTTGGAGATGGATTCTGAGTACCATGTTGTATCTCACAATCCCAATAAAGGGAGGACTATATGTTCTATCTGACTGGGAGTTTGGAAGCATCTGGGAAATACAACCTATATAGAGACATACAAATGGTTTAGAAATTGTAGACCTGAAAGTTGTATAGGTGGTCATGAAGTATGAGAGGATTCATGTGACGAACCGAGATTCATAAGAAACATCTATGTCCCTACTGGCTATGATAGTGTTTAACGAAGAATGAGAGAAGATCAAATTCATGTAGGAGAAGAAGGCAAGGAGGCTCAAGCATTGAGTCGATGTTTAATCCAGGAACCTCTGTCATGCCATTTTAAGGAAGAAGGAGGTGATACCGTGATTTCTTTGAAGCCTGTAGAGGTGTTGGGATTTCTCCCTCCTCTCTTCTCAACCAGGTGATTCGTGACCATTGCCAAATCAGACGGACCAAGTTTCTTCTTTAACCCAGGGTTGGAAGCGTCAAACTTTCTTCACCGAAGCTTGCTCCTAGGATAGAGTTGGGTAGAGAAAGGAGAGTAGATGAACTATGAACATAATGATAAGGTGATGGAGGGACCACTTTCTGATGATAGCCAGTGTGTGTCTCTATGCTTGTGCATATGCAAAGAGGAGAGGAGTGTTGGTCTTGGTAGGAGAGAAGTCAAAGTGATGTTTGTAGGATATTCGTCTTTGGCAAAGCAAGTTTTGTGCAGGTCATGCATGGGTTGAGTCGGCTACATGGAGATGAGGAGGTTGTTGGAGGGGGCTATTACTACCCTAGTTTCCTTCACAACAGGCATCGCGCAAGGAAGGAGAACGGAGATGCTAGTTTATCTTAGTTTGTCAGGTTTGTGGACCTATGTCGGGTTCAGAGAGAAAGCAAAGGGAAAGGATTAAGAAAAAAAAGGAAGAGAAGCTAAGATTTGACCGCCAGATTGAGTAATCGATGGCTGAGGAAAATCAAGAAAGGTAAATATGTGTAAGTTTGAACATTTTTAGTTAAGACTCCATATATAATAAATACATATCTGTTAGAAAGGTATTTAAGAGCATACTTGTATAAAAATACTAAACAGGGGATGTTTAGATTCTTATTCAGTTGAATATCTTATGGAAAGATATATGTATTATGATGATGTATATGTTATAAGTTGTGATAGGAATATCGATTTTTCATGAAATAAGATTTTTTGATCTATTTTTTATGGTATAAAACATATAATCAAAGTCTGATCTTGATGATTTGAAGTAAATAATTTTTAAAGTTGAGTTTACTCAGTAGTGGTAGTTTGGGGCATCAAACAATGATATAAAATTGAGTAATATTATAGAAAATTCTATTTTGAATTACAAATTATTTGTGTACTACCAGGCTTGAGTTTAGACAATAGTTCATTAGTCATAAGGATTTTATATCATGCAGATAGGTTGTGTTGTTAAATATGGAAACTAACGTATTGAGGATACGAATAAGGATAAGGGTGATAATTTATGAGGAGATGGTATATTTTTAGGAATCATGATCATATAAACTTTTATCAGCGGAAATCATGATGAACATATCGCATAAGGGAACTCTTACATGTATAGAAAGACATATAGCATCAACTAGAATAACATATGATTTTTTAATATGGTTTTTATATATGTATATAAAAATTATTTTTAGGTAAGCTTTGACTTGAAAAAGACTCAAAAGTATGTTATGGTTTCATCAACCTCACTAGAGTTTTCCCGAGATGGGTATGTGCATTGTGTCCTTGAATTATGTTGAATAGTTTAGACTGATAGTCTAATTATCCTTCTCAGAATAACCCATTAGATGTGTAGTACAATATTCTTGTATAGAATGTTTTCTTTACAGAATAGTAGAATTTATGCCTCAGATATCTCATGACAAATATTATCAAAAATTAGCTTAAACTTAATATTCTTGAATGAATGATTAGAAATTAGCGCAAGTACTAAAACTCAAAATATATGATTATAATTTATTTTAGTATATCAATTCCTTATTATCATCTAGAATTATATCTTTTTAAAATATCATAATCAGATACAAAATTTAGGATTAAAATTTACACAGTTATTTACCAAAAGAGACTTAGAATTTAGAATAAGATTATTAGAAAGTAGAATAAATATATCAAAATTTATCCCTATCTTTTTAGTCATCCAAAACTTAAATCTTTATACAATGTAAAAATAGAACTTAGAATATGGAATGCTAGATAAAATACATAATTTGGAATTTATCTAAGTTACTTGAGAAACAAAATTAGACATATTCAAAATTAGCCCAAAATTAGAAGTAGAAAAAGAGCAGAAAAGAATAAAAAATGCCACCAGAACATAATTTGATATTATATAATAAGCCCTCACATACTACAAGTATTGCGGTACACAAAATAGAAGGCATTTATGCCATAGAAGGTGCATTGCACCACAGAAGGCACATTGTACCATAGAAGAAATCTCAGTGTCACCAGAAGGCTTTCATGCAATAGAAGGTGACTTGCACCATAGGTGGCATACAGTTCCATAGAAGAGGACTTATTGTATAAAAGTGGCCATAGAAAGATAAAATATGTAAATTAAATATGTGTACATTAGTTGTATATTTCCAATTTTTAGTAATGAATATATTTTCACAATGTGACTAGAATTCAATGCCACTTACTATTAATCCTAGGCTTCCTTTGTGCACAGTTGGGGATGAGACATCTACAGATTTTAAGCTTTAGAAAGAAGAGCCAAGTTAGATTTATAAGTGCACTATAAGGAGGATTACTTGGTCGAGTTCCATCTACATGCCCAAGGGTTATATTAGAAATAAATATTGTTGTATCATGTAGTAGATATCTTCTTTGAAACTTGTGATATGCACTTTTTCTTTTCTGAAAAAATTGTGAGACTATATTTTATATACTAGTCTGTGTTGGTTTCTTTCTATTATTATTGTAATGCATATCATGGTTGTGACACTCCAAAGAGAGAGAAAAGATGAATGGTTGTTTATGCTTCCTCTATAGAGATTAGTTTCTTACACATTGACCATCATCCTTCAATAATTTCATATGAGTTGGTGTATTTTTCCCATGTATCTCAATACTCTTCATTTGTCTCTTCCTGACCCCTTGTCTCATAGTTGTTCTGACATGCCCAGTCAAGATTGATCTGTTGCATGTCAAATTGGCTAGGATGGATTATGCATCCCATTCTTTTGGTGTTGGGTGGTGATATTCACCTCACCAACATGATCATCACAAGAATATTTGTGGCCTTACCCTTATCTCCTAGTGTATGCTTTCTCTGAGCATGGTTGGTCGACCTTGTGGTTGGGCATGAACTTGCTTACTTATTTGTTTGGAGGGATGATTGTGTGTTTAAAGAGTTCATTGTTTTGGGTGGTTTGGATGCCCTAAACATCTTTTCCCATGAGGGATATCTCTCTAGTGCTAATCCTAGGGAATTTGTCCTAGACATCTTTATCAACCTCATGCATGAGGTATGTCACTATGATGGGGACAATGGCCTTGGAGGTGTCCAAAGCTTCTTTATTTGTAGCAACAATGTAAGAAAATTAAATATGGGGCCCCTACACTCGGGGTTGAGGTGCCATTCATACATACCCTATGCTAATTCTCCACACCCAATAAAATTTTTCTGGCTTCTCTACTTAGATAATAGTTCAGTGGTAGACAATTGACATAGCCTCTATTAGTCAAGTGATTTCTAGTGCACTAGAATGTTGCGGGCTTCTATTACAATGTCCACCCAGTAATTTGGGGTCATGCATATGATGGACCATATGACTAAGCCCAATGCCTTTTGTCTTGGTGGAATATGAATGATTGGTGTACATCCATGTCGTCTATGTGAATATTCATCTCCGTAACCATTGGGAGAATATTCCTATGGACATAGGGGGTATGACATGATGGTGTTCTTAAGAGTGACAATAGCTGATGGTGGAAACATGTTGCATATCAAACTAAAGATGAAGGTCATCTTTTTGAATGCAAGATATTGTGGTGCCTACACTATTGTCTTGGACTGTGACGATGACATGTGTTGATCGATAATTGAGTCTTTGGTGTATATATGAGGGAAATACCATGTTGTGGTGAATTCACAACCTTCCTTAAAGAATTTATAAAGAGTGGTTTAGTTCCATTACCATGCAAAAGATTGGGAAATCATGTGATATAATTTTTATATCAAGAGTGATATCCTCTAAGGATATTTTAGTACACTATCAAACGATGTTGATTTCTTAGTGGTTGGCTACAAGTTAGAGGGATCCTTTGCTAGATAGATAAGCATCTTGTAGGGGAATACATTGAGGCATTCCCCATTGTCAATGAAGCAAGAAGGAATCTTGAGACCTTAATAGATGGCACTGATCAACATAGGACAGTTATGTCTTTTTCATTTGGATATACCATCTTCAAAAAAAGATATGAAGTGTGGAGTGGTTATTAACCCGATGGTAGAGGCTAGCGATTCTGGTGTAACATCTTTGGAGACATAGACTCCCTCAAGTTTTTTCAATACCATTTCCCTATGTGTAAGTGATCTTTGCATTACCTCAGCAAGAGATATCTCTCCTTATGACACATCAAGTAATTGGACTATTGTTTCTATGTAGAGTTTTAGAGTAGGAGGCACTTTCTTGGTTTTGACTATAGGACTGGAGACTTTTCTTATCTCTTCTCTAGGCACATCAGTGGGGATGCCTATATAGGTGGTTACCTTCACATTGAATTTATCAATTGATTTCAAAACTTCTGTTAAGATGGTGTGGGTCACTATAAGTATTTTTATCTACTTGGGTGGTATAGACCAAACTATCACTGTGAGACAAGGAACTATGATCTATTGGATGTTTTCTACAACAGGTGTCTTAAGTATGTACATTTCTTGGTTGCCTTACCCCTTGTAAACTCCGGGTATGCTGGATGCCCTTCAAGTGCATAAGGGGATTACTGACTTCCTCTCATGGAGTGTAGCAATGAACCATGCACTTTAGGCCCAATTCTTGAGAGTTTGCGTCACAAGACTGATGGGCTTGAGTGTTGGATCTTTAGATGATGATATGACAAACACAATGTGAGATGATGAAGGAATATATTTTGGTCTGACCATATTCACCTCACCGGACTCGATTGGGTCTTGCAAAGCATGTTTTAGTGTGATGTAACCGTTCATTTTATGCTCCTTGGCTTGATTGAAACCACAAATGGCATTGACATTATAACTCTTTGGAAGCGGATTCAACGGGTCCCTTATAGTAGGAACTTTTAGTGAATGTTTGATGTTAGGAAGAATAGAGATAAGAGAAGCTCTCTCGAGGGAGTGAACTTCATTCTCATCTTAGCAGGCTCTTCTTATGCATGAGTTGTTTCTTATGGTTCCATTCATGCTGGTGGGTTTCTAGCTATCAAATAATTGTTTGATAGTAGTTGTTCTATGGGTAGTTGAAGCGGTAGTGGTGTGTGCCCATGGAATTATCTCATCGAGGATGGTATTGTAGTGTCATATATTGAGGTTGGAAGTATTAGGTAATAGGAATCATTTAAGCTTGTTGTTGATGTGGTGCCATACCATTAGTATTTTTAGATGGTTATGCTAAACTGGATATGCTTTCACAATCAGATGTTGTTAATTGTTATTACCATATGGTATTACCACAACTCATACTGTTGTGTCTTCCATTTTAGCGTTTCTCCATTTTGACTTCTTATTGTCTATGGAAGAATTGTATTGAGGCTGAAGCATGAGGACTATATTCTAGTAGACACTTTGATGGTAGAATTCTCGATCTAAAGCTCTATTTGGATCAGTTCTACGTAAGTATTTTACCTCTATAAAGATAGAAAATGTTGTGAGTGTAGGTTTAGATGCCTTGGTCACAATGTCAAGGGCCTCTGTGTTTGTGGGCTTGAATTCTATCTATCTAGACAACTCTCTCCACTATCTAAAAAACTTAGAGAATCTCTCTTCCATCTTCTATTTTAGTGCTTCCAAATCTCTTTACTTTGGATGTGGTTTTGGTTCTAAATGTATTCATTAATGCACTTATCTACCATCCTGGACCAAGTAGTGTTTGTCTTCATATCCTATTTATTGTTCTATACCAAGGCTATACCTATCTGAGTTCATGCAATGTAGTGGACAAGAACCTTGCCATCATCTTGAACCTCCACCATGTCTGAGCAATATGTCATGATATGGGTTAGTGAATCTCCTTTCCCAAAGTATTTGTGAAACTTTGACAAGTTGAAGTTATTAGGTAACTTCAACTTTAGGAAATAACAAAATCACCAAAGGTCTTTCTATTATCTTACTTCCCTTCCAAATTCTTAAGATGGCATAGAATCTCAAGCATGAGGGGATCCACATAGACATGCTCTAGGGTTGCATCTTCAGGGCAAGCTGTAGCCACGTGTATCATTAGTGGTTGGATCATCTCTATTGGCACCATGTATACCAATGGTGGTAACCCATATGGGTCCTCTCCCATATGGATTATACTAGGAGGAAGGTGGTAGATATAATGAATACATGATGTGGATGGGTCCCCAGTTGTGCATCTATTGCATCTGCATCTTTGTCGAAGAGTTGACCTTGCACACATTTTTAGGATTTTCCTCAATGACGTCAACCCCTCCCTCATCGGGGATTGGAACAGACACAATCATTTCCCAAATTATTGGGAACGCCCCAACATTCACACATGGTGGACACTAGTGAGACCAAGGATGTAATGTCTCTAGTTGGGGTTTATATGGGTTCCATGTTCCATTTGGAAATATAAGTGATTTGGCATACAAATCTCCTTTTCTAGAAAACCCTGGATGATGTCACCCTTCCATGTAAATCACATCGTGCAAATGCATCAAGGTGACGTTTAATGGTAGCTTTAGCATGGATAGTAGAGGAATTTCTTGAGAAATGAAAGCTTTACACATCAATGTGGTTTATTTGGGCTTCTTCCTCCAACTTGCTTATCTTTCTTATTGTTGTAGCCACCTCCTTTAATGCAACTATTAGACTATCTATTCACATTGATACTTTCAACCATTTGGATCAATCATTTGTGGGAGCAGGTAATGCACAAAATCATGTGGGCATTTAGATCAACAAGACTCGAAATCAAGGTTTAATACAAAATAAAAGAATACTTGTGTATGGGATGCATCTTTTACACACATCTATCATTTTAAGAGTAAGAGTACTTCCCCCCTCTATTTAGGAGATTCAAAACAAAACATACTTTATGGTGTTATGCGATTCTATTGGGATGAAGAAAACATACAAAAACACTTTGAAGTCAATTTTTTAAGTAATTGTGCTTGCCCCTTGCTTGGGCGAGACAAACTGATCCCTCAATTTTGACATGAGATGCACTCACCAATGTCGTGCCTGGGTGGATTAACAGAGTGGAATGTAGGAAGATGCACCATCTTGTAGAGCTAGTAAGGTGTAATGTTCATTAGGGGGAAGTTCCAAGAGGGCTATCTAAAAGATGGGGTAATAGTGGTTGAGTGATTAATCAAGAGTAAGGTACCCCTTTCTAGGTTAGTGATTGTTCTTGGTCAATCACTTTCTATCCTTGGATGTCCTCATACAATGGGGTCCTAAACTAAAAACATTGGCATCATCCATGACATTGTGTCCTTGTCTAATTTGGTGAAGTTTTATTGGAGGTCTCCTTCCCTTGGAAGAGGGGAGAGGTCAAAAGGGAGGGATCCTTATCCTAACATCTCTAAATTGGTGATGAATTTTGAAGTGGGATGTAGTCTAGTTTTAGGTTATAGTCCAAGACCCTATAGATATGAACATAAAAGGAGTGTGATGGTCTAGTTTTAGGTCATAGGCAAGAACCATGGATTATGGGTGGACCATGCATTTACAAGGGACATCTCAGTTGTATTTGAAGAATGATCTAGCTTGACATGATTTTGAAGCAATTTTGTGAAAATATCATTAACCTTCTAAATGTTCTCCAATCTAAAAGGATTGTTAATCTTTGAAACATCATTTGATTTTGAAAAAAGATAGTTAATATGAAAAAGTTTAATCTTTGAAAGATTGTTCAAATTTGAAAAAGATTGTTGAACTTTGAAAGCTTATTTGATTTTGGAAATAATTGTTGAACTTTGAAATATTCTTTGCTTTTCAATATTGTTAATCTTTAAAAGATTGTTTGATTTTGAAAAAGATTGTTAACTATGAAAGATTATCTGGTTCCAAAAAAGTTTGTGAATCTTTAATAATTGTTTGATTTAGGAACCGATGGTTGATATTGAAAAAAGTTGTTTAGTTTTGGAAAATATTATTAATATTGGAAAGATTTTTTTATTTGGAAAAGATTACTAATCTGTGAAAGATTGTTTGATTTTAGAAAAGACTGCTTATCTTTATAAGATTTCTTGATTTTAGAAAAGATTGCTAATCTTTGAAAGTTTGTTTGATTTATGATATTGGTCTGCATGTGAAGACATTAGTAAATCATGCTTAGTTACAATGAAAATATTGAAACTATAAAGCAAGAAACAATGTAAAGCATCAAAACAATAATAATAAGACATATGCAAAGAAAGAAAATGACCCTCCCCTTTTTATCTGATGGGTTTAGATCTGAATAGGTCTTTAAGAATAAATCACATAGGGGGGTTGTTCCTTAACTTGTATATGATATGACGACACTTAGGATGGGTTCGACAGATATGGATATTGCTCCTAGTACATTTCGTGGCCATAGAGACCTTAGTCACTCATGAATAGTAGGAGAGGGGAATGCGCTCAAAGATTTTGGTTGTCCATCTTAACACCACATTGATACCTATGCTAACACCTCCATACCACATCAAGGGATCCAACATAGTCTTGGAATCCATTCCATGACGCATGGGATTGTATGTATGCATAGTACAAGTGTAAGGTTTTTGTCCATTCTGAAGAAAGCCCATAATAAAGTATGAAAGAGAAATAATAAACATACATGCAATCATTAATGTAGTTTTAGAGATTTATTATTATTATTATTATTATTTAGAAAAGGAAAAAGAAAGACAGGAAGTGGATTCAAAACACTAAAAAGGAAGTAAATTTAATACTCTAAGACAATGAAAGAAAAACAAGCAAAGAGAAAGGTAAAGAAAGGTTGAAGAAAAGGAGGGAAAAAACACAAAAAATAAAACAAGACAAATATTTAATCAGAAAGGGTCATCAAAGACCAATAGAAAACCTATAGATCTAGGAGATAACAGATCACCTTGATGGATGAACTATGGGACACTACAATCCACAAAGCACCCCTGATTCCCTAGTATAAAAAAACAAAAAAAGAAACAAAAATATAAAAATAGCAATAAAACATAAAACAAGAAAAACATTGAGAAATGATAAGAAATATGGAAATCAATTTTAGTTGTTTGGGAAATCCCCAACAAGTCACCAAGTTGTTGCACCCTACTGACAAAATATATGGCTTGCACATATCTAAAGTGAAAAAATTAATCTAGCGATCAAGTAGAAAAATTGTAAACGAAGATTGCATTGTTGTTGCCACCATATTTTATTTGTAAATGATGGAAAATAAGATAAATTTTTTGAACCTATGCTATAAATTCAATTGAGTCTGGGATCCAAACATTAGATAGATAAGAAATATGGAAAGCATAATAAAAAACTAGATCTGGCGATCTTGTAATGAGTGGGAAAGAATTAGCACATCCATCTCACACGCTAAATTGATATTGAACTCATTACTTAATTTTATTGAATTATAGAGATTTGAGGTTGTTTTAGAAGAGATGCATTGAAGGAAAATGATAAAATAGGCATTTTTATCATTTGCACACCTTTGGGGATGGATATGTCCGCAACTTTACCATCATTTTTCCTAAAGGCCCTAATTTATGTGTTGGGGGTCCTAATTGCCTCAGGATCCCCTACAATTAAGATATTTTGGAGGCAGTTAGAACTCATGCATATGTAAAATTAGAGGACAATACAAAGTGATATAAGTAAGAAGAAAACTTTCACTTTCTACGAGCAACTAAATCAAGCATTGTGAACATGACACATGATCATGGTAGGATTTAGTAGACAAGAAAATATGTAGTTGTGAATGGTTAGAGATGAATAGTAATAGCAGATAACAATTAAGTGAATTCAGGGAAAAACTATTTAGACTCAAAGAATTACCAGTGTGCATCCTAACAACACTCAAAAAGCATGTGATGATAGTGTAATGATGCTCTGATCAAGAGAAACACATGAAATAAAAAGGGAGATAGTTGATTCTTTGGCTTCATGAGGGTCAATGAGGCCCAAAACATGTTAGATATGAGGGGTATTTATAATATAGTTTTAGGGTTGATGGTCTCCGAAAAGAAGACCTTGGAAGCGGAGGCAGAATGGGTGATGCGCCACAAATGCATAGCCATGGAGATCCAACTGGAGTGCCATGTGCCACATGGTATATGGATGTGATCTTCCTAGTGGCTTGGGAAGGATGCAATCTATCTTATGATATGATATTTGTAGAATTCTAGAGAAAATCAAATAGAATTAGTGAAGATTGCTGATTTTGAATAAACCTCAACAAAATAACGAAGGAAAGGGGAAAAGACATCAATCTAGATTATTGTCATCATTATCTAAAATGATATATATATATATATATATATATATATATATATATATATATATATATATGGCGTTCATTCATTGCCCGCGCGGGTAGCCTGGATTTTCGCTACCCAGTAGCCAAAAAAGTAACTCTCCTGGCTAAGAAAGTAACTCTGCTGTAAAAAAAAGTAACTATGGTGTCAAAAAAGTAACTATGCTGGCCAAAAAAGTAACTCTGTACAAAATATACAACAAATATATATAAGGACGAGTTTTTTAATTTTGGGGGGGCAAATGATATTATTTTTGGATGAAATTTTTTGGGGAGCTAGACAAAATGGTCCTCTGCAATTGTGAATTTTTTTTTGAAAAAAGGTGGTTGGAAGGGTAGGCGGGTAGCTACCCACGCGGGCAATAAAGATGGGCCCATATATATACATATATATATATATATATAGAGAGAGAGAGAGAGAGAGAGAGAGAGAGAGTCAGACTAGAATACACTTGAGTGTACAGATCGCACGAATACACTCAAGTGTGTTTGAATATCAAGACTATTTTTTTGTAAAATGTAAACCGTTGATCTTCACCGTCATACTATAACTAGGCTACATACAAATTTTGAACCCATTTGGATGAGTGTAAGTCACTCATCCCTTCACTCATCCAAGGGCAACAAAATCAACGCGTGATACTAAATTGAAATGCATAATTTTTGCACTCTTCATAACATGAGCTATACATATCCAAATGAGCTAAAATTTTGCGTACGAGTTTTTCACGAGATGTTTAAGAAGATCAACGGATTAGATTTTCAAAAAAAATATTGCATCATAGAAAACTACTTGAGTGTATTCCGCTCCGGATACACTCGAGTGTATTCTAACCTGACTCTCTCTCTCTCTCTCTCTCTATATATATATATATATATATATGTGTGTGTGTGTGTGTGTGTGTGTGTGTGTGTGTGTGTGAAATAGACATTGAACATTTTTTGGAAAAAGAGAATATTATATTCAGGATAATTCAAATAGGTAATTTATGAGAAATTCTTATAAAAAAGCAAAATTGGTGGACAAATTGCACTTGACTCTTGAAAAGAGCATTTTCTATAGAGGAAGCCCCAAACAAGATAGTATGGGTGAAAATGAATAAGTTGAATAGGCAACAAATTGGGAAATATGGAAAAAGGTAGAAAACAATAAATTCGAAAAAATGGGAAATGTGGAAAAATTTGAAATGAACTCCATCACTAGTCAGAAAATGACCATTGTCTTGAATTTTTTTGAGTGAGAAAAATAGTAACTAGACAACATCTGTTCTTATATCCAAGATAAAGTCTAGATTGTGTTTACATGCTCGCTGCTCATAGGTCAAATTGAGGCTCATTATCCATGATTTTCTTGTCAACATGTAATGATATATATAATCCATATAGAACTAGGATACGCCACTGTCCCACAAATGTATTTCTAATTGTGTACAATCAACTTGTTGACATGACCAACATTCAAAGAAGGCCAATACATCTACTGATTTCAACTCTCTTGACAAACTTGTTTGATGAAAGAAGAAAAAAAAGACCTTGGTATGTGACGAGATTTTGTAAATGTTAAGGTTTTTACTAGTGACATAAACAAAGAGTGTATGCAAGAAATCTCACCATCGCAACCTATTGACCAAAAAGTCAGATCAAAGGGTGGATTTCTGACAAAGAAAACAACTTGAGAAGTTCTCTCTATTCAAGTTAGGGTCATCATTGGGTTAATTTTCTTTTTAGGATAAACCACATGACTCTAATTCTTGCAATGAAACTTTGAGTAGAGTTTGTCTTTCTTAGAAAGAAAATCAATCAGCAAACCTCTCAAGGTTACCATTTTAAGGGTATTTTAGTGTATTGATTTGTTCCAAACATTAGCTCCATCATTAAGAGCTATACAAGACACATAATATGATGGTGATTGCATCAGAGAATAAAATTGAGTTTCTTTTTCTTTTTTCGTCATTATATATAAAGTTGTACATCTTGACGATTTCTCAAATTTGTGTTTTACAATGAACACCATTGGTGTGTGCCTGATTGGCATAAAATAACTAAAATAAATTTTCCAAACATAAATAATGTGGAATGGTAGTTATCATCAAAATATCAAATTAGCGATGTAGCTTTGGGGTTAGCAATACCACCCAACTTAGTGGAGAAACACATCATAGACTACCTGGAGGTGAATCTTGCACCCCAAAAACTTGTTCTCCAACATCCATAGATGGCAAAAGCCTCTTAAATCACAAAAGTATCCCTCTTAACAATTATTCCCCACCCCTACTTTCTTTCTTCTCATGTTAGTATGACTCGAACCACCTCCTACGACCATTGTTAAACCTCAACAAGGATCATTGGCTTCGTCTTGCCTCCCACATTGAAATCTAAGTATTTTTTTCATGTAAGAAAATCCCAATTTCTATCTTTAACTATGGCTCCCCCCCAATTCATACTACACTCTAGCAATACTCTTAGATAGATTCCGATTGCAATTTTATGGATTTGCATATCATTTAAGTTAGTCTATTTAGAACCACAAGGGTACATGATCATTTGGTTGTGTGTTTTAATGTTTTCTCAAAAAACATGTATAGTAATTTTTGCAAACCAGTCCAGATGATTGAATCTCCACTTAGATCAACACATCTAGGCTTTTTTATTTTGGCATTTAATTGAATTAGTTTTATCTTTTATGTTATTGGTCTAGGTTTTGCATAATAATTAACAAAATTATTTCTTTTCATAAAATTTCAAATTTTTAGGAAAAAAATCTTAGTAAATAGTTAGAACCTATATTCAAAATATAAGAACACTAGGTTGATCAAAAACCCATGGTTGATAAAAAAGGTTCTATTGAATTTAAAATGTCAATAATAGAGATGTACATAACATTTTGAGATAACACATCAATACCTAATTAGGTATAACTGATATTTATTTTCAACACTAATTTAATCTTATTTGTATAAAAATGATCAACATAACAGGATGAAATATGATCACAATTTGTGTAATCCACATGAAACATATGAACTTAGGTATATATGTATACCGTTTACGGATCTTTTTATACGATTGTACATAAGGAATGAGGTCACTAAGTACTCTATTATCACAACATTCAAGGGAAAATACTTAGCGTGTACAAATATGACCCATCAAGAAATAAAGATGGAAATGTTTATGATCTATTATTCAAACAAGAACCCTATCATAATCCTAGTGGGAAATGAAGGAAGGTAAAGTATAATAATGAGATAGGATTTGGACAAAAACTTATTTGGTTGTCCTCATACCCGAGGTAGGCGGGTCATCTACACGTAATAGATTTTGTATTTACAAACTCGTGTAAGATCAAATATCACGCAATGTTGTGATTACGTATACCCTCTATGGTAGTTTTCTTACTGACATGTCTTCTAAAGGATCCCTTTCACCTCAAGTATGCTATTGTGCTTGTAATGGGACTTTTTGCATTTCTATGATGCATAAATATATACCCAAAAAGATACTAATTAAATCCACAACCATTTTCTTAGAACATTTTGATGGAATTAATTCGTAGTATGTAGTTACAACAATTTTTTTTTTGTGATCTAGTTATAAAATCTGAATCAAATTGTAAATACTAATATGACCTGAGTTACATTAATCTCACCTCTATCCTTCTTTACCTTAATTTACATATGGAGGCGTTGCGGTAAAGCCCAAGTTCAAGTTATTATTACATCGGTGTGTATCTTCTTCTTGGCATTGCCACGTCAATCTGTCAGTGGATTTCATGTTTCTTGAGAAAGTTGCTTCTTTGGTGAAACAAAACAAGAAGAGGGTATCGTTAGAGTTGGCAAATGGTAAGCTTTGGTACCAGAAACGACGCAGAGTATACCTATAACCATGTTCGCCGAATACAAATCCAAATATAAACAAAATTTCTTCTCCACGTCAATTCCCCAAGACATTGTCTTCGGTTCTAGGTGTAACAGTCCGGATCTTATTTTGTTGATTATTATAATGAACAAAAACACAGAAGATTAAATGCCTTGGTTTCTTGATCCCCATTATGACTTTGATTACGATTTGGTATAAAGTTTTTCCCGTGTGGGGTAACGGTTAACAAAACGATTTGTTCCGAAGCAACTGCTTTTTGCCGCTTTGGGATATTTCATCTTTTTTTACTTCTTTCGTTCATTCTTCTAGAGGATGTTACAATTACTGGGATTCGTATTGCATTCTGACGCACTGCAACTCGGACTGTGATTTCACGCGCTATTCCAGCCTATAAAACCTGCATCCTGGGATAACGCCGGACATGCCACATTCCCTTTCTACCGTGTATTCCCGTTCCACTGCGGCAAGGCGAGAGGCCGAGAAGAAACTCGACAGCGGCAAATCGCCAGAGTACGTGCTGGGGCGCCGGCGGCCTATGGCTTGCGGCGGTGGAGTTTGTATGGAAAACGGTAAGAAAAGGAGGCGGAGAGAAGGGGACAATACCGAGGAAAACGAAACGAAGAGGCGACCAGGGGTTGGCAAGGAAACGAGCCGGCAACAAGGGGAGAATGCCGCCGGCGAGACGTCCAGCGTCATGAACGACTGCGTTGACATTTTGTGGTTGGTGCTCCAGCGCTTACCTTTGAAGTGCCTCTTTCGATGCAAGACGGTGTGCAAGTCCTGGAGTACAGCCATCTCCGACCCCTCTTTTCGCCGCCAGTACATTTCGGCCTCTTCGGGAAGCGCCACCTCTGTGGTATACATGAACACCATTGCCAAACACTGCAAAAAGCGCGACAGCTGCAATATCATCCGCTTCTCCAGTGCAGAAGATGGGAAAAACGGCACCTTTGATGAGATCAGTTGTTCTTCCAACAAGCGTTGCCTGCCGCTCGGATTGGATCTGATATCATCCTCAGGTGGCCTTCTACTACTGATCAACAAATACCTACTCCAGTACGTCATCTACAACCCCCTCACGGGAGCCGTATTAGAGTTGCCACCGTGCCCACCTTCGGAAGAAGGGTTGTTTTTTCTGGAAGCTTTCTTATGCCGTGAGCCTCGGGGAGGCGAAGGCTGCGACTCCGTCTATGATTTTGAGGTGGTGCGCATACCTGCTTTTGAAGATACTTGCAAAGTGGACATCCAGATGTACTCTTCAACGACTGGGGAATGGTCGACATGGCCTGTTCCAGACCGGCCAGGAGGATACTGGCCGACGGACATTTACCACGGCGTAGTAACTGTCGGAGGGAAGGTTTATTGGGCATCTGGAGATGACGCTGTTGGGGTATTTGACCCAGTGACTGGAAGCGTGGATGTCCTTCCCTTGCCGAAGAGTCGTTTCTGTGCTGCCGCTTGCCTCGGTTACGACGCTAATGAAGCCCTTCTATGTTGCGTCTATGACCACGATGGATTGGATGTTCTATCGCTTCGTCAAGGTATCCCTGGAACTGCAAGTTGCGAACTCGACGACCATATGGCTGCCGCAGATCAGTTATGGTCGAGGGTACACACGGTGGAGTTCTCGGAGATTACAGAGAAGTTCCCAGAAGCGGCCGAACGTCTCAATCCAATCCCATACTTGCCTGGGTTTCTTCGTGAGCACAGTCTGAAATTTATATTTGTTAGTCCAACTCATTTGGCGCCAATGTTTGCCCCAGGCCTCGAGTATGATATCAGTACCGGAAAGTTGCAGGAAATCAGTGAAGACTCCCGCTTCGACCTCTCGTGGTCTGGGGAGATAACCAACTGCATGCCTTACGCTCTACCCTCATGGCCATATCTGCTCCTCCGTGAATAGTCATGCCTAGTTGTCTTGTTTTGATGTAACTGTATGCAATAGATGATGTACCCCTGCAAACACTCCATGATGGAATGTATTATCGTGTGTTACCTTTCTAAACAAAAGAAATGACCACGTTATTGCCATGTGTTATTTTATGTGGCATATATGTACTTTTTTGGAAGAGAAAGGTGACACTTTGTAGTTTTATGGATGTCTTGCTTTGTTTGTTTGAAATCATCTTTTTCTTGAGCGATACCAAGATTAAAAAACTAGATGACTTACCGAAGCTACTAGGGGGCAACCTCTTTTATCAACCAAAACAACTAAAATGGAATAGCAAAAAATCCAACGGATTTTGTTTTTTGTTAAACAAAGAATTCGTATGCTAGATCTAACCCATAAGCTTATAAAATACTACCTAATTTTTATTGATAATTTGTCCAGAAAAATCCATCCCACAAAGTGCAAAATTAGAAGTGATAACAAACTCAATGTCATGATACATATAAATGGCCTACAAATACTCACATCTTCTATATCATTTTCATTTTCCAAAATTCGTTTCTCAATTTATTTCAAACATTTGGTCCATAAAGTGATCCTCAAACTCTAGAGTTTTCCATAGATACACTCAAGTACTACTCCAAAAGCCTTAATATATTGATTTGAAATAAATTTTTGCAACAAAATTGAAGTTCCATTAATTCTCATAAAAGTCAAACAATATACTTACAAGATTCTTCTTAAAACTTTGATACTTAATCTTTTTTTAAATCAATATACTTACCTTATGTCTTAAAAATGGCATTCTAGAATTTACTATTTTCTTGGCAGATCACAAAATCAAATTCCTTACTGATTATTGTGAAAAAACTGGCAATTAAGTGAAATTTTACTTCATTTGATTCTTTCTATTCTATTTTATATACTTGCCAAGGAAACTCTAAACTAAATTTATTTTATTCGTTACCCCATCTTGATCTAAGGAACATTGTTTCCAAGCTTGACCGAAAAATATACACACCTTTGATGCAAAGGTTATTAAGTTCAAAAAAAAAAATTGACCATCTCTCTTTATTTGTTTTATCCTATGTTTTAATGTAATATTGTATCATCCCTTTTTGGGAACAAAACTCAACACCAAATTCAAATGGGCCAAATTTCTTCCAACTTAGATCAATCATCCTCAATTATGCCCATTTATGATCTTTGTTTGAATTATTTATAGGAGATTATGGTATGCCACAACACTAGACACCTTGTTGGGAGATTTGTCTTAGAAAATAAATCAATCTTATCATAGAGATTCCCATAGAGAGATTACGAACACAATAGCTACTCTTAATTTTTTTCAATAACTTTCACCTCTTAATTCTATTGATTACAATAGTATTAATCATAAAGGTAATCATGCACCAAGTAAACTAGATGCTTTTACAACATTTCCTATTGCAATCCCATGATTTGGAAGTCATCCTATTATGTATGGCCATTTCATCACGTTCCTTATGTATATGCTAATCCATGGATATTTGTTTAAGGAAACTAAACCACATTTGTGCCAGTATCAATTTCTTATCCAATAAAGGTTCTTCTATGTATCAGATGGATCATGGTCAATATATCTGGTCCCATTATTTTATTAAGATTTTGGACAAGTACACTTGATACTACAAGGACCCAATTTCTTCTTAGCTAAGTAAATGAGGTTTACTTGGATAATAGATTTTTCTCTGGATTAATCCTTCCATACCTAAATTAATGAATAATTGTTGAATAGGATATATTTAGCTTGTTAATATATGATAAGAATGCTTTATTGGCACTATTATGGGTTGTATGGTTTCAATGTGTAATGAAAATGAGGTGTCAACGTCGGTGGACATGTAAGAAAAATAGTTTCATCATCATCTTTATGTGAAAAAATGAGGAAAATAATAAAAATATGCTTAGGAAAATCAAGTGGATAAGGAACATAGGAAAAACTAGAGAAGAAGTATAAGTTGTGAATTTCTATTTGGGTAACGTGTTACGTATACTCACTATGCCATGCATAGTATCGTAAATCTCAAAGAGGTCACAGAATCATGTTTTCTTGCAATAGGACTTTCATGCGTAAATGAAAAATAATAATCAATAAATATCCTACAAAAACCAAAAGATTAGAGGTAATAGAAGTATAAGTGTGATCATCAAACCCTAATTCTCATATTCACATGCCACAAATGGGTTGTAAAAGGGGATAAGAAGAGAATGAATCACACTGTGTATGGTCCACATGTCTACCTCATTAACCATTATTAGGGTGAGATGATGCTCTATCTTCTCCCAAAGAAGGAGAAAGGTTCATTCTCTATATTTATAAATAGGTTGGATAGCCTAATTTAAAATAATAATTAAGAAGTCTTTCCTTTCAGTTATCAAATGTTGCTATCCTCTAGTCCTTAATATCATAGACAATGCTAACACTAGACTCTATAAACGGTGGCTGAGGGGGCTATGTTTGTAGTGACTAGGGGGGTACCTAGGGCTCAAGTTTGGTTTGGAGTATTTCTCAACCCAAAGATGCCTAGAAGGAATTTAGACATGTGATATGAGACCACCCACTTTCTAAATTCTTTCATCCTGGCTAGGTCAAATTCATGACTACAAATGTGGAACACATGCTAGGTGGGAGCCATGCCTTTTGTAGGTTTTCCGGGTGGATTTGAAGGTCATGGAGTTGACTAGTCATGATAGGAGGCACTGGAAATGCATGACACATGTCGACCATGTTCCCCTCCTTCTAGAGTCTTCATGTCCTAGATACTTGTCACATTTTGGGCCTGGAGTAGGTGGAAAATGTGGGTCATACTAAGGGTAGGAGCCCTACTTTGGGAGTATTTGGGAACGTTAAATCGACGCAATGTTTGTGATGGAATGCACATTCCAAAGGGTGCATGAAACATGCTCCACACATGCATCCCACTTGACCCAGGTCTTCATGAATCTATTTATAATTTGAGTTTTAAGATTCAAAGAAATATCAAGGGAGGAAAATGGGGGATCCATCCATCAAGTGGCCACCATTCCTTGAGAGTCATATTTCCAGCTCACTCTGATCTCTATTTATGCTAAAAGTTATTGCAGATGAGGGCTCCTATGGGTAGAATAGGATGATAAGGAATGTGGGAAATGTGTGTTATATCCTCAATTTTAGTAAAATTGAATTATATAAATATGAGGCTTGGATTGAAAAGTAATTCCTTAATTGTATTTTGATGGAATAACATGGGTTTGACCCATGGCCCAAGTAAGGCCCCATCAATTAGTTTCTTTACAAATAAATCTTTGTGGCACAAAATAAAAGGAATTTGTATATGAATAAATATTAATGGATTTGTGAATTACTAGATAATAGAAATATAAGACGATATGTGAGTTTGATATGTGAGTTCCCAAAAGAAAATATAAGATAATTTGTGAACAAAACTCAACATTGAATTCAGATGAGCCAGATTTCTTCCAACTTAGATCAGTTATCCTCAATTAGGCCCATTTATAATTTTTATTTGAATCATTTATAGGAGATTACGGTATGTCACAACACTAGGCACCTTGTCGGAAATTTTGTCTTGGAAAATAAATCAAGCTTATCATATATCTTCCCATAAAGATATTATGAATACCATAGCTACTCTTAATTTTTCACAACATCCACCTCTTATTTCTATTGATTACAATAGCACAAATCGTAGAGGTAATCATGCACCGAGTAAATTAGAGGCTTTTACAACATTTCCTATTGTAATCCTATGATTAGGAGGCCATCCTTTTTGTATGACCATTTTATAACGTCCCTTATGTACATATGTGAATGCATAGATATTTGTTTAAGGAAACTAAACCACATTTGTGTCACTATAAATTTCTTATCCAATATAGTTAAAAGCTTATTCTATGTAACAGCCAGATCATGGTCAATATATCTTGTCCCATTATTTTGTTGATATTTTGGACAACTACACTTGATATTATAAAGACCCAATTGCTTCTTAGCTAAGTAAATGAGGTTTACTTTAATAATTGATTTTTCACTGGACTAATCCTTCCATAAGTAAATTGAAGAATAATTGTTCAATAGGATATATTTAGCTTGTTTAGATGTGATGGCATGCTTTATTGGCAATGTCATAAGTTGTGTGGTATCAATGTGTGAAGAAAATGAGGTGACAATGTCGATATACAGGTAATAAAAATATAGTCGTCATCATGTTTATGTGAAAAATGAGGAAAATAAAAAAATCATACTTTGGAAAATCATGTGTAGGGAATGTATACTTATTATGCCCTCTATGGTATCGTAAATCTCAAAGAGTTCACAGTAACTTGTTATCTTGCAATAGGACTTGCATGTGTAAATGAAAAATAAAAATCAATAAGTTTCCTACAAAAACCAAAAGATTAGAGGCAATAAAAGTATAAGTGTAATCATCAAACCCTGATTCTCATATCCTCACACCATGAATGAGTTGTAAAAGGGAGAAGAAGAGAATGATAAATAGTGTTCATGGTCCACATGTCTTGGTAAGGTATGCCCATAGAGCCAATCATATGATGATTTACATGGAATATACCTTAAAGGATTTGATTAATACTTATTAATGAGAGCTTCCAATTCATTATGTTTCATTCAGTTATGAGATAATGAGGAAACACTATAAATGTCTAGAGAATAATATTACTTAATGACGTATGTATTCAAGTTACTACCCTTATGGATGAGATTATACAGATGTTGAGAGTACATATTCATATTCTCATTATATTCCTGATCGATTGTTATTGTGGAAGGTATATAGACAACAATAACACATAAGATCAGAGTGTGAGTTGGTTGATGATTAATCTCATTAGTCATGATATGGAAATATAAAACCAAGCAAATAGATGCATGTTAGGAAATAGTGTATAGGACAAACCCACCTTGAGAGTGATACATGGTTGTGGTGGTCACACTCATCTCTCATAGTGAAGGTGGTGATTGTGTTTCTTTCATTGCACTCATCACATGTCATTGGGTATGCTTTGACATCATCAAACGTAGTCTTGAAACATGGGTTGTTATAACAATGATGACTGTGTGACTTTGACAAATGGGGATAGACTGTGAGTGATAGATATGGGATTTTTCCCTCCTACTAGAGTATGATATCATGGCCACTTGATTAGCGAGACTGAGAAACAGATGCACATGCACATGTGAATAAGTGTATGATATTGAGGTCACATTATCTCCAATAGACTACTCTTAGTTCAAGGAACATGGATTTGAGCATTGGGAGGATGAGTTCCCATGCCTCAAGTTCATCCTAGATATTAGTGACAAAAGAATTATACAATCAATGAAGCACCTTACACAGATTGTAGGTTGAAGTTGCTCTCCAACTTTACGTTCCACTCGATAGTACTGATGTGCAACTAGGCATCACTCTTTGCTTGTGATGTCATAAGATGGTTATGAAGATTCACTGCCTACGTGTTATGGGACCTATAGGGTCACACAAATAGGAACTCATCTAGAAGAGGAGTTTGATCTTGAATGACAATTGAATTCATTACTCAAGTGTTTAGGTATTCAATTCACACAACATATTGATTGATTGGCTGACTGGCCTGCCAAATGACCATATCACTGAGTGAGATAGTTGTTTGGGGAGCTTGACAGGTGTCTCAAGTGTTGAGATGGTTTTTTAAGTTGTCAGAGTGATTAGAGTTTGAATTAGATTAATTTTTCTCTTGAACTCACCAGTTCAATGTGATTGAACCGAGTGACTCATCTTGAATCACCAAACGAGAGTTTGGGTGATTGAGATGGGCGTATTGCTTGTGTGAGACGGCTCAGTTGAGTCGAACAAATGTTTAGGATGTTTTCTGAATAGTTTCGATTGCAAAAACATGGAGTGCAAGTAAATTAATATGTGATATTAACTGAAATAGAAATTGCCAAATTTGTATCCAATTGGGAAACTGCCAAACGACCATTTGGCAGTGTGAGATGACTTTTTTGCACCCCCAGACGACCGTCTGGGTGTGCTAGATGACCGTTTGACGTCTTACATGTTGCTAAACTTCAAGTTCTTCTAGTCCTTTCTACTCCCACACAATTTTGTACAAACTGGGAACTTTGACCCTAACCTCACCTATAAAAGGAGGGGTATTGGGGGCTTCCCTAGACACAACATAGACAATTGAAAATTAGTTCCTATGATAATTATTGTCCTCTCTGGTTGTGGTAACCAAGACAGTTTGGGAAAGTCCTACCTGACAAGGAGGGATAGCCAAAGGGAGAAAATAACTGACACTTTTCGTTGTGGAAGAGCAGGTAGCTGACTAGTACACCAACAGGAGGGACAACTCCTTGTTGTCCATTCTTGGTGAGTGACATGAGTTTTAGTTGGTCCATGTAGACTACTCTAGAGGCAGGAGTCCTTTGGATTCTTCTCAAAAGGTAAATTCAACCTACAGTTTGTGGCGAGACCACCAGAGTCACTTGAGAGGTTGCTTAGACAGTTCTTCGTGGTGAAGACCAGGAGTTGCAAAGCCACTCTCCAAGAGAAACTTGTCAATAGTTGTAAAGAAGTGAGTTTTGTCATTGGACTTTCTCTAGGACCAGGTATAACTCACTAA
This sequence comes from Alisma plantago-aquatica, assembly GCA_963693085.1. Classification (NCBI taxonomy): domain Eukaryota; kingdom Viridiplantae; phylum Streptophyta; class Magnoliopsida; order Alismatales; family Alismataceae; genus Alisma; species Alisma plantago-aquatica. Next base: position 887,512,909 of record OY856410.1, read on the forward strand.
AACATCATCCTATTTCATATTAGTTGAGGCAATATTGTTGTTATGGGAATATAGATAGACAATTTTTTTTGTTTATGTTGCTATACTCTCACTAGTACAGGAATGGTCTGTAGCATCGATTTTTTAAAGCATGCATCGTCATTGTTTAACCGACGCCTAGGTGGCCGTCGCTACAGAATTTGGTCTATAGCGTCGGATTATTTAACCACATAAAACCGACCTTACAGAGTAAACATCGACGCAAAAGGTTGTAAAAATTCTGACCTAGGTGAGAAAAAAGGAGCCTGTAAGGTCGGTTATTTCATAAAAACCGACCCTAAAGATTGAATAACATTCAGTGATAACACTCGGTCGAGAAAATTATCGACCGAAAATATATCGGTCTCGACCGAGAACTCTCTATAAGGTCGGATTTTTGAAATAACCGACCCTAGAGATTGAATAAAACATTTCAGTGTAAGACTCGGTCGACAAACCTCTCGACCGATAGTAATTCGATCGAGAAGTTTGTCGACCGAGTCTTACACTGAAATGTTTTATTCAATTTTTAGGGTCGGTTATTTCAAAAATCTGACCTTATAGAGGACATTTAGACTCAGTTTTTTACAAAAACTGACGCTAGAAGTTATATTTCGGTCGAAAATTTTCTCGACCGAAGAGTGTACACTGAATTCAATCTTTAGGATCGGTTTTTAAAAAACCGACACTAAAAGTTACAATTTTTTTTTTAAAAATTTCTACAGAAATTGATATAGAACAGAAGAACAAGAAGATTCATATATTCTGGGAGAGGGGAGCATTGATGCTCAACCGTCACCATTCAAAACCACACATTCATAACAAAAATGATAATAAATATCATAATTTACAAAATGATAGAGTGCAAGTCTGAGATGACATATATTACAAAAGTAAAAATATGAAAGAGTACGTACTCAAACCACATACATAAATGGTGCCGACATATTTAATCCAAAGCTATTTTGACTTCACTTATAAAACACTTTGACCACTCTTCTCGGAATTCATTCAAGTCCACATGTGTGTAAGGCTAAGTTGTAAAGATCTATAACAGAAAATGCACATGTTAATATTTTATAAAAATGACTACAATCACTTGTAAATTTATGATGTTATTCTTTATTACCTGACTTATAGTCTGAATGTCATGTGATGCTTGTTTGACAATAGTTTGCATATATTTCATTACATAGTATCCACAAGCCCAGTCATTATTTTGCATAGGACACTACAAATAACAAATTATACTTAATGTTAGTAAACTACTATAAACAACAATTGAGATAAGAGTATAAGAGTAAGCAGTTGTCAAAGTAGCTACCTTGACATTTTTCAAAGTCAATGTCTTTAATTTTGTGGGTATTTGTCCTCCAGCTTCACGAAAAGCCTTTATACCCCTATCAATTAAACGATAGTTGGTAAAATAGAAATTCTGAATAGAAATATCATGTTGAAGCAATTGATTAAATTTATGCTTACTCCATAGCTGACAATTTCAGTTTGTGACTCCTTGTTGTTTTACCCATTGGGTCAAGATAATAAGGAGTCATCAATTTTGGGACAATCACCAGTAATTCCCAATGTCCAGCTCTGAGTAAGAATAAAACAAATATTAAAATAAATAGTTTCATTCATTATTAAAATTATATTGAATAATAATACTTACTGGACGTTAAAAGGAATTAGGATAATTTCCTTCCCCTCACTAGCAAAATATTTGAATGCATCATAGAAGTACTCATTCACATCCTCAATATTTGTCTCCACCTGACTAGTGACCGAAGGAACTAAGAATGCAATATTCTTTATATCAAAGTTGGTGACCTCGGTATATAAATGGTTGTTAAACATTTGTAATTATTTTCATATGTAGAAATAAGCTAAAAATGTGTATTGGAATTTTCTTTATATATCGATAGATCCTTACCTTATCCATACTTCTATTATCGAAGTGTTCAACCAATCATACCAGAACAACTCTATAATATCATCAAGAAAAATAAAATTCTCAAAGTCCCTCCCAACTGCATCTTCTGTTAACTTGACCATCATATGTGATCCCAATCTTTGGTTGGCTAAGTATCGACACAAACATTTAGATTTGCTTCCCAATTCGTCGAATGTAGTTTCAGAAATGAAAGATGGCTTGGGCATAGGAGGATGACTAGCAGAAGTTTTAATTTTTGGTTTACAAACCTGTTAATTAAATTACATACTTATATTACATGAGTTCATATATGCAGTCAAATATGAAAAATATGGTAGAAATAAGGTATACCTTGTCATTGATAACCAAGTGTCTAGGCCAACCCACCATAGCACCCTCAGCTTCTTCAACTGTACTATATTCAGGATTAGGTATGGGTAGTGGTTTGTCCCCCATTCTGTCATACACAAGATGGATGGACACATGGCAGATGTCATCAGTAATTTGTTGGCAATGCAATGTACCACCAAGGTTGTACACTTTTCCCGCTACCACAACATTATATTCTGGAACCTCCACTGCAAGTTTACAGTTCATACCAACCTAGATTGAAATAATATAAGTTATATAAGAAACAGTAGAACAGATACATGTTACAACTATATATATTATCATATATTTATCATACTAATAACACAACATATATAGAACAAAAACTTACTGCAGATTGTTGTGGTGGTTCATCGGGAGTGCTCCCATGACCTTCTAAAACTATAGCATGGGCTTGTACCTCATCACTTGAGAGACGTGCAGTATGAATAGGTTGAGAAGGTTGAGTAGGCTGAAATGAAGACATTATTTCTTTTACTTTCAGCGCTACTAATGCTTCAAGATCCTCTTGTGTAAAACCTCCTACACGACCTCTTTTAGATTGCGAAGGGACAAAATAAGACTTGAATCCTATGCCAGCTCCTAATTCCCTAACACGGCCAGGATGCTCCTTCGTACCAAGAGAAACTACTAGTTCATCCATGTAGCCAGTTGGGATGAACTTTCCTTCCTTCCTTTGCTCGTGGAGATCAATCTATTCATAGTTAATAAAAATATTAAATCACAATATCAATTAGATATAAATAAATCTAAGTTTGTGGAAGTTACTCTTTACTTAGTTGGGATAAACCTACCATCTTTTGTGCCACCTCCTTAGTTGCAGGGTTGACGATTTCACCGACTCAATTCCTTCTAGCATCAATCCATGTCATGTGTCAGGGTGGTCGCTCAACTTGAGTTGTACTAGATTCTTCTCCAGAAGATGATTGCTTCTCTTGTAGTTGGCGGCTGAAGGCATAACCACCGGGCCCCAAGTGATGGTCATGCACATTTTTAGCCCATCTTTCCTTTTGAGCCTGGTGAATAGCCTGATCATTTAAAACGAGGTATTGCAATTTAGACTTGGCAAACATGTATAAAAAGATTCACCTCCTTAATTGTATAAAATTAAATATTCATACAATACATCACAATCTTTATTACCTGAAACTCTTCTGATCTCCTAGCTGCAAAAAATCTTTCCCACACCTCAGGATCAATAAAAATATATACATCTGTAGCTTTCTTCTTTTGTTTAGGATTATTTATAAATTCCCTTACAAGATATGTCTTAAAACCCCTCCATCGTACACCACAACGTTGTAGCACTCTTTTCTTGTGATCTTTTTCATTTAGATGAAAAACACCCTATACATACAAAAGAAGTAATTAATAATGTTGTTTTGAAAAGGAATTAATTCCAAGCAAACTAAATTAGAATCAATAGATAAAAAACATATCACTTCCAGTCACAGATATATCTTTCCATATGAGGTCTTTTTTGGCATTAGGAACATCATGCCAATTTTCTATATCTATTGGCACCTTAGTGCGCGCGGTCGCCCCTACGTAATGCTTGAAAGCACTAGCATGTTCCCCAACAGGTGCTCCTGTCATATCAAACTGGACTGGCAATTTATCCCCTTTAGCCCTGAGCTCCTACAACTTACACATCAATGTAGGACCTCTACTGTTCTTAGCATCACCACTACCATCCTCATGGTGCTCATGCTCAGAATGTTCATCTTCATGGTGCTCATGCTCAAAATGTTCATCTTCACTCGCCATTTTAGAACCTGCAAGTATACATGATAAAAAAAATAAGTGATAATAAAAGCACAAGTGATAAGGTATACATGATAATAAAATAAATAATTCAAAGAATACATGCCTTTAGTATTGGTTGAGTTGTTAGTCAAGGAAAATTCCTTTAGCATGGTCTTGACGTTTATAATATTCATCGGTGTTATCTTCAACATTTACACTTGGAAAACCAACTGAGAATGGACTGGAATCATCATACTTTTCGTAGTATTCTTCTTCATTTATAGGATCTACAGTAAACTGTCTTTTTCCATTAAGAACGACAGACCAATTTTTATTTTCCGGGTCATCAATATAGAATACTTGTTTTGCTTGGTTTGCCATGATGAATGGCTCATCTTTGAAACCAATCTTTTCAAAATTCACCAATTTGAAACCCAACTCATCCACTGAAACTCCTTTATTGTTGTCAACCCAATTACACCCAAATATAGGAACTCGAAAATTTGTATAGTCCATTTCCCATATGTCCTCAATGACGCCGTAATATGACATCTCAGCTTCGTGTGGTCTTTTATCTTTGGCACTAGCAAAATACAATGAACAAGCTTTAACAGTGACCCCACTATTTTGAACTACACTACTTTCATCTTGACGCTTTGTGTAATATGAAAATCCGTTAATGTCATAACCTTCATATGACATGACATCCATTTTTGGCTTAAAGGCGAGCCATTTTATGTTCTCAGCAACATTATTTGGTGATTCAGATAGTTGATTAAATACTTTCTCTTCAAACCACCTAATAAATGTTTGATTATGCTCTCTTGCAAGCCACATTGAACTGGATCACAGATGATTTCTCTTGATAAGATCATTGTGTTCTGTGATGTAGCTACTAACTTCATCGATGTTGTGTAAAATATACAAATGTGCTTGTTCCCACAACTCACGACTGATTCCTTTCACTCGTCCTCCCAGAGTTCCTTTGCCACAATAAGATCCAGTGTGATGGGAATTGTTTTGATCGCTACAAGTTTCATTGCAATTCAAAAAATCATTACAAAAGTCCATCACCTCCCTAGCCACGTAACCCTCAACAATACTCCCTTCAGGATGATAACGATTCCGAACATCACCTTTAAAAACACTCATGTAGCGTTCAAATGGATACATCCAGTGTAAGAAAATTGGACCCAACATCTTCACCTCCCTTGTAATATGTACTACAAGATGAACCATGATATCAAAAAATGAAGGAGGAAAGTACATTTCAAGCTGACACATGGTAACAATTACATCTTTCTGTAATTTATCGAGAGTATCAGGATGTATCACTTTGTTGCATATTTCATTGAAGAAGAAATAGAGTCTTGTGATTGCAAACCTTACATGCTTCGACAATATAGATCGAATAGCCACATGTAAAATTTGTTGCATTAAGGTGTGACAATTGTGAGATTTGAGACCTATCAGTTTCAGATCCTTCATTGATACCAATCTATGAATATTAGAAGAGTATCCTTGTGGAACATTAATATTATACAAGAACTCACAGAAAGTCTTTTTCTCTTTCTTTGATAAAGTGTAACAAGCCGGTGGAAAATATGTGCGGCGACCCCTGATCTCCACTGATAATTCTTTTCAAATACCCATTAATTCTAAATCTTTTCTAGATTTGATGCCATCTTTAGTCTTTCCTGGTATGTTCAATAGCGTACCGATGATGCTATCACAAATATGTTTTTCAACATGCATGACGTCAATGCAGTGTCTAATTGACAAAGATCTCCAATAAGGAAGATCCCATAATATTGACCTCTTCTTGTATAGAGATTTGTCACATGCGAGTGTATGACTACTTGAACTCTTTCCAAATTCATTAACAATATGTTTCACCCTATCATATACAACATGTCCTGGTATAGGTTTAGGAGGACTTCGTTCCTCAGTTGACCCATTAAAGGTTTTGTGTTGCCTTCGATAAGGATGCACTGGTGGGAGAAATCTCTGATGACCAAGATATACGATTTTACCACCATGTTTCAGTCTGATTGAATCAGTATTTTCCTCACAAACAGGACATGCTTTGTATCCTTTTATGCTATATCCAGACAAATTTCCATAAGCTAGAAAGTCATTAATCATGCAAAATAGCATAGCACGCAAACTGAAGATCTCTTTACGTGAAGTATCATATGTCATAATACCTTCTTCCCATAGTTTCATTAGGTCATCAATTAGAGGTTGAAGGTAAACATCAATATCATTTCCAGGTTGCTTGGGCCCTGATATCAATGTTGACAACATCACATACTTATTTTTCATATACAACCAAGGAGGAAGATTGTATATAACAATCATAACATGCCACGTGCTATGTTGGCTGCTTAATGTACCATAGGGATTCATTCCATCTGTACAGAGTCCAAGTCTTAGGTTTCTTGGTTCTTTACCAAATTGAGGGTATAATAAATCAATTTTCTTCCATTGTGGTGAATCAGATGCATGTCGTAGGACACCATCATCATTGACCTTTAACTCCCCATGCCAAGACAAATTTTGTGCATCTTCTGTATTAGCAAATAAGCGTTGAAATCGTGGTATTATTGGTAGATACCACATCACCTTGGCAGGAGAGCCATTTTTAGCCTTAGCTGAATTTGTAGTCTTATACCTTGGCGCACCACATTTTGGGCAATTTATCAAATTACTATAGTCCTTCTGAAATAACACATAATCATTTGGACATGCATGAATCTTCTTAACCTCCATTCCCATTGGGCACATTATTTTCTTTGCTTGATATGTTGAAATTGGAAGCTCGTTGCCTTCATGAAGAATTTCCTTTAACAAAGACAACAGTGAAGTGAAACTCTTATCGCTCCACTGGTTTTGAGCTTTAAGAGTGTATAATCGCATCACAACACTCAACCTCATGAACTTAGTACAACCCTTATATAATGGTTTTTCAGCATCATGGACAATGTTTGCAAATAAAGAAGGTGGATCAATGACATTGTCCTGAAAACTACGTAGCATCTCATCAATCATATCATCCTAAATATGGTCATCTTGAATTGGTTCATCATTAACATTATCATCATTATCTATATCTTCTATGCCACAACTATTAGTATTGACATTTTCTGCTCCATAATTTAATTTCTCTCCATGCCAATACCATTCATTATAACCTTGTATGATCCCATTGCATATGACATGATTCTTAATTTCCTCACCAGTATCAACTTTCAAATTGTTACAACAATTTCTACATGGACAATATAGCCTATCTGTAGGTAGTTTCCTATGTTCCTCAACAAATCTGATAAATTCATCACGACCTTTGGCAAACTCTAGACTGCAACCGTTCTTGATAGACATCCAACTTTGATCCATTTTCTATATCACATTAAAATTAATTATAAAACTAATAGTTTAATATTGATACTATAATAATCTGTAAGTTTTTATTGATAGAAAGTTAATTTTATACTATTTTATACTATAATATTGATACTAAAGTGTACCACCTATCCCATTTTTGAATATTTAATCTCACTAGTAACTGTATAATGTATGTTTAGTTTTGAAGAAAATTTCAGCATCATTTCCCCTAAGTTCTCCAAGTACACCGATGTAAATGGCAAATAACCACTCACATATGTACCCAGAGAACAAATGGAGAAATCCTACTGAAATAATCTACAAAACTAAACATACATTATACATGTACATCCTAAGTGAGATTAAAATATCCAAAAATAGTCCCAAACCGGGGACTATCCAAAGTTTACTCCTAATGAGTAAATTTTGAACGAGTTTCTAAGTTAATATATAAATGCATTATTTTCATATTTATATATTAAGTTAAACATCATGCATCAATCCTAAAGTGTCAATCTAGGAGTACACATGTCTAATCTAGTATTAATTTCTAAAATTTATATAATGATTACATATGAAAAAAGACATGCATGTTTTTATTATTGGGTTATCAAATCATATAAAATGGAAAATACTTGTACAAATTAGCAAAGTAAGGCCGTTTCCAACAGTCCAAAGATTGAAATCATTATAATATTCAGAACTATTTGTGAACATTATAGCAAATATGATTAAAACATTTATGGCTCAAACATAAATAAGTTCCAGGTCCATCTCGGTCGACTAATTGTCGACCGAGATGGACCTGGAAGCAGCAATGGCGGCGGGTGGGAATGAAGGGGAACAAGGAACGAAGGAAGCTCAAACTTACTTGGAAATGGCAGCGAGCTTCATGGAGGAAGAGAAGAACTTCACGGAGAGACGGCGACCTTCATGGAAGAGTGGAAGGCGGCGACGGTGAGCTTCACGGCAACGAAGAGCTTCACGGCAACGAAAAGCTTCACGGCAACGACGGGCTTCGTGGAGGAAGAGTGAAGGCGGCGACGACGAGCTTCACGATCCTCTTCGCAGCGACAACGAGCTTCACGATCCTCTTGGCGGCGTGGAGAGGCGGAAATGGCTTCACGGAGAATCGTTTGCGGCAACGGAGAAATGACAAAGTGAAACGGGGTTTCGCGGCGCCGCGGGAGAGAGATTAAAAAGAGAAAAGGGTTTCTTGGGAGGAAGAAAGACTAAAATTTCGGCTTTTTGCACGGAGCGAAAAACTATAGTGTCGGTTTACAACCATAACCCGACTCTACAGATAAACGGTGCCCATGTCAGGTTGTTTAATAACAATCAAACGCAAACTTGGTCGACGAATTTGTCGACCGAAAAGACCTATAGGGTCGGTTATTAGGTAAAATCGACGCTACAAGTGCTAATACGAAGAAATCTGGCTCGTTTTGGTCGACGATTTGTCGACTGAGAAGGAGAAAGATTTCCTTCGTACAAGCACCTCTAGGGTCAGTTTTTTCGTATAACCGACCCTAAGGTGCTTATACATGTGTGAAAAACTAAACTGAATATTGTCGGTCGACAATATTGTCGATCGAGACCCCCTATAGGGTCGGTTATTAGAAAAACCGACCCTAGAGGTGCTTCTAAGAAAGAAATCTAGCTTCATTCGGTCGACAAATTCGTCGACCGAATGTGTGTCGATCGACAAATTTGTCGACCAAAGATGCGTAAAAATATGGATCAAAAATTCATGTCGGTCGACAATAATTGTCGACCGGGGAGAGTTTTAGAGTCGGTTATAAAGGAAAAACCGACCATATAGGTGCTTATACATGTGAAATCTGCCTCTATCTCGGTCGACAAATTCGTCGACCGAGGATCTCTAAAGTGCTTCCAAAACCCTAATAATGATGTTATGTGAAACTTTAATATATGCTGATGTCGTATGAAACCCTAATATGGGATAATGTTATGTGAAACCCTTATATGGAATGATGTTATGTGAAACCCTAATATGTAAATGTTATGTGAAACCTTAATATAGGGTGGTGTTGTGTAAAAACCCTAATATGGGATAATGTTATGTGAAATTTCAATATGGGATGATGATATGTGAAACCCTAATTGATAAAGATGGGAAACTCTAACCCTAATGAGGGAATAGAGATGTTATTTTTGTATTGCATGATGTTGATATGAAATTGATATGGTTGATATGAAATTGAGATGATTGTGTAACAAATATCCTGAATACCTTGGTCAGATGACCTGAAGGTAATAGTTACCTGATAAGTGATAACCATGTTTAGTGATGAACTAAGGGTTTGAATACCCAGAATCAGCAAATGTGATGATGGTGTAATTGAGGGATGTGAATTCCCAACAATGAGACAAAAGATTGAGATCCCAATGCTTTATAACATTTTGAAAAGTACTAAACTCTATTCAAAAATTATGTCGGTCGACTATTTGTCGACCGAAAGAGCTCTAGGGTCGGTTATAAGGAAAAAACCGACCCTAAAGTCATCCTCGGTCGACAATATTGTCGACTGAATTTGTCTCGGTCGATAATATTTTCAATCGAGATTAACCCTGTTTCAATGTTTTAAATTAAGTACCGAGTGTGTGTGTATGCGATTAACCAAGTGATGCTTTGTCAAATTTAGCCATAATTTATTTTTCAATCATTTGAAATAACAATATTCTTAAATAACATGTATATGTCCAAATGAAGCCATGGAAAACACTTTTATTCATAACAATTTAATACCCATACACTTTATAAGATGAAACATGACATACTTGCTTTATAAAAAGATATACATTACATCATTAAAAAGATATCTCATAATCTCACTGGAAAGACCGAAGGATTACATCAATGTCTGGGTCTTTTCCAAGAAAGGGCTCAACTCCATAATATTTGACCAGTGTCTGCCACTCCAAGGCACCTGTCATGGTTAAGGCATAAGCCTCCAAGAAGGTGGGAACACGATCAAAGCGAAAGTTGGCAGCAATGTCTTGAAGTTGAATTGGGGAAAACTGAGTATGTGCGAGATCAGGAGATGGTGGAGGTGGAATTTGATAGTAGTTGTAGGAAGGATTGTATGGATTTATCATGCCACGATTAAGGGAATAGGGATATTCATCAGGTTGGTTAGGAGAGAGAGCTTGCATCCTTTGGTTTAAATAAGTCATTACATGGTGATTATAATCCAATTGATTACTTAGGTGATATTGGGAGCCAGCAATGTATGTCAAGGTATTTGTAATTGGATCATGGGGTAGGTTGGTAGGAGGAGGTGGTGGAGGTATGTCTTGGTTGGATGTATCCCCTTCAGTCCTAGCCCTTTTGTGGCCAAAGTCGATTCCCATCTTTTCCACAGTATTTTTACTTATCTTTTGGGGCTTTCTATCCCATGTGTAACCTAAGTCATCCTCAATATTCTTCTTAAGAAAATGTTGAGTGATTTGGCATACAAAGTCAGCATAAGGTGGATTGCCAGAAAACTCAAGCATATTCTTAAGGATGATACGAATAAAGTTTATGGGAATACCATTGAGAATGACATAGATAAGGTACATACGAAAGGTGGGTACTTCAGATTTGTTTGCTCTAGGATGGATATTGGTGGAAACAATGAGATTTATGATCCTAGCTTTAGGTTTTAAATTTATGGCATAATAGGTACCCCTATCCTCATGACAAGTCGTATTTGATTGAAAGATGGCTCTTTTGACATCACTAAGGCTAGTTGCAGTGTCATCTTGGGAGAGTTTGTTGAGTGGATTTCCTCTAGTGAGATCAATAAAATTTTTATATTCTTCTATATCTATGTCAAGCATATCAAGAATACCCTCCTCAGTAAAATGGAATCCATACCCACCAACCATAGAGGAGAAGGAATCATGTTCAGGATGTTCAGCTAAATTGGCATAGAATTCATTAACTACTTTGGAGGAGTAGGAATGGAAGGAGGGATTTAGAAAATCAGTCAAATATTGCACCTCGAAAAGTTCCTCCAAATCGATAATGCTTTGGAAGTCCATGACGTCGACTGGCTGTCGTGGAAGAGGAGTTTTTTACGAGAGCCTGAGGTAGCGGTCGCCTGCAGCTGCGTCGATGAAAGGGACGTCGTTGATGAACGGCAGCATTGAAGAGACTGTCCTTCCTTTCCTACCTACAACTTGCTTCTTTCCACGCGTAGATGATGAAGCCGTATCGTTGCTTTGAAATGGAGAAATAGCAAGCAAGAATTGGATGTAGAGAAGTTAAAGATTTTCACAAGAATACACTAGAGAGGAGCTAGAGAAGTGAGAATGTGAAGGTGTGAAGAAATTGATCATTTTGGGTGCTATTTATAGCAAAACAGAGTCAATTTTGGTCGACAATTTGTCGACCGACGCCCGAAACGGTCGTTTTCTGGACCGTTCTCCTGGTCGGCCAACGGTCGTATTTATAGTCGTTACGACGGTTGAAATTCCAGCCGTTACGATGGTTGATTTTTTTAGCCATTACGACGGTTGATTTTTTAGCCGTTACGACGGTTGATTTTCTAGTCGTTCCTCGGTCGACAAATTCGTCGATCGATATGTTGCGGTCAACAATTCGTCGACCGAGATTGAGCCAGATTTCATTCGCTTAAGTACCTCTGGGGTCGGTTTTAGGAAAAAAACGACCCTAAAGGTACTTATTCATGTGTGAAATACTAAGCTGGATCCTAGTTTATCTCGGTCGATAATATTGTCGACCGAATGGACTTCTAAGGTCGGTTATAAAGAAAATACCGACCGTAAAAGTTGCTTATACACTTGAAAACTGACTCCTAATCGGTCGACAAATTTGTCGACCGAGAAATGCTATAAGGTTGGTTATAAGTGCAAATCCGACGCTAGAGGTGCTTATACATGCGTGAACTATATGGATCCAGAATAGATATCGGTCGACAAATTTGTCGATCGAGAAAGAGCCAGATTTTCTTCACATAAGTACCTCTAGGGTCGGTTTTAAGGAAAAAACCGACCTTAGAGGTACTTATCGGTCGACGAATTTGTATACCGAGTGAGTCGGTCAAAATATTGGTCGACCGAGGAAGGCTCTAAGGTCGGTTATAAGTGCAAATCCAACGCTTATACATGAGTGAACTATCTGGATCCAGAATAGATATCAGTGGACGAATTTGTCGACCGAGAAGGCCTTTAAGGTCGGTTTTGTAAGAATAACCGACCTTAGAGGTGCTGAACCGAGGAGGACTGTAAGGTCGGTTATAAAGAAAAATCGACCCTATAGGTGCTTGTATACGTGAAATTCAGCTCTTATTCGGTTGACGAATTTGTCGAACGAGGAGCCCTTTAGGGTCGGTTATAAGGTAAAACTGATGCTATAGATCAAGGCGCGAAACCAAAATCAAGCAAATTTTTGCCACCGAAAAAATTGTCTATAAGATCGCTTATTTTAGAAAAACCGACCCTATAGAGATGTACTACAAGGTCGGTTATTTTAAAAAAAGCGACTCAAAAGGTCTTAAGTGGTGCCCGCATTTTTTATAGACATATAAGGTCAGTTATTTGGAAAACCGACCCTATAGAGATACACTACAAGGTCGGTTATTTTAAGAAAAGCGACCCAAGAGGTCTTAAGTGGTGCCCGCATTTTTTATAGACATATAAGGTCGGTTATTTGGAAAATCGACCCTATAGAGTTACACTACAAGGTCGGTTTATTTAAAAAAACTGACCTAAGAGGTCTTAAGTGGTGTCCGCATTTTTTTTAGACATATAAAGTCGGTTATTTGGTAAAACCGACCCTACATGTAGTGATGTTATAACCCATTTCTGTACTAGTGTCTGGTTCTGTATTTTCCAAAATGTCTACCTTGTTGACCATTATTAAGATGAGACGATGCTCTATCTTCTCTCAGAGAAGGAGAAAGGTTCACTCACTATCTCTATAAATGGGTTGGCTATCCTAATTTAAAATAGAAACTAAGAAGTCTCTCATTTCACTTATCTATTGTTGATAGCCTCTAGTCCTTAATATCATAGCCAATGCTAATGCTAGACTCTATAAACGATGGCAGAGGGGGAAATTCTTATAGTGACTAGGGGGAGTACCTAGGGCTCGAGTTTGGTTTGGAGTATTTCTCAACCCAAAGATGACTAAAAGGAATATAGACACGTGATATGAGACCACCCTCTTTCTATAGTCTTCCGCCGTAGTTAGGTCAAATTCATAACTAGAAATGTAGAACACATGCTAGGTGGAAGCCATGCCTTTTTTAGGTTTTCTGGGTGGATTTGAAGGTCATGTGGTTGACTGGTCAATATAGAAGGCACTATAAATGTATGGCACATATTGACCACATGCCCCTCCTTCTAGAGGCTTCATGTCATAGATATTTGTCACTTGGTAGGTGTGGAGTAGGCGGGAAAGGTAGGTCATACTAAGGGTAGGAGCCCTACTTTTAGAGTTTTTTGGGACCATTGAATCGATGCAATGTTTGTGATGGAATCCTCACTCTAAAGGGTGCATGTTCCACATATGCATCCCACTTGAACTAGGATTTCATGGCTCTTTCTAGAATTTATGTTTTAAGGTTGACAAAATATTAGGGCAGGAAAAGGGGAGCATCCAACAAGTGGACACCATTCATTGAGTGTCATATTTCTAGCTCTATCTAGTCTCTATTTATGCTAAAAAAATTTGCGGATGAGGGCTCGTATGGGTAGACTTGAATTATAAGGAATGTGGGATATGTTATTTATATACTCAATTTAGGTAAAATTGAATTATATAAATATGATGCTTGGTTTGTTAAGTAATTCCTTAATTGTATAATGATTGAATAACATGGGTTTGAACCATGGCCTAAGTAAGACCAAATCAATTGGTTGCCTTCCAAATAATTCTTTGTGGCAAAAAATGAAAGCAATTCATATATGAATAAATATTATTGGCTTTGTGAATCACTGGATAGTAGAAATATAAGATGATATGCATGTTCTCAAAAGTAAAGAAAATATTTGGTGTTTTAGATAATTAAAAGAGTAATTATCTACCCAGTTTGGCAACACATGTTCTAAGACATCAATTTGTATTATTTTGATCAAACTTCTGATATACTTGAATATAATAAAGAAAAGGAGAGAACTCTAAAATTTGGAGAGAAAGAGGCATTTCATGAGAAATTAGTAATTGTTTTAACAAAAGATTTAAAAGAGAAAGTTTAATATATATAAAAGACATCAATATAATTTGAGGAAGGTAGTGATGAGTTTAGTTGAAGAGAGGACTTATTTATTTAAGGAAATATATTTTTTAAGGAAAGATAAAGAATAATCTAGAATAGGTATTTCATCTTTACACACCTTCCTTAGTAAATGTTGGTTGCCAACCAAGTACTTCTATCGTGAAGTTGGCAAAAACCATTAGGGAAGTTATGGATATGGTTTTGGGGTTTTTTTACTGCTGTAAGAAGGTCTTTTGGTGGGTTAGTAACTAGAGGAATAATGATCCTTCCAAGTCATTAGGTCATGACTGTCCTTTGTCATATGGAAACACCAACCCTCCCTCTTAGGGATGACCTCTCCAATCTCTTCCTCATAAACTTAGTATATATATAGCATTGGTCTTTGACCAAGGGGAAAAAGGAAGGGCTAGAGTGTTGTCTTCAACCCATTTTTCTCAACAAGACCTGACCTACTAGTTTCAACCCTAGAAGCACAACTTGGGACAAGTTTCAAGGATCCCTAGATACGAGAGCAAGATCCAATGCTTCTAGGATGCGTTGGTCTTCCTTACTCATGCTGAAGTTTGAGGTATGACCCTCATCCCTCTTCTTTTCTATCAGTTTACATCTGCAAACCTCTAGCAAACCCTAGACATAGTCTCCTTGAACTCCGACCACTGTTGACCAAGCCTGGGGTCTAGCTAGGTCCGAAAATGGTATAGAGGACCTCCTCGATGCCCTATGGCCTCACCAAGGTTAGGAGTAGGGAGGGGATGCATCACTGGAATGGCTCACCCATGACATACCTAGCATGTCATGGGGTTGATGAAGAATCAAAGTTGTTGGACCAGAATACCGCTGAGTGCGTAGTAG
The DNA here is from genome assembly GCA_963693085.1 of Alisma plantago-aquatica. Classification (NCBI taxonomy): domain Eukaryota; kingdom Viridiplantae; phylum Streptophyta; class Magnoliopsida; order Alismatales; family Alismataceae; genus Alisma; species Alisma plantago-aquatica. The sequence goes on from OY856410.1 coordinate 887,528,482, forward strand.
CCCATGGCATCACGGGTTGGGTAGTAGAGTCTTTTCATCATAATACTAACCTAGTTTGTGTTTATATATAACATGAGTTAGTTGCCTACATGGCACTTGGTGATTGGTCGAGATCTTATTGTTTTACAATTAACATAAGGAAACCTGAAATCTCAGTATTAGAATGTCGAGTATATGGAAACTGTTTATTCTGTCACTTAATCTGCTATGGTTCAACATAATGGTAATAATGATGATAATGATAAAGGTGGTATGATAAGGGTTTCTAAACTGAATAATCTCATGCATGTGTAATTGGGATTAAGGAATCAATAGTGTAAAGTGTGATAAACTTAAATGTAAATGGTCTGATTTAAATGTTCATTATAGCCTAATGTGTATAATTCGATGAAAATCCTAATCCTTGATATGTTTTAAATATTAATTATCATGTGAGTCATTAAATTGATTATTAGAGTAGAAAAACCCTAATTTTGGTGATTATGTTGCTTAACACAGTAAATTCCATTATTTTGAGATGATATCTATTGTTTGTAAATATAATGCTAATCTAACATGATCATAATCATAATGGTGATAGTTATAGTTGCCAATATGAATAAGAATGCATAAGAAGAATAAGGGATTAAGATCCTAACTTGTGAAGTTGGTAAAATCCTTAACGTGATCTAGAAAAAGGATAATATGAATCCAATGATTAGGGTATTCACCTAATGTTTAACATGTGATGGAAATAGGGTTCATACCCTTATTCCTTATCTAACCCCTAAAATCTAGATTAGGGTCGAGTAGGGTTTGATTGGAATAACATGAACGGTGACCCTTCATGATTTACATAAATGTAGATTAAATGATTGGATTCTTTGCTTTCTTGATTGGATGATATGCTCAAAATTGACATATAAGAATGAATCACTTAAGTTTTAATGACATGATCTAGGGTTTGAGGTGTTACCTCACCCTTATGCAGAAATAAAAGTGTAATAGATTGGACACCTAGGTGAGAAGGTACTCAACAACTGACATTGAAAGCACAAATGAAAAAATTTAATCACCAAGAGATGATATCATGTAATACTAAAGATGTGGATATACCTTGATATGCATTCATGTGCCAATCCTAGTAACAATGTGAGGAATTTGCATATCAATAAAAGTTGTGAAAGATATCTGAGTAGGGTTTCTAAACCTAAGTTGTGAAATTAAGATGAGTTATCATTCACCTTAACCTTACTAAGGTTGCATCTTGGGGACCAAATTCCTTTTAAGGAGATGAATGTTATATCCTCAATTGAAAAGTGATTCCTTAATTGTATTTGGTTGGAATAACATGGGTTTGACCAGTAGGCCAAGCAAGGACCAAGCAATATGTCACATTGCAAATAAAAGCCTTGTGGCACAACATGAAAGGAATTTGTATATGAACAAATATTAATGTCTTCGTGAATTATTGAGCAATAGAAATATAAGATACTATTTGAGTTCCCAAAAGAAAATAAATTATGTGGTATTTTAGATAATTAAAAGAGTAATTATCTAGCTAGTTTGGCAACACATGTTTTGAGACATCAATGAGTATTATTTTGATCTAACTTTTGGTATACTTGAAAATAATAAAGAAAAGGAGAGATTTCTAAACATCTGGGAGAGAAAGAGGCATTTCATGAGAAATTGGTAATTGTTTTAATGAAAGGTTCAAAAGAGCAAGTTTTATATATATATATATAAAAGACATCAATATAACTTGAGGAAGGTAATTGTGAGTTTCCTTGAATAGAGGATAATTGATTTAAGGAAATAAGTTGTTGAATGGCAACAAATTATCTACAATATGTGTTTCATCTTTACACAACTTTATTAAATAAGAAAGAAGTACAAGGAAAAAAGTGATTTTCTGTAGTATATGATTTTTTTTTCTAAAATATAAATTGTGAAAGGAACACCAAAGGATATACATTTGTTAATATATGATACCAGTTCTACATGTAAAAAAAAATATTATAGTGAAAGGATAGTTAGTTATGATCCTAGTCATTCATATCAGTAATCCAATTTAGTATTTTACAATGTTTATTAATCCTAGTCTTATAGCTTACGAGTGCTTTGATATTGGAATAGAAAAATAGTAAACTTCAAAACCATGAAGTGAAGTTTCTTTAGTAACTAAATCGTGGTAAAGAACAATAGTACAAATTGAACTATACAAACTGAGATAGTTAGATCAGATTGATAGTATTAAGGTAACACCTCAAGAGAGTATGGCATCATGTAAGATGATTCATTTTTTCTTTCTCTTTCCTACAAATTTAATGTGACATAGAAATTCTTTTTATGTCGTTGAATAGAATAGTTTAAAATTTGTTGTGATTCAAAGTTAAACAAAGGAGTGGATGTTGAAGTCATTATTCAAATAAGAAAAATTAGAGTAAGTAAAAAAAAAGATTTTAGTATTTAAGAAGAAATCTTGAATGTACTTTTTCAGCACATATATGTTTTGAGGAAAAAATCTTTTATGGATGAGAGATTATAATGTCTCTAATTGTCTTAGCGTCTAATTAGGGTAAACACACATGATTACATGCTTAAGTAAAGTGATAATCATTTAAGAATGATTAATAATGAGATGTATAATTTCAATGTTTTAAACCTAATGAGGAATTACAAACATGTTTTTAATTTGAAAAAAATAGTGTGTGAGAAGTGTAAACCCTAGTCGGTTGAAATTAGGGTTCTTATTGAATACAAATACAAGATTTCCTAAAAGCAATGGTGTAGTAAATTATGTTTAGTATTTTATAGGTAACGTTTATTTATTTAAAATTTGTACAACTCAATTGTAAGAGTTATTTCAAAATTTTAGAAATTTTTTTGTTATTTAAATCTATTGGTCAATCAAATTGCAATTCGACCAACCATGCTGCAGACTACAATATGGGGAGTGTAATGTATAATTGGTAGTTATTTGTTTCCAACTTTGAGTAAATATTATAATGGATCTCTAAAACTATATTTCAAACAATATACTACTTTTTAAATAATTTTGAGAGGCTTCCTGACCTATTCAGGTAATGTTTTTCCCCTAAGGTTTATAACAAAAAATTATGCTACGATAAAAGAAAATGTAAGGTAGGGTTAATTAATAATTGTACCAATCTCCTTAATTTATCTATATGAGTAACCTAATACACTATTAGATCCCATATTTTTGATGCATTACAAATGAATGAAACCCTAGATAAAGATGAAACATTAGGGTTTGAGTGAGAAAGGAGGTGGAGCTGATGATCTCGGGTTTGATCTTGTGAGGAGTGTTGAATGCATGTAAGTTTACCTTCTTTAGATAGGTTTTTATGTTGAATATTATCTTACATGTCTATATTCCTTCCCTATTCTGATTTTATTCAATATGGTATCAATCCTCTCATATAATTCTTTCTCTATAATTGTAACGACCATCTCGTGAAAACAAGATCAACAAATTTAAACTAATGCGGAAGCGTTTTGTTAGCAGTGAAATTATTGAAAATCAGAAAATTTTAAAACTTCTTGTACAGAGATCTACAAACTGTGAAACTCGTTTATAAAGAAATAAGATAAGTTATTTACAAACTGATTCACCATTACATCTTTGTAATATCTCATCTCGAGAGTCACAACATCAACTTCCCTATTAACTGTATAAGGCAAGATACAAAAATCTCAAGGCATTACGCCAAAATCTCAGATCTATTTAAAACATCTAAAGACTCCTAGGACCTGAGAGTACAGAGACAACACATAGGACATTTCTATCTATAAGACTTGATAGACAGTGTCTCCACCTGAGGATCATTGTTGTCCCTGATGTTGTTGCTGTTGCTGTTGCTGCTCACCCACTGAAAGGTTCCTTTGTCCTCGGCATCTACCTAAAAAGTCAAATCCCACAGGGGTGAGATAATTGAATAGTTGTCCCAGCGAGAGTTATAACTCTCTTCCATAAGCATTGTTATTGCAATTATTAAAATAATAATGAGCATAAGAACTATAATTATTCAACAACAGGCAATTTATTGAATAAACTAAGTAGAGCAGCATTATTTAAGCAATCATTTCAATTATAACTTGATTGAATGACAAGACATATATCAATAAGAAATATGAAGAACATGTATATTACTAGTCCAATAGGACTAAATAAACAATGCATCATCAATCATTGTTTCTTGTAGTTCAACCTAAGCAATTATGCTACACGGCTGATTACAATTTACAAACATATTTATGCCCTAAGGAGATGAGATATACCACTCACACTCCAACCGACCATTACGAAATCACAATCGGCACCATACATAGGTCATCAGAAGAGCCGAATTCCTATGACCTCATCTTCCTCAGTCAGTGTGAGGTACAACATACATGACATCTTGTGTCTCTACTATAATAGCTTTCCAGGGTATTCTGGCAACTTCGCTATTAGAGTTACAGTGGCATGTTGTACTCTCTTTTCCATCGAGGGATTTATTGTTTATCTCTCATCGATGCGGCATTAACAACATCATAGGGAGATTAGTGATACATCATCCCGGCATAAACATATAATGACAGATTGAGAGATTTGATGTTTATCTCACATCAACTCCTCCATTAGGACGTAAGGATATTCACGTCCATAACCCCCACATACTCAAAAGTATGCTCTCCAGGAGTTCCCTTAGGAAAACCTGTTTCACCATCATTTAACTTCTGACAATGATGGATCTATGGTCAGGGCTCTACATGATATCATTATACTTGATTATTTAAGTACATTTTGGCATTCTTTTAACATCAGGCATGTTTCCAAACACAAACCAATAAGACAATTTCTATAAAGAAAGAGTACTAATTGTATCAAGTTCATATCACATATTGTTAACATTGAGATATCAATCCCTAACCATCTCATAATTATGATTCAGGAATGTGGTTATTCAAACCCTTAGATCATCAAAACACTTGTTACCATGTAACATATTGCCATCAAGTCATTTAACAATATGAACATGATTGTAGCAATGCAGATATTTCTCATGGCTCATACAGTCTATCAATTTCATTTGTTACCTCTTACTAGGCAACATAGCATATTATTACTTTCAAAGCTTATAAAGTGCTTTGAATGAATATGGAATCATAACCCTTACCTGGCTATGCTCACTTCTTTATAAAGACCTGCATGACTAAAATAATTAATATCATGCACATTATATCTGTATCAGCACAATACAAATTATTTCCAAGTCAAGTATAGAACACCACGGCCATGCTATCTTGCACGGTCGTGCTACATAAAATTACCACGACCATTTTACATCACCACGGCTAGTTTCAAGGGTTAGGGTTTCCTATTCAATTTAATTAGGGTTATCCAACCCCTTTCGCTTAAAAAGGTATAGTGATTCCTCATTTCATAATTCAATCATAGAGTTTCATGCTTACAAGCATAACCCAGAATTAGGGTTTACTGTTCATATCATCACATTTCCCTAGATTAGGGTTTACTATTCACATTATAATGAATTCAGAGCATACCATCATCATGTATGAGGATTAATTCCATTAATTCCCTCAAATTAGGGTTAAGATTCATTAACCATCTTAATTAGGGTTTTCATGATCTCACTATGAAGGATCATACCCTAATTAGATGTATTCATATATATTGGAAGTTTATTACCTGATTAGCATTCATATAGGAAGTCTTATCTCTCCTCTTTCTATTAGATGATATTTGCATCACCCTTGATTAGGCTAAGTTAATTCAACATTGACATCATGGGTTATATCATTACTATTGTGATCATTAGGCCTTACTCATCCAAAGAGTACTAATCACTCTATCCCATCAAGAGTACCTTTATAATGATCACAACTGATAATAACATGCATTAATCAACTAATTACTTGGTCCCTTAATCACTTCAGGTACCTATGAGGTTAAGGTTAATCAACCACTAAACTATCTTGACCACTAAGGCATCAAACGATCTTGACCTTCATAAACCTCAAACGGTCTTGCATACTAAACCCTCAAACGGTCTTGGACAGACCATGAAACTGTTTGGTGTTGAAGACCGTTCGGTCTTGTTTGACTTTTGAAACCGTTTGGTAAAGTGCACACTCAAGACCATTTTCCCAAGATGGGGTGAAGACTGTTTGGTCAAGTTTGACTTTGAAACCGCATGAACATAGCCGATCTTGAAACTGCATGAGACCAAATAGTTTGGGATCATTTGGTCCCAAACGGTCTTGAGACTGTTTGTTCTTGAACGGTCTAGATACTGTTTGGACCCAAACGGTCTTGAGACCGTTTGGTCCAAACCACCTCAAAACCGCAAGGACCAGAAAGTGTCTCAACCATTTCAATTGAGTTACGGTTTCCAATGTTGAACCCCTCAATCGATCATGTACTTATTAGCCACTCATCAATTGAGTTAATTAGGTCAACCCTTAACTGATTTGACACTCAATTGACCCTCAATTGATCATCAATTAGGCTTTGGATCAATTGGATTAGGGTTGGAAATGGATGACCCTTCAACATACTTCAATGTGAGTCTAATTAATTTGAAATCATCGAACCATCATTCAATTTGGTCATGACCTGACCCCAAACGGTCTTGGGATCGTTTGGATATCCTCCAAACGGTCTTGAGACCATTTTACCAAGTCAACACCAAAAACTAACTCAACCAATTAAGGTTTGGTTCATTGGATTGATCACTAGGTCAACAATCAATTGTACTTCAATTTGTTACCTTTAGATCTTCAACCACTTGACCATAGTCAACCCTAGACCTCCAAACGATCTTGGGTGACCCCCAAACGGTCTTGGGATCATTTGGGTGACCTCCAAACGGTCTTGAGACCGTTTGCCCATTATTTCATCAAAAACTAAGACATTCAATTAAGGTTTGAACCCTAGGTTTGGTCACCAAATCAACAATCGATTATTCATCAACTTGATATCACTGGGTCGTCAATTGGTCAACCTTACTTAACCCTAGACCTCCAAACGGTCTTGGGTGATCACCAAACGGTCTTGAGACCATTTGGGTGATTCCCAAATGGTTTTGAAACCGTTTGGGCCACTCAACCCAAACTTCAACATAATTCAATTATTGAAATCAGCAATTGACCCGATTAAGGTTTAGATGATTGATGGGCCTTCAACTGGTGATTCACTTGGAATTAATTGATGATTTTTTGTAGGTAATTAATCTACATTATTCAAAACAGTCCTCCAAATGGTCAATGTCTGGTCAACGCCTCCAAACGGTCTTGGACCATTTGCTTCCATGCGTTCTTGTGAAACTGTTTGCATTCAAATGGTTTGAAACCGTTTCCTCCAAACGGTTTGGCAAACTATTTGCTAAAGTTGGGAGACCGTTTGTTAAAGTATATTCTTGGATAAACACGGGAATTAACGTCATCATCTTCTACCTCAAGAACAGAGTCTGTTCTTCACGTAAATGATAGCAAGAACACACAAAGGTGTCTAAAGAAGAAGTATAAGCAACAATTTTAGGAAAGAAGGTTGCATTAACAAAACTTAAGGGTTAGAGTTATAAAATCCACCTCTAGAACTGATCCAAGGCTCCAAGATTCGTAGAATTAATGGTGGATGAAGCTCCAATAGTTTTCCAAGCTTTGTTCTTCAAGTTTTGGATGGAGAAGATGGCTAGAAAGAAGAATCGTGTGAAAAACACCAATAAACCAACCTTGTTTTATGGTTTCCACCATGAATTTGAGGTAGATGGTGATCAAAGCTTACCAAACTAGCTTGGTCGTCCTTCCTCTGGTCTAGAGCTCCTTCTTGGTTGGCTAAAGCAAGAAGATAAGGAAAACAACTAAGGGAAACGATCCTTTGCTTTGTTGGAAAGATACACATATATATTTGGATATTTTCAAGGAAAGTGAAAAGAAGAGGATTCTCTCCTTTTATTTCCCAACTAAAGCCACAAAAACTTCCTCCATCCTTTGGCCACGTTTCCACCTTCTATACTCATGCAAAACTCCTCCATTATCCAAGGTTAAAATGGAAAAGAACTAACACCTTAAAGAAAGATATAATAATATCCACCTTTATTGGATATTACTTAATATATTATTATTTGTGAGTAATTTCCACTCCTACCATGATCATTCAAATGAGGCACCCTTCTCATTTTCTTTGATCTACTTGATGCCAAGAAACATGAGAGATCCTTTAGAGGGTATAATTACATGTTGAACCCTAGGTTTTGGGTAAATTGCACTTTACACCAAAACTAGATTGTAAAGCACAAGGATTGCTCTTCAAGCTATATCTTGGTGTTCAAGCTTGTGGAATCCATATCACCACATCATATACATTCTTATGATGTCTCAACATCAGAGGAACATCTTAACATGTGCAATTTGCAAGTTAACCCCTCAACTTGGGTAATGTGCACCATAGTCCATAATTAACAAAACAATGTTGCAACATTATGCAAAAAGGATTGGAATTGAAATATAAGTTCCTTGAAAGCCTTAATTATATTTCAAAAGATAGCCACAAGCATCTAATCACATATTTAAGTAAAACACCTAGGGTTATTACATAACCCAGGTCAGGGATGTTACAAATTATCCGCCCTTACAAGGATTTCGTCCCCTAAATCATTACAAAACATATTAAGAAAAATGTGCAGGGTATTTCCTTCTCATTTCTTCCTCTAGTTCCCACGTAGCTTCTTCAATTCCACGGTGATTCCAGAGGACTTTTACAAGACTTATATCTTTCTTTTTCAGCTTTTTAATTATTCTGTCAAGGATCGATACATGTCCTTGTTCATAAGATACATCATCATTCAACTCTATTTCCATAGGTTGCAAAACTGATTCTGTATCAGGATGACATTTCCTTAACATGGAAATGTGGAACACTGGGTGTAACTTTTGCAGCTCTGGTGGTAACTCTAGTTTATAAGCTACCTTTCCAATCCGTTCAATGATTGGATAAGGCCCCATAAACCTAGGAGCTAACTTTCCTTTTCTTCCAAATCTAAGAACTCCTTTCCAAGGTGAGACTTTGAGGTACACTCTGTCTCCAACTTGGAATTCTAAAGGTCTACGACGCTTATCAGCATAAGATTTCTGCCTATCCTGTGCAGTCTTCAACTGTTGTTGTATGATTTTAATCTTCTCGGTGGTCTGCTGCATAAGATCAGGACCTAAAAGTTGATATTCACCGGTTTCATACCAACATAAGGGTGATCTACAACGTCTACCATACAAAGCTTCATAAGGTGCCATATCAATACTGTTTTGATAGCTATTGTTGTAGGCAAACTCCATCAAGCTTAGATGTAGATCCCAACTTCCTGTAAACTAGAGAACACATGCCCTAAGCATGTCCTCCAAGGTTCGTATAGTCCTTTCTGATTGTCCATCAGTCTGTGGATGAAAGTTGTACTAAACCTTAACTGTGTGCCTAAGGATTTATGAAGTCACTCCCAAAAACGACTCGTAAACTGGGGACCTCTGTCAGAAACAATGGTAACTGGGACTCCATGCAGTCGTACTATCTCATCTACATACAACTGTGCCAGCTTCTCAGCAGAATAGGTTGTTTTGACAGGTAAGAAATGTGCTGTCTTTGTCAACCTATCAACTATTACCCAGTTGGAATCATGTCCTTTGGCTGTTCTGGGTAATCCAACCACAAAATCCATGGTTACATGATCCCACTTCCACTGTGGTATGGGTAAAGGTTGCATTGTTCATGCAAGCTTCTGGTGTTCAACTTTAACTTGCTGACACACTTGACACCGCATAACAAACTCAGCAACGTCCTTCTTCAAACCAGGCCACCAATACATATCTTTCAAGTTACGATACATCTTGGTGCTTCCTGGATGCATAGCATACATTGAAGAATGTGCTTCTTCCAGGACTAACTTCCTTAAGTTATCCACATCCGGCACTATCATTCTACCATGATAACAAGATACTTGATCATCTAAATCATGGAACCCTTCTCATTTCTCATTACCATACTCTGATCTAATCTGCTGAACTGCGGCATCAACTTGTTGTGCCTCCTTAATCTGTTGTCTTAGGGTAGGTTTTATATGCATCTCAGCTAACAGTCCAGATAACAATGATACTCTTAACTGCACATTATCCTGCCTTAAAGATATAAGCATATCCCTTCTAGAGCATACCAAAGAATTCAGCTGTGCTCTATCTAAGGCTGGTGTTACTGATTTCCTACTTAAAGCATCAACAACTACATTGGCCTTTCCTGGATGGTAATCAATTGTACAATCATAGTCCTTGATTAACTCCATCCAGCGGCGTTGCCTCATGTTAAGCTCATGCTAAGAAAAGATATACTTAAGATTCTTATGGTCTGTGAAAATTTGGAATGTCTCTCCAGAAAGATAATGTCTCTAGATTTTCAAGGCATGAACTACAACAGCTAGTTCTAGATCGTGTGTCGGATAATTATCCTCGTGTTTCTTAAGCTGTCAAGAAGCAAAAGAAATCACTTGTTTATCCTGCATCAACACACATCCTAGTCCATTCTTAGAGGCATCACAGAAAACTATATATCCTTTTCCTTGTTCAGGTAACACCATCACAGGTGCACTTGTCAATCTCTCCTTTAACAGCTGGAAAGATTGATGACACTTATCACTCCAGGAAAAAGGAACATCCTTCCAGGTCAACTTAGTCAAGGGTAAATCTATAGAACTAAAGTTCTTAATGAACCTCCGATAGTAGCCTGCCAACCCTAAGAAACTACGGATCTCCGTCAGTGTCTTCGGATGTTCCCATTACAGGACAGATTCTACCTTTTTAGGGTCAACACGTATACCTGAAGCAGATATTACGTGTCCAAGAAAAGAAACTTCTGGTAACCAGAACTCACACTTGCTAAACTTAGCATATAACTTATGCTTTCTTAGCAAAGTTAGGGCCTAACAAAGATGTTGTTCATGCTGTTGAGCATCTTTACTATGATCAGGATGTCATCTATGAAGACAACAACACATTGATCGAGAAAAGGTCAGAAGATTCTATTCATGAGTTCCATAAATGCATCTGGTGCATTTGTCAGTCCAAATGACATAACTATGAACTCATAGTGACCATACCTTGTCCTAAAGGAAGACTTAGGTATGTCACCCTCCTTAATACGTAACTGGTGATATCCCGACCTCAAATCTATCTTTGAGAAGACAGTTGCACCATGCAACTGGTCAAAGAGATCATCAATCCTAGGCAAAGGATACTTATTATTTATTGTTACTTTATTTAACTGTCTATAATCAATGCACAACCACATTGATCCATCTTTCTTTTTAACAAAGAGGACTGGAGCACCCCAAGGTGAAGTACTCAGTCGGATGAAACCCTTCTCAAGAAACTCTTGTAGTTGTTTCTTGAATTCTGCCATCTCAGCAGGCACCATCCTATACGATGTTTGTGCTATTGGCTGCGTGTTCGGGATTAGATTAATCTCAAAATCAATCTCTCGAGGCGATGGTACACCTGGAAGTTCTTCAAGAAATACATCTTCAAATTCCCTGACTATCGAAACTTCAACAGGGTTAAGACTATCCATGGTAGTATCTACCACATGGGTTAATAATGCATAACATCCTTGCCTCATCAGTTTCTCACCAACCATAGCTGACACCAAATAGGTTGGTAGAATCTTTCTTTCTCCTTGAAAGATCCATGTGTCACTTTCATCACTGAACACAGCTTGCTTGGACTCACAATCCAAGACAACCTTATACCTTTCTAAGGTATCCATCCCAAGGATTACATCGAATCCATGCATCTCAAGTGGTATAAGATCCACTTGAATGTGATGTTTAGAAAAGAAGAGGATGCAGGGAGAACATATCTCCCGTAACACAGCAGATCCCATCAAAGGAGTTTCTAGTAGCAAACTATCTGTCCTATGACTTGTAGTTAGGTTGCAGTCAAGAATCACTCTTCGAGTGATAAAGGAGTGTGTAGCACCCGGATCAATTAAAACAGATACAACGCAAGATGTAGACATATCAGAATATAACAATTCCATCTGACCTGCCACAACCCGAGGGTTGATCATTGCATCAGGCGGATTCATCACATAGAATCTTACTGTTTCCTGTGGTTGATTCGGTGCTCGATGACTTGGTACCGATGATCCAGCTTGGGACGCTTGTCCACGTCCTCTAGCGTTGCCTGGAAATTTTTGCCTTTGAGATCCTTGCTGACTCTGCCTTTGAGGTTGAGTTACATTCACTTCTCTGGCTCTGCAATCTTTCATTAGATGTCCCATCTTTCCACATATATAACAACTTATGTTCAGTTGTTGTGGTCTGGGTGGTCCTATAACCAACATAGATGTTGAACTGCAAGCTCCTTCTAGCGGTAGGCTTCGTCCTCTACCCCTATTCGACATACACTGCGTTTGGGCTGAATCTAGGTGGTGGTGTAGGCACAGAAAGCCTAGGTTTCTTGAAATCTTTAAATGAGGATCCTTGGAACTGGGGATACATCCTCTTGTTCTTGGTCTGTCTCTTCTCTGAAACAAACCTCTCTACCCTTCTGACATACTCCATAAAGGTAGCAAACCTTTCCCTGTTCTCCAAAGTAGACACAGGGGTGGTCAACTTAGCATTTAATCCTTTCTCAAAATGCCTAATCCTTTCTTCAGCTATTGATGCCATGTGTGGGAAGAACCGTAATAGCTCCATGAACTTAGCATCATATTCGCTAATGTTCATTGGTCCCTGTCTTAACCTCTCAAACTGAGAGATTTTCTCATCCAAGAACGTATTAGGGAAGTATTTGTTGACAAGTTCCCGTCAAAAAACTTCCCATTCGATCTCCACACCTAGCCTTTTCTGTTCTTCCATGGTCCACCAATGACCAGCACTCCCCTTGAGAAGGTACACAGCATGTCTAATCTTCTCAGCTTTTGGGATGTTCAGGATTCTAAAGGCCTTCTCTAGTTCAGTTAGCCACAAGTCGACATCTGTTGGGTCAGCTGTTCTAGCATACTCTGTGGCTCCAACTCGACAAAGTCATTCAAACGTATTGCTGTATCCTTGTCCTTCAGGATGGATAGGTGCCCTAGGTATAGGTATAGGCATCCTATCAGTCATATGTGTCATGGTAGTCATGAACTGCCCAAACATGGCTTGGACGGCTGGGTTCCCCATGTCAATTGGATTGAACTGGGGTGGTTCAGGTACATGTTCCTCCCTTTCTTGGTTTCTTGCACCTTTTCTAGGTGCAGCCACACTACTCTCAGCAACGTGTTCCTCGTGTGACCCAGACATCTTTAGTTTTATATTCTTCTCCTGATGAGCAGAAGACACTATCAGATATACTGGAAGACACTAGAACAAGCTCTACAACCTAAGTCCTATGTCTCTATAGACTCAGCGAACCTAGGGCTTGATACCACTTGAATTGTAACGACCATCTCATAAAAACAAGATCAACAAATTTAAACTAATGCGGAAGTGTTTCGTTAGCAGCAAAATTATTGAAAACCAAAAAATTTTAAAACTTTTTGTACAGAGATCTACAAACTGTGAAACTCTTTAATAAAGAAATAAGATAAGTTATTTACAAACTGATTCACCATTACATCTATCTAATATCACATCTCGAGAGTCACAACATCAATTGCCCTGTTAACTGTATAAGGCAAGATACAAAAATCTCGAGGCATTATGCCAAAATCTCAGATCTATTTAAAACATCTAAAGACTCCTAGGACCTGAGAGTACAGAGACAACACATAGGACATTTCTATCTATAAGACTTGATAGACAGTGTCTCCACCTGAGGATCATTGTTGTCCCTGATGTTGTTGCTGCTGCTGTTGCTGCTCACCCACTGAAAGGTTCCTTTGTCCTCGGCATCTACCTAAAAAGTCAAATCCCACGGGGGTGAGATAATTGAATAGTTGTCCCAGCGAGAGTTATAACTCTCTTCCATAAGCATTGTTATTGCAATTATTAAAATAATAATGAGCATAAGAACTATAATTATTCAACAACAGGCAATTTATTGAATAAACTAAGTAGAGCAGCATTATTTAAGCAATCATTTCAATTATAACTTGATTGAATGACAAGACATATATCAATAAGAAATATGAAGAACATGTATATTACTAGTCCAATAGGACTAAATAAACAATGCATCATCAATCATTGTTTCTTGTAGTTCAACCTAAGCAATTATGCTACACGGCTGATTACAATTTACAAACATATTTATGTCTTGAGGAGATGAGATATACCACTCACACTCCAACCGACCATTACGAAATCACAATCGGCACCATACATAGGTCATCAGAAGAGCCGAATTCCTATGACCTCATCTTCCTCAGTCAGTGTGAGGTACAACATACATGACATCTTGTGTCTCTACTATAATAGCTTTCCAGGGTATTCTGGCAACTTCGCTATTAGAGTTACAGTGGCATGTTGTACTCTCTTCGCCATCGAGGGATTTCTTGTTTATCTCTCATCGATGTGGCATTAACAACATCATCGGGAGATTAGTGATACATCATCCCGGCATAAACATATAATGAAGGATTGAGAGATTTTATGTTTATCTCACATCAATTCCTCCATTAGGACGTAAGGATATTCGCGTCCATAACCCCCACATACTCAAAAGTATGCTCTCTAAGAGTTCCCTTAGGAAAACCTATTTCACCATCATTTAACTTCTGACAATGATGGATCTATGGTCAGGGCTCTACATGATATCATCATACTTGATTATTTAAGTACATTTTGGCATTCTTTTAACATCAGGCATGTTTTTAAACACAAACCAATAAGAAAATTGCTATAAAGAAAGAGTACTAATTGTATCAAGTTCATATCACATATTGTTAACATTGGGATATAAATCCCTAACCATCTCATCATTATGATTCAAGAATATGGGTATTCAAACCCTCAGATCATCAAAACATTTGTTACCAAGTAACATATAGCCATCAAGTCATTGAACAATATGAACATGATTGTAGCAATGCAGATATTTCTCATGGCTCATACAGTTTATCAATTTCATTTGTTACCTCTTACTAGGCAACATAGCATATTATTACTTTCAAAGCTTATAAAGTGCTTTCAATGAATATGAATGTCATCATAACCCTTACCTGGCTATGCTTACTTCTTTATAAAGACCTGCATGACTAACACAATTGATATCATGCACATTATATCTGTATCAACACAATAAACATTATTTCCATGTCAAGTATAGAACACTGCGGTCGTGCTATCTTGCATGTTTATGCTACAGAAGATTACCACGACCGTTTTACATCACCACAACTGGTTTCTAGGGTTAGAGTTTCCTATTCAATTTAATTAGGTTTATCCAACCCCTTTAGCTTAAAAAGGTATAGTGATTCCTCATTTCATAATTCAATCATAGAGTTTCATGCTTACAAGCATAACCCAGAATTAGGGTTTAGTGTTCATATCATCACATTCCCCTAGATTAGGGTTTACTATTCACATTATAATGAATTAAGATCATACCATCATCATGTATGAGGATTAATTCCATTAATGCCCTCAAATTAGGGTTAAGATTCATTAACTATCATAATTAGGGTTTTCATGATCTCACTATGAAGGATCATACCCTAATTAGATGTATTCATACATATTGGAAGTTTATTACTTGATTATCATTCATATAGGAAGTCTTCTCTCTCCTCTTTCTATCAAATGATATTTGCATCACCCTTGATTAGGCTAAGTCAATTCAGCATTGACATCATGGGTTATATCATTACTATTGTGATCATTAGGTCTTACTCATCCAAAGCATACTAATCACTCTATCCCATCAAGAGTATCTTTATAATGATCACAACTGATAATAACATGCATTAATCAACTAATTACTTGGTCCCTTAATCACTTCAGGTACCTATGAGGTTTAGGTTAATCAACCACTAAACTATCTTGACCACTAAGGCATCAAATGATCTTGACCTTCATAAACTTCAAACGGTCTTGCATACTAAACCCTCAAACGGTCTTGGACAGACGTTGAAACCATTTGGTGTTGAAGATCATTTGGTCTTGTTTGACTTTTGAAATCGTTTGGTAAAGTGCACACTCAAGACCATTTGCCTAAGATGGGGTGAAGACCGTTTGGTCAAGTTTGACTTTGAAATCGCATGAACATAGCCGATCTTGAAACCGCATGGGAGCAAACGGTTTGGGATCGTTTGGTCCCAAACAGTCTTGAGACTATTTGGTCGCAAACGGTCTTGAGACCGTTTGGTCCAAACCACCTCAAAACCACAAGGACCAGAAAGTGTCTCAACCATTTCAATTGAGTTAGGGTTTCCAATGTTGAACCCCTCAATCGATCATGTACTTATTAGCCACTCATCAATTGAGTTAATTAGGTCAACCCTTAACTTATTTTACACTCAATTGACCCTCAATGGATCATCAATTAGGACTTGGATCAATTGGATTAGGGTTGGAATTCGATGACCCTTCAACATACTTCAATGTGAGTCTAATTAATTTGAAATCATTGAACCATCATTCAATTTGGTCATGACCTGACCCCAAACGGTCTTGGGATCATTTGGATATCCTCCAAACATTCTAGAGACCGTTTTCCCAAGTCGACACCAAAAACTAACTCAACCAATAAAGGTTTGGTTCATTGGATTGATCACTAGGTCAACAATCAATTGTACTTCAATTGGTTACCTTTAGATCTTCAACCACATGACCATAGTCAACCCTAGACCTCAAAACGGTTTTGGGTGACCCCAAAATGGTCTTGGGATCATTTAGGTGACCTCCAAACGGTCTTGAGACTGTTTGCCCATTATTTCATCAAAAACCAAGTCATTCAATTAAGGTTTGAACCCTAGGTTTGGTCACCAAATCAACAATCGATTATTCATCAACTTGATATCATTGGGTCCTCAATTGGTCAACCCTACTTAACCATAGACCTCCAAATGGTCTTGGGTGATCACCAAACGGTCTTGAGACCGTTTGGGTGATCCCCAAATGGTTTTGAAACCGTTTGGCCCACTCAACCCAAACTTCAACATAATTCAATTGTTGAAATCAGCAATTGACCCAATTAGGGTTTAGATGATTGATGGGCCTTCAACTGGTGATTCACTTGGAATTAATTGATGATTTTTGGTAGGTAATTATTCTACATTATTCACAACAGTCCTCCAAATGGTCAACGCCTCCAAATGGTGTTGGACCATTTTCTTCCATGCGTTCTTGTGAAACCGTTTGCTTTCAAACAGTTTGAAACCGTTTGCTAAAGTTGGGAGACCATTTGTTAAAGTAGATTCTTGGATAAACATAGGAATTAACATCATCATCTTATACCTCAATAACTGAGGCTGTTCTTCATGGAAATGATAGCAAGAACACACAAAGGTGTCTAAAGAAGAAGTATAAGCAATAATTTTGGGAAAGAAGGTTGCATTAACAAAACTTAAGGGTTAGAGTTATAAAACCCGCCTCTAGGACTGATCCAAGGATCCAAGCTTCGTAGATTTAATGGTGGATGAAGATCCAATAGTTGTCTAAGATTCGTTCTTCAAGTTTTGGATGGAGAAGATGGCTAGAAAGAAGAATCGTGTGAAAAACATCAATAAACCAACCTTGTTTTATGGTTTCCACCATGAATTCGAGGAAGATGGTGATCAAAGCTTACCAAACAAGCTTGGTCGTCCTTCCTATGGTCCAGAGATCTTTCTTGGTCGGCCAAAGCAAGAATATAAGGAAAATAACTAAGGGAAACGATCCTTTGCTTTGTTGGAAAGATACATATATATATATATATATATATATATTTGGATATTTTCATGGAAAGTGAAAAGAAGAGGATTATCTCCTTTTATTTCCCAACTAAAGCCACCAAAAATTCCTCCATCCTTTGGCCACGTTTCCACCTTCTATCCTCATGCAAAACTCCTCCATTATCCAAGGTTAAAATTGAAAAGAACTAACACCTTAAAGACAGATATAATAATGTCCACCTTTATTGGATATTACTTAATATATTATTATTTGTGAGTAATTTCCACTCCTACCATGATCATTCAAATGAGGTGACCTTCTCATTTTATTTGCTCTACTTGATGCCAAGAAACATGAGAGATCCTTTAGAGGGTATAATTACATGTTGAACACTAGGTTTTGGGTAAATTGCACTTTACACCAAAACTAGGTTTTAAAGCACAAGGATTGCTCTTCAAGCTATATCTTCATGCTCAAGCTTGTGGAATCCATATCACCACATAATATACATTCTTATGATGTCTCAACATCAGAGGAACATCTTAGCATGTGCAATTTGCAAGTTAACCTCTCAACTTGGGTAATTTTCACTATAGTTCATAATTAACAAAACAATGTTGCAACATTATGCAAAAAGGACTGAAATTGAAATATAAGTTCCTCAAAAGCCTTAATTACATTTCAAAAGATAACCATAAGCATCTAATCACATATTTAAGTAAAACACCTAGGGTTATTACATAACCCAGGTCAAGGATGTTACAATAATTCTCTATTATTAGGGTTATTGAGTTGGAAGGGAGAAGAAAATGGTGAATCTCTTGAAGTTTAATATGGATCAATGAGAATAGTTCATGGGCTACACTTTTAAGGTTTTTAAACCTTAAGTGAGTAGATACTTCCATGTAACAGTAGATTTCACTAAAATGGATTGAATCCACAAAAAAATCTGCAGCTCTTTCTATATGCAACAATAAACCCTGAATTTTTCATTCTTTTCTAGTTTCTCAAAGATGGTTTAGAATTGGATTGTTTCATAATGTGATGACAAAATGAAATCATATTACAAATGGATACAAATAATTTAAAATAGAATTCCTAAAGTATTGTAGAAATTAGAAGGATATATGGAAACCTAGGGTTTCTAGCTATATCTAAATTTACAAAATATAGCTGGCTAAAGAACATTGTTGATCTGAATCTTATGGTATATTCTTCGATTGTTTGATTAGAATCTTTTAGTACAGATACATCAAATATTATCTACTTATCTAAGTGAAGTTATTACTTTGTTCTTGTATCTAATTAGAGAGGGTAAAACCATAGTTGAGTGAAAATGTGAGAATTTTATGAATACACAGAATGAAATTTGATACAAAAGATTCTTTTAAAAAATTCCTTTTATATTTTAAGAGTATTCTTGATGCATGATAATTCCATGAATGCTATTAAAAACCCTTGGTCATTTTTGTACGGGGATTTCATATACATGTTCAGTTGTATGTAAGATAGTAAATAACCTTTTTACCAGTTAAAGATTATCATGTAATTTCTGTGAGTGATATGGAAACCAAAATTTAGTTTCATATAAGGATTTCATATACAAGTTCATTCATATGTGAGATAATAGAAATAGTTTTCTTATCAATTTGATTTTATGCTATAGTGGTTTCTTGTATGCAAGTCATGTTAAATGTGCATGAGACAAATGAAACCCTAAGTATATGGTATCTATCTAATCGAGTATTGTATTCAAATACTTCTCATAATGATAAGCGGAGTAGCTCAGACGATAGTATAGACTATAGAAAAACTATGAAAATAACTTAATACAAGGTTAAATTAGGAAATACTAGTTATATGATTGTATAGTGAAATTAAAGAGTGAATTAGACATTAGATGCCCTAAACACCATAGATTTCCTATAGAGGTCTGCAACACATTGGTTAAAATGGCTTACCCACTAGAAGTGTCTAAGAGAGGAAGTCAGAGCATAAAAGAGGGGTATAGGATTCTAGGCCCAGTGTGGAAGGAATATTTAAAACATTGATATATCCAAAATTAATCAGAGATCCCAGTAATACTCATTTCATTTTAATATTTAGTAAGGTGCCCAGTATTTAGTGGAGATCTTAGTGCTACCCAGTTTAATTACTACTCAGTGAGTCAACCCTTATGGAACCTATAACGCCCCTCCAAGCACATACATGACAGCGAAAGAAAACCTCGTGTTGTCCATAACATGGGTAGCTCAGTTTGGAGGAACGTCACAAAACATGATACTCAAAAGCAATTAGATAAATGAAACATCATGCATTCAACTCAAAATATAGATTCATACATTGTCCATGGAAGGGAAAGACATAACTATATCATCTGATATCAAAACCTAATACATGTAGGTTGAGAAAAACTAAAGCATAAATTGTCTTATCTTGATCTCAAGTCTAATACATATAAACTAAGCACATCTAAAACATGGAAAGGTAACTAAACTAAAGGATCTACTAAGTGGTAGATGACACCCCACCAAGATAAGGTATTCCTTGAGTCAGCTACCCTTGAAGGCTCACGTCACTTCCCTCTTACTCCTTGATCTAGGGATATCTCGTCCCACAGCCATGCGAAAGAAAGCATCAACATTAGTAAGCGGAATTATGCATGTTATAAGAACTGAGAATAAACATATACTTGAACTGAAATAAACTTGACATAACTTGACATTACGAATTCTCATTACACATTAACCTTCATTATATCAATGAATTAAGAACATTATTATATGCATTCTCTCCTCACTGCCCACATGGGGCACATCATGCTCGGAAAGCCCATCATTGCTAGGAAGCCCATAATGACCATAAAGGTCCATCATTTTGAGAAACATATAATGAGTTACTTAATTCTCTTATCTTAACATTAACATCATTGTTCTTATCTTGCCATCAATGTAAATTGTCCTCATCCAATAATTGCCATCCAGTGAAAGTAACATTAACATTAACATCATTGTTCTTATCTTAACATTAACATCATTGTTCTTATCTTGCCATCCAGTGAAAGTCCATAACACTTATGACTTCACAAGCAAAGAACGGTGCCTAGTCACACATCAGTGCTACCCAAGTGAAAGTAGAAAGTTGGAGAACAACCTTCATCCTACAATCCGTGAATGGTGTTACAGTGAATGTATAATTCCTTTGTCACTGATATCTCGAATGAACTCGAGGCATGGAACAGTCATCCTGTCAATGTTCATTCACTTTCTTGATCTCAGAGTAGATTGGAAGAGATATGCATGACATCAATATCACATATTGATTCACACATGCGTGCATGCCTTTCTCAATCCTACTCATCAAGTGGCCATAGATATCAAACTCACTCAGGAGGGACAAATCCCATATCTATCACTCACCCCTCAAAAGCCCCATGTGTCAAAGCCACCCAATCATCACCTTTATAACAACCCATGTTTTAGGACTGCGTTTGATGATGTCAAAGTGTGCCCAACGACATGTGTTGAGTGTAGTGATTTTAGGTCTAAGAATCACACTCACCACCATCACTGTGAGTACTGACTGTGACTACCATGCCATGGTTCCGTGTGTCAAACTAACGGTGGGTCTGTCCCGTACACTTGTTCTCTAACAAGTACCTATGTGTTTGGTTTGATATCTCTATATCATGACTAATGAGATTCTGTCATCAACCAACACCACAATCTAGTCTTGTGTGTCATTGTTGTCTATCTACCTTCCACAATGACATCCGACTAGGGACATAACAAGAATGTACAAACTCTTAACATCCATATGATCTCATCGTTCAGGTCCTCAACCTGAAAGCATACGTCATTGAGTATTGTAATTCTTTAGACATTCAATATGTTCTATCACTATCTCATATGACTGAACCAGAAAGAATTGGAAGCTTGCCTTTGATGTTTATCAAATCAATCTCAATGTATCCGACCAATCATCCCATGATTGTCTCTCAGGGCATACATACCAACGGACTCCCACTTGCACTGCGAGCCAATCACCATTGAATCATATTCATAGTGATCTTCAAACATGTCACACATGTTACTATGCTCTAGTGCCAACATAGTGAGTAATGGCAACACCTTGCCAAAGTCAGTATAAATTGCATGTCTCACATCTCTTCGTTGTACGTCACACGTATGAGATGGAGTTGATGTAATATGTGATCTAGTATTCCTTTGCTAACATTTAGCCACATTGCATGATCAAGGATTCCATACTTGTCATCAATGAGTGGAATATCTATAAGTTCATCTCATGAACTTTCAGATCCATATAGTATCTACTATTGTTCTCTAACGCATAGATACTCAGCATTTCCTTTTAAATGATTTTATTGGAACATTTCCAATTATCAACAAACTTTCACCTTTATACATCATATGTATATTTTGCGATTAATTTTCTGTCCTTTCAGAAGTTCGCATCAATGTAACCTTTTACATCAAACTCTTCCTTATCTCCATAGAACTAGTACTTCTCAAGTACTTATCAAGTTCTTATGGTATTCCAGTAACCCTTACTGGAAGTAGACAGACATCCACTCGTTATGTCCCACATGCGAGTTATCAGGATGAGCACATCATATTGTCATGTCGTACATACAAGATGATGAATGCATTTTATTCTTGCCATGTCCATACATGCAAGATAATGGGATGATTACATACATGATAGATCCATATCTATTCTCAGTGTTCCCATTCCTCATAAGAATTGGACACTTGGCCTTGGGATACTAACTCCATGTAACATGGACAAGTTTTCTCCCACTGAATCTGTGCATACTGAACACTTCAGTACAGATTGCCAATGTATGCTCTCCTTTTTCAGGTCAAGAGATTTTCGAGAACTATCCCTATAGATCTCTATTCCTATCACATAGGAAACATCTCTATCTTCCTTAAAGATAATTTCCACTTTTGTATTTCCATTTTAGAACATTTCCATTTCACATCAACATGTGAAATGTGAACACGCTCCCACTAAATCACAGATCCCTTCTTTATCTTTGACATATCAGTCAAACTCTTTGACTATATCATCAAAGTAAAGATCCGATTCTTGAGTTGCTTGTATTGAATCAATCACATTGATTAGTCCATTGTAACTTATAGACTTCATTTGCACTAGTGGATTCATAAACCTTACAGGTTGTGTCACGTACACATCCTTGTTTTATTCCTCACAGGAATGCGGTTTTAGTATCCATATGCCAAATGTCTTAGTCATTAAGTTGCAATCAACAAGCATCATCCTTCTCAAAATGTTATCCATGTATCTTAACACTTAAGATTCATTTGCACTTATGGATTTCATCCAATGGGTGCTACCATCAAGGTCATACCTTATGGTTCACATGGATGTCATTTAGGATGTAATGGTCATAAACCATAACTAAAAATTCGGTTCCTCATATTCATCTAGATAGTTGACTCATCACATGAACAACTCATCACATAGATAATTGAGGTGTATCTATCAAGGATATAAGAACTCTCAACCCTTGTGATTCTTAATTCCTTTGTTAGTGTGGGGTATTCTTTTATTAAGAAGAATTCAGTTATTCGATAATCATTCTCTAACTCCTTAGAGTATGATTCCTTCTTGATTTAGACATCACCATGCCTTAATCATGAGTTCACTATGATACATTATCATAATCACTCATAAGGATCTCAAACATTTGGTCTAAGTAACACTTTACCAAATTTGCACTTCATCTATGATAATCTTGAACACTTCAAGATATTCATATTGGTATTTCTCTAAACACCATTAGAAGTATTAGCATCCATCCCACTAGGTATGTAAATACATCACATGCATTATACCTAATACGGTAATCATTCTCCCACTACCATTAGTAAAGATTGATTAATCATGTCCAAGATATTCATGTCCCTTAATGGTTCTCTAACCAAAAGAGTCTAGATCTATCCATCATATGGAAACTAGAAATGAATTTCTCATGATTGATGCTAATTTGATTGTTTGAGTTATCTATAACTTTTAGGTATCATTTTATCTTATGCATATCAAATATCACAAGATAAACAAGGCATTGCCACAAAGATCATATCTTTAAGATTGAAAACTCAACTTTATTACTTGCCATCATTGTCATACAATATGCAAAAATAAAGTGTTTCTATCTATTGGCAAAAATGAAATAGCAGTTCATAACTGTATTACATGCCTTATTGGCTGAAAATAAACTAAAGTACTCCTATCTATGGCGGAAACACTTGCCCCAATTATGAGTGATTTACACTTTACATCTTGGTATCATATACCTCAAAAGTGTTATAAGTTTACTTTCATGACACCTTTAAGTAGAGACTTCAGTCGCCTCCTTCTTCTTTTGTTCTTACAGATAGAGAGGACAATTCCTTTTCCAATGTCCTGGCTTTTGACAATGGTGGCAATTTCCTTTCTTGGTCACGCCTCCCTTGGCCTTGAGAGCTGAAGATGGCTTGGACTCTTGGCTAGTATTAGAACCTTTCTTAGCTTTGCCCTTGCCCTTGCGCTTGGACTTGCCTTTCTTGCTCGTGATCACCATCACAACCTTAGGCTTGTCCTTCTTCATCTGTATCTCGGTTGTCCTCAACATGCCCAACAACTCTGACAGTGGCCTATCAAAGTTGTTCATGTTGTAGTTCATCCCAAACTGACTGTATGATTCTGGCAATGATTGCAGTATCACGTCAGTAGCCAACTCTTGGCTCAGTGGAAATCCCAGTCTCTGCAGGTTCTCCACATACCCAATCATCTTGAGTGTGTGAGGACCAATTGGATCTCCTTCTGTCATGACGCACTTGAACAGCGCCCTAGAAATATTGTATCTCTCTTGCCATGCCTGATCTTCATACATGTTCCTGAGATGCTGAATCATCTCAATGACACCCATGTTCTCATGCTGTCTCTGCAACTCATGGTTCATGGAACATAACATCAAGCACTTTGCATCAATGGCATCATCCAAATGCTTCTTGTAAGCATCTCTTTCTGCCTTTGGTGCATTAGGAGCAGGTTCCTCTGGAATTGGAGTATCCAGGACATAGAGCTTTCACTCTTGAGTGAGAAAAATTCTCAATGTCCGATACCAGTCGTGGAAGTTTGTCCCATTTAGCTTGTCCTTGTCAAGGACCGATCGCAAAGAAAAGTTGTTGTTGTTTGTTGCCATTTGAACTACAAAAGGAAATATGCAATTTTAGTCCAAAAACTCATTTTTGACTTATTTGATTGATTTGAAAAATTGACGATATAATTAGGCCTTTAATTAATTATCGCTCCCACTATTTTACTTCAAATTGATAGCCCTCACCATCAATTCGGAAGATTGCAGCATACAACCTTCTAGTGGGCAAGATCCTGAAATCCTCTAAGCCATGGACCATCTAGGGCTGTCACCCACAACATAGATCTCTCAGGTAGGCAACTTTTGCCAATTGCATCATATGCAACTCTTGATGAGATGTCATATGCAACTCCTTGCCATGATCATCTCCATGCCTCAAGGTACTAGATCCCATCTAGATCACCTTGTTAAGTCCAACCCAAAGCAAACACGATGAATATGCACCCTGCTAGGGCAGACCCACACATTCATCCTTCACGCTTCCATGAGATAGACGGTGCACCACACTAGGGCATGCCCACACTTGGTCGATCAAGCTTTTCACGTGTGTCGCATTTGGAAGGCATATAAAACTTAATATTTTAATGAGGGGTTTGGTTTTTATATACATATACATATCCAATAACCACAATACATAGTACGTATCATATACATGCTATATCCCACAGAAAACATGCGCAAACAACAAAAGCGATGATTATGGCCATCCTAATGTGATTCCTCAAGCCAAGAGGAATCATGGTCATCTAGGTCTACATCACATGCAACCTGTACAAGATGAACATCTGTGCCTTGCCATCTGAGTTGATCAACTCATCATATGAATGATCTGCTCTCTCTGGCCGGTCGTCTGGGTGCCACCAGCCGATCGGTTGGCTCCTCCAACCGATCGGTTTGCCTGGTCGTCGTGCATCTCTTCATGGCTGCCACCCGCTTGTCTCACTACTCGAATCGGTCATCAACCGATCGGTTCACTCCTTGAACCGATCGTCTGGAACGTCAACCGATCAGTTCACTCCTTGAACCGATCGTTTCAGCTGTCGTCTCGATGTCCGCCTTTCTTTGACATAACAGGAAATAAAATCTATCCTAATTTTACATTGCTTAAAAGGGAAACCCCGAGTTACATTCGGGGGGGGGGAGAGAAAAGGTAGGAAAGAATCTCAAATTATTTCGAGTTACATCAGGAATAGGAGAAGGAAGATCGGTGCGCAGACCGAGATGCAAGCAACCACACACAACCAATCACATATAGGGTTTATAGGCCATAACCATGCTATACATCCACCACAAAACTCGTTTAAGGGCGACGCGTATCGAGTGCATTAAATAAAGGCAACAAACCAAAATTGATCATATCGATATTCCTAAAATATAGAGCAGTTGACGTGGCTCTGATACCACTGTTGGGTTTTAGGGGAGACAGAGAAGGCAGTGGAAACAAAAATTTCTCCCCCAAACCCGGAACAAGGAAACGCGTCAACGTCTATATAATAGGAAATGATGGTTTGTGGAATCATACCTTGTCCCAAGGCTTGCTTGTCAACAATACCTCGCACTATGCGCGGTCTTCAACTCCGGTCTTGGACGGCATTTGTGCAGCTCCTGGTCGCACCGGGACAGACGACTCCTCCTCCTATCAGACTGTCATATGACAGTTGTCCTCCTGAGCGGCAGTGACCTCCCGCCTCTGAAGTAGTCCACACGGACCACCTGGAACTCCACACTCCTTGTCCCACAAGGAAGTGGAAGGAGTCGCACCCTCCTGTTGACATACTAGTCACCAACACACTCTCCTGCTGCCAGTTGCAATTGCAGTTGTCCTTCCCTTACTACACCTCCCTTTGCGGGAAGCACTTGCTCGGGCTCTCTCTCGGTTACCAAAACCAGAGAGAATGACAACTTTGCAGAGCAACTGGTTGCACTGAGTTGTACTTTGAGAAGCCCCCAATACCCCTATATATAGGAGGGTCATGGGATATGGTTCTCCATCCCGGGCAATGCGGGACTAAAAGCAGGAGTAGAAGGGTTCGAGATTTTCCACAAAAAGCAACCAACTCGCAACCTGAACCGATCGGTTCACAAGTGAACCAGTCGGTTGGGGACCTGAACCGGTCGGTTCACTGCTGAACCGATCATTTGGGACCCTTGAACCGATCAGTTCACTCCTGAACCGGTCGGTTGGGGTTCCAGGTCGGTTCCTGATTGACTTTCCTTCTTTTGTTTCTAATTGGTATCGAATACCAATCCTATTCCCAATCAAATTGGGAAATTGAAACACAAGGAAAATTCTCACCAATCCTACTTTCCCAAGTTGCTCGGTTGTACCAGTTGAATCAATTGTTTCAACACTTGAAGCAATCGGTTCACCCTGGGCTTGAGCCGATCGGCTCAACACTTGAGCCGACCGGTTCAACGACCTCATCTGACCGGTTCAACCCTTGAACCGATCGATTCGGAGTGCAGGTTGTGCAGAATCAGTCAATTGCAATTTCAATCAATCTGATACTCCAATCAATGTGTCCAACACCTTGAACAATATGATATTGAGCTATCAATTGATTGAGTGTTTAATTGAACTACTAAACTCCTTTAGTAATCAATCTAAACATTGCTTGTGGACAAAACTCCTCTTCCAGGTTAAATCCTATGTGTGTGACCCTGTAGGTCCATTTCACATTGGCAGTGAAAGTCCATAACACTTATGACTTCACAAGAAAAGAGTGGTGCCTAGTCACACATCAGTGCTACCCAAGTGAAAGTAGAAAGTTGGAGAATAACCTTCATCCTACAATCTGTGAATGGTGTTACAGTGAATGTATAATTCCTTTGTCACTGATATCCCGAATGAACTCGAGGCATGGAACAGTCATCCTGTCAACGTTCATTCACTTTCTTGATCTCAGAGTAGATTGGAAGAGATATGTATGACATCAATATCACATACTGATTCACACATGCGTGCACGCCTTTCTCAATCCTACTCATCAAGTGGCCATGGATATCAAACTCCCTCAGGAGGGACAAATCCCATATCTATCACTCACCCCTCAAAAGCCCCATGTGTCAAAGCCACCCAATCATCACCTTTATAACAACCCATGTTTCAAGACTGCGTTTGATGATGTCAAAGTGTGCCCAAAGACATGTGTTGAGTGCAGTGATTTCAGGTCTAAGAATCACACTCACCACCATCACTGTGAGGACTGACTGTGACTACCATGTCATGGTTCAATGTGTCAAACTCACGGTGGGTCTGTCCGGTACACTTGTTCTCTAACAAGTACATATGTGTTTGGTTTGATATCTCTATATCATGACTAATGAGATTCTGTCATCAACCAACACCACAATCTAGTCTTGTGTGTCATTGTTGTCTATCAACCTTCCATAATGACATCCGACTAGGGGCATAACAAGAATGTACAAAATCTTAGCATCCGTATGATCTCATCGTTCAGGTCCTCAACCTGAAAGCATACATCATTGAGTACTGTAATTCTTTATACATTCAATATGTTCTATCACTATCTCATATGACTGAACCAGAAAGAATTGTAAGCTTGCCTTTGATGTTTATCAAATCAATCTCAATGTATCCCACCAATCATCCCATGATTGGCTCTCAAGGCATACATACCAACAATAACAACAAGAATATAATCAAAGGCATAATCATTATCTTGATTTCATTCAGTAACATGAAATGCTAAAGCATAATCTTTAATCATACATAGCAAGCAACTCATTCAAAATACACATGCATAATGACATTGCCCATTTACCTTATTGGAGCAAAACCTAATCTTAGTCTCCTTGATCCTGAGTCAAGTCCTAGGTTCCTGAAATTAATAATGGTTTGCATCATTATTAATTTAATTACACCTTAAACCCTAATTGTCTCAAACTTGACACTTCGTGAAAACCAAACCAAAACATATCTCAAAACCTTGACCATTGGATAGATCTCGAAAAATTGAGCAAAATTCATATATAACTTGTCCCCATATGATCTACCAATTAAAAGTTTTGATTTTTCATGCATTGGCCAATAAAAAATCTAGGAAAATCCAAATAGGAGAATCAATTATCAAAGAGTTGCGGGTCCTACCTAGCTGGCCCAATCAGGGGCCGCCAGCTAGTGAACAAACTCACCATTTGCGAAAAAGAGACAAGGGCGCTCAAATCCCAAAAATACCCACGGTCGCACAATAGATGAATTAGATTCATAGGGGCAAAATTGGTAAAACCCTACCTTACATCTTCTTCTTCGAACCAAAACTTGAAAAACACAAATAGCATGAAATCAGTGAGAACTGGAGATTCCAAATCCTAG
Source organism: Alisma plantago-aquatica (assembly GCA_963693085.1). Classification (NCBI taxonomy): domain Eukaryota; kingdom Viridiplantae; phylum Streptophyta; class Magnoliopsida; order Alismatales; family Alismataceae; genus Alisma; species Alisma plantago-aquatica. The sequence goes on from OY856410.1 coordinate 887,557,853, forward strand.
TTCCAATTCGCTTCTTTGGGAACAAAGGTATTAGACACCTTCTTCATCGCTGGTCGAAGCCAATGAGCCCAGAGTTGGGTAGTTTCTGCAGTCTGGGGTCCAGAACCACCTGCCGCCATGGTTACCGCCGAAGAAGGTATCTGGTCAGAGGGAAACCACACGCAAACAGGGCAACTTTACAAACCAAAGCCGAGAACACCTTCTCCGGGACGAGGTGAAGATGAAGGGCATAAATCGGCATCAAAAGACCCACACATTTTCCCAGGCGGTGAGTACCGGTGAAGCTTAGAAAACACACCTACAGGACTCGATGTTCTAAGGATGCTGACAAAAAAACAAAAGCAGTGCAAGGAGGGTAAGAGGTCATGGATGCTTACCGGGTTCACAATTGTACCGAAAAGGGCAGAGGGGACTGGTGCTGGAAGGTGCTCGTCGGAGATGCAAATCGAGTAGGAGGCAGTGATTTGGGGTGCAGGAGATGAAATTGAGTGAAGAGGGTGGTCTCTCTAGGGTTTACGATTGTTTTCAGCCCCTCATATATAGGTTTGGGCGTTGATAAAACCTCCTGTAAAACTAGGACGGCGAGGAGAGTCCAAGCTCGATTGGGCGTTTCTCAATAGGGCACCAAAACCCCACGAACCAGGGACCATTGAGTTCATGGTTTGCTCCTAATCGCGATGGTGAAAGAATCATCAAAAACCATGGTTTGTTGAGGGAGAACCGAGCCGGAGAGGATTGCGCCAGAGACCTGCTGCATACGGTCTCCTACCCGAGGTAGGAGACGGGTCCAACACCCTCAGATCGTCATCTGATGGTCCGGACAGATGGCATAAACAAGCGAAGCGCATGACATTTAAATGAAAGCAAAACCATATGAAATCGACGAAATTAAATAAAAATAATTAGGTTTTAGGGTTTAAACTATAATGAAACTTACCAAAAATGATTAAGGGTTCAAACAAAGTCCGATTAGGCTCAAATTTTGACCATAAGCTAATTAGAGGGTCTAGAATCTCTCTATCCAATTGGATTTGCATTTTGTTGCTCTTTTGTCACCAATTTCATGTAGGTTGCTAATTGAATACATGCATTATGAAAAATGTGACATTAATAGAATTATCATTTACTAAATGAGCTATTTAAGCCAAAGCTAGGTTTATGGGATTATTTCATCATATATTGAACTAAGAGGTCCCATTGAATTCCATTTTGTTAGATAAAATCTTAAACTTTCAAGCTAGGGTTTCACATTAAGGTACATTAATAGATCTAGGATTTTGAGGATGTTACAGAACCACTAGAGTAGATATTTTTATCCAGAATGCTTTTGACTCTCCATTTGGGTACCCATGTTTAGAGGAGGAGTGAAGTTTTTACCAGTCATCTATTTAGTCGTTGAGAACAGATGTCTCAAGTTCAATTACAAACCGAATAACTTGTTAGCAGTCTTAGAGTAACACGTCTTCTCTAGGTCTTGTATGGTAAGATTGTAGCTTGCTATGAATATTTCACATGTCTTGATACACTTTATGTGGGTTTAGGGAATAGTAAGATGAATAAGAGATTAATAAAGTATCTTCAAATGTTGCTTCACTATTTGTAGTTATCTAGAGTAACCTGCCATTTGTATGTTTTTGAATGATTAGTTCCCTTTGATATTTATCAAGTATGTTTAGATATTGATTTACGTATTAAACTTATCTATAGCATATTCCATTTATATGTTATTAAATGACTTCTTCCTTCTTCTTCTTCAAATGAAGTTGCTTAAGATTATGTCTAGAACTATTTTAGTGTTTTTAACTATTTCATTGAAATAGTATTTCACTAGGATAGTACCTCATCACTCTACTAAAAACAATTAGGTAGACCCGAAGCATATGGAGATCTACATGTAAATTTGATGTCTTGCCACAAGTCGTATGCTAGAGAGGTTAAAATAGTTAGTCCCTATCACTCTAGGTCCTTGTACAAAGAGTAGTATATGGATGAAGTTGTAACAAATTTTGATAATGACAATGTTTGTATCTAATAGTCAAGCCAACAATCATGTATTTTTGAAAGATAGTATGGATATCTTAATATATCCTTTTATGTTTGCAATCATATCAAAGATAAATTTTTCATTACTCAGATGAAGTTAATTTATGTGATTGGTTTTAATATGTTGTTCAGGTTTCAAAAAGAGATAAAACAAGTTAAGATGTGATTAGTTTTCTTGTACTGACCTTTTGCTCTAATTTCATGATGTATAAGTGATTGTGAAATCTAGGTGTGACAGTTATACTCAACATGTAATTACTTTATTTTTTTATGATTCAAGAACAATTTGAAAGGCAAGAATCTCTCTTAATGGTTATTTTCTTTAACTGAATCACCTTTTTGGAATCTTTATTTGTTGACATCTACTTAGATGATTTCATATCTCTATTTGATTGGGATCCTTGATGAATTTATTGTTGTATTTTTCTTACTAAATCCCAATTCCTTATTGTATGCACATGCTAGCTAATAATGAAAATTTTTACTATTTCTTCTCTTGTGGTGTTTTCTTCCAAACCCTTAGGTAAAGAGGACATTATAAGGATGACTAAGTTGACTACATCATGGAAATGTCTAGATGATATTCATTGGGAGAAAGAATTGAAGTGATTGGACTACCCTCTCCATCTAGGATAGATCACTAGTTGAGTTTCATTGGGAGATAACATTGAAGTGATTGGACAACCCTCTCCATCTAGGATTAGTGATATATATTGCAGCGCAGGTACTCATATATATAGGTGATAATTTGTAATCTTGTAAAATTGTATACTCATGAATATAGTCTATCGTTGCTATCCGTCGTGTTTTGAACATACTAAACTAATTAATATTATGACATGTAAAAGAATTATGTTGGTATTTGGTATTGGGATTATTCCTTCAATTTAATTAGGTAAGGTATGCATCCCCTCTAGGGTCTCACTTCTTACAAAACCCTATTTGATATTCCATGATTAATGATAATGTACATCAACGACCTATATAGGGTTACATAACTACCTAATAAAGGAATATGTATAGGAACCACAAAGGATAAGTTAATATATTCAGAATAGTTGATTATTAATGCTTTGACACCATACTTAGAAGGAGTATCATCCATGAGGGGATCAAATCATGTCTTATTTTATGAAAAAATATATCTGAAGGAACACACACTATCAAGTATGATGGAAAATATGTATTTTTTTGATCAAAACATGATACTAAAGCATTTCGACAAGGTAAAATTTAAGGATTGCATTATGTTAAAACTTTACAAGTTGCTTCACCATAATGATGTTAGACTAAATTAAAAGTACAACATTCTATGCAAAGGACCAGTTGCATAGGATAACCTGGTCATCCCAATCCATCCTTGAAATCCAATGTCCATATGCTCATCCTAAATCATCTTCCTCTAATTCCATTTACTTTGGTGGTTTGCAAACAACACCAAAAGAAGGGAGAAACAGGGATTATGTATCACAAAAATCTTGAGTGTGCATAAAATAAATATTTAGACTTTAAAAGGATGTAAGTTTAATAATAAGATGTTCACAATAAAAAGAGGTCTATAAATGTTGGCAAGGTCAAGAGAAAGTTTAATCATTGAATGCATATAAAATAATGATTAAAATATATTGATACACTATATATTAGAGAAAATAATTCATGATTATATAGTTTCTTACCTTTTTGCCATATTAGAAATAACAATCGAAACAAAGTGCATGTATATTATCACAAAGACTAGAATTATCATACCAGGTCTATGGGCACCATTAATTGAAAGACACAAAAAGAGCAATAAGACCATAGTACCCAACATATTAAACATGTAAAGGGGATGAAAATCCTAGTTCCAATAAGATTGACCAAAACCTTAGTGCCTAAATATATCACTTTTGGTAGGGGGAATAAAACCCCACAGAAATAAAACCTCAGTGCCTCAAGTATGATTAAATTGCTAGTAGATATGACTAGTCCAAATCTCACATGAATTTTATAGAAGGTATGATAATGAGTGAAGTCCATTTATTATCCATGTACAAAAGAGATGAGAACATCCAACATATGGCAACTGGTGTCATAGTATAGACAAATAAGGATACCCCAAATCTTAATGACGAATAACTAAGAAAACTTATAATACTAAAAAATATTTGAATAAGAATTTTCAAAAGTGATGAGTTTATGATATAATTTATGATTCATGTCCTAAGGAAGAATATTAGTTTTTCTAAGTAATTAATTACCAACTAAAGGATAGATGCACATACCCGAAATCTAAATCCAACACGTCCACTATCAAACCTATGTCATACTAGTGTCTCAAAAGTACCTAATAACACTTTAAATGAGTCTAGAGTTAATATTTCGTTAATTTTACAAACCTTAAAAATCACCATATTGTTAATATTGAATCATGATCAAGTAGAGGATAATTACAAAAGTTCATAACATATATTGTTCTATTTTTCTAAGATTCTAATTAAAATTATGAACATCGTAAGACAAACATAACTCCTAAATTCACTATACAAGAACTTCAACCATATAATAGGATTACCCTTGCACTAATTAATTAAACTTTAATATCTTATTGAATATGACCATTCGTTCGATGACACTAAAAACCTATGCAACTAGAACATGGTTAGGAAAAGTAAGACTCGAATGCCCTCTGGCAAAGTGTGCCATTAGGACATAATTGAGGACTTGAAGGGAGACACTATCACCTCGATTCCTTGCTCTACTATGATGGAGAAGTAGATATCGAAGAGTTCAAAGGTGAGCTAATCATTTGTGAAAAAACAATGACTGGACTTGAAGTCATGCCCACTAAACTCCTGAGCCACCCTGACCTCAGCAAGATCAAATGTGAGGTTGGGACATGAACTAACACCCATAACGTTATCCCACATTGGAAGAAAGTGAAGATGAATACTAGGTACTTAGAACAAGTTGAGTTAGTGTAAAAACTACCTAAAAAGCATTTGAGGGGGCTCCTCAAAGTCAAAGTGACCTAGAACCACAAAGATACCACACAACTCCTTAAGAATATCACAATACACCATACAATACAAATAGAAGAGAAAGAAATGGTTTTGGCATTCTACCAAGAATCAATTAGAATTTTGATCATGGAGGAGTCAAGATGACTTTGTAGACAACATCTAGATCATTTTTGCAGAGTGGAAAGTAATAGGTTTCTCCATCGCAACCACTCCCTTGGTGACTTCATAACTAGGGTTGAGGTGAGGAATCAACACCTTCTCTAATAAAATGTAGTTTCCTTTTGGCTTTTAGGAAGAAGGTGGAAGAAAAGAAGATAAAGGAGGATAAGAGATGGGTGGTGGCTAGGATTTGATAGAATGTTGCAGAAAGAATGAGATAACAAAATAGGGAGGAAAATAGGAAGAAATGAGGCGGAGGAAGAGAATGGTCTCCAATTTATAGGATGTGTCTGTAGTTTACAAAAAGAGAAGGAGTTCACTCAAGGAGGAGGGAAGCATTATAAGAAAAAGTTAATGAAACTTATATGAATGAATTCTATCAATTAGATCAATTAATATGTTTCTTTGGTAGAAAAACATGTTTTTTGGTAATGAAAATTGACATTTAGACTAATTAAGAGATGATAAATATGGTTTTAACTACAATTTCTCCTTTTAAACTCATTTGGTATTTTCCATATTCACTTGCATTGGAAGTATTCAATTAATGCATTTATTTTCTTTCTTAATGAAAATAATGTAATAATTCATGTTTTTCTAATTTCCCTCACCCAATAAGCCTAAGAAGATTCTAATCTACCAAAATCAAGGTCAAAAACTTACTAAGGTTGAATTTGTAAAAGTAACTCCAAATGATGACTAAATTAATTGATTTATCCTAAACCTCATTTAAAAGGATACTAGCTAGTACTTTGTAGTTCTTCACTCCAATTACTCCTAGTTTAAGATAAGTAGGGGGAAGGAATTGATACTGATATACTCAAAATGGGTTTAATAAAAGTAGAATTAGGCTATATACCTAGGTTCAAGTTTGTGACCACATTCCGCCCATTAAAGGAATTTTGTACCTGATTTTTTTTCCATTCGTTAACTAGATGATGAAGCCCTAGATTGGGTCTTCTTTGTTTTCTTATTTCTCATTTTGCATGTTAAGATATGAATAATGCATAATTTATTCTTAATAAATCATATTTCATGTCAAATGAACTTATGATGTATTTTTCATTATTTTATATGTACTTAAATGCTATTTGATGGTAGGAGGTGCATCTGAGTATTTGTTACAACCCCAATTTTTGGGATCATCTGGTGAGAAATGTAATTTCTCATATTAAAGATAATTGGACAAAGAATGGTATAATTTGTTTTGAATACATGGATTTCGTTTACAATAGCCTTGATGTTTGTGTTGTGGGCTTTATTGGCTATTGGGCCCAATAACAAGGAAATAACAAAGAAAATTCAATTCGCAATTGAATAATTGAATATTTGAGAAAAGGAAGAGGTAGAAACCTCTAGAAGGCAAAGAGATGTAATCCAAGGATGGATTTTGTGCCTCTTGGGTTCCTTGGGTTCCAAGGAGTCCAAAGTTGCATAAAGAGTGCAATTAGAAAAGAAAAGATTAATTAACTATTTCTTTATTAAGAAAGAAATTGAAAATAATGGTAAAATGTGGGAAATTAGTGGAAAGAGGCATAAATGATATTCCTTGGTGAAATTTCGTATCCATGAGGTTGCTAATATTAAAAGGGATGCCAATGAGGAAAATAAAAGAGAAATAAAGAGAAATCCTCAAAAAGGGGTTTTTTAATGAGAAATAAAAAAGATAATGTGAAATAATGAATAAAGATGCATCTAGAAGGATAATAAGTATCCAACAAAAAGAATTTCGAAATAATGGAGTGTCTTGGGTTCCAAGGAGTCCCAATAAAGAGGAAAGAAAGAGAGAATGCCAAAATTGCAAAATAAAAGGATAATGTGATACATTATTAATGAATTTTGTGTTGTTTTTCAAAATGTGGTATTTTCTATTAAAAGGAAACATGATTTCGTGGCAAATAACTAAAAGGCAAGTTTAAAGACAACAAGAAAGAGGAATTTCGAATTCCTAAATATCCATGCAATAAGGAATATCAAGGAAGTAAAAGTTAATGAAGAAAGAGAGAGATGGTTGCTTCACAACCAAGGAAAGTGTATTTCCTTTCGAGTTGGGACTTGAGTCCTCATGAGGAACGCCTTAGGGCTTCATACTCCACCCTATATATAGGGTAGCGACCTTAGTTAGAGTTTAAAGATGGAATCTCACGCAACTCTCTCCTTTTTCCTTGTTCCTTACGTATAAACCATAGTCGAGGGTATAGCTCTATTCCTGGAACGTTTGAGGGTTCTGGTTTGATCTGGTTGGAGGCTCGAAGTACCCACGTAGCTACAGGGTAACTTGGTGATCGTTTCTCCGCTCTAACCTGGACGCAAGAGCACTAGATGTGCTGCATGGTCGGCCACATAGGCGGACCTGGCCTGCGCAAGTCGGCGACTTTGGGTGCGCATTTTGGGTATCCAGTGGAGCGCCATGGAGCGCCGGAGGTGGAGGGACCTTTCCCTATGGTCTTCGGGGTCCAGGAGAGGGTGGAGAAGGACCGCAAGCCGCAGCTAGGGCTGCTGCGGCGGCCGTTCTCGAGCTTGAAGATGAAGGAAGGACGTTGGACAATTCTGCCCTCTGTGGGGCTAAGGAGCAATTCACTTAACCCAGGGGCATTTCAGTCTTTTCGTCATGTTTCCAAACAAGACATGTAACGTTGCATGAGAAACAGACGACGTGGCGGCTCCTCATTGGTCGGAAGTAAGTGATTTTGTTAAAATCGTAACTTTTTAATGGTAACTCCAATTAGGACAAGTAATATATGTATTTTGATCAGAAAAATGCAAGAAATCCAATAAAAATAGTTTTATAGCCTGAATCTGATCATAGTTCGAAATGTAGTGTAAATTATCATCTTTAATGAATTAAAGATTAAGAAACCCTATTTTGAAATGAATAAAGTGTTTAATAGGGTTTAATCGATCATTAGAGTTGATGTTAACCTGTTAAATGTAAAAAGGTACATTATGCTAAAAAAGGAAGAACTTTGCACATGATTAGTCTAATTTAGAGTTTATGTGCATAAATATGCTTGAAATTAGAAAAGTACATAAAGTTATCATCTTTAATGTTTTAATTAAGGGAAAACCCTTAGATTTGATGGTAAATGGTCTTAATGACATTATTTGGATAATTCAAGCTGATATTAACCTGTTGTTAATAAAGGAGAAAATAAGATCTAAAAAGATGATCTTTTTATATAACTGGCTTAATTTAGGGTTTCGTGCATGATTATGCATTAATGTGCTTGAAAACGCTAATTTAGGAGAATATGTCTTTTAATTGGTTTAAGTGTCCAAATCCATGAATAAATAGGGATGTGATGATCCTAAGTCAATTTGGGTATAAAAGACTATTAAATGGATAGTTGAGCAATTAAGGTTCATATAAATGGAAAAGGATATTTTAGGGTTTGTTAACCTAAAAGGGATAAAGTTTGAGAAATTGATCTAAGAAACCCTAATGAATATTAATGAAACCTTAATGCGGATTAGAAACCCTAGAAAGAGAATCCAAGTCAATAAAGTAGATTCTTGATAAAGTGTGTAATAAATAGAGTACATATTCTTTTTAGGAATTATGTGATGATTAAATTACTTGCTTGGATCGGTTGATTGGATTGATTGTATATACATGAAGTATATGTTGAATAATCTGCATGACTCATCAAATCAGGTATGTGGTTACGCTTATGAATAATCGCTCTAGTTTCACGGCGATTCCCGAAGTTTTAATCGGTTGCTTGAAAATAACTTTTGGTTGTTTATTTATTTCATGCAACTATAAAGTGACTATGATTATCACTATAAATGTGTGTATATAACTTACTAGATCTGGGTCCACCTCTATTGCTTTGAAAAGGCTAAGAAAAAAGGGGTAATCCTAGAGCAAGGTCTAGGTTACCGAGAGTTAGAAACTGGGCTACCTACGTGTAGTGCCATGAGACTCATTAGCCTGCCGTGAGTTAAGGAGTGGGCTACTTACGAGTAGTGCCATGTGACTCAACCCTAGAAATTGGTTCACTTATAGGTGGATCATGAGGGGTTTAATGGGGACAACATAGAGGATAGGGTACTCTTGGATCGCGGAGTTATATCTAAAATGTAATCTTGGTTGTTAAATGATTAATTGAATGATTACATTGTTAACGTATTTACATGATTATTATTCCCCCCACATACCAGCTTCGGCTGACCGACGTTTTGTTTGTCGGTGTTTTAGGTACAAGCCAAAAGGACAAATAGTAAATCATCATATTGTGAAATACATGAAGTAAAATACAAGGAGGATTAGTTAGAGTTAAGTGGATATAAGTTAGAGATCCAAGTTTTCAAAAAGGTATGCAAAAATTTATTTTCTTACAGCTTTTCAGTATAGTAGGTTAAAATTTGATAATTATTCTTGGTTAATTGCCGAACCTTTGATCCGGAAGTTATGGGTGCGGCTTCGACCTCTCGGTCTCCCTTTATTGGGGGTTATCGGGAGGTGGGGTCGTAATAGTATTTCCCCACATGTGGAGGAGTCCAAAGACTTAACCAATGCAAAATCAACCTATTCCAAGTGTTCAAGAGCAAAGTTAAAGAAAATTGGCTCCATGGTTGATCAAATGAAGATGAAAGTGTTATATGAAAATCCCTCCAGACAAACATTTTCCATGCAACACAGATGTTCCTAGAAGAGCCCAAACTCCAACAAGTCATGTGTATATATTCACTATTAAACAATTCTTACACTAAGCCTACAAAGAAACCATTCAATATTGAGAAAGTCTATGGCCACCAAATTCCATTTTCCATTTAACCCAATATTAACCTACCACAACAATAAAAAAGCCCACCCACAACCAAAATGTTTGTTCTTCTCACAATGACCACATATTGGCCACCACAACAATTATATTATTAGAACCTCCATGCCACTCACCCCCAAATTCACCAACATTCATGTTTAAAACCCCATCACAACCATTCTCCCCATGACGGTCATTTCTCTCTCAAGGTAGAACAGATGTGGTGGGAGGAGAATGACTATTCTAGAAATCAAACCCTAGTGTTTCCCTACACTCACTTTAAAATGCACTTACCCTAGCTACCCTAGACATCAATATGTGACTTAGTGGTAGTTCAGAGTGGAAGGATATTTCCATAGACCTTAATATAAGATAGAATGAATTTGAAATGGTATATATTTTTGTGATATTTCATTAATATCACATACCTAGTAAGAAATTATACATTTTCATATTTTAGATAGTCAGGACTCTTCAATCATAGGTACATATGTGGATTCTCATAAGAAGAATGGACAATATGCAGATGAATACACGAGCAGGGTTATGGTAAAAAATTGTTCATTACATATTTCTTTTACACATAATTGTTTTTCCTTGAATTCTAAATTTCAATGTAATTGTCCCTAAAGGAAGAGGTTCAAACTGAAGCAGAATGTCGTCAAGTCCAGTATAGTAAAAACCCTCTTGATTTATTTCCTCTAATGAATCATGTATATGGTGGTCATCATGGTGGATATGAAAGATGCTTTGGGAATGGCATTACAAGACAAATGTGGAAACAAGCATCTAGCTTGGAAAAAACTCATAGAGGAGATAAAAAAGGAGGATGAATATTTTCCTGAAGCATTGGGTAATGCTAAACTTAAGCTGGAACAATTGATGAATCAAGTTAGACACTCTATTACATGTTCTTCACTTAGTAATTTTGTTACTCTCTAAATGCTTGTAAGTTCTGATCAATTATTCAAAGATGTTGTTGAGTACACTCTCTTCTATAGGAAAGGAACAAAGTTGGGAAATTTCTTAATGTAGGATTTTGAGTGTAGTAGGATACCTAAAACTATCGATGAAGAAGAACATGACAATGAGGATGATCAGAATCCCACACATTGTTTCTCTTAATATAATTTATATGTAGGGCAATTAGGATGAAGCATACCTCAATACGATCTATCTATTTTTAATTTTGTTAGTGACAATTAAAGGACGACCTTCCTATTCTAGGGCTTTAGTTCTTATTAATTTCAACACTCATTCAATCTTTGTATGGATTTAAGCTATGACTTGGACTTTTATGATTGTGTAAAACTTAGTTTAAGGAAACAAAGTATAATATCATGTTGTCTATTTTGTGATTATAGAAGTCACAATTTGGGTATGATATCTATCTATTTTTATCTATGGTTTGATTTGGGTATGTATCCAACTTGTATCACAATTGTCTTAACAACAAAGACTTCAAGTTTAATCACAAGCCTCTAAAAGAAGCCTCTTCTATATGTATATTCTATATGTTTGATCATAGATGAACTTTAGTTGGAGATGAGACTAGACACAATTAGATCATTTTGAGATAGTTTACCTAAGAAAGCATCAGAGAATAAGTCCTCAAAGAAAAATATGAAGGTATTTCTCTAGTAGTCAATTTTCTTGTTGGGAACAATCTTTATTTACTCTATTTATGTTCCTTGGGTTAGGCTGGTGTATTTTCAGCATGCCTTCAATATAAGCAGAAAAATTAGGCTGAAGTTTTTGTTTCTATGTGTGTTTGGTTATTGGAGAGGCTAAAGTTTGTAGTTGATCTTCTTATGGTTTGGTTATCAAGTTAATTGTGCTACGAATAGAACTGAAAAGATAGGTGAACTTGTTGCAAACACATTCATTATGGAAAACATTATTGGGGTGGAGGACCATATTCAACTTCTAATGTGATGCTACTTGCATGATACATTTGAGAAGAAATGGAGCATCCTAGATCCTATTAGTTAGGTAATCTATGCCAATACATTTTACCATTAACCTTTTTTTTCATTCTGGAGCTAGCAGAGTTGAACTTTGAACCTGGATATTATGAGATATCATGTTCATTTTAGTGCTCTTCCTTAATAAATCTAGATTTTGAAAAAAAAATGAAGAGGTACATAATCGTGGAGGCATCAAACAAAATAAGAACTACATATTCTTATAATGTGTCTACCATAAAATATATTTAAAGACTTTTTTTGGCAAAGAGCGCCTCTAGTGGTCAAGCATAGTGTCCCCTAACATAGGGACCTGACTTCGAATCCCAGTTGACACCTTGATTTACCACCCTCCTGGGCATTCGACCTCTTCCACGAGCATGGTAGAGGGGGGTAGAAATCTTTCTCTCGTAGTCCCATATTTAAAGACTTTTTATATATCTTTGTCATTTATTGCTACATATTCTCTTAAGGTGAATAGGATTCGATATTGGAATGGCTATGAATTACAAATAACAACATGATTACATGGATAATATTTCATCCTATGGGGAAAACAAGAAAAGCTTCTCTCATCTTTGGATTTAGGTAAGGATTGTAACTTGGTATATGACTAACTAAATTATAATAGAAATTTAAATACATTTTCTATTTTCTTCACCTAAACATTGAAACATAGTTTGCTGACATTGCTTGTGCATGTGTGGCTATGTGATAAATATAATTTTCTTTGTTAATTTTTTAGACACTCATAATTTGAAACTACTAAAGAACCTTGCATGGCACAAGTTTATGACTAGTACTTATACATTCTATGTGTATAAACTATACCAAGTCATCCTCCTAGATGTTGGCATATGTCTATAGGACACTTGGAAGAAGAAAAATTATCCTTCATTACATTAGACCATGGTGAGAAAGCTTCTCTCTACATGTTACATTGTGAAATTAGTGAATTCATTTGGGTGTTATAACAATGATATCAACATGATTTCATAATTAAATAGATATGCATAGTTTTTCATTTCATTTCAGATCCATCATGCTTTGACGTTGTTTGACTTCCAAGAATGTTGATTTGTTGATGTTTCTTCCGTAGGTTGCTTCAAAGTCTAACACTAGTGTTATTATTGTGACTTTGTTTGTCATTATTTCCCATCTATGATTACTACCCTTGTTTGCAATGCCATTATTTAGAACATTGAGCATGGCTAGCCATTTATCCATTGTATTTCATCAATAGTGTTGTTTCAAAATGAACTAAGTGTGTCCCTCTACGTCAAGTGCATATGACCATGGCTTTGTGGTCAATGTTATTGCTGAAGGTTGCCTTGATGATACTGTATCTTGGTTTTTGATGCATTCACCCATATCAGTAGCATATTTAACTCACTAACTGGGAACGTCTGGTCGACTAACCTCATGCTACTAGATCACTTGTGCAGGTGGCACATGATCAAGTGATTAAGTAGCTACACATGTAAGGTAACACATTTTTGGTTAAATGTCATTATTTTGTCACATACATGAAGCAACAAATATATAGCTCTAATAATAATGCTCATTCCTTCTCACATATGCAGGCCAAAATGCACTTACCTTGGGAGGTGTAAAAGATACTGTAAATGGATTGATATTGGGAATATCCTCGACTTGTTGAGATGAATTAACATTGAAGACCCTATACTGATTTCATCTTCTACTAGATCCTACTACCATGGGGTGGTTTGCCCTCATAGAACACCATCTTCAATCTGAGAAGCCTATGGATGTGTTGGTTTTGAGGAGCAGAATGAAAAGATAGATGTACACTTTTCTATGAGATTTGGTTGCCTTTCAGTACCCAGACAGAGTGGTGTGGGTTGGAGTCCTACAATGCATCACAATCTCCTTCCTCGGGAAGAAGAAGAATCATTTCATTGGATTGTTGTCCACATGTCTCACCAATGGATCCCACCAATCTATAACACCAACTTCAACTCATCACTCAGAGAGGCCAAGGATCGTTCTGTAATGCCAAAAAGAAAGGTAAAGAGATGAAGCAAGTCCTCATAATGGTATTTTGGAACCATGAGTTTTCCCATGGAAAAATTAATTCCATTAAATTGCTACTTACTCATATGAGCTCAGTGTTATAGAAACACTTATACATATCCTATTTTAATGCACTAACATTACAATCATCTGGTTGCAGGTTGTCTTGTCCCCTCTAACCTCAACAACTGTGAATTCTCTTACTTATACTCAGAGCTAGTTTAATGGTAGGAGAGTCTACATGGTTGTAGACAAGGAAATTAGTTATCTGAAGCCCATGTTCACATTTATTCAGTTCTCACATGTCAAAAAGAAGGTAACAGGAGGGCCCAAGATGTGGAAACTGCTCTTAATTTTACTAGGTGCAATACATTCTTTATATGTTGACTTTAATAGTGTCTTTGTCTTGCCACTTTGTAACAAGTTGATTACTTTTATTGAATTATCAACCATCTCTATAAGAATAGGTTGCCTTCAGTGAAGGTCTCTAAATCAGTTGAGAGAGATGTAAGAAAGTGGAACCGTTGATAGTGAGCTCAGGGAGATGCAAGTGTGTTCATCACATGAGAATTGGAGAAAACAACTACCACCAAATAGAAACCTGGTGTCACAATGAAAGGAGAACCAAAAGACATGACCATTGAAGACCTCATGAATGAAAGTTTCTATTTAATTATAGTCTGGGTGTTTCTTCTCTACATGCCAACATGAGGTTTAGCAGACAACCAACCTATATTGTGAGCTACGTCCTTACCACGTCTCTAGCAATGGCTTTTGTTGAAAGAAATTTCACTCATTTCTAGCCAAATAGAGTTATACTTTAGTTGATTGTGGTGTTTAATAGAGGTATATTTTATTTGATTTTTGGTTGATTTTATTTTGTATGACTTGATAAGTGTACACAAAACTAGATCATTAATGTATATCAATAGATAGTGATCCTCAATGCATGGCAGTCAACCTCCTTCCATTCATTTCTTATGACTCCAAACCTATGGGCTTGGTTTTCTTGGACCAGGGGAATGTAAAATATGAGGAGCTATATTTTTTTAGTTACATAAACCTCAAATGGTCTCCAAGTTATAAAGTTCATAGATCATGTTATTCAATAAATTAGATCCTGGTTTTTCATCATGAAAATGGGTAAGAATGTTCAATCAACGCAACATAATTTGTAATCTTATATTTTGATGATGTCTTAACCATTCCATGCTATTATTTCTAATGCATTAATTTAAAAATATTTTAGAATAGAACATACACTCCAAGGATTTGACATGAAAAACCCAAATATGAGAAATTCAACACGGAAAAAAGATTGAGTTCTATGAAGAACATTGAAAATATGACTGAGATATGCAAATAGGACCAAGGAGAATTTGATGGCATTTGGGTATGGTTTGCCATATTTTAGATCAAGTTAATCATGGTTGGGTGGTACCTATTTATTCAACAATTATGAATTGTTTGTGTCAGTTTTGGGTGCCTCTACTATTAGTGCATAACCACCTACGTCCACCACATAAAAATCATTTCCAAACACATGCATCCCACCTTTCCTAGACCATAAATCCACAACACCCTCGACCTCCTCAAATGCTACTTTGTAGAAATGTATGGCAACCATCCACACCTTGGTCTAACACATGGTGGATGTTACCATCGTGGGACAAGAGAAAATTGTTATCTACTTTTTGGAAGCTAAAATCCAAAGAGTCAGAATTGCAAGTAAGCATATATTATTCTTGCTTCACTTAATATTCAGTTTATCATATCTTTTCTAAATTTGAATTCTAATGATTCCAACATAGTTATGACATGCTTTTCATTGAATTTTGTTTTTCTGGTGACTTGTTCTACAGTTAGATAAGCGCCTAAATGCTAATCTAAGTCTAAAGAAAATAGCATGAAAATGGGTTTCTACCTATAGAAAGCTCTAGCTCAGGCAAGAAATTTGTGAGAGTATATGTATTGGCCTTAGAAATTTGCTATGACAACTTTGTTTCATATAGAATAAATTATTTTGATAAACAAGGGAATGTGTGGAAGGAAAGGGTAGCGATAAGGTCACCTTATTTGAGACATTTAAGTAATGGCTAGGAAGGAAGGGAAAGATGTTTGTTTCTATTGAATTTTGTTTATTATAAGATGGGGTAACCTTGCTGATGGGATAGACATACTACATATCCATATTATTATCTATTTCCCATGCTAATCAAACAATTTATTCAAATCACTCAACCTACAACATCTCCTTCCATTTCCCACTACCTTAATGTGTCAATTAGGAATATTTTAAGCAGTTGTTGGGAACTTCATTTGTTTTTTGTTGTGAATCAGTTATTTCCATCCCCATTCCAACCCCCATTTTAGTTGAACTTTCCATTCGAGTTCTTGAGTTATTTGATTCCACAAGATTTTGCATATTCTAAAATGACACAACATGTCATATGGATGCATAGAAAGAATGTTTGCAATTTGAGAAAAGTGGTTGTTAGTTTCTTGAATAGTGTACATAAAACTTGACAAAGTTGCTACTATCTTTGGTGGCAGATTTGTTTCAGTTGTTGAAGCAGATATGGTTATTGTGTGAGCTTTGATTTTGCTACTTATAAGAGCATTGATAGCATGAAACACTAGTAGTCTTTTACAAGACTTCTTCTGAGAACGTTGTCAAAGATTTGATGCACAACAAGACATGATGGCTTTGGCTTCTGCTCAGATGTTTACCATTAAATATCAATGGTACAATCTATTGTGGCCACTACAGAACTAAAATAGCTGCAGTTAACCCCATGGAATTTGACCCTGTAACTGTTCAAACATGCAACACTCTTTTAGCTATAAGTTCCTTTGTCAAGTGGTTTCTTAGAATCCCCAAATCCCCATAGGATAGAATCTCATTACTCCTTTAATTGAAAAGGTTTCTCATTAGTGTTGAGGTTCATCTCTACAATCCAACATATATGATTAAGATACATATTGTTGAAGATATAGTTTCATTGCAACTATTCCAATCAGCCAGCCAGTGGGAGCAAAGCTCCATACTGTCCATATCATCAAGCTTTGTGAGAATCACTTGATATCTCTTTTATATTTTTCTACAAATGTACACATGATTGCAGTTGAGCCACTTCATTCTAATGTGTGTAAAGTAGAAAGATGGTGAATTCAATACCCAGCTGACAGTGAAGGTGTAACGTAGATTCCATTTTAAAGTTTTTTACTGAGAAAAGAACAATATACCCTTCCTTATGTACATGACGTTTTTGTGAAATAAAAAAAGATCCATGCCATTTTGCTCAAGTCTTTGTTTTATGGAGACTTCACATGTTATGGATGATTATGATCATGATATCTATATGTTTACTGTATCAATTATTCACCTTTACTTGTGTCTTGGTTCGATTCTCTAAGCCCCTGGTTGGTTTGAGATGTCATCTAAATTCCAGTCTATCTTTTGTGACACGTCATCTTAACCCATTCTGGGTTGGGAAATAATTGTGTTTTGTTTGTAATCGCAATCCACCTCCATTTTAGGATAGAAGAATCCCATAATCTAGACCAACGCGGTCCCTATAGAGGTGGGATTTGGTTTCTCAGTCTGGGTTAGGGTAGCGTCCTGACCCCCTGACCCCCGACTTCTGACTCCCTCACCCCCTCTCCTATCCCTGACACTCCACCCTCACCTCTCTCGCCCCTCTTCTTTGACCCTCTCCCTCTACTACTACTATCATGTCATTGTGTGTCCTTGAATTAAAGTGAGGGCCAATTCTAATGTTTGCTACCTCGAGCGGTTCATGGATGGAGTTCAGTAGGCATCGGGAGGGGCGTAAGTAGAGGGAATCAATGTTGTCTTCTATGATCTCCGGGCTACAAGGTTTAGCCAGGGGAATGAATGTCTGGTAAGGCATGTCCTATCCTACTGAGCATCATCCATTGTCACCCTCCAATTGACACCCCTTTTGTTGTCTAAGAGCATCGTCTCATCTGGTCGACAAATAGTTCAAACCCTAGCCAGGGAAATGACTGTCCATCTTGCTACATATTTCTTGCATTGTGCATCGACCTCATTCCCATCTAGATCTACATCCTTGACCAGGTGTTCTCTGAATCATCCTTGCTATACTGAAGTGTGTTCATTTGTGAAGAGGTGAGTCAGCTTGATTCACGTATTCTTCATTTGAATACTGATGTCCTACATATTTCTCTATTTTATATTGATGTTATATTTTTCCTTGTGCTCATCTCTACTGCTCATCCATGTGCTTCTTGATTCATGATTTGAGTCGGTTTGATGTTGTCTCTTCTCCAAATCTTCCTTCCATCTCAAGTATTTTCCTTATTTGCAATGCCTATTTGTATGCTTTTCATCTGCCAAATTTAATGCTTCAAGCTTCCTATATGTAACCCTATATTCATTGTTGTGCATCGGTATTATGTCCTACTCAATTCAGTTAGACTTAAATTTGTGAAACCTTGATAATAATGACTACTCTGTTGACAAAATGTATGTTCAATCAACTGTAAAGGTTGAAGTATGTTTCTAGGTTTCCTATTATTATCTGGTTTCTTTTCTTATTCCAGGTTTTGAAATGGATGATTTCATTTCCTAGTTCCATGTCTATTACCAACCGTAGGTATCCCCAACATACTACATAATGTTTTCCTTATTCTGCATTAGTAACTAATTCGGGATGGATGGATTTGTAACTAATTCTACCATAGAAAATTTAGAATGTCTACATTGAAGGAGCATATAGAAGAAGGGAAATGGATGGTAAATTGATCTCAAAGCTTTGATTAACTGTGATATATTCTCTCCCAACAATTGAGGGAATAATCAAGTAGGCATAATAAATAATACTAAATGATCCCAACACTAATAAAGTCCCAAATAATTTTCGAGAAGGAACATGGAAAAAGAATATGATTTGTGTCTTCGTATGCATAATACTCTCAATACTTGTAGAGAATTGGATAATTACTCATGGTACTAGTGTTTCTCATGTTCATTCATTATTGATTTTTTGTGGCATGGATCTTGTGTCCATGTCCACTGAGTGTGCACTATATAAATTTAGAAACTATTGGTAATAATGCTTACTAACGAGACAGACGTATGATCAGTCAACTACAGAGGAGCAAGTATGTTTCTAGGTTTCCTACAATTGTCTGGTCGGGTTTCTTTTTAAATATGGGTTAATTTTACAAAAGTGAGGGCTATCAACCCTTTTACAGACATATGCAACCTTTTCAAAATGGATACTATCATGGATAAAGAATATATAGTGACCGTTACAGTAGTTGGATGCTTGGTCTTATATATAACATTGTTTTTTTCTCGACCATGCATGTAACTTATGCAATATATACTTTCTGTGGTAGAATAAAACCTCTTATGATGTCATGACTTGAATAAGATGAACCATAACATATTTTCTATATACAATACAAAACTCATTCATTAACTTGAAATAAAAAATGTTTCTCATGACATGAGTAACACGAATCCTTGACATAATTTATGAAGTTTACTAAGAATTCTATGTACATACAAGCCGTCAAAATAAAACCTCGATCATTTTTTCCTAAGAACCTAAATTTATGTATATGTACCCCCTTCCCATTTTTATCTTCTTCTGTGTTTATGCTTTAAGACATCAAAAAATTGATAGCTCTACTATTTTTGTCACCAAAAGCAAACACAAAAGTTACACTCTACATTAACTTCATATGCCATGAAGATTCCCCTTCTTGGTAGTCATGTTGGGTGATGATATGGCATGACAAAGTAACCTTATGTCCGAAATGGTATAGAAATGATGGGAGCTCTTATACTTGTAAAACACCCTAACATTGTAATTACCACCTTTCTTGCTTAATTTATAGGGTGACATGATTTAGAAACAATTTTTAATTACCATTCAGTTAGTCAATAGGATATAGTCATGTAAACCAATTTATTGTGATTTCCTAACATCTTAGGACAGTGAACCTAATCCTATCAACCAATGATACGTAGTTATAGAAACAAATATCACCATGCCATAAGTAAAAGTTTACCAATATATGAATTTTGTATGATCCTAGACTTTGGTCGTATTTCTAGTTTTTCCTCTATGTACCAAAGGGCATCTTACCTAGGGGGTTGGTATGGTAATAATGAACCTTTGATTTATGTAATTGTTTCATGAAAATGACAAGTGTATTTACATAATCTCTTCTTGGTCTCAAGTATTGTCTAAGTGGCATCTATCATTGAATTCTTGATAATATAATTGTGTGGCTTTTATGCATTTGAACGTTTTTGATATCTTCTCATCATCTCATATCCTTTACCTTGAAGGTTGTCTTTAGTTATGTGTCTCTCCTAGAAACGAATTAATATATACAATAAATGGTAATAAGGGTCTATTTCACTAAAGTATATAACAAGGGAAATATCAACGTGATTTTCATTGGGGAATATCATTGTCATTTAAATTGGGTAATATCAGTGCCATTTAAATTGGGGAATATCAATGTCATTTAAATTGGGGAATATCAATGTGATTTAAATTCAGGAATATCTATGTGATTTTAATCAGGGAATATCATTGTCATTTAAATTGTGGAATATTAATGTCATTTAATTGGGGAATATTAATGTAATTTAATTGGGGAATATTAATGTCATTTAAATTGGGGAATGTAAATGTGATTTATATTGGGGAATATCAATGTGATTTATATTGGGAAATATCAATGTGGTTTAAATTGGGGAAATTATTAACACTTATTATTGGTGCAGATAGTATATACTATATGGCACTATCTGATATCAATTTAAATTGCGGTATACTAATGTGAATAAATTACATAGTATAGCTACTAGTACATTTCAGAACAAGGACAAACTAATTTCAGTGAACATAACATGTTTGGTTCGACAAACTAATTTCAGTTCATGGACAAACTAATTTCAGTACATTTTCAAACTAATTTCAATACATGGACAAACTAATTTTAGTACATGGACAAAATTAGATTGTATAGATACTGGTTTTGTTGGACAATGTTGACTGCATTTTCTTAATATGTAACAAGCAAGGAACATAACATACTTGAAGGACCTGTATAGAAAATTACATTGTTTAATTTTTTAAACCTGATAATAAACTAAGTACGAGCATAAGAAGTTGATAAAACAAAAATTGTTTTATGTTATGGTGTGGTTAATGATGTTCAAAAAGTCATTGGTTGTGCCATCCTACATTGCACTCAAGTCGATGAGTGGATACCGATTTCCCTATGAGAGGACATTAATTTCATTTGTAGGTTAAGGAATCAATGTTTGCTTCAGATGGGAAGGTTTCCCTATGAGAGGATATTGATTTCATTTGAAGGTTTTAGTCATTTCGATGCATGCACACATTGTATATATCTCGTACAATACAAGTAGTTGAATGTACAACTACAGACAGGGGCCTAATATTGTAAACCTTCACTTCAGTAATATATGAATGTACACCTACAGCCATAACCTTCGATTCAAAGTGACAAGTAATGATTTTTTAATTAAGTGATTCAGTAAGGTAATTCATTATTTTGTAATATTTGAATGTACAACTACAGTCATGTACTTTTCTGATTTCAACTAAATGGAATGCAGATCAGGTTTGACCCTACAAGTTGTTTACCTAGGCTTAACAGCATACTTACTGTATTCTTATAAACCACGTAAGTGACCACTTAAGTTAGTTGGCTTAATGATTGGATAAATAACCAGATTATTGTATTTCTATGAGTTTTACCTATTAATAACCATATAAGTCATTATATATATAAAATTACTATAAACACCCCTCACTGTCATTATATATTGCAGCACCAACATGGGTATGTCTTTCGCAGACCCCAGGTTCTGTATTACATGGTCGAGAGAGTCTGATGATGCTCTAGTTTCAGCTTTGCAGAGGTAATATGACATAGGCAAGTGTATTGATGGCCAGTTTACTAGGGAAACTTGGAGGGAGACACTTCATGATTTGCAAAATAGGATGAGGAGGTTGGGTTGTACGTTAGAGAAGGTCAAAACTCAGTGGAAGAACATGAGGGAGTACTATGCTAGATTGAAGCTTGTCACGAACAAGAGTGGTGTCGGATGGGATGAGACTAGGAATAAGGCCAAGCTGCCTGACACCCCTGAGTGGAGGGAGAGCCTTGCGATATGTACAATAATCATACCCTGACAACAAAAAGTAATGTCCTACATTTACATATAAATCTCCTAGTTATACTTTTTTACAATTAGGAAAACAAGGATCTTGCTAGGTTGCTTAACCGATCCTTTCCCCACTACTACGACATCGAGTTGATGGCAAGGAGGAACATTGCTAGATGACACCATGCAATGTTGCCTACGGATAGACAAATACTGTCCGATGTCGCCTCTAAGGATGAAGTTGTTGTCGACTTAGATGCATCTGATACACCCATGAACACATAAACCCCATAGGGGAACCGAACATAGGCACATATGAGATGCAGAGTGAGGGTGACATAGAGGGAGGCAGAACAAATACCCATGGTGTTGAGGAAGGGCTCCTCCTATCCATAGGCACATAAAGCGATCATCAATGTCACAAGAGTAATGTGTGTTTTCTAATGAAGTGTTATCTGAATTCACATAGGTGTACACAAAGGTACATGAGTTAGGCACAGGTTTGGCCACCAGAGCCATTGAAAAAGAAGAGTTTGCAATGATTAAGCAACATTTCAATGACACTTTCCCTAATGCCCCTACCCCTGTATTTACAACTCTTATGAATGTCATAAAGGTCTCAATAAACTACAACATCTACCTCAACCTTACACGTACCCCACATAAAATAATAATATGGTTGCAAGACCTTTGGGAAAGGTCCCAAGGAGGTAGTGCAACACCACTACCTTCAATTCCATCCTCTTTTGTGCAATCTTAGTAGGGATTTTCTATGAAGTCCCCATCATCAAACGTCAATAGCACATCATGCATGCCATCCATGTGGTATACTAGAACTAATGATGCTGGCACAAGTGGGAATAACAGAGGCCCTTCAGCATAATAAGTTAGAGGTTGGTGATTTGTGATGGTTTTCTTTCCAAATTCTTTTTGGTTGAGAACTTCAGAAATTTCTTTTGCTATTATGTTTTTTGTGTTTGGGAACATCGACACCAATTCACTTTCTTTTATAATAATTACTTCCCCAGACAAACATTTTGTTGCTCATAGCATTTAATTCATATCTGACATTGATGTAGTTCTTTTTCTGTCACATCTTTCACATTATGTTCAAGTTGTTATTCTTTTTATTTTAGGTATCATGCCAAGGTTGTTATCCTTTTAATTGTAGGCATCATGTCTGTTAGTGATCATATAGAAACAACATACCACATTACAAAGATTTTGGATATCATGTTTGGTCTAGCAAATTGCATTGCTGATGTAGTAGCCAACTCAATAGCAAACTCCATCATGGACAACATTTCCAATGATGATGACATACCAGCTACAATACCTAGGTCAGTTAGTGTTAGGAGTGGCCACCAAAAGGTGCTAGAAATCATAATCGAAAATGAAAAGAGGGCTTATGACCTATACCAAATGCAACCACATACTATAATAGCCCTTGTGGACAAACTTGAGAGTCGTGGCTTGTTACGAAGTAGTAGAGGTGTCTTATCAGTTAAGGTTGTATGCTACTTCCTACAGATGGTTGGAAATGGCCATACAAATTATGTTTTAGCTGAGGACTACATTCACTCTAGTGAAACCATAAGTAGAAAGATCAACGAAGTATTGGACGAGGTTTGTGCATTGTGTCATGACTATGTTTTCATGCAAACTACAACTGCAACAACACATCGTCTTATATTGGCGAGCCCAAGGTTCTGCCCTTACTTCAAGGTAATAGTTATCCCCTATAATTTGGAATCATTTTCAATTATTTCATATGTTGAAACCCAATGTTGGTGTTGTAGAATACCATCAGGGTAATTGACGAGACACACATCCCAGTCTTAGTGAAAAGCGAAAAGAAAAATCATTATCGAGACAGAGAAGGGAATGTCTCTCTAAATGTCATGGTTGTAGTAGACTTCTCAATGGAGTTTACATATGTCCTGACTGGGTGAGAGGGATCGACAACTGACCAAAGTGTCCTACAAGCAGCAACAACCACAAGAGGTTTCAAAGTACCACCAAGAAAGTTTTACCTAGTTGATGCAGGGTACACCAACACTCGTAAGTTTCTTGCACCTTATCACAACACAACTTACTATGTATATGAGTACCAAAGAAATATATATTCATACAACAACAAGAAGGAGATGTTATCCCACCACCACATTCAATTACGTAATGTTGTAGAAAGAGCATTCAATGTGTTGAAGAGGAGGTTTGCCTACCTTAAAAAAGGGGTGACGTATCCTATACATTCACAGTGTCACCTCATAATGGCTTGTTGTATCATCAGAAATTTTAATTGTCGTCAAAATGATGGTGACACTATGATGGAGGAAATCCCAGAACACAATTCAACATCTACCTTCCCAACCAATGGGGTCTACTTGAGTTCGCTATAAGAAACAACTCTAGCTGATGCAAGGGAGGGTGATGTATTATGTGAAATAATTTCCAATTTCATTTGGGATACTCGTTGACCTTACTTTGTACTTGTCATCATTTTTGTAGTGTATGATAACTCATCTGCCACTTGACTTAGAATGTTTGTTTCATAAAATATTTTTATGACTCCTAATTAAAAATGTCAAATTATGTTCCATTAGGTTGTCTTAAAATGGAGAATGGAATGCCGTCATGTCCATGTGGCCTGCAATGCACCGTACGAGTGTACATGGATGTCATAGATGCGACAAATAGATTGTTTGAAGACAAAAACCCCCCACTGGTCATATTTTACATGTGGTAGGGGTCTTGTTACAAATAGATGTCGTACGATGTCACCCGCGCAACGAGTACATCCTACCATGGCCACCCTTACTGCAGTTAGGGATTCACTACTAACATAACTTACTTATGCACACAACAAATGCAAGCACTGGTCTACACAATGTGTCTTTGTCTGTTCAACAAGGACATACAATGATAGGCTAGTAGCAGAAATTTCAACTCTGAGGAAGAGGCACCTATATCTTCATGAACTACTTAACCTACTGACTGATAGCAAATCTTCAACAGAGGAAGATAGATACAATACATCATAGTTGTAATACACTATGATCTATCCAAATAAACTTCACTTGTATGTTAGAATAATCAACTTGTCCTATCAAAATACTCTTCAAATTAGATTTGAAATCTATGTTATGAACATTTGGTTATGTTACTAATCAATAATAGTGTTTTAGATGTCGATGAATCCATCTGAACTTCCGAGATGTCATTGTAGTCTAGTTGCAGCCTTGTGAATTAACACAGAGGATGCAGGGTTATATGACTTTGGCATTCTGAGTGAAAGGCCAGGCGAAATGTATTACATATGTCCTACTAGTCAGGTGTGATAGTAAATCCATAAATAATCAGTTGTCCTTGTGTGTTGTGCATTCTTTGTCATTAGCTTGAACTTGGGAATACAGTTTAGGGAAAAGACAGATGAATATACTTCCATTGGGTAGTCGATCTCCCCCCAACAACTGATTCTTTGAAGGCTTAGATTATGTTACTAACTGGCGAGTGTAAGTCAGTGTCGGGCTAGGTGATGAACATGAAGGACATTGTTGAAACCCATCACAACTCTGAAGATATATACACCTCCAAAAAAGTATGAGTATGAGGTTCTACAAACCTCCTTTCACAAGATGGAGGAAACTTGTAGTCTTCTTTTGAACATTTCTTCACCTCTGTTGATTCCATAACGTTGATGTGAGAGTTATATTTAGATTGTCCTATCGATTTATATTGTCTATTGTTGGATGTTATTAACATTATAAACATTCTTAATTCATCCACTATAAATGTTGAATTACATTATAAGGTTGCTGATTTTTATTGTAATGTTGCTAAATGTTTTATGTTTTAGACAAGATAGGAGGGTGTATGATCATTTATTACATCCCCATAATTGAGATCTACACCCTTACATCTAAAATATTTTAATTACATGATCTGTAATATGGCTGGACAACCAACAAGAATGTTTTCTTTAAGGTGTCCAGAGCATGATCATATCCTACGTGATGCCATGAGAAGTCAGTATGACATGGGGAGATGTGTCTATAGATTTTATACTAGAGAGGCTTGGATGGAGACATGGTGTGACATTTGAAACATAACAGGGATGCATTTCATAACATTGGACCAGTTGAAAACCATTTAGTAGAACCTAAAGAAAGACTTTATCAGATAAAATCATTTCCTTTTGGCACATTTATTGCCTCCTCATCGCTTAGCGCAATATGTGATCCCCCCAGGAGTTGTAGAACACCTAAATAATGTTGAAAACAACAACAATGGAGTTGCAAGAGTAGGTCATGAGGGAAACAAATGAACTTGTAAGAATACCTCTTTTTACTACTTTGTGTATGCTCTATTTTTACTTTCTACAATTGGACCCCTGAGTTTGATTGTTGTTAAAGCTACATCACAAGTTTTCTACTTTATGTATAATCTTTTTTTATCATAATGATGGTTTTATTGCTTCATCAGATATATGCACATTAAATATTTATATTTGAATTCTCATATTATGTCTACACCATTGTAAAATGAACCCTTACCATTTCAATATATTACATATAGAATTTGTAATTATGGTTGGGCAAGGTACAACACCGTATGTCATATGGTGTACAAAGAATGATATGGTCCTCAAAGGTTTGATGAGAAACCAATATGACCTGAGGAGATCTGTGAATGTAGTATATACTACACAAGTTTGGAGGGAGGTGTGGCGTGACTTTCAAAATATAACAGGGGTGCCTTACATATCTCTCAGCGAGGTGTAAATTTGATGGAAATACCTCAGGAGAGAGTTTATTGGAGAAAATCAATTCATTTTGGAACCTTTTGTACCTCCTCAGCCATTGGTCGTGCAACACGTCATTTCACACAATTTTGTGAAGACTTGGAGCACTTACCCCCCAGGAGTTGTTGAATACCTAAACAATGTTGAAAATAATAATAATGCAACTGTGGGATTAAGTGGTGAAAGCAAAAAATTTCACCACCTTAGGGACGTTCATTTATTTATTTTGTATGCATTTAAAAACATACTCGATCTGATGATTATGAACACTAATTACAAATTATTGTGACCGTTAGTTTGTTAGTATTATTATTTGGTAAAACAAGTATTTATTTATATTTGTTTGTCAATTTTTATTTTTGTAATGATTATGAACTATTACATTTTAAAGTTTATGTCAAATATACTTACTATTTATTTCAATTTCTCTTAACTATTTTCCTAGTTTTTGTAACTTATTGTCAGCCTTACTTTGTTGTTATCATAATTTGCTCGAACTTGTACTTATTTATTATGTTTAGATGTCCAAGTCATTTACAAAGTCACGATCAAAGTTTGAAAAAATATTGATGTCACTTACAATGATAGAAAAATATGTGAACGAAAAACTTGTGTGCAAGAAGAAGTGTTGCGAGCCTTTCCAATTTCTTTCCCCAAATGTGAGCCCAGAACAAAGAAATGACAGTGTCACTCACCCAGTTTGCCATCTGTTGTTGTTTGATTGGTCGAAAGACAATGTCAAAGATCAGGACAATGCAACTCTATAGGAAGAGTGTCTCGTGTCATGGGACGAGCATGACGAGGCCCTAAGCTGGGCCAACTGGGACGGTCCCACCTGGGATCAACAAAAACCTGCATCCACACTGAAGAATGGATAGCACAGTGGTTAGTCGCCATCTTAGATAGCTTTTGGGTTTCTAGATCTAGGCAACTACAGGGCAGACCGTTCCTTGTTTTGTCTCCTCTCTGTTGGAACATGCTGCATTTGCCTAGTATTTAGATATAGTTTTATTTTATTTTCAAAATTTAAGTTAGATGTAAGATATGTCATCTCAATTTTTGTGGAACAATTACTTTTATATTTCTATAGAACAATTATTTTTATACATATTTTAATTAGAATAAGAATTTAATATGTTTGGTTTACGTTAATACCGTTAGTTGAACAAAGTTCCTTGTACCTTACACCTAGTTATATTTTATTTTATCCTTTGTTGCGCATGTATCAAATATCTATATTATTTTAAACCCATTTCTCTCACCTACTTTTTTATTATCGAATACATTGGCTCCACTTATTTCACTTATTGTATCATCAAATACATTATTTTGATAGTTATTAATCTATGCTACATATGCTCCCGCACACAATGAATCATTTTTAATGGGATGACGAGTCAGATGTCGCACTCGGTACAGTGTTGGGTCGTCAATACTACTTGCGGCGCTTGCGTAGGCTTCATGTACGTAAAGGTTGGTGTGATGCCCTTACAAAATTTCATACATTAACTGGGAAGACTGACATAAATATGGTTGCCTTTAAGACACGGTGGAAAATGCTAAATTTTTAGATGCATTTACACACTCATTCTAGACAAGTCATCGTACTTACCCACCGACAATACAACAAATCTTGATCAAGTGGGAAACTCTCAACCAAGTGCAGCAACCAATAATCAAAGAGATAGACAAACAACCTAATGTTGTTCAAGCCAATAATGATGTAGAAAACGAGTGCAGCGAATGCATATTAGTACCTAACATCATTTGACCTTTTTATATTTAAAATTGTGATGACACTTGTGTGCAAGTTATGTTGTATTTTGTAATAGAATATTGTTATTACTACAAATTTAAGCCGTCTGTCGTCAATTATTTTGTTACTGACCTATTTATACAAAAATACACAAGTATACATACATACAACTAGGCATGTGGCACACATTCACACATTAGTGGCTAAAGTAATATCTAATTTAAACATACATATAAAAATAATGTTACAAAAAACAACAAACACAATCAATCATGTACAAAATTATATATTTATTGTTTTAATCTTGTATTGCACAATCAACACAATTTTGGGATCATTATTTTTATAACTGTTCTTACAGAATAGGACATGATAGCCAGATCTTGACTACGTTGCCAAATAGAATCAGACTGGAACATGCTGGTAGCCAAACAAATGAGACTGAATCCCGACTCAATCCTGACCAGCTAACCAGAATAGACTGGGTTGCCAAACAAAATCAGACTAGATCCAGACTACCCCAATCCAGATCTACTGACTAACCCCGATTAACCCAGTCCAGACTACAGAATCTCAATCCCAAACTAAATAGGGGCTAAAAGCTAAATATTGTATTGGACATGTGGCTCAACTTTGTGACGGGTGTGATCCTCTATTAACAAGGAAGTTAAATATAATGTAATAGTGCATGTGGCCCAGCTTTTTGATAGGGGTATGACCCTCTTATATCGCAATCCCGACGGGGTTTTAGAAGATGCGCAGAAAGTGACGGGCCCCAGATTTGTGAGGGGTTTGATCGTCCTACATTTGATTTGCTTGAGAGGCATCATTGTCATGTATCGACTGTTTTCTTGTAATGCAAGGTGTCACTGGAACTGCAAGTTCAGAACCCACCAACCAAATTGCCGCCGCCGATGGATCCTTAAGGTACAGACGGTGGAGTTCCCGGAGATTGCAAAGAACAATCCAATATTCACGGACTTGTTTAACTTTAATATTGGCGGCCTTATGCAGAAGTTTGTGTTTGTTGGCCCGAACTATTTGGCGCCAATGTTTGCCCATGGATTCGAGTATGAACACAGTACCGGCAGGTTGCAAGAAATCAGTGAAGGCTCGCGCTTCTCGTGGTCTGGAGAGATAACCCACTACAAACCTTATCTTCTACAGTGGCAAAGTCAGGAAATTTGTTTGAGGTGGGCATTGTATATACAATGTGATACTTGAAACATAAGTTTAAGTGTTACGCTACATCACAACCCTATAATTAATATGAAGAGACACATAGCCATGAGCATGTTATGATATTCATGTTGTTCTTCGTGTTGATACATTTTCTTATAAAATCTTTTCATAATAGATTAAAATAATTATAATGATAAAAAAATATTATCGAGACAACGATCTAGATCATGAATATTATAAACTACAAAATATGTACGTTCTTGTGAAAGTTTTGGGTTTTCAGGTATTATTTTGTCAACTAATATAAAGGAATATACATTCATACTCTAATGATCAAAGCCTTAAGATGAATTACATGATCTTGTGCATAGCTACTCCAGCAAAGCTAAATAACACATCATCACAGGTTACGATCTTTACAATAAAGAAAAATACAGCCGTTATCTTACTAGATAGTTTTTCTACTAATACTAAAAGCCAGAAATGTCATACACAAACTATTCATATCTCGCTTATAATAAACGAGAAGTGATTTGCTCGCAACCACAGAAAGTGAAAACTGTACCAAATTTTTAATTAAAATTCAAAGTTATGTACGGTCCTAACAAATAAAAGCTGCTGGAACCTTAATAAATATGAGTAGGAACGCATACTATGCATGCTCAGTTTAAACAGAAATAATAAAATAAACAAAAATAATAAAAAAAGAAGTTATTAAGAAAAATGGATGTGCACTTTGTCGTGCATTTGTGATTGATCAAAGACAATAGAAGAAGAAAATAAATAGTCACGCGTTTGTACTTTTTTTGAAACAACTTCATAATTTTAAAAACAAGCCAAATGACATCTACAAGATAGAAGACTCTCCTCAAATAACCAAACAACAACTCCTTTAAGGGAAAGACATAGTATAAGGCTCAGATTAGGATGTGATAGATAAATTTCAACGCCGACCAACTCTTGTAGTGGCTGTCTATTTTAGTTATCTGGAAAGCATCAATCTGCATGAACCTATGTGTATATCTGGAGGGGAGTTTGCATAGTTGTCGGTAGAGATCATCATCATGAAGACAACATAAGATCGCTTGAAAGGAAGAGAGCTCGACCGAAAGCAACAAACACAACACAACACCAAACAAAACTACACTACGGTGAACAACAACAAGACACACGCCTACACTCAACGACACAGCAAGACTGGAAGCAAAAAAGCAAGAAAAAACACACAGGAAACCATCACTGGTAGCCTCCGGGAAGGGAGCCAAAATCCCAAAGGAACCATCACTGGGAATAAGAGGGCCCTGGAGAGTGCGGGGTGGGGGTAGAGGGAGCAGGGAATCCCACCACCGCTTACAACCACCTTCGCAGCCCCTACACCCTCAAGCACCGCTTGCGTGGACGGGCAAGCAGAGGGGCAAAGGCACCACCCGCAGCTCAGACCCCCCGCTTGAGCTCCTGTCCAACTCGCTGACCGACCACCAGGCACCGAGCACACCTGCAGAAGAGAACAAGAGGGAAGAAGAAGAGGAAACTTAGCCGCCAAGAGCAGCCGCACGGGGAAAGCCCCATGCGGGCAGGCACCGTGGTGGGACGAGCAGAGAAAGAGGCAGAGCGCCTAGGGGGAGAAGGTCGCACCCAGCCGACAGGCGGCCGCCTCCCTCCTCCCCGAGCACAGGTCGCCGCCGAGGAAACTAGCAGATCACCAGAGCGCCGAGCGAGCGGGGTCTTGGATTTTATTACTTAATGTAGGTATAATCAAACGGTCAGCAGTAATTGGTTGATTAGAATGATTAAAAAAATAGTACTGTAAGAATAGGAGAAGAACAAGCTACATGCGTAATTGTGGGAGGTAGGGCACAGGCTTATCAGCCTTTACGGGGTCTTGAGACTAAACCAGATGGAGCCTGGGATCCTATTCGAAACGGGAAGATCTAGGATGGGAAGCCAACCTCCTACAAAGAGCAATGTGCATGGACTAGGTGAGCAGGGATACAACTCTTTGGACCGTTCTCGATTCTCACATAGTTAACTACTGAAATGTTAGGGCGATGGGTTGGGCACATGCCCTACCATGCCCAGTAGTGGCTTCGCCAGTGTGTTCTACCCGCAATAAGTTGTGTACCCTATCAAACACTCCATAATGAAATGTATTATCATGTTGCCTTTCTAAATAAAAAGGCACCGGTTATATTATTTTCATACGTATAATATGATGTGGTAAATATATACTTATTATTGGAAGAAAAATGTCCAATGTTCTATTTTTATGGAGGTCTTGGTTTGCTTGTTTGAAATCATCTTTTACTTGACCAAAATCATGAATTTCAAAACTTTGAATACCAGAGTTACTACAATAGCCTTTTTTATCAAGCAAAACTACTTAAATGGAATAGGAAGAAAATCAAACGGTTTCTTTTTTGTTCAACAAAAAATTTGTACACTAGACATTAACCCATAAATTAAAAAAGTAATTACCTAATTTTTATGATGTCCTCCCTCTCATTGGGTACAAAACTATGGTTGATAGCAGACTCAATGTCATAAGATTCAAATATAATGGTCCACAAATAGTCCCATCTTTTAAATCATTTTCATTTTTCATAATTGGTTTCCGAATTTCTTTCAAAGATTTGATCCATCAAGTAATCCCTAGATTTTAGCATTTTCCATAGATGTATAGAAGTACTACTCCGAAAGAGGGTTGAAATAGGTTCTGGTAAAAAAACTAAAATGCCACTAACCCTCATAAAATACTAATAGTCTCTCATTTGAACCCAATTAATATACATACACAATTATTATAAAAAAATAGAGACTTCTCGTGCGTCTTAGAAAAATTCCCTAGAATTTAATCTATTTTGTGACTTGCAATTTTGAAATAATTGGCAAATTAAACATAATTTATTTGATTTATTCTCTTTTATTCCTATATACTTTCCAAGCCAACTCTAAACTAATCCAATTTTATTTGTTGACCCATCCTGATCTAAGAACATTGTTTCCTAGTTTGAGAAACATTTTTTGCATTATAACTTGTTAGCAATGCACTATTACTTTAAGGATAGATCTACACATCACTTTATTCGAAGGTAATTCAATTCAATTTGTTGACAATTCTCTTTATCAATTTTATCATATGTTTTTTTATATTATATTATAGAAAATCAACTCTTGTTGTAAACAGAACTCTAACGGGTTCAAATAGGCCAAATTCTTTCCAAAATAGGCCAAATTCCTTCCAACTTAGATAAATTGTCCTCAATTAGGTCTGTTTATAATTGTATTTGAATTATTCACATGATATTTTGGTATGTGACAACACTACACACCTTCTTAAGAATTTTTTTCTAGAAAATAAATGAAGCTTATCATAGAACCATCTGTAGTAGATGGTTGTGAATTATATATCTAGACTTAGATTTATTATTATATATATCTAGACCTCTTATTTCTACTGATTACATTAGTGTCAAGCATAAAGTAGTTGTGCACTAAGTAAATAGATGATTTTACAATATTTCCTATAATTAGGAGGTTTTCTCCTTACTTATGATAGTTTCATAAGGTGTCTTATATACATGTTTCAATGCATGTATATTGGTTAAAGGAAACTAAAGCACAAGTATGCCACTATCAATCTCTTATGCAATGAAGGTGAAAGACAATTCTAACTAGAGGATGACTTAGGGTTCAATATATCTTATGGTATTCTGTAGTTGAAGTGTGCGATAAGTACACATGATATATAAGAACCAAATTTCTATTTAGATATGTAGATAGGGTTAATTGGATAATTGTTTTTCCTTGATGAATCCTTCCTTAAGTAAACTAATGAATAATAGTTTAATGTAGTGGATTTTGCTTGTTAATGTATGATAAGCATGCTTTGATTCACACTAGTTATGTGTTGTGTTGTTTTGGCGCATGAAGCAACTGTCAGGGGGTGGGGTTGTACATGAATGAATAATTGAGTCTTCGCTACTTTGTCTCAAAAAGAATGAGGAAAATCATAAAAATACACTATGGAAAATTGGGTGGATAAGGAAAATAGATAAAGCCAAATAAAAAGATAAGGTGTCAAGTTACAAGTGGGGAAAGTTCTAGGAACCTCCACGATACCCTTATGGTATCAAAAACCTAATGAGGTCATCGTATTCTGTTTTCTAATTATAGGGATTCTATGTGTAAAGGAAAAATATAGAAATTAAATTTATTACAAAAACAACAGTTAGAGGGAGTAAAAGTATATCATAATCATCAAACATGGGTCCTCACATCCTCATATGACTAGGTTTGGTTGGAACATGGGGGATAAAGAGAATGAATCATGTTTTGGATGGTCCACATGTCTACGTTGTTGAACGTCTCTAGGAGGGAAAGATGCTCTTTCTTTTCTCAAGCAAGGCAAATGGTTCATTCTCTTCTCTGTCTAAATGATTTCTCTAGCCTCTTTTAAAATATCAACTTGGAAGTATAAAATTATTTACCTAACTTGTTTCCATAGATATCCTAGTTCAAGCCTTATCGTCTACCCTCATGACCATGACTTCTCTATCATTAATAGCCATTGTTTGATTTCATATAACTATTGGTTAAAATAGTGTATTCTTACAAACAATCTTGAATGGAAAGAATTGTCATATTGCCGTTCTGAATAAAAAGAAGCATATTATTGCCATGTGTATGATTTTATGTAGAAAATATGTACTCTTCGTAGCAAGAAAAAAACATACATTGTATGTTTTGAAGGTCTTGCTTCTTCTTTTTTGCGATCTTATTCTACTTGAACAAGAACAATGATGCACCCTTGAAAACCTCCATAATTGGATTTATTATTGTGTCAAATTTCTAATAATAAAGGATGGCCACATTATCATCATCTGATTATGTTATGTTGTAAACATAGATTTTTCCTATGAAGATCATACGTTTTATTAAAAATCATCATTTTCTTGCTAAATGAAAAAGTAAAAAATTATGACTACCTATGCTACTACTATAACCTTTTTAATTAAACAAAAAACTTATATTGAATGGAAATTATTTTGATATAATTTTTAATTTTACAAAGAATGTGTAGGCTATAGTGTTAACCTCTAAATTTTGAAGGATAACTATCAAAAATACTTTTACTAACCTTAAAATTTTGAACGATAACTATTAAGCATACTTTTGAAGTTTGATTCCTAAAAGTACCTATCATCCTTCTCACATGGAAAATAGTTAGGGTCCATGACAAGCTTGATGCCATCGAATTTTAATATAATGGTCCACAAGAACTCCAAATTTCTAAGTTATTTTCATTTTCCAAAATTAGTTGCTCAATGTCCTTCAAGAATTTGATCCATAGAATGATTAAAACTTCTAGAATTTACATATCTATAATCACTCTTTGAATGTAATGCTAATTAAGTAAAATTATAATCCATTTTATTTCCATTATTATTTTGTTAATTTGTCAAGATATCTTATGAATATGACATGTTATATAATAAACTTGCATGAAGGAGGTGTAATAAGGAAACAAATGATAAGAATAATGAAATAAGACACATTTTGGAAATCACAAAGAAACATAATTTTTATCTAGTTGACTTTATAATGACCAAGAACATAACTTACAATAAAATGGTTACTAAACAATCACAATACAAAGGTTATAAACCCTCGGGGTGCAATAAAGGCCCCACGTTACTGAGCATGCTGCGGTGCCCCCATGTATGCAGTTGGTTTCGGGGTTTACCCTTGACTGGGTGGGGTCCAATAGTGGTCGATCCTGGGAGGGGTTCCTCATTATAAAAAAAAACAATACAAAGGTTATATAGCAAGCCACTATATAATTAAGATAAACCATCCTTTTGAACTATTTTGTACCACATAAGAAAGTTGGCTCTTTTTTTGGCATGTCTTTTGGAAACCACCTCTATCTTCTTTGATTGTGGCCAGAAGGAGCTCTTTTGGATGGCCACAAGGATAATCACCATTTATTCCTATGATTTTGGTGGATGAGGGAGGTTATCAATTTCTTCCTTTGTATTTAGCAGATGGTAAGCCACCATTTTACCTTGAAGATGACTTACTTAAATTCAAGTAGGTTTCCTATTATTTACCTCAAAATACCTCTAAGTTTATAATATTAACTTAATTGAAATGGGTAGAAAGGAATATAATATAAGCAAAAGCACTTTTGTTTTATATTATTAGATATTTGATCAAGTTATGGAGATGCTACACTTGAGTGCTAGGATATTCTAAAAATAGAAAACAATGTATTTTTTCTAAATTTTGACCTGAGAGTTGTACATTGTCCATATTTTGATAATGACTTAACCATTCCATTCATATGTATAAATATGTTTGTTTGAGATTGATTTCAAGCATTAGGTACAAGAAAAGGATCAATTTCATTAAGCCCTATCTTAATCAAAGTTTAAGTCAAAGTTATGCAAATGCACTTTTTTGGAAAACACCCTAAAACCCTAGGATGAGATTTTGTAATCATTTGTATTGATGCTATGATTTGTAACTAAGATGAGAAAAAAATCAAGAGCCCTTAATTCGAGCATTTAATCACTTTAATGAAATTTTCTAAAATTCATTACATGATGTTTTTTGGCCAAGTTTTACATGTGACAAGCTCGATCGATCCCGTCGATGCATTTTGAGAAAATTTAGGTTCAGTCGAGTTTACCATATACATAATTTGACTAATCCATGCACTAACTGAATCTGATTTAAGCAGTTCGTTCGAGTTTCATCTAGGATAAACTTGATTGATTCTTCCAATCAGATTTACCATATAGTGCAATCGATCGCGTTACCTTTATCAAAACTCGACCGACTTCACTATACATCAAACACAAAAATAGTGACTCTAACCGTTGGAGTGTTACAAAACTCAAAATTATATATGTTGCAACCCTCCCAATGGAAATACAACGTTCTTAAGTGATCCTACCCTCTAGTGGACACCCTCAACTGTAAATAGGACCTCTTGGAGTTCAATCCAAGGTTGCTCCTTCATGCTATTCAAGCTCCTAGCTATAGTTGAGTGCATTAGTCCACTTCAGCCCCTTTCTCTCTCTCTTGTTTACAACTCAAAATGTACATATGAATGAGATAGGATATTTGTGAGGTAGCTAATCCATTGTAGACTTGAAAAGCTTTCAAAGCTTCTCAAGATCAAGTTGGTGAGAAAAGCTTCTCCAAGCGAAGGAGAAGGTGCAAAGATTCTTCAAGGCTAGAGAAGAAGGTACAAAGCTTCTTCAAGGGTGAAGAAGAAGGTTCCCAAGATTCTCGGAGTGGAAGGATAAGGAAAAAGTAGAAGATCCAAGGAGGAGAGTGGGTGAATCCTCAAGGCCAAAGACTTTTTACAGAAATAGATCACCTTGGTGAAGTTTCTAGCTAGCTACAAAAGTGGGTAAGTCCTTGGAGGTAGAAGACACTTGGTCAAGGATAGGTAAGTCCTTTGTGCAAGGTTTATTGGATCCTTTTGGTCCTTAAAAAGGAGGCTTGATATCTTTATCCCGGGAAAAGGAAGGTCATCTTATATGTCACATAATGGAATACAAGTATACATGTGTTGCAAAATCCTATAGTTGACCTGTTGAGGTAGGGGATTGACGATCTTATAATTTGAGGATAGGAACCACTCTATATAGATTGTGTTGTTGTACTTGTTCAATATCTCTGATACTTGCTATGTATGCTTCAATCTATTTGATCCTTGCTATGTATGCTTAGTTGCACTACAAATTCAATACTTGCAATCCTACTACTTGAAGTAATTTGAAGGTCTAATCTATTTTGTGCAAGTGTATTTAGCTCTATTCACCCCCTCTAGAGCCCATTGATCCAACAAGTGGTATCAACATGATCTTCTCTAACAAAATTTCCTATGAGACATGAAGATGGGAGAAAACATCTTGGGTTCTCTCAACTTGGAGGGTGCATTCTCCATGAGACCTCTAGTCTTTTGACGATACAAACTTGTTGTATTGGGAGCAGCAGATGCAATTTTACTTGCATGGGTTGAACTATGACGTGTGGTAAGTATTCTTCCTTCCATACATGGATCCGGATAGAGACTGGACCAGATGGGATAAAGCTACACTCAAGAAGGCACAGTTCAAAGCAAAGATAATAAGCATTGCCCTCACCCCCTCTAAGTTCAACCACGTCTCCTCTTGGGACACAACCCATGAGATATGGAAGAAGTTGTGCATCCCCTATGAAGGCACAAATAAAGTCAAGGATTCCAAGATATACATGCTCAAGGGTCTCCTTGAGAACTTCAAGATGGGCAAGAAGGAGAGAGTGGCTGAGATGTACATAAGGCTCAACACCATCATCAATGGACTTGCTTAATTGGGCCACCCATGGATAGAGGGACCATCAACTCCAAGATCATATGGTCTCTTCCCAAGAGATGGGAATCCAAGGTGACTTCAATTGAAGAAGCTAGGAGCCTTTCTGACATAGCCACCAAAGAACTCATTGGCAACCTTCAAGCTCATGAGCCAAGACTTGACAAGCAAGAGAAACATGAGAAGAAAGAAAAAAGGAAGCAAAGAAGATCAAAGATAATGCATTCAGAGATCATGTGGAGTCTCTTGTTCTCCAATCACTACTTGTATTCTGGTCATCTACTACTTCCTCAAGTGAAGATGAAGCCCCAAGTTAGCATAAAGCAAACTACTCTAAGGGCAAGCACTTCAAAGGGAAGCCATCCTCCTTATCCACTCCAAGGTGCTATGAATGTGGAAAAAAGGGGTACTACAAGAATGAATGCCCAAAGGCTAAGAAGGCCTACCACAAGAGCAGTTCCAAGAAAAGAGAGGACTACAAGAAGGATGGAAAGTAAAAGAAGAAGGACAAGAAAGAAAGAAGAAGGAAGGAAGCATCCAATGACGCATGGGAAGAGTCTTCTTCAAGTGATGCAAGATCCAATGAGGGAGAATGTCACCTTGCACTCATGGTATCTACAAGTGAAGACATTGGTGAGGTAAGTGAGGTAAGTGAGGTAAGCTTGCATGAGTTATCGAAGGAAACCCTTATTGATATGCTTAATTCTAACAACTCTTCTTATTTCGAATGCAAATCTAAGAAGAACAGGTTAGGGAAGATCATAGATCAATCAAAATGAGAAGTTGTATCTTGATAGTATTGATTCCTTGCAAAGGAAGTTATTTGTTCTTGAGCTCCAATATAATGGAGTTGGAGTAGAGAATGGTATCTACCTTAAGAACAATAATTGTAACATACTGAAATTCAGGGTCTTCCCTGCAATTTACCCACTTTTGAACTTTTCTTGACCTTTTAGTCCATTTGGACCTTTATCATAAATTTCCCTTGTTTTATATTCTTTTTGGACCCTTGTGCAATTTGAGCACAATTCAATGGTTAAAATCACCTTTTCCCCTCATTTATGATAATGAAGGGGTGTTTGCACAAATAACCCAATTAAGGAGATAAGTGAGGGTTAATAATATAATTTGGCCATTAAGGATGGAGATAAGTAGATAATATTAATTTGGAGCTTTTTGGATAAATAAATTAATAATAATAAGCATTTGAATTAATTATGAGTATATTAACCTCTCTACTTTCTTTCTCCTCCAAATTGATGATAAATGTGTGAAAACATATTTAAAGGTTGATATTTTGCTCTTAATACTCATATATATCTATCACCTCGAATTTGACTCACTAATTGCATTAATATAGTCATTTCATAATAATTCACACCTTTTAATGTGTTAAAATACACTTTAATGAGCAATATATTTATTAAGGGCCTTATTGGATATAAATACGAAATCTAATTATACAGCATCGTTCTAAATGCTAACATGAACATATGGTCCAAATTTGGTGTCATTTGGACTTCATTTGACCCTTCAAATCCATTTTATGAGCTTTTAATAAAGTATAACTAGGGATTTTAATCGATTTCATTTATATCGATTTGTCACGCTAATGTTTGGTTATTTCATCTGTCACGCACCCCGGGTCCATAGTGGACTCACATCCAACGGCTCCCAATCGGCCTAGATCTGATCCAACGATCGGGACTTCGTCCCCTACCTCCGGCCGTTGGTTAGTCCCGACGCCCCAGCTCCTCCGCGTCGCTCTCTCTCCCTCCTCCACCATTTTGCGTGATTCTTCTTGTGCTGGTTCTGTCTCTCAACGCTCGTTCCAATGAGCCCTAACGCATCACTTCTCGCCCAATGTAGGCCAAACGCCTTTCTAGGCTCTTTTCCCCTTCTCCGCCGTAAGACACAGCAAGGTCAAGGGTCTCTCTCCGATCTGATTAAAGGGTCGTTGAGCACCCTTAGGCCTCGATCCTTCTATCTCCTCAGCCAATTTCTCCCTGTTCGCCATGGATCCCCCTGTCCTACTCCTCCTTCACCTCCGATGACCTCGTCCTAGAGTTTGCCTTCCCGGCTATGCCCGTTCGATTGGTTTTGCTGTGAGCATCCTTGAACCTTGATCTTCACTCCACGCTCATCACTTTGACTCAGAATGCCCCCAAGCGTTGGATCCTAGAGCTCAGTGTGAAGCTTTGTGAATGCCTGGCTCCATCGCACCCTTACGCTCCTCCACCCGCGGTAAGATGTGCTTTCTACCCTCTTTGGATCCACGAAGTTTTTCCCCACCTCAGTTTCCCGGCTCCCACAGTTTCCTTTTGGTTTTGATCTCCGAGCGGTTCCCCTATTTCTCGGCCAAGTCAAGCCCCTTTCCGTAGTCTTTGAGGTGCGCGTGAGCTGGATCCTATGATCCTTGAGTTCGGGAAAGGTCAGAGAACCATTCCCCAGTTTCGTATCGAGTTGGAACGCCCTGATGGCGAGTTGAAGAATAGGAGCTGGGACTCCTGTGAGCCTGCTCGCGCCATGACCGTGGCTGGAAGAAGCCAGGTCGTGGAATGACCAAGAGGGTCATCCACAGGCAAGGGAACATTTTGCAAACACAGGGGCAATATCGTATTTTCACAGCGAGTTATGTTTTCCTGGTTGCAAAGGTTTTGTTACATGCAAAAGACTGATCTACCCTCGCAGTTTTAATTGCTTTGATTTGACGAGCAGGGGTAGTTTAGTCATTTCACCTGCTATTTATGTCGAAATTCATTTTCATTTAAAAACATGTCCCGCTAAGGTTTTCTTGCATTCTCATTGGTCGATTTTACTTAATTCATAGTAAATCGGTCCATTGTCAGAAAAATGCAAATAAATAGTCAATGGAAAGGATTTTTCATGTATAACCTGATTTTATGGTTTTTGAGTCGAATTATGATTCCTTTTTCGAAGTTTGCTTTGAATACCTTTTAAGTGTATAAAATGTTCTAAAATACCTAATTAATTCATTTTAACTCCAAATTGTAAAATAAAATATGTTTTATTAATCAGGATAATATGAGTAATCGTTTGGGCTAGGTTTTAAACCCTAGATCGTGGTTTTGTAAAATTAGGGTTTTCCTATACTTTATGTCTTTATATATATTAATACATGTGTAATTATGTAACTAGGGAAAATGGAATGGATTGCAATCAGTTTGGTGAATGTGATGGTAAATAATTAAAAACAGGTATGTGACCCCTATGTATGTGCAACCTATTTTGTATGAGAATCATATTTATGTGAACATCCATGGTGAATGTGAAATCTAAGTAGAATGTAATTGTGCAAACTACCTATCCTTCAGTTGGGTCTTTTCCAACCCCCACAATCATTATTGTGCTAGCCTGATTATCCCTCTAATTGCATTTATTGGCTCTTTACTTATTTTATGCTTCTAGTGCCATTATGGCTCATTCATTTGAATAATGTGAAACTTGCTATATGTTGCCTCCTTTACTTGGAAATGCTTAATCTTGTTATTGCCTATGTGGCTCATCCTTTTGAAGTATTTGGAAGCATTGTATAATGTTGTTGCTTGTTGACTCATTTACTTCTTGGAGTTCTTGGATATTGTTGTGGCCTATGATGGCCTATTTAATTAATTTTTGGGTTTTATTCCCAATGCTATGATGTTATCTTGTTATACTTTTCACTCTACTGCCAAGTGAATATTATGCATGATATAGTTATTGGCCAATTGACAATGTAGTGTACATGAGTACAAACCACCCACAGGGCACTGGGGTTTTAGTCCCCCTGCCAGGCACTGGGGTTTTAGTCCCCCTGCCATTTTATATATTAGGCACTGGGGTTTTAGTCCCCCTACCACTTTTTAGGCACTGGGGTTTTAGTCCCCCTGCCATTGGTGAGGTCTGGTAGGTGCCTCACCCTACATTGAGAGGATGTTGAGTCATAATTTAGATTCATGCAATTGTGATATTTGTTGATATTGGAATGTGGCAGTTTTCTAGAATCTGATTCACTCATTTGCTCTCACTTCTTGAATTCCCTTAATGGAATATTTTTCTTAGCTTATTCATTGCTTTTATCCTATTTTTAACACATACCTTTTATCTTTCTCTTGTTGGATGACCCCAACCATCCAGGTTAGGATCAGAGTGCGCATGGAAGCTTGGTGGACCTAAGGCTAAGGATAGGATAAGAAGGAAAGGAACATATAGTTCGCTTGATCATAGTTGTTTTTATGTTTGAAGTAATTTTGTTTGGAGACAATATTGTG
Organism: Alisma plantago-aquatica; assembly: GCA_963693085.1. Classification (NCBI taxonomy): domain Eukaryota; kingdom Viridiplantae; phylum Streptophyta; class Magnoliopsida; order Alismatales; family Alismataceae; genus Alisma; species Alisma plantago-aquatica. The sequence goes on from OY856410.1 coordinate 887,600,409, forward strand.
TTAGTCTAAGTCTTCCTCTACCTAGATCCTTGTTCTTGTATAAAGATGTACCCTTTTGGGGAAAATTTGTAATGTACTCTTTATACATTTTGAATAAAGTCAAGATTTAATTCTTTCGTTGCCACACAATTGGTGATTTGTTTATCATGTTTAATAGTACAGACTTGGTCTTTACAGCATGGTATCAGAGCATCAAGGTAGTCGAATTCTTGACTAATTCAAACTGTCTCCTAGATAGAACCTCTCACCTCATATATCTTCTTTAGAAAGTTTCCACCTTAGAGTTGACCTAGCATGAAAGTTAGACTTAGTATCATAATAATAATTACATAATTAAAAATAAAATTTGACAACTTTTTGGTGAATTGTCTATTGAGAAGCTACTAGAGCAAGAAGTTGAAGTGATGGTGTCTAGAAAGGGCCAGAGCTTGGGGGCTGGCAATATTTTCCTCCACCCCACTAGCTTGGTAACGATGACTCCTGAGCTCATATGACCTGGCCTGGCTTGATCTGATACAGACAGCTCGAAATAGTCTATCTTTGGGCATGTTGCCAAATTTTTGAACACCTTAGGAAAACCTTAAGTGATGATTTGATCTCTTACACAAAAATCATCCTTAATACCTTATACTCCTATGTTTAGGGTTTAGTGTACCCTATGTTTCACCTTGAAGCTTGGTTAGTAAATCCTTATAGTGAGTTTTATGTACCCTTTTACCCTTAGCTTAGTTTGACTTAGTTGACCCTTTTAAGGGGTGGTGGGAGGATAATGGTGTTAGTACCCTGTTTGGTTTTGCAAATATGATTTCGAGGACGAAATCCCTTTTTAGAAGGATGGAATCCCAATTAAAAGAAAAATCAAATACCTTTAGAGTTAGAAACCCTATCTATGTGGACATATGTACATAATAACTTATGTGAACGATAATTTACCAAACACATTATACTTGTAATTCAACTTGTTTGTTTGTACACACATGAATATGTAGTAAGTCACATAAAGATAATTCATATGCTTGAACCATCACATATAGGCTTGATGCACATAATAAACAAGTTACTAATGGTGAATACACATAACGTTGACTATGCCACCCTAATGGTAAAATGCACCCTAAGGATGCTTTAACATGTAATGAGCATGTTGACCTAAACCCTAATATGTAATCATCTAGCTTTGACAACATATACACATATATATACCCTTAATGCCTTTCATGATACATTAGTGACATTAGGTGTCATCATCACATAATATACCTAAAATGCATATAAATGGATTATAGTCACAAAGTTACCAATATATATAAGGTATATCACCTTGTTCTCTAGTGAACACCTCATCATAATTTGATATATGAATTAATTCATTAATATTTAATGTGTTACATCTTATTCACTAAAATGCATATAATGACTCAAACATGATAATAAATAATTGGTTTCACATAAATATTCATAAACCCCTAATAAAACATGTATAATTTATAAGATGAAATATAATGGATGATAATGATTAATGATGTCATTAATATGAGTATGAAAGATGATATGAAAATGTGCAATATTAACATTATTGGGAATTATAATAGGCTTAATAACTTGTTGGATAATATTAACCTTTTCTACAAAATAATTTATGATAATTCTACATGATAGTTTTAAGAGGATAATGGAAAATGAATTCATGTTATTAAGGTTTTTGACTTAATACATTAATTAATGTTGAAATGGCTTAGTAAACCCTAATTGTTCTTAAAACCCTTGATGAGGGAAATACACATGATATAATACTGAGATGTAATTGTTTTGGGAAATAATGTGAATAAAATGTGGCACAAGTAGTATTATAATATATAAGATACCTCTTCATGATGTAGATTATGCTAATAAGGTAAAAATGTTAATTTAAGTTTGATAAAAGGCTATAGGTTTTGGGGAAACCTTAGTAACACCTGACTTATATAGATTTTTTGTTGTACCCTAGATTAAGGGTTATAACCTAGTGTTTAAGGTTGGGAATTTGCACACCCACCCTCTCTTTCCTCTTGTTGTGATTTCGGGGACGAAATCCTCTTTAAGGGGTGGTGTGTTGTAACATACTGAAATTCAGGGTCTTCCCTGCTATTTACCCACTTTTGAACTTTTCTTGGCCTTTTAGTCCATTTGGACCTTTTTCATAAATTTCCCTTGTTTTATATTCTTTTTGGACCCTTGTGCAATTTGAGCACAATTCAATGTTTAAAATCACCTTTTTCCCTCATTTATGATAATGAAGGGGTGTTTGCACAAATAACCCAATTAAGGAGATAAGTGAGGGTTAATAATGTAATTTGGCCATTAAGGATGGAGATAAGTAGATAATATTAATTTGTAGCTTTTTGGATAAATAAATTAATAATAATAAGCATTTGAATTAATTATGAGTATATTAACCTCTCTACTTTCTCTCTCCTCCAAATTGATGATAAATGTGTGAAAACATATTCAAAGGTTGATATTTTGCTCTTAATACTCATATATATCTATCACCTCGAATTTGACTCACTAATTGCATTAATATAGTCATTTCATAATAATTCACACCTTTTAATGTGTTAAAATACACTTTAATGAGCAATGTATTTATTAAGGGCCTTATTGGGAATAAATACAAAATCTAATTATACAACATCGTTCTAAATGCTAACATGAACATATGGTCCAAATTTGGTGTCATTTGGACTTCATTTGACCCTTCAAATCCATTTTATGAGCTTTTAATAAAGTATAACTAGGCATTTTAATCGGTTTCATTTATATCGATTTGTCACGCTAATGTTCGGTTATTTCATCTATCATGTGCCCCAGGTCCATAGTGGACTCACATCCAACGGCTCCCAATCGGCCTAGATCTGATCCAACGATCGAGAATTTGTCCCCTACCTCCGGCCGTTGGTTAGTCGTGACGCCCCAGCTCCTCCGCGTCGCTCTCTCTCCCTCCTCCACCATTTTGCGCGATTCTTCTTGCGCTAGTTCCATCTCTCAACGCTCATTCCAACGAGCCCTAACGCATCACTTCTCACCCACTGTAGGCCAAATGCCTTTCTAGGTACTTTTCCCCTTGTCCACCGCAAGACACAACAAGGTCAAGGGTCTCTCTCCGACCTGATTAAAGGGTCGTCGAGCACCCTTAGGCCTCGAGCCTTCTATCTCCTCAGCTAATTTCTCCCTGTTCGCCCTGGATCCCCCTGTCCTACTCCTCCTTCACCTCCGGCGATCTTGTCCTAGAGTTTGCCTTCCCGGCTATGCCTGTTCGATTGGTTTTGCTGTGAGCATCCTTGAACCTTGGTCTTCACTCCACGCTCATCACTTCAACTCAGAATGCCCCCAAGTGCTGGATCCTAGAGCTCACTATGAAGCTTTGTGAATGCCTGGCTCCATCGCACCCTTGCGCTCCTCCACCCGCGGTAAGATGTGCTTTCTACCCTCTTTGGATCCACGAAGTTTTTCCCCACCTCAGTTTCCCGGCTCCCACAGTTTCCTTTTGGTTTTGATCTCTGAGCGGTTCCCCTATTTCTCGGCCAAGTCGAACCCCTTTCCGTAGTCTTTGAGGTGCGCGTGAGCTGGATCCTATGATCCTTGAGTTCGGGAAAGGTCAGAGAACCATTCCCCAGTTTCGTATCGAGTTCGAACGCCCTGATGGAGAGTTGAAGCATAGGAGCTAGGACTCCTGTGATCCTTCTCGCGCCATGACCGTGGCTGGAAGAAGCCAGGTCGTGGAATGACCAAGAGGGTCATCCACATGCAAGGGAATGTTTTGCAAACGCAGAGGCAATATCGAATTTTCACAGCGAGTTATGTTTTCCCGGTTGCAAAGGTTTTGTTACATGCAAAAAACTGATCTACCCTCGTAGTTTTAATTGCTTTGGTTTGACGAGCAGGGGTAGTTTAGTCATTTCACCTACTATTTACGTCGAAATTCATTTTCATTTAAAAACATGTCCCGCTAAGGTTTTCTTGCATTCTGATTGGTCGATTTTACTTAATTCATAGTAAATCGATCCATTGTCAGAAAAATGCAAATAAATAGTCAATGTAAAGGATTTTTCATGTAGAACCTGATTTTATGGTTTTTGAGTCCCAATTATGATTCCTTTTTCTAAGTTTGCTTTGAATACCTTTTAAGTGTATAAAATGTTCTAAAATACCTAATTAATTCATTTTAACTCCAAATTGTAAAATAAAATATGTTTTATTAATAAGGAGAATATGAGTAATCGTTTGGGCTAGGTTTTAAACCCTAGATCGTGGTTTTGTAAAATTAGGGTTTTCCTATACTTTATGTCTTTATATATATTAATACATGTGTAATTATGTAACTAGGGAAAATGGAATGGATTGCAATCAGTTTGGTGAATGTGATGGTAAATAATTAAAAATAGGTATGTGACCCCTATGTATGTGCAACCTATTTTGTATGAGAATCATATTTATGTGAACATCCATGGTGAATGTGAAATCTATGTGGAATGTAATTGTGCAAACTACCTATCCTTCAGTTGGGTCTTTTCCAACCCCACAATCATTATTGTGCTAGCCTGATTATCCCTCTAATTGCATTTATTGGCTCTTTACTTATTTTATGCTTTAGTGCCATTGTGGCTCATTCATTTGAATAATGTGAAACTTGCTATATGTTGCCCCCTTTACTTGGAAATGCTTAATCTTGTTATTGCCTATGTGGCTCATCCTTTTGAAATATTTGGAAGCATTGTATAATGTTGTTCCTTGTTGACTCATTTACTTCTTGGAGTTCTTGGATATTGTTGTGGCCTATGATGGCCTATTTAATTAATTTTTGGGTTTTATTCCCAATGCTATGATGTTATATTGTTATACTTTCACTCTACTGCCAAGTGAATATTATGCATGATATTGTTATTGGCCAATTGACAATGTAGTGTACATGAGTACAAACCACCCACAGGGCACTGGGGTTTTAGTCCCCCTGCCAGGCACTGGGGTTTTAGTCCCCCTGCCATTTTATATATTAGGCACTGGGGTTTTAGTCCCCCTACCACTTTTTAGGCACTGGGGTTTTAGTCCCCCTGCCATTGGTGAGGTCCGGTAGGTGCCTCACCCTATATTGAGAGGATGTTGAGTCATAATTTATATTCATGCAATTGTGATATTTGTTGATATTGGAATGTGGCAGTTTTCTAGAATCCTATTCACTCATTTGCTCTCACTTCTTGAAATCCCTTAATGGAATATTTTGCTTAGCTTATTAATTGCCTTTATCCTATTTTTAACACATACCTTTTATCTTTCTTTTGCTGGATGACCCCAACCATCCAGGTTAGGATCAGAGTGTGCATGGAAGCTTGGTGGACCTAAGGCTAAGGATAGGATAAGAAGAAAAGGAATATATAGTTGGCTTGATCATAGTTGTTTTTATTTTTTAAGTTGTTTTGTTTGGAGACAATTTTGTGTTAGTCTAAGTCTTCCTCTACCTAGATCCTTGTTCTTGTATAAAGATGTACCCCTTTTGGGAAAAATTTGTAATGTACTCTTTATACATTTTGAATAAAGTCAAGATTTAATTCTTCTACTGCCACACAATTGGTGATTTGTTTATCATGTTTAATAGTAGAGACTTGGTCTTTACAATAATAGTCTTAAGGAAGAAAACCAAGCATGAGTAGATGAGAGTATCTTACTTAAAACTAAAACTGATGATCTTAGATTTGAGTGTGATGTTATTAAGGATTAGTCTTCATTACATTGTTATGCTTAGACTAGAAATGCTAGATTTCTTTCTCAAATAAATGATCTTTCATCTAGATCCTTGTTGCCAAGTAACAAAGTATCTAGTCTTACTTTAGAAAAATATTCTTATCTTACTAAAGCTCTTTGTTTGGAGATTGACTTACTTCATACACAAGATTATCTTTCTAGACTATCTTCTACTGTCATACTCTTAGTGACGATAATAAAAACTAAGAGCTTCCTTGCAAAAATTTCTAAAAGGGAAGAAATCCCTCAATGAATTCCTAGATCATTCTACCAAACAAGGGTAGTAGTGGTTTGGGATATGATGTGGGAGATCCAAAGAAAAAGAGCAAGGGTAAGGGTAACAAAAAGAGTAAGGAACCTCCTTTCTTCCATGGAGAGTCTTCTGGCTCTAAGAACCTTATGGTTTATGTGCATTGCAAGAGTAATGATCATTAATATACATATTGTCCATTTAGAGAGAAGGGGACCAAGCCCAAGATCAAATGGGTCCTCAAGCTAACACATGATCCCAAAGTTTGAGTTGGCAACTAACATCTTCCTTTCTTGTAGGTAAAAGGAAAATGGATTGTTGATAGTGGTTTCTCAAAGCACATGACATGTGAAATCTAGTCAACTCAAATGATATTTATTCATGGCATAATAGGCTTGGTCATGTAAATATGCATTAGTTGAAGAAGTTGAGCAAAAAGGAATTTGTAAAGAGACATCTAAAACTGGACTTTGAATAGAAGGAGGAATGCCAAACTTGTATCCAAAGAAAGGAAACCAAATACTCCTTCAAATCCAAAGGATTCCTTAGTACCAAAATAGCTCTTAAGATTCTTCACATTGATCTATTCAGACCTATGCATACTCAATCGCTTTGTGGTCGTAAGTATTGACTTGTGATTCTCGATAATGTTTCTCACTATACTTGGACTTTCTTCTTGTTTTAAAGAGTGATACTCTCAATGTTTCTGTGATGTTTTGCAAATGAGTTGAAAATGAAGCTTCTTACCAGATCATTTCTATCCGCAGTGATCATGTGGGATAATTTGAAAATGATATGTTTGAATGGTTTTGTGAGGAATTTGGGTATGCACATAACGTTTCTTCACCTCAAACAACTCAACAAATGGGGTTGTAGAGAGGAATAATAAATCTTTACAGGAAATAACTAGGACCATGTTTCTAGAGTATGATACTCCAAGAAAGTTTTGGGTCAAAGCTATTAGCACTTCATGTTTTGTGCAAAATTGGGTTTCCACTCATCCTTCTATAAAGAAAAATCCCTATGAGCTATGATGTGGTAGAAAGCCTATCATCAATTACGTTCATGTTTTTGGTTGTCCTTGTTTTGTTTTTAACACCAAGGATTCCCTCTACAAGTTTGATTTGAAATCCTAAAAGGCTTTCTTTCTTGGATATAGCCCTACAAGCAAGGCTTATAGAGTATTCAACATTGATTTATCTAAAGTTGAAAAATATATTAATGTTAATTTTATTGAGACTAACCCCTCTATTTCCAAGAATATTATTAATGATGATGTTGTAGATGAGGTGATTCCTCACATGAAAGAGCTCAACATTGTTGATAAAGGAAAAGAGGTGATAGCTGATGAAGAAGAGAAAAAAGAAGAAAAGAAGGATCAAACTCCCCATTTTGCAAAGCATCATCCAAAAGATCTCACTGTAGGTAATCCTTTTGACAGGGTGAAGATGTGGGCTGCCTACAACAAAGAAAACGCTGACAACACCATCATCTCACAACTTGAGCTGAAGAATCCAAAGAATCTCTTGGGGATAATGAGCGGATCCTAACCATGCAAGATGGGTTAGAGTAGTTTAAAAAGAACAAAGTGTGGAACTGAGTGCCAAGTGTTGGGTTTTAGAGGAGACAGAGAAGGCAACGGAAACAAAAAATTTCTTCTCCCAAACCCAGAATAAAGGAATCGCGTCAACGTCTATATAATAGGAAGGATGATTTGTAGAGACATACCTTGTCCCGAGGTTTGCTCGGCGACGTTACCTCGCAGCTTGCTCGGCCTTCACCTCCAGTCTTGGACGGTGTCTGTGCAGCTCCTGGTCTCACCGAGACTGTCAGGATTGATAGTTGTCCTCCGAGCGGCAGAAGTCTCCCGCTTCTAAATTAGTCCACACGGACCACCTGGAACTCCGATCTCCTTGTCCTACAAGGAATCGGAAGGAGTCGTACCCTCCTGTCGGTGTACTAGTCACCGACACACTCTCCTGCAACCAGTTGCTTTTCTGTAGTTGTCTTTCCCTTGTTTTGCCTCCCTTATCAGGTAGAACTTGCTCGGGCTCTCTCAGTTACCACAACCAGAGTGAACAACAACTTTGCAGAGCAACTGGTGTTCTGAGTTGTTGTACTGAGAAGCCCCTAATACCCCTATATATAGGAGGGTCATGGGACATGGTTCTCTACCCCAGGCAATGCGGGATTAAAGCAGAAGAAGAAGGATTCGAGATTTTCCACAAAACAACCAATTGTGCCACATGAACCGATCGTTTCAAGCATGAAACGGTCAGTTGGGGACCTGAGACGATCAGTTCACACCTGAGCTGATCGGTTGGAGCACCTGAGCCTATCGGTTCAAGAATGAGTTGATCGATTCATGGTCTTGGTCCAACTCAAATTGACTTTCATATTTGTTTCCAATTAATCAAATATTAATCCTTGTCCAAATCAAATTTGTACAAGTGAAACAAATTGTATTTGCAAAATAGTCTTCTGACTTTCCAAACGATCTCAATTGGTCACATGAATCGACCGGTTCAACAATTGATCCAATCATCTCATGAAACATGAGCCGATCGACTCATGGTTGAGCCGACTAGTTCTCCAACCTGAGCCAATCGGTTCATCCCTATGAGCTAATCGGTTGGGGCAGCAGACTGTGTAAATCAATCAATTGCAGTTCCAACCAATCCGATACTCTAATCAATCGGTCTAACACCTTGAACACTATGATATTGAGCTATCAATTGATTGAGTGTTTAACTGAACTACTAAACTCCTTTAGTAATCAATCTAAACATCATTTGTGGATAAACTCCTCTTCCAGGTTAAATCCTATGTGTGTGACCCTGTAGGTCCATTTCACATTGGCAGTGAAAGTCCATAACACTTATGACTTCACAAGCAAAGAACGGTGCCTAGTCACACATCAGTGCTACCCAAGTGAAAGTAGAAAGTTGGAGAACAACCTTCATCCTACAATCCGTGAATGGTGTTACAGTGAATGTATAATTCCTTTGTCACTGATATCTCGAATGAACTCGAGGCATGGAACAGTCATCCTGTCAATGTTCATTCACTTTCTTGATCTCAGAGTAGATTGGAAGAGATATGCATGACATCAATATCACATATTGATTCACACATGCGTGCATGCCTTTCTCAATCCTACTCATCAAGTGGCCATAGATATCAAACTCACTCAGGAGGGACAAATCCCATATCTATCACTCACCCCTCAAAAGCCCCATGTGTCAAAGCCACCCAATCATCACCTTTATAACAACCCATGTTTCGAGATTGCATTTGATGATGTCAAAGTGTACCCAACGACATGTGTTGAGTGTAGTGATTTCAGGTCAAATAATCACACTCACCACCATCACTGTGAGAACTGACTGTGACTACCATGTCATGGTTCGATGTGTCAAACTCACAGTGGGTCTGTCTGGTACACTTGTTCTCTAACAAGTACCTATGTGTTTGGTTTGGTATCTCCATATCATGACTAATGAGATTCTGTCATCAATCAACACCATAATCTAGTCTTATGTGTCATTGTTGTCTATCTATCTTCCACAATGACATCTGACTAGGGACATAATAAGAATGTACAAACTCTTAGCATCCGTATGATCTCATTGTTCAGGTCCTTAACCTGAAAGCATACGTCATTGAGTACTGTCATTCTCTAGACATTCAATCTATTCTATTATTATCTCATATGACAGAACCAGAAAGAATTGGAAGCTTGCCTTTGATGTTTATCAAATCAATCTTAATCTGTCCCACCAATCATCCCATGATTGGCTCTCAGGGCATACATACCAACAGACTCCCACTTGCACTACGAGCCAATCACCCTTGAATCATATTCTTAGTGATCTTGAAACATGTCCCACATGTTATTGTGCTCTAGTGCTAACATAGTGAGTTATGGCAACACCTTGCCAAAGTCGGTATTAACTGCATGTCTCTCATATCTTCGTTGTACGTCATACGTATGAGATGGAGTTGCCATAATATGCGATCTAGTATTCCTTTGCTAATCTTTAGCCACATTGCATGACCAAGCGCTCCTAACTTGTCATCAATGACCAGAATATCTATAATTTCATATATATGAACTCCTAGATCCATATAGTACCCATTGTTGTTCTCTAACACACGGATACTCGACATTTTCTTTTAAAAACAACTTTATTGGAACGTTTCCATTTATCAACAAACATTCACTTTTATATATCTCATATATATATATATATATATATATATTGCGATTAATTTTCTATCCTTTTCGGAAGTTCGCATCAGTGTCACTCTTTACAGTGAACCCTTACTTATTTCCATAGAACTAGAACTTCTCAAGTTCTTATCAAGTTCTTATGGTATTCTAGTAACCCTTACTGGAACTAGACAGACATCCACTCGTCATTTCACACATACGAGTTATCAGGATGAGCACATCATATTGTCATGTCCTACATATGAGATGATGAATGCATTTTATTCTTGCTATGTCCTATACATGCAAGATAATGGGATGATCACATACATGATAGATCCATATCTATTCTTAGTGTTCCCATTCTTCATAAGAATTGGACACTTGGCTTTGGGATACTAACTCCATGTAATATGGATAAGTTTTCTCCCACTAAATCTATGTATGCTGAACCTTTCAATATAGATCGCCAATGTATGCTCTCTCTTTCCAGGTCAAGAGGTTTTTGAGAACTTTCTCTATAGATCTCTATTCCTATCTCATAGGAAACGTCTCTATCTTCCCTAAAGATAATTTCCACTTTGGATTTTCATTCTAGAACATTTCATTTCACATCAACATGTGGAATGTGAATATCACAAATCCCTTCTTTATCTTTGACATATCAATCAAACCTTTTGACTATATTATCAAAGTAAAGATCACAGTTCTGAGTTGCTAGTACTCTATCAATCACATTGATTAGTCCATTGTAACTTATAGACTTTATTTGTATTAATGGATTCATAAACCTTATAGGTTGTGTCACGTACACATCCTTGTTTTATTCCTTATAGGAATGCAGTTTTAGTATCCATATGCCAAATCTCTTAGTCATTAAGTTGCAACAAGCATAATCCTTCTCAAAATGTCATCCATGTGTCTTAACACTTAAGACTCACTCACACTTATGGATTTCATCCCAATGGGTGCTACCATCAAGGTCATACCTTATGGTTCACATGGAAATTATTTAGGATGTAATGGTCATAAACCATAACTCGAAATCTGGCTCCTCATATTCATCTAGATAGTTGATTCATCACATGACCAACTCATCGCATAGATAATCGAGGTGTATCTGTCAAGGATATAAGAACTCACAACTCCTTGTGATTCTTAATGTCTTTTATTAGTGTGGGGGTATCATTTATTTAAGAAGAAATAAGTTATGTGATAATTATTCTCTAACTTCTTAGAGTATGACTCATTTTGATTTAGACATCACCATGCCTTAATCACGAGCTCACTATGATACACTATCATAATCACTCATGAGGATCTCAAACATTTGGTTCAAGTATTTCATTCATTGATCTCATCAAGAATTAACACTTTACCAAATATGTACTTCATCTATGATATTCTTGAACACTTCAAGATATTCATATTGGTATTTGTCTAAACACCATTTGAAGTATTAGCATTTGTTCCAATAGGTATGTAAATACATCACATGTATTATACCTAATAGGATAAGCAATCTCCCACCACCTTAGTGGAGATTGATTAATCATGTCCAAGAAATTCATGTCTCTTACTAGTTCTCTAACCAAAAGAGTCTAGATTTATCCATCATATGGAAACTAGAAATGAATTTCTCATGATTTATGCTAATTGGATTGTTTGAGTTATCAATAACTTTTAGGTATCATTTTATCTTATGCATACCAAGTAACACAAGATAAACAAGGCATTGACATAAAGATCATATCCTTGAAATTGAAACATCAACAACATTAATTGCTATCATTGTCATACAATATGCAAAAACAATGTGTTTCTATCTATTGGCAAATATGAAATAGTTGTTCATAACTCTATTACATGCCTTCAAGGCTGAAAATAAACTAAAGTACTCCTATGGCGGCAACACTTGCCCCATGTATTGGGTGCTTTACACTTTATATTTTGGTATCATATACCTTAAAAGTGTTATAAGTTTATTTCATGACACCTTCAAGTGGAGACGTCTATCACCTCCTTCTTCTTTAGTTCTTCTAGATAGAGTAGACAACTCCTTTTCCAATGTCCTGGCTTTTGACAATGGTGGCAATTGCCTCTCTTGGTCACGCCTCCTTTGGCCTTGAGAGTTGAAGATGACTTGGGTTGTTGGCTAGCATCATAACCTTTCTTAGCTTTGCCCTTGTTCTTGCCCTTGGACTTGCCTTTCTTTTCGTTAATCAACATCACAGACTTAGGCTTGTCCTTCTTCATCTGTGCCTCGGCTGTCCTCAACATGCCTAACAACTTTGTCAATGTCTTGTCAAAGTTGTTCATGTTGTAGTTCATCACAAACTAACTGTAGGATTATGGCAATGATTGCAGTATCACATCAATAGCCAACTCTTGGCTCAGGGGAAATCCCAGTCTCGTCAGGTTCTCCACATACCCAATCATTTTGAGCGTGTGAGGACCTACTGGATCTCCTTCTGTCATGACACACTTGAACAGCGCCCTGGAGACATCATATCTCTCTTTCCGTGCTTGATCTTCATACATGTTCTTGAGATGCTGAATCATCTCAATGACACCCATGTTCTCATGTTGTCTCTGCAACTCGTGGTTCATGGAGCACCACATCAAGCACTTTGCATCAATGGCATCATCAGAATGCTTCTTATAAGCTTCCCTTTCTGCCTTTGGTGCGGTAGGAGCAGGTTCCTCTGTAATTGGAGTATCCAGGACATAGAGCGTTCACTCATGAGTGAGAACAATTCTCAATGTCCTAAACTAGTCATGGAAATTAGTCACATTCATCTTGTCCTTTTCAAGGACCGATCACAATGAAAAGTGATTGTTGTTTGTTGTCATTTGTACTACAAAAGGAAATATAAGCAATTTAGTCCAAAACCCAATTTTGACTTATTTGATTGATTTGATAGGTTGACGATATAATTAGGACTTTAATTAATTATCACTCCTACTATTTTTGTTCAAATTGATAGCCCTCACCATCAATTTATAAGATTGCAGCACATAATCTTCTAGTGGGTCAAGATCCTAAAATCCTCTGAGTCATGAACCAGCTAGGGCTGTCACCCACAACTTAGATCTTCCAGGTAGGCAACTTTTGCCAATTGCATCATATGCAACTCTTGAAAGATGCCATATGCAACTCCTTGCCATGATCACCTCCATGCCTCAAGGTGCTAGATCCTATCCAGGTCGCCTTGTTAAGTCTAACCCAAAGCCAACACGATGAATATGCACCCTGCTAGGGCAGACCCACATATTCATCATTCACGCTTCCATGAGATAGATGGTGCACCATGCTAGGGCGTGCCCACACTTGGCCGATCAAGCTTTTCACGTGTGTCGCATTTGGAAGGCATCTAAAACTTAATATTTAGATGAGGGATTTGATTTTATAGGTACATATACATATCCAATCACCACAATATATAGTACGTATCATATACATGTTATATCCCACAAAAAACATGTAAAACGATAAAAGAGATGATTATGGCCATCCTAATGTGATTCCTCGAGCCAAGAGGAATCACAGTCATCTAGGTCTACATCACATGGAACCTATCCATGATGAAGTGATATAGCCATCCAAATTGATCAACTAATCACATGAATGACCTACTCATCCTGTACGGTCGTCTGGGTGCTACCAGCTGATTGGTTGGCTCCTCTAACTGATCAGTTCGCCTGGTCATCGTGCATCTCCTCATGGCCGCCACCCACTCGTCTCGCTCCTTGAACCAGTCATCTGGATCGCCAACTGATCGGTTCATGCCTTGAACCGATCATCTCAGTTGTCGTCAGATTGTCCTCCATTCTTTGACATAACAGGAAATATAAAAAGATCTATCATATTTACATTTAAATTGGGAAACCCCGAGTTACATTCGGGGGGAGCAAAGGTAGGAAAGAAATCTCGATTTATCTCGAGTTACATCAGAAATAAGGAGGTAGGGAATTGGTGCACTGACCGAGATGCAAGAAACCACATTCAACCAAGCACACATATATAGGGTTTATTATCCATAACCACGCTATACATCCACCACAAAACTCATTTAAGGGTGATGTGTATCGAGTACATTCATAATACATATCATATATATAAATTGGGATTTGTGGATTTAGGATTGGACATGCATAAAGCCAATTTTATTTGCATCGCATGTAATAAATAAAGGCGACAAACCAAAATCGATCATATTGATAATCCTAAAGTATAGAGCAGTTGACATGGCTCTGATACCACTGTTGGGTTTTAGAGGAAACAGAGAAGAAAGCGGAAAGAAAAATTTTCTTCTCCCAAACCCTGAATAAAGGAATCACGTCAACGTCTATACAATAGGAAGGGTGGTTTGTAGAGACATACCTTGTCCCGAGGCTTGCTCGGAGACGTTACCTCACGGCTTGTGCGGTCTTTACCTCCGGTCTTGGACGGTGTATGTGCAGCTCCTAGTCTCACCGAGACTGTTAGGATTGACAACTATCCTTCGAGCAGCAGAAGTCTCCTTCCTCTGAAGTAGTCCACACGGACTACCTGGAACTCCGATCTCCTTGTCCTACAAGGAATCGGAGGAGTCGTACCCTCCTATCAGCATACTAGTCACTGACACACTCTCCTGCAACCAATTGCTTTTTTGTAGTTGTCTTTCCCTTGTTGTGCCTCCCTTATCAGGTAGCACTTGCTCGAGATCTCTCGGTTACCACAACCAGAGAGAATGACAACTTTGCATAGCAACTGGTGTTCTGAGTTGTTGTACTGAGAATCCCCCAATACCCCTATATATAGGAGGGTCATGGGACAGGGTTCTCTACCCCAGGCAATGCAGGATTAAAGCAGCAGTACAAGGGTTCAATATTTTCCACAAAACAACCAACTGTGCCACCTGAACCGATCGTTTCAAGCATGAAACGGTTGGTTGGGGACCTGAGCTGATCTGTTCACACCTGAACCGATCGGTTGGAGCACCTGAGCCAATCAATTCAAGCATGAGTCGATCAGTTCATGGTCCTAGTCCAACTCAAATTGACTTTCATATTTGTTTCCAATTAATCAAATATTAATCTGTGTCCAAATTGAATTTGTACAAGTGAAACAAATTGTATTTGTAAAATAGTATTCTGACTTTCCAAATGATCTCAGTTGGTCACCTGAATTGACCGGTTCAACAATTGAGCCAATCGTATCATGACACATGAGCTGATCGAGTCATGCTTGAGCTGACCAGTTCACCAACCTGAGCTGATCGGTTCATCCCTATGAGCCGATCAGTTGGGGTAGCAGACTGTGCAAATCAGTCAATTGTAGTTCCAATCAATCTGATACTCTAATAAATCGGTCCAACACCTTAAACACTATGATATTGAGCTATCAATTGATTGAGTGTTTAATTGAACTACTAAACTCCTTTAGTAATCAATCTAAACATCGTTTGTGGATAAACTCCTCTTCCAGGTTAAATCCTATGTGTGTGACCTTGTAGGTTCATTTCACATTGGCAGTGAAAGTTCATAACTCTTATGACTTCACAAGAAAAGAGTGGTGCCTCATCGTACATCAATGCTACCCAAGTGAAAAGGAAAGTTGGAGAACAACTATCAATCCTACAATCTGTGAATGGCGTTACAGTGAATGCATAATTCCTTTGTCACTGATATCCCGAATGAACTCAAGGCATGGAACAGTCATCCTGTCAATGTTCATTCACTTTCTTGATCTTAGAGTAGACTGGAGGAGATATGTATGACATCAATAGCACATACTGATTCACACATGCATGCACACCTATCTCAATCCTACTCATCAAGTGGCCATGGATATCAAACTCCCTCAGGAGGGACAAATCCCATATCTATCACTCACCCCTCAAAAGCCCCATGTGTCAAAGCCACCCAATCATCACCTTTATAGCAACCCATATTTCAGGACTGCGTTTGATGATGTCAAAGTGTACCCAACGAAATGTGTTGAGTGTAGTGATTTCAGCTCAAAGAATCACACTCACCACCACCACTGTGAGAACTGACTGTGACTACCATGTCATGGTTCCATGTGTCAAACTCATGGTGGGTCTGTCTGGTATACTTGTTCTCTAACAAGTATCTATGTGTTTGGTGATATCTCCATTTCATGACTAACGAGATTCGGTCATCAACCAACACCAAAATCTAGTCTTGTGTGTCATTGTTGTCTATCTACCTTCCACTATGACATCTGACTAGGGACATAATAAGAATGTACAAACTCTTAGCATCCATGTGATATCATCATTCAGGTCCTTAACCTGAAAGCATACGTCATTGAGTATTGTCATTCTCTAGACATTCAATATGTTCTATCATTATCTCATATGACAAAACCATAAAGAATTGGAAGCTTTCCTTTGATGTTTATCAAATCAATCTTAATGTATCTCACCAATCATCCCATGATTCGCTCTTAGGGCATACATACCAACACTAAGACCACGTGATAGGAATATGATTAGCACCAAGTGGGTCTACTGCAACAAGCTCGATGAAAGCAGCAAAGTGTTAAGGAACAAACCAATATTAGTTTCTCGAGGCTATAAGCAATAGGAAGGGTTTGACTGTGATGTTATGCTCCTATTGCTAAGATTGAGTCTATTAGAATGTTACTTGCCTTTTCTAGCTATAAGAATTTATTTCTTTATCAAATCAATGCTTAAAATGTGTTCTTGAATGGTACTATTTAGGAGGAAGTTTATGTTTCCCAACTTCCCAACTTTGAACATGATAAATTGCCTAACCATGTTTACTTGTTACAAAAATCTCTCTATGGACTCAAACAAGCACCTCAAGCTTGGTGTGAGAAACTAAATTTTTTTTTCTAGGCAACAACGGAAAAATTGATTCTACCTTATTCCTAAAACACATTCTATAAACTTTTTAGTTATTCAAATTCACGTTGATGATATTATTTTTGGCGAGACTGATCTTGATCTTTGCAGGGAGTTTAGTTCTCTTATGCGGAGTGAGTTCGAGATGAACATGATGGAGGAGCTTACCTTATTCCTCAACTTCCAAATAAAGTAAATAAAGGATGGAACTTCATCAACCAGGGCAAGTATAGAAGTGAACTTCTTAATCACTTTGGAATGGAGAACACCAAATCAATGGAAACCCCCACGTCTAACACCGCCAAGATGGACAAAGATGAAAAAGGTGAGAAAGTGGACGAGAAGATCCATAGAGGTATGATTGGAAGTTTACTTTATTTAACTACCTCTAGACCTAACATAATATTTAGTGTTGGCTTGTGTGCTAACTTTCAATCAAGTCTTAGAAAATCACATGTCATAGTGGTTAAGAGGATTTCGAGGTATCTAGCCAAAACTCAAAACTTTAGACTATGGTACCCCAAGTTAAGGGACTTTACTCTTACTGCCTATAGTGATGCTGATTATGTAGGGTGCTTGATAGATACAAAATGCATAAGTGGCACTTGCTTCTTCTTAGGTTTGTGATTGATTTCTTGGTTCTCTAAGAAACAAGGCATTGCGTCTCTTTCAACTATCGAGGTTGAATACATTTCTGCTGGAAGTTATTGTGTCCATGTCTTATGGATGAAGCAAATGCTCTAACATTTTAACATTCATTTGGATGCTTCTCCTATCTTTCATGACAATACTAGCACAATTAATCTATCTTACAATCTTATAATCCATAGTAGGATGAAACATATAGAGGTCTATCATTAATTTCTTCATGACCACATTGCCGAGAAGGATATCTATATCATGCATGTGGATACAGAGAATCATCTTGTAGACATTTTTACAGAACCTCTAGCTAGAGAGAAATTTACATTCATTATATCAAGACTTCTCATAACTGTTCTTGATTATATACACATGCAATCTAACTAGATGCATTAATACTTATATGTTTCATGCTTATAATTGATCATGTTTTCCTTCAAAGTGATAAATATGCCATATTTTCATGCCTTGTTTCACTTATTTTTGGGTATTTTTTGCAAAGGATGTTTTATTACAAAATCATACCATATGATGAGTGAAATGTGCCTCAATATGTTTAAAATACATGGTAGGCTAGACAACTAAATTTATATAGCAAGCTAGAGGATTGGAATTAAATTTTCTATGTTTTGGATAGGTTGACCATTTAGTCGAGTTTAACCCGGTACAACTCGACCAATCCCTTGGATGAGAATTGAACTAATTTGCATGTTAGGTCGAGTTTTCCCAACACCAAACTGGACCGATAGTAGAACTAAACCCAAATTAAAAAGGGCATCGACTGACATTTCTCCCTCTCAACTAGAGAAAGTCGACCGATTGCCCATCTCTAGTGTTCTTCCTCGAACCCTTAGACCTAAACCATCCTCTCCCACACACTCCCAGTCTCCATTTGGCCTTCCCTTCCTTTTCCAACCATGGCCTAGGTCGTTTGGTGACCTTGGGCTTGTATTTTCCTTCTCCTTTGATGGCCATTTCTTCTATTTTCAACCTAGATGGCCTCCAACCGAAGCAAACGATCCACTCCAACTGTAGCTTTGTCGTTCTCATCAGCTACTCACCATATATCCTTTGATGTCACCTCTTTCATATCCACACAAGTTGTGAACAGGTACAAGGAACTCCCTCCTAGGACTAACTTTCCTTTCCAAGCTTTGTTTGAGCCTCATTTTGGTATGAGTGAGGTGATTAAAGAGGTATCTAGGGTATTCAAAGTACATCATCTGAGTTCTTTGTGTGTAGGGTATCATTCCTTTCTGGCACAAAGGTTTTCCATGAGTTTTACATCAATCAGGCGTGGAACTACACCACCTTTGAGCCACCACCCAATACCCAAGTCATCTTGAATTCAATGATCGTCGGTACCAAGATAACTATATCTGAGGATTCATTGAGTTGGGTATTGATGTCATTGCTTCATGGGTGGCTTCTTACCCTCAATATTATTACCTTTTGGACCCTGAAGACTTCTACAAGAGCTTTGACCCCATTCTTACCCTTCTTTATATCCATAAGTTCTTGAAGAAGCATGATGTCCCATACATCAAGAAGTCCAATTTACCCTCCTCTTCCCTTAGTATCAATACAAGACTGATTGCTTTAGTAGTCAATTGTAATATCCATCCCAAGTGGAATCAAATGGAGATTGTGAAGAATATTGCATCAATCATGTATTATTTATTGAATGATATTGGAGTTAAGTGGGCTCATTATATTCGACACCATATGACCTGCTTCGACTCTGGGAAGAAAACCACCAACACCAATCTCCCTAATCCTAACCTGATATGTGGTCTATTTTCTCACTATGGAAAGAAATCTCTCATTCATAACCTTGGCTACAAAATAAGCTGGAGAGGAGTTCCCATTAGCGAGACAACCATCAAGAAAACCTTTCTTACTACCTCTTCCTCTACACTAGGTGCCTTTACCTCCACCCAAGCCCCACCACCACCTCCACCGTGTCCATGGTTAAAATGTGTGTAAAGAGTTTGATATGGTCCTTATTTATTATAATATGTATGACATGTCTAGAGAGGCATCTTAGAGTATCATTGATTGATAGATTCATTGTAATTGGTCAAAAATGAAATATGTTGTATAATTGTGCAATAAAATATATTGTCTTGGTCAAATTTACATATCAGCTGAGATACACCATATTCTAACTATGTGTATCACCCCTCCAAGTAAATGCACTTCATTGAAGAGATCCTCATGTTTTTCATAATATGGCCACTTGTCTTGGAGGAACGTCACAAAATATGATAAACATAATGATAAGATAAATAAAACACATTGTGCTAATTGAAATTATAGTTTCATACAATTTTTTGAATGGAATACTTATCAGATAAATTATCTTAGTTTTTTTAAATAAAAATCGTAATACATGAACTCCATAGGAACTTCAATGCAAAAGGCATATCTATGAACTAGTTGTTGGATCTTCTAAGTTGTATCTGACACTCCACTAAGGGTAAGCTTCTTGGTTTTTTTAGAGACGTATGATCTCGTCTAAGATCCACTATTATTTTCTCCTGTGGACATCACTTCCCTAGGCATATATAAAATAAAAATCACATTAGAGCATGCCATATTATTTATTATTATAGAAAAATAAGTAATAATTAGCAATGAGGAAAATGTGGAAGTAATTTAACAACATTCCTATGTTAGGTCGTCCTCATACCTGGGATAGGTGGGTCATCTACAAGTGATGGATTTTGAATATACAAATTCATGTAAGATCAAATATCATGCAATGTCATGATTACGTATGGATACCCTCTCTATTTTAGTTTTCTTACTGACATGTCTTCTAAAGGAACCCCTTCACCTCAAATATGTTATTGTGCATGTGAAGGGACTGTTTTGCATTTTTATGATACATAAATATATTTCCTAAAAAGATACGAATTAAAGTTAGAACCATTTTATTATCACATTTTGATGAAATTTGTTAATAGTATGTAGTTACAACAACAATTTTTTGATCTAGTCATAAAATATGAATGAAATTATAAAACACTGATATCACCTTAGCATATAGATCGATAATGGTTCAATTTTTGTTTTGTTTGTTGAAAAATATGAGGATATGGTTTTTACATTAATCTCACATTTATCCTTCTACACCTTAATATACATATGAGCCGTCGATGTAAGCCCAAAATTCAAGTTATTTACACCAGTGTCCCACAAGTGTCTTTGCAAAGTTCTCATATTTGTTGTTCGTGGTGAAGACCAGGAGCTCCATAGTCACCGTCCAAGGGAAACTAGTTCACAGTTGTATTGAAGTGAGTTGTTGTTGTTGAGCTTGCTCCAAAACCAGATATAACTCTCTAAACTATCCTTCCAATTTCATATTAGTTGATGCGATCTTACTATTATGGGAATACGAATAGATTAATTTTTCCAACTGCTATACTTTGTGCCTATATTTCCCAATTGTTGCATCTTGATAACATTAATTCCTTGGAAAGGCAGTTTCTTGATCTTGAGCTCCAATACAATGGAGTTGAAGTAGAGAATGGTAGCTACCTTAAGGACATCAATAGTCTTAAGGAAGGAAACCAAGCCTGAGTAGATGAGCTTGTCTTACTTAGAACTAAAATTGATGATCTTAGACTTGTGTGTGATTCTATTAAGCATTAGAATAGAATTTATCTTGATGAGCTTGTTATTCTTAGAACTAAAAATGCTATATTTCTTGCTCAAATAAATTATCTTTCTTCTAGACCCTTGTTTCCAAGTAATAAAGTCGCTAGACCTACTTTAGAAAAAGATTCTTATCTTACTAAAGCCATTTTTTTAGAGGATGACTTACTTCATGCACGAGATGATCTTGCTAGATAATCTTCTATTGTCATGCTCTTAGTGATGATAATCACAAACTAAGAGTTTCCTTATAGAAATTCCTAAAAGGGAAGAAATCCCTCAATGAAGTCCTAGATAACTCTACCAAATAAGGGTAGTAGTGGTTTGGGATATGATGGGGGAGATCCAAAGAGAAAGAGCAAGAGTAAGGGTAAGAAAAAGAGTAAGGAACCTCCTTTCTTCCACTGAGAGTCTTCTAACTCTAAGAACCCTATGGTTTGTGTGCATTGCAAGGGTGATGACCATTACTCTACATATTGTCCTTATAGAGAGAAGGGGACCAACCCAAAGATGAAATGGGTCCCCAATCTAACACAAGATCCCAAAGTTTGATTTGGGAACCAACATCTTCCTTTCTTGTAGGTAAAAGGAAAATGGATTGTTGATAGTTGTTTCCCAAAGCACATAACAGGTAAAATCAGCCACATTAACAAGTTTACAAAGAAGAAAGGAGGATCGGTAACCTTTGGTGAAAACAAAAAAGGTAAAGTGATATGTGAGAGTGATGTAGGTGATTCACTTTGAATCAATAATGTTCTTATTGTGGATGCCCTACATCACATTTAATAAGTGTTAGTCAATTATGTGATAATGGCTATCTTGTTCTTTTTAGCTCACTAGAATGCTTGCTTCTAGATTCCCTCTGCTACAATGTTATATATAAGGGAACTAGAAATGGTAATCTCTATGTTATAGTGCTTGACTCTATTTAGCCTATTTCTGGTAGATGCGATGTATTCAATTTAAATGATATTTCTTTATGGCACCGTAGGTTGGTTCATGTAAATATGCATCGGTTGAAAAAGTTGAGCAAAACATAATTGGTAAAGGGACTTCCTAGACTAGACTTCGAAAAGGATGAGGAACGCCGACCTAGTACCTAAGGAAAGCAAACCAAGTCCTCCTTCAAATCCAAAGGAGTCCTTAGTAACAAAATAGCTCTTGAACTTCTTCACATTGATCTATTTGGACCTATGCATAAGCAGTCACTTCGTGGTAGCAAGTAGAGTGTGGTGATTGTCGATGACTTTTCATGCTATACTTGGATTTTCTTCTCATTTAAAAGATTGACACTCTCGATGTTTTCTCAACTTTTTGCAAACGAGTTGAAAATGAACCTTCTTTCCTGATCATCTCTATCTATAGTGATCATGGGGGAGAATTTGAAAATGATCTATTTGAACGGTTTTGTGGGGAATCTGGGTATGCACGTAACTTTTCTTCACCTCAAACACCTAAAAAAATGGGGTTGTAGAGAGGAATAATAGGTCTCTACAAGAAATTGCTAGGACTATGCTTCTAGAGTATGATACTTCAAAGAAGTTTTTGGTTGAATCTATTGGCACTTCATGTTTTGTGCAAAATTGGGTTTCACTCATCATTTGTTGAAGAACACCCCCTATGATTTATGACATGGTAGAAATCCTATCATCGATTACCTTCATGTTTTTGGTTGTCATTGTTTTGTTTTGAACACCACAGATTCCCTTGACAAGTTTGATCTGAAATTTTGAAAGGCTTTTTTTCTTGGCTATATAACAACTAGCAAGGGTTATAGAGTATTTAACATTGATTTATTTAAAGTTGAAGAATATGTTAATGTTAAATTTGTTGAGACTAACCCCTCTATTTCCAAGAATATTGTTAATGATGAAGTTGTAGATGAGGTGATCCCTCACATGAAAGAGCTCAACATTGTTGATAAAGGAAAAGAGGTGATAGTTGATGAAGATGAGAAAGAAGAAGAAAAGAAGGACCTAACTCCTAGTTTTGCAAAGCATAATCCAAAAGATCTCATTGTAGGTAATCCTTGTGAAATGGTGAAGATGAAAGTTGCCTACAATAAAGAACAAGCTGACAACACATTCATCTCAAAAATTGTGCAAAGAATATGAAAGAATCTCTTGGGAATAATGAGTGGATCCTAACCATGCAAGAAAAGTTAGACCATTTTGAAAAGAACAAAGTATGGACCTTAGTGCCAAGCTTAAGTGATAGTAATATCACTAGCACCAAGTGGGTCTACCACAACAAGCTCGACAAAAGTGACAAAGTGGTAAGGAACAAATCCAAGTTGGTTGCTCAAGGCTACAATCAATATGAAGGTATTGAATTTGATAAAACATATGCTCCTATTGCTAGGCTTGAGTCTATTAGAATGTTACTTGACTTTCCTAGATATAAGAATTTCTTGATTTATCAAATGGATGTAAAAAGTGCATTTTTGAATGGTACTATTGAGGAGGAAGTTTATGTTTCTCAACCTACCATCTATGAACATAAAAAATTGCCTAACTATGTTTACTTGTTACAAAAAGGTCTCTATGGACTCAAACAAGAACCTCTATCTTGGTATGAGAAACTAAAAAACTTTTTGCTAGACAATGGCTACATCATGGGCAAAGTCAATTCCACCTTATTCCTAAAACACACTTCTAGCAACTTTTTGATTATTCAAATTTATGTTGATGATATCATTTTTAGCGGGACTGATCTTGATCTTTGTGAGTTTGGTTCTCTTATGTAGAGTGAGTTTGAGATGAGCATGATGGGGAATCTTACTTCTTCCTCGACTTCCAAATAAAGCAAATAAAGGATGGTAACTTAATCAACCAATGCAAGTACACAAGTTAACTTCTTAAGCGCTTTGGAATGGAGAACACCAAGTCGATGGACACCCCCATGTCTAACACCTCCAAGATGGACAAAGATGAAGAAGGTGAGAAAGTAGATGAGAAGCTATATAGAGTTATGATTAGAAGTTTACTTTATTTAACTTCCTCTAGACCTGACATAATGTTTAGTGTTGGCTTTTGTGCTCACTTTCAATTAAGGACTAGAAATTCACACCTCAAAGCAGTTAAGAAGATTTTAAGGTATCTAGCCACAAATCAAAACTTTGGACTTTAGTACTCCAAGTCAAAGGACTTTACTCTTACAGCCTATAGTGTTGTTGATTATGTAGGGTGCTTGATAGATCAAAGTGCATAAGTGGCACTTGCTTCTTCCTATGGTCATGCTTGATTTCTTAGTTCTCTAAGAAATAAGGCACTATGGCTCTTTCAACTACCGAGGTTGAATACATTACCGCTGGAAGTTGTTGTGCCCATGTCCTATGGATGAAACAAATGCTTCAAGAATTTAACATTCATTTGGATGCTTTTCCTATCTACAGTGACAATACTAGTGCAATTAATATGTGTTACATTCCTATATTTCATAGTAGGAAAAAGCATATGAAGGTTTGTCATTACTTTCTTCGTGATTACATTGCCAAGAAGGACATCTATATCACACATGTCGGCATAGAGAATTAGCTTGCAAACATTTTTACAAAACCTCTAGCTAGAGAGAAATTTACATTTATTAGATCAAGACTGGTCATAAGAGCTCTTGATGATATAGACATGCAATCTAGCTGGATGTTATGATACCTATATGTATTCTGCTTATAATTGATCGTGTATTACTTGAAAATGATATATTTGTCATGTTTTCATGCCTTATTTCACTTGTTTTTGGGTATTTTTTGCAAAGGATTTTTATTGCAAAATAGTACCCTAGGATGAGTAAAATGTACCTCAATATGTTTAAAATACATGGTATTCTAGAAAACTAGATTTATATAGCAACCAAGAGGCTTGGAATTGATTTTTCTATGTTTTTGACAGGTTGACCATTCAGTCGAGTTTAACTTGGTACAACTCGACCAATCCCATGGCCGGGGATTGAACAAGTTTGCACATTTGGTCGAGTTTTCCCAACATAGAAATCGACCAATACAAGAACTGGACCCAATTAAAAAGCGAATCAACCGACATTTCTCCCTCTCAATTAGAGAAAGCCAACCGATTGCCCACCACCAACATTCTTCATCAAACCCTAAACCTAAACCATCCTCTCACACAAATTCCTAGCCTCTATTTGGCCTTCCCTTCCTCTCCCAACCATGACCTAGGTGGTTTGGTGACCTTGGGCTTGCATTTTCCTATTCTTTTGGTGGTCATTTCTTCTCTTTTCGACCTAGATGTCCTCCAATCGAAGGAAACAATCTGCCCCATTTGAAGCTTCGTCATCCTCATCAACTACTCTGCATATCTCCTTGAATGGAACCTCTATCATCTCTACACAAGTTGTGAATATGTAGGTACAAGGAACTCCTTCCTAGGACTACCTTTCCTTTTTGAGCTTTGTTTGAACCTCATTTATCTACGAGTGAGGTGATTAAAGAGGTATCTAGGGTGTTCAAAGTACATCATCTGAGTGCTTTGTGTGTAGGCCACCCTTGCTTTGCTAATGCCATGTCGAGCACAAAGAATATCCATGAGTTTTACACCAATCTGACACTGAACTACACCACCTTTGTGCCACCACCTTATACCCAAGTCATCTTGAATTTAAGGATCTCTGGTACCAAGATAACTATATCTGAGGATTCATTTAATACCTATTTCCCAGGTACTAACGTCATTGCTTCATGACCTATTTCCCAGGTACTAACGTCATTGCTTCATGGTTGGGTTCTTACCCTCAATATTGTGACCCTTTTGGACCCTGAACACTTCTACAAGATCTTTGACCATGTGCTTACCCTTCCTAATATCCATAAGTTCTTGAAGAAGCATGGTGTCCCATACATGAAGAAGCCCACCTTACCCTCCTCTTCCCTTAATATCAAGATAAGACTGATTGCTTCAGAAGTCAACTACAACATCCATCCCAAGCAGTTGCAGATGGGATTGTAGAGAATATTGTAACAATCATGTATTGTCTATTGAATGATATTGGAGTTAAGTGGGATCATTATATTCTACATCATATGACCTACTTCAAATCTAAGAAGAAAACCACTGACACCCATCTCCCTTATCCTAACTTGATCTGTGGTGTGTTTTCTCACCATGCAAAGAAATCTCTCATTCATGACCTTGGATACAAATCAAGATGGAGATGAGTTTGCATTAGTGAGACAACCATCAAGAAAACCTTTCTTCCTACCTCTTCCTCCACTCCAAGTGCCTCTGCCTCAACCCAGGCCCCTCCACCACCTCCACCATGTCCATGGTTAAAGTGTGTGTAAAGATGTCTATATGGTCCTTATTTATTAGAAAATGTAGGACATGACTAGAGAGGCATCTTGGAGTATCATTGATTGATAGATTCATTGTAATAGTTTAAAAATGAAATATGTTGTATAATACTACAATAAAATAGATTATCTTGGTCAAATTTACACATCAGTTAAGATATACTATATTCTAACTATGTGTATCACCCCTCCAAGTAAATGCACATCATTGAAGAGATCCTCATGTTTTTCATAATATGGTCACTTATCTTGGAGGAACGTCATATGATATACATAATGACAAGATAAATAAAACACCTTGTACTAATTGAAATTATAGTTTCATATTTTTTTTTATATTTAATTCCATGTATTGATACTGACTGATGCAAACCACAAAAAGTCCAGGGAAAACATAGGCAAACCATATCCAGAAGAAAATAAAGAGTTCCTACTTAGGTACATATCAACAAAATGGGGGAATCATTCACCAGAGGTGTATCCCTAGGGGAGAGGGTTTTAGGATTAATTACATATAATGTTCATCTAAATTAATCATCCTCTAAACTATCCATCATCCATGAGTGGGTTGCACCCATATACTCTGTTGATATGGAGAGGTTGTCAAAAATAATTTTGTTTCTGGTAGTCCATATAACCCATATGATGGCCACCATCAAGATGTCATGTTTAGAGTATTTATCAGTTCTGCTTCTAGTGTGTTCTATTATGTGCATAGTATTGATGTAGGTGTCTGCTAGAATTTTGGTGTCAGCGGTTTATTGTGTCCATATCCTTCTCGATGTGTGACATCCATAGAGAAGATGATGGGTTGTTTCCTCATTGTTTTTTCAAAGAGAGCATGTAGATGTCCCCCAAAAATACATGTGTCTCATCCTCAAGTTTGTGGGTAGTTTATCGTGATAGATGAGCCAGATCAGATTTTGTAGTTTGGGTGGGCATTTGATTTTCCAAATCTTATGGTACAACCTTGCTTTGCCTCTATATGTATAGTGCTTATATGCTAGTTTGGTCATGTATTTGGGACCCCAAACCCATTCGGTGTGTATGTTGATGTTATTTTCCTATTGGTTCATTATGTCTAAATATGTGTTTGGGTCCGTCCATTATCTAAGGCAATGTTATAGGTTGTTGTCTCTATTGGATCCCAACTTGATTAGTGCAAGGTAGTTATTGCAGTTGATAAGCGTGTTGAGTATGTTTCTATCTAGGAGTTGAAGGTTTATAAGCTTCTGCCCATGCCACCATGGATCATGCCAGAATTTGGTATTATTCCATAAGTGAGGTGGTATCCTTATGGTGTTTGAAATGATGTGAATTGTGTTGTCTAAGTATTTCCATAGTGGTGATGTTGTCCTGTTAGTTTATAAGGACCACGGTTCTTGTTGCAGGAGGTATTTGTCTATGAATATGTTAGTCATAGTTGTTTTCTTTGCTACTTATAGATGTTGTAATCTTGTGTATGAGGTTGAGACTATGTATTTTAATGTTGATGATGCCCCATCCTCCCTCCTCCTTACAGAAGCATATATTTCCCATTTGGACATATGTAGTATCTTGCCTTTGTGTTCCCATAGGAACTTCCTATGAATTATATCAATGTTTTGAGCAACGTGGTTGGGAGTGGGATGCATGAGATAGTATATGATGATGGGTGTGAGGGATGCATTGATAAGAGCTATGCGTCCAACTATAGATAGGAAATTGTTTTCCCATGCGCTAACATGGTTGTTTAGTTTGTTTATTATCGGGTTCCATGCAGTGCCTGCTAGTCGAGTTGGGGTGAGTTGGAGTCCAAGGTATGTAAATGGGAAGGTTTCATGTTGACATCCCAACATACATGTGCATCTATCCCTCTCAGTTGAGTCCACATAGTCACATAAGATGGTGGATTTAGTTAAGTTGGTTTTGAATCCAGATAATTTGGTGCATATTGCTAGAATCCTGATCAAATTAATGTCATTAGAGTAATTTGGTTTGATTATGTTGATGGTGTCGTCTTCCTACTGTATCACATTGTGTGTGCATCCCTTGGCCTTGTTGATGTACCCAACATCTGTGGCATTCTGTATGAGTCAGTTTAGGACTGCCATAATGATGGTGAATAAGTAGGGTGATAGTGGGTCACCTTGTCAAAATCCATTGGTGTTCCTAAAGTAGCCTTGTGGGGACCCATTTATGAGGGTCACAAAGGTGCTAGAGTTGATGCATGATCATATCCAAGAGCACTATTGAGTAGTGAAATTGAGTTTTTGCATACATTTAATAAGGAATTCCCAATTCACATTGTCAAAGGCCTTCCCAAAGTCCAGTTTAAAGATGAGAGGGGCATAAATTCTTATTTTTTTTACTTGCCTCATATTCTTGACCCTCTTAGAATAGAGAATCTTTATTATTTCTTGCTTTAGTTTATAATTGTCCCTACTCTTTATTTGAAACATACATTTTCTCTCCTCTTACTGGGTGATCCCAACCACCCAAGTTAGGATCAGAGTGTGCAATAGGAGCATGATGAACCAACCTATGACTAGGAAAAAGGAGTAAATCCTTCCATCATGGACTATAAGTTATTTATTTTTATTGGAGACATATTGTTGTAGTATAGCTTCCCTTTCTAGTTAGATCCTCTTGTTATATAAAGCATGTACACCCTTTTGGGAAAATTCATGTACTCTTTATTTAAATTGAATATAGTCAAATTTTAACTTTTTTTGCTATCCAGTTGGATTTTGTTTACCATTGTTTTTAGTAGAGAGGTGATTGATCTCACTTCTTTACAACATGGTATCAGAGCCAATGGTAGTCAGATCTTAACTATTTCAATTTGTCTCCTTAGTTAGAAAAACCTTACCTCATATAGTTTCCAATTAGTTTAAATGGCAACTCGACCGTGATCAAGAAGGGCATCACCTAGACCATGACCGAGGGGGGTGCTAAACCAACCTAACCACTACACTCTACCACATGCCAATGATTCTCTTCGACACATTCAATGATTCAAGAAAGCTCGATCACACCACAATGTGCCCTAGATGCTGCCTCCGACCACCCACGACACATATCCTCCTTTCAACCAGATGAGTAGGACACATGGTTTACGCATTAAGATGGACAAAGAGACCTTCCAGAAACTGAAGATGACCATCATTGATGATCTCCAAGCTTCACTGAGCCCTACTCTCATTCGACCCAATGCCACGCATAAATCATGAAGTGGTGCTATCCCATACATCTATACTCTACACACTTGAGTCACAAAAAAGGAAGAACTTCTTTGCCATCAAAGACATAGGTATGCCTCATCATCTACCCTCTTCTTTTGATACTGCATCATCTCTAGATGGTATACATAATAACAAGCATATTAACCCCAACACTTCTAGCCCTTTATCACACTTTGATATTGTCACTAACAATATCAACCTTCTTGCATTATGGGACCGCACTAGTGAATTCAAAATTTTGTGTCACAACATTGACATTAGTTTCCCTCTACCAAAGGATGGGGTGACATTCCTTGCTAACCTCATCATCTAAAATTACTGGACTGACACATGTACTAACTATCAACACATATGTTGAATCATCCTATTTTCAACCCGAGAACTATGAGCACTCTTTTTTTTACTACACATCATGAACCTTTAACTTGGAACATATGCGGTGTGGCAACACCCAATAGAAGAAGAACCATTAGAAACACCATTTACCAACATCACGTTGACATCATCACCATTTAAAAACCACCATCAATGTTTTCCAACTTAAGTAGATGAGAGGTCGACACATTAACAAATGGATCCAACACCCTCCATCTGGTTATAGTGGTGACATTCATTTAGGATGAAATGACCTCACATATCACTCCACCCGGTCCACCATACTCAGTCATAGCATCATGGTTCTATTTTATCATACTACCACCAACCAGTCATGGATGTTCACAGGAGTATATGGTCCCTGTGGACCTTATAAAGCACCTTCATTAGTGAAATGAATTCATTGGTAGAACAACACAGGGATACTCCATGGATCATTGGTGGAGATTTCAACATGATCACATGTCCTGAGGAAAGATCTTATGCTCTATCACTTGGTCTTCCTATGTTACCTCATCACACCACTCTTTTCAATTCGTTCATCACCACACATAACCTCCATGACCTTCACACTAGCAACGACCATTGGACATGGCACAAAGGTTTGTCTCAAGCCAGACTAGACCATTTTTATGCAATGATCTATACACACAACAACACCCGGGGGCACACACATCTCTCTCTGCATCCAGCCTATCGGATCACCTTACAGTTCTTATACAAACTCATCTCCCTCTATGGGGTCATAAACCATTTCACTTTGAACGTTTTTGGACTCACCACCCAGATTTCACCCCTATGATCAGAAATACATGGAACACATCCAACAATCCACAGATAGCTCAAGTTTTGACATACACCACAATCTCAAGTTACTCATGCCTATCCTCAAGAGATGGAACTAAACACAATTTGGATCCATCCCTAAGATCATCAAAAGAAAGGAATAAACAACTCCTCTCCACCTTACATCAATCAACAAATGCATACATGTCACTTACCCAAGAGATCAACACTCTCAAAGCCCACAAAGAGATCATATGGAAATAATGAGCCAAAATCAAGTGGTTGAAGGAGGGGGATAGGCACACAAAATTCTTCCACTCAACCTAAAATACTAAGTGTAATTTCCTACTGATCACTAACATCAATGGTATTGATACTTCCGCTCAACCCATACAAAACCTAACCAATCACATCACCTAGTTTTTCTATAGTTTGATCAACAACGGAAATACCCTACATCTATAGATCATGATTGATTGGGATAGAATCTTCACACATAAGATTCCAAATATTAACAATATCCTTGATCCCTTCCTAGATAGTGAAATCTAAGGTGCTAAGGAATTGTTAGGGTTGGACAAATCACCAGGGCCAGATGGATATGACATGTCCTTCTATCGAGCAGCCTGGCCCATCATCAAAGAGGATTTCACCAAGCTACTTATGCAAATCCATCAACTGGCATAACATCAAACATCTCCACATGCCCATTAACTACACCCATATAGCCTTCATCCCTAAAACTGATCATCCAAACTTCATCTGAGACTACATGCCCATCATCCTCATCCATTCTACTTGCGAGATCATTGCCATGATACTCAATAGTTGCGTGAAACCACTCCTCAACAACATCATTGACATTCAACAATGTGCTTTCTTTCCACATAGGGATATACAAGATGCATTCATCACGGTACATGAGACCATACACACATGCCACACACTTCACAAACCATCTCGCATCTTTAAAATGGACTTTGAGAAGGCCTTTGACAATGTGAATTGGGAATTCCTTATTAAATGTATGCTCAAACTCAATTTCCCTACCCAATGATGCTCTTGGATACGATATTGCATCGACTCTAGAACCTTTGCGACCCTCATAAATGGGTCCCCACAAGGCTACTTCAGGAACACCAATGGACTTCGACAAGGTGACCCACTATCACCCTACTTATTCATCATCATCACGGTAGTCCTAAACTCACACATACAGAATGCCACAGATGTTTGGTACATCAACAAGCCCAGTGGATGCACACACAATGTGATATAGTATGTGGATGACACCATCAACATAATCAAACCAAATGACTCTAATGACATTAATCTGATCAGTATTCTAGAAATATGCACCAAATTATCCAGACTCAAAATCAAATTCGCTAAATCCACCATCTTATGTGACTATGTGGACTCAACTGAGAGGGATAGATGCACATGTATGTTGGGACGTCAACATGAAGCCTTCCCATTCACATACCTTGGACTTCTACTCACCCCAACACGACTAGCAAGCACTGCATGGAACCTAATAATAAACAAACTAAACAACCATGTCAGTGCATGGGAAAACAATTTCCTATCTATAGTTGGACGCATAGATCTTATCAATGCATCCCTCACACCCATCATCATATACTATCTCATGCATCCCACTCCCAGCCACGGTTCTAAAAACCATTGATATAATATGTAGGAAGTTCCTATGGGAACACAAACGCAAGATATTGCATCTTTCCAAATGGGAAAATATATGCTTCCCTGAGGAGGGTGGATGGGAAATCATCAACATCAAAATCCACAGTCTCAGCCTCATACACAAGATTACAACATCTATAAGTAGCAAAGAAAACAAACTATGGACATACAAATACCTCCTACAACAAGAACCATGGTCGTTATAAACTAACAGGACAACATCACCACTATGGAAATACTTAGCCAACACAATTCACAGCATTTCAAACACCATCAGGATACCACCTCACTTATGGAATAACACCAAATTCTGGCATGATCCATGGTGGCATGGGCAGAAGCTTATTAACCTTCAACTCCCAAATAGAAACATACCCAACACGCTTATCAACTATAATAACTACCTTGCACTAACAAAGTTGGGATCCAATAGAGACAAAAACCTAAAACATTGCCTTGATAATGGACAAACCCAAACACATATTTAGACATAATGAACCAATAGGAAAATAACATCAATAGATACACTGAATGGGTTTGGGGTCTAAAATACATGACCAAACTAGCATATAAGAATTATACACATAGAGGCAAAATAAGGCCATACCATAAGATCTGGAAAATCAAATGCCCACCCAAACAACAAAATCTGATCTGGCTCATCTGTCACAATAAATTACCCACAGACTTGATGATAAGACACATGAATTTTTAGGTGGGCATCTACATGCTCTCTTTGCAAAACAACAAGGAAACAACCCATCATATACTCTATGGATTTCACACATCGAGAAGGATATGGACACAATACACCACTGACACTGCAATTCAAGCAGACACCTACATCAATACTATACACATAATACAACACACTAGAAGTAGAACTGATAAATACTCTAAACATGACATATTGATGGTGGCCATCATATGGGTTATATGGACTACCAAAAAT
Source organism: Alisma plantago-aquatica (assembly GCA_963693085.1). Classification (NCBI taxonomy): domain Eukaryota; kingdom Viridiplantae; phylum Streptophyta; class Magnoliopsida; order Alismatales; family Alismataceae; genus Alisma; species Alisma plantago-aquatica. The sequence goes on from OY856410.1 coordinate 887,634,176, forward strand.
CAAAATTATTTTCAACAACCTCTCCATATCCACACAGTATATGGGTGAAACCCACTCATGGATGATGGATTTTTTGGAGGATGATTAATATAGATGAAAATTATATGTAATTAATCTTAAAACCCTCTCCCCTAGGGATACACCTCTGGTGAATAATTCCCCCAATTTTTTTGATATGTACCTAAGTAGGAACTCTTCATTTTCTGTTGGATATGGTTTACCTATGTTTTCCATAGACTTTTTGTGGTTTGCATCTATCAGTATCAATACAAGGAACTAAATATAAAAAAAATGAAACTGTAATTTCAATTAGTACAAGGTGTTTTATTTATCTTGTCATTATGTATATCATATTTTTTGACGTTCCTCCAAGACAAGTGACCATATTATGAAAAACATGAGGATCTCTTCAATGACGTGCATTTACTTGGAGTGGTGATACACATAGTTAGAATATAGTGTATCTTAGCTGATGTGTAAATTTGACCAAGATAATCTATTTTATTACAATATTATACAACATATTTCATTTTCAAACAATTACAATGAATCTATCAATCAGTGATACTCCAAGATGCCTCTCTAGTCATGTCATATATTTTCTAATAAATAAGGACCTCTACAATGATCATTCTTATCTTGACTTTAAGGGAAGAGGAGGGTAAGGTGGACTTCTTCCTATATTGGACACCATGCTTCTTCAAGAACTTATGGATATCGGGAAGGGTAAGCACTGTTGGGTTTTAGGTGAGGGAGAAGGAAGTGGAATCAAAAAAATTTCTGTCACCACAAAAAAATAACCACGGATTGCATCAATGACTATGAAATAGCAAGGATGGTTTTGGTGAGGTGTGCTTGGTCCTGAGGTTTTCTGAGCGACAATACCTCATAGCTAGTGCAGTCTTCAACCACCTAGTCTTCGACGGTGTCTGTTCAGCTCCTAGTCCTGACCTCAACTATAGTTGACTGTCATCCTCCTGAGTGGTAGAAGTCTCTCGCCTCTATAGATAGTCCACATAGACTATCAGAAACTCTAGTCATCTTGTCCCACATGACACTAGAAGGAGTCATCCTCTTCTATCAGCGTACTAGTTACCGACACACTCTCCTACAATCAGTTGTCATCCTTTGGTTGTCTTTCCCTCGTTGTGCCTCCCTAGTCGGGTAGCACTTGCTTGGGCTCTCTCGGTTACCACAACTAGAGAGGACAACAACTTTATAGAGCAACTGATATTCTGAGTTGTGCTACCTGAGAAGCCCCCAGTACCCCTCTATATATAGTATGGGAAAGGGTAAGGTTCTCAACCACGAGCAATGCGGGACTAAAGTGGGAGTAGAAGGGTCAGAAATTTCCATTAACTGGTTGCATTGTGGGAGCCAAACCGGCCATTTCACAAATGAACTGGTCAGTTGGGAGTGTGATCCGGTCAGTTCACTTAGTGAACTGGTAGGTTTGCTTCCCAGACTTTCCTCCAATTGACTTTCCTCTTTCATTTCCAATTAGTACTAAGATCAATTCTAGTCCCAACCGAATTGTACAAGTGAAACGAAAAACTTTTCTCACAAATCTAGACAACCCAACCTTTCTCATTTGGTCTAGTCGATTTGATCAGTTCACCAAGTGAACTGGTCATCTCACTGACCATGAACTGATTGATTTACCCAGTGAACCAGTCATTTGGTGGTCCAAATTGTACAGAACATAGTCAATGCAGTTCTCAATCAATCCAACACTTAAATCAGTTGGTTCAACACTTGAACTTGATGATTCTAAGTCAAATCAATTGATTGAATGTTTGATTGAGTATCTAAACAACTTTAGTAATCAATCCAAACATTATTCATGGATAAAATCCTCTTCTAGGTTAATCCTTTGTGTGTGACCCTATAGGTCCCATTTCACGTTGGCAGTGAATGTCCATAACTAGCTTATGACATCACAAGCAAAGAGTGATGCCTAATTGCACATCAGTGCTCCCCAAGTGAAAAGGAAAGTTGGAGAACAACTTTCAATCCTACAGTCTGTGATTGGTGTTCCAGTGAATGTATAATTCCTTTGTCTCTAACATCTTGAATGAATTCAAGGTATGGAACTGTCATACTTTCAACATTCATTCATGTTCCTTGATCCAAAGCATACTGTATGAGATATGTGTGCCATCAATATCACATATTGACTCACACGTGCATGTGCATGCCTTTCCTAGTCTCACTTATCAAGTGGCCATGGACATCATACTCCCTTAGGAGGGACAAATCCCATATCTATCACTCGCAGTCAAAACTCGTGTAAAAGTCACCCAATCATCACCTTTATAACAATCCATATTTTAGGACCACATTTGATTATGTAAAAGTGTACATAACGACATGTGATAAGTGTAGTCATTTCAGGTCTAAGAATCACAATCACCATCATCACTATGAGAGCTAACTGTGACTACCATGACATGGTTCCATGTGTCACTCTCACAGTGGGTCTGTCTGATTCATTATTCTCTAACATGCATCTATGTGCTTGGTTTGATATCACATATCATGACTAATGAGACTCTGTCATCAACCAACACACACTCTAGTCTTGTTGTGTCATTGTTATCTATCAACCTTCCTCAATGACATCTGACTAGGGACAAAACAAAAATGTACAAACTCTTAGAATCTGTATGATCTCATTCTTTAGGTCGTCAACCCAAAGACATACGTTATTGAGTACTATCATTCTCTAGACATTCATTCTGTTCTATCATTATCTCATAACTGATTGAACCAGAATAAATTGGCAGCTTGCCTTTGATATTTATCAAATCATTCATAATGTATCCCAATCCAAACATCATATGATAGGCTCTTAGGGCATACATACCAAAAGACTCCCACTTGCACTATGAGCCAATCACGTTTGAATCATATTCTTAGTGTTCTACAAACATGTCCCGCATGTTTTTGCTACTCCAGTGCTAACGTAGTGAGTTAGAAACAGTTTTCTTTAGTGTGTATATTGCATGTTTCACATCTCTTCACTGTACGACATATCGTGTGAGATGGAGTTGTCGTAATATGCGATCTGATATTCCTTGCCTAATACTTAGCTCCTTTGTTTGACTCAGTATTACTACTTGTCATCAATGGTTGGAATATCTATAGGTTCATCTCTATGAACTTCTAGATCCATATAGTACCCTCTACTATTCATAACACAAGGATACTCGACATTCCCTTTTAGAATTAAACGTCTTTTAAATTGGAATGTTTCCATTTATCAACTCATATTCACTTTTATATTTTATATTTTGCGATCATTTTCTATCATTTCAAAAGCTTGCATCTGTATAACTCTTTACACCCAACTCTTCCTTATATTACCATAGAACTAGTACTTCATAAGTACTAAACAAGTTCTTCATGGTATTCTAGTGACCCTCACTGGAAGTAGATAGACATCCACTCATCACACGAGTTAATAGGATGAACATATCATAGTGTCATGTCCAAAACATACAAGATGATGAATGCATATTTCCTTGTCATGTCTAATACATACAAGATAATGGTATGATTACATACATGATAGATCCATATCTATCTTTGTGTTCCTATTCTTTGTAAGAATTTGGGACACTTGGAATTTGATATATTAACTCCATGTAACATGGACAAGTTTTCTCCCACCGAATTTATGCATATGAAAACCTTCAATATAGATTGCCAATGTATGCTCTCTCTTTACCAGGTCAAGAGTTTTTCGAGAACTATCTCTATAGATCTCTATTCCTATCACATAGGACATTTCTCTATCTTCTCTTAAAGAAGGTATTTCCACACCAGTTTCCATTTTAGAACATTTCATTCCTCACCATCATGTGGAATGTGAATACACTCCCAGTAAATCTTTGTAATCATTGATCCCTTCTTTATTTAGACAGATCAGTCAAACCTTTTGACTATATAATCAAAGTAAAGACTTCCAGTTCTGAGTTGTTTGTATTTAACAAATCATATTGATTAATCCATTGTAACTTATAGACTGCATTTACATTATTGGATTCATAAAACCCTTCAGGTTGTGTCACGTACACAACCATATTTTATTCCTACCAAGAATGCAATTTTAATATCCATATGCCAAATTCCATAGTCTTTCAAGTTCCAACATCAAGCATGATCCTTTCTCTAAATGTCATCGATGTCATTCTTAATTCTTAAAACCCAATTGCACTTATGGGTTTTATCCCAATCAAGTGTTACCATAAGGTCATACCTTAATTGGTTCACATGGAAGTCGATCATTTTGGATCTTATGGCCTCAAGCCATGACTCAAAATTTGGTCCCTCAACATCAACTAGATCATTGGCTCATCACATGACCAATTCATCACCTAGATATATGAGGTGTATCTGTTACATAAGAAATTTGACAACCCACAACACTTGTGATTCTTAATCTCTTTTATTTAGTATAAAGCATGTTCTTTAGAAGAATTCTCGAAGGTTAGTTATTTGATGATCATGATCTAACTCTTTAGAGTATCATTCCTTCTTTGATTTAGACATCGTTATGCATTAATCATGAGTTCTCTATGATACATTATCATAATTACTCACAAAGTCCTCAAACATTTGGTTTAAGTTTCCCATTCAGTGATCTCATCAAAGAATTAATATTTTTACCAAGTTTGTACTTCATTTATGATATTCTTGAACACTTCAAGTTATTCATATTGATGTTTCAATAAACACCTTTGGAAGCATTTGCATTTCTTCCAATAGGCATGTAAATACATCAATATGTATTATACCTAATCGAATAGCCATTCTCCTACTACATCTAGAGAAGATTGACTTGTCAGGAATTTCCATGAACTGGTTGCATTGCGGGAGCCAAACCGGTCATTTCACAAATGAACCGGTCAGTTGGGAGTGTGAGCTGGTCGGTTCACTTAGTGAACTGGTCGGTTTGCTTCCCAGACTTGCCTCCAATTGACTTTCCTATTTCATTTCCAAGTAATACTAAGATCAATTCTTGTCCCAACCAAATTGTACAAGTGAAATGAAAAACTTTTCTCACAAATTTAGACAAGCCAACCTTTCTCATTTGGTCTAGTCGATTTGATCGGTTCACCAAGTGAACCGGTCATTTCACTAACCATGAGCTGATCGGTTTACCCAGTGAAACAATCATTTGGTGGTCCAGATTGTACTTAACATAGTCAATGCAGTTCTCAATCAATCCAACACTCAAATTAGTTGGTTCAACACTTGAACATGATGATTCTAAGTCAAATCAATTGATTGAATGTTTGATTGAGTACCTAAACAACTTTAGTAATCAATCCAAACATTATTCATGGATAAAATCTCTTCTAGTTAATCCTTTATGTGTGACCCTATAAGTCCCATTTCACATTGGAAGTGAATGTCCATAACTAGCTTATGACATCACAAGAAAAGAGCGGTGCCTAGTTGCACATCAGTGCTACCCAAGTGAAAAGGAAAGTTTGAGAACAACTTTCAATCCTACATTATGTGATTGGTGTTCCAGTGAATGTATAATTCCTTTATCTCTAATATTTTGAATGAATTCAAGGTATGAAACTGTCATACTTTCAATGTTCATTCATGTTCCTTGATCCAAAGCAGATTGTATGAGATATGTGTGCCATCAATATCACATATTGACTCACACGTTCATGTGCATGCCTTTCCCAGTCTCACTTATCAAGTGGCCATGGATATCATACTCCCTTAGGAGGGACAAATCCCATATCTATCACTCACAATCAAAACCCCATGTGTAAAAGTCACCCAATCATCACCTTTATAACAATCCATATTTTAGGACCACATTTGATGATGCCAAAGTGTACCTAACGACATGTGATAAGTATAGTGATTTCAGGTCTAAGAATCACAATCACCATCATCACTATGAGACTAACTGTGACTACCATGTCATGGTTCCATGTGTCACTCTCATAGTGGGTCTGTCTAATACATTATTCTCTAACATGTATCTATGTGCTTGGTTTGATATCACATATCATGACTAATGAGACTCTGTCATCAACCAACACACACTCTAGTCTTGTTGTGTCATTGTTGTCTATCAAACTTCCACAATGACATCCGACTAGGGACAAAACAAAAATGTACACACTCTTAGCATCTGTATGATCTCATTCTTCAGGTCCTCAACCCAAAGACATATGTTATTGAGTACTGTCATTCTCTATACATTCATTTTGTTCTATCATTATCTCATAACTGATTGAACCAAAATAAATTGGTAGCTTGCCTTTGATATTTATCAAATCATTCATAATGTATCCCAATCCAAACATCATATGATTGTCTCTTAGGGCATACACACCAAAAGGCTCCCACTTGCATTGTGAGCCAATCACCTTTGAATCATATTCTTAGTGATCTCCAAACATGTCCCACATGTTTCTGCTGCTCCAGTGCTAACGTAGTGAGTTAGAAACACTTTTTTTTAGTGTGTATATTGCATGTTTCACATCTCTTTACTGTACGACATATCGTGTGAGATGGAGTTGCTGTAATATGCGATCTGATATTCCTTGCCTATCACTTAGCTCCTTTGTTTGACTCAGTATTACTACTTGTCATCAATGGTTGGAATATCTATAGGTTCATCTCTATGAACTTCTAGATCCATACAGTACCCTCTACTATTCATAACACAAGGATACTCAACATTCCCTTTTAGAATTAAACAACTTTTAAATTGGAATGTTTCCATTGATAAACTCATATTCACTTTTATATTTTATATTTTGTGATCATTTTCTATCATTTTGGAAGCTTGCATCAGTGTAACTCTTTACACCCAACTCTTCCTTATATTACCATAGAACTAGTACTTCATAAGTATCAAAAAAGTTCTTCATGATATTCTAGTGACCCTCACTGGAAGTAGACAGACATCCACTCGTCACACAAGTTAACAGGATGAGCATATCATATTGTCATGTCCAATATAGTAGATGATGAATGCATATTTCCTTGTCATGTCTAATACATACAAGATAATGGGATGATTACATACATGATAGATCCATATCTATCTATGTGTTCCTATTCTTTGTAATAATTTGGGACACTTGGAATTTGAGATATTAACTCCACGTAACATGGACAAGTTTTCTCCCACCGAATCTGTGCATACTAAACCCTTCAGTATAGATTGCCAATATATGCTCTCTCTTTACCAGGTCAAGAGTTTTTTTAGAACTATCTCTATAGATCTCTATTCCTATCACATAGGACATTTCTCTATCTTCTCTTAAAGAAGGTATTTCCACACCAGTTTCCATTTTAGAATATTTCATTCTTCACCATCATGTGGAATGTGAATACGCTCCCACTAAATCTTTGTAATCATCGATCCCTTCTTTATTTTGATAGATCAGTCAAACCTTTTGACTATATAATCAAAGTAAAGACTTCCAATTCTAAGTTTATTTTATTTAACCAATCATATTGATTAATCCCTTATAACTTATAGACTGCATTTGCATTATTGGATTCATAAAACCCTTAAGGTTGTGTCACATACACCGCCTTATCTTATTCCTACCAAGATTGCAGTTTTAATATCCATATGCCAAATTGCATAGTCTTTCAAGTTCCAACATCAAGCATGATCCTTTCTCTAAATGTCATCAATGTCATTCTTAATTCTTAAAACCCAATTGCACTTATGGGTTTTATCCCAATCAATTGTTACCATAAGGTCATACCTTAATTGGTCCACATGGAAGTCATTTTGGATCTTATGGCCTCAAGCCATGACTCAAAATTTGGTCCCTCAACATCAAGTAGATCATTGGCTCATCACATGACCAATTCATCACCTAGATATATAAGGTGTATTTGTTACATAAGAAATTTGAGAACCCACAACACTTGTGATTCTTAATCTCTTTTATTCACTGTAAAGCATGTTCTTTAGAAGAGTTCTAGAAGGTTAGTTATTTGATGATCATTCTCTAACTCTTTAGAGTAGGATTCCTTCTTTGATTTAGACATCATTATGCCTTAATCATGAGTTCTCTATGATACATTATCATAATTACTCACAAAGTCCTCAAACATTTGGTTTAAGTATCCCATTCAGTGATCTCATCAAAGAATTAATATTTTTACCAAGTTTGTACTTCATTTATGATATTCTTGAACACTTCAAGATATTCATATCAGTGTTTCAATAAACACCTTTGGAAGCATTAGCATTTATTCCAATAGGCATGTAAATACATCAACATGTATTATACCTAATAGAATAGTCATTCTCCTACTACATCTAGAGAAGATTGACTTGTCATAATGCCCAAGACATTCATATCTCTTAATGGTTCACAACCAAAAGAGTCTGTCCTATCCATCAACATGAAAGCTAGAAATGAATTTCTCATAATAATGCTAATTAATTGTTTGTGTCATCAATAACTTTTAGGTATGATTTTATCTTATGCATACCATGTACCACAAGATAAATAGGGAATTTTCACAAAAGATCATATCTTTAAAACATCAACTTTATTGATAGACATCCTTGTCATTACAAGATGTAGAGATAAAGTGTTTTTATTTATTGGAAAAATGAAATAGCAGTTCATAACTCTATTACATGCCCTTTGGGATGAAATAAATTGAAAAGTACTCCTATATATGGCAGCAACACTTGCTCCAATGATGAGTTCTCCTTCTTGGTCCTTTCATAAAGGCCATCACTTCTTTTCAGATCCTTCATATCATATATGTCAGATCCATATCTTGGTATCATATACCTCAAAAAAGAAGTTTTTTAAGTTTATTTCAAGATACCTGAGGTGGAGATTTCCATCCCCTCCTTCTTCATTTGTTCATCCTAGATAGAGAGGGCAATTTCTCCTCCAATGTCCAGGCTCTTGACAATGGTGACATTTGCCTCCCTTGTTCACCCCTCCTTTGACCTTGAGAGGTGAAGATGACTTGGACTGTGGGCTAGCATCAGAACTCTTCTTTGCCTTGCCCTTGCCCTGCCTTTATACTTACCCTTCTTACTATTGATCAACATCACAGATTTGGGACATTTGTCTATCTTCATATGTGCCTCTGCTATCCTCAACATGCCCAACAACTCTATCAGTGGCCTGTCAAAGTTTCTCATGTTGTAGTTCATCATGAACTGACTGTAAGATTTTGGCAACGATTGCAATATCACATCAGTAGCCAACTCTTGCCTCAGAGGGCATCCCAGTCTTGTCAGGTTCTCCACATACCCAATCATCTTGAGTGTCTGAGGACCAATTGGATATCCTTCTATCATGACGCACTTGAACAACACCCTGGAGACATCATATCTCTCTTTCTGTGCTTGGTCTTGATACATGTTCTTGAGATACTGAACCATCTCAATGACGTCCATGTTCTCATGTTGTCTCTGCAACTCATAGTTCATTGAGCACAACATCAAGGACTTCACATTAATGATATCTTTAGTATGCTTCTTGTAAGCATCCCTTTCTGCCTTTGGTGTGGTGGGAGCGGGTTCCTCTGGCGTTGGTGTCTCTAGGACATAGAGCGTTTGATCTTGAGTGAGAACAATTCTCAACTAGTCATGGAAATTATTCCCATTCAATTTGTCCTTCTCAAGGACCGATCGCAACGAAAAGTGATTATTGTTGACAGCCATTTGTTATGCAATTTTAGTCCAAAACTCTTTTGACTTAATTTGATTGATTTGAAACTTTTGACAATATAATTAGGCCTTTAATTAATTATTTCTCCCACTATTTTGTTCAAATTGATAGCCCTCACCATCAATTTAGAAGATTGCAGTGTACAACCTTCTAGTGAGTAAGATCCTAATTTCCTCTCAACCATGGACCAGCTAGGGTTGTCAGCTACAACTAGAATCTTTCAGGTAGGCAACCTTTGCCAATTGTATCATATGCAACTCTTGATAGATGTCATGTGCAACTCCTTGCCATGTTCATCTCTATGCCTTAAGGTGCTTCATCTGATCAAGGTCACCTTGTTAAGTCTGACCCAAACACCAACACAATGAATATGCACCCTAATAGGATAGACTCACATATTCACCATCACACTTCAATGAGATGGATGGTGCACCACACTAGGGTGTTCCCACACTTTCTTGATCAAGATTTTCATGTGTGATGCTTTTGAAAGGCATCTTAAACTTAATATTAAGTTGAGGGGTTTTAATATGCATATATGTATCCAATCACCACATATATAGTACATATCATATACATGTTATATCCCACAATGAAAACATGCAATAACGATAAAGCAGTGATTATGGCCATCCTATTATAATTCCTTGAGCCACAAGGAATTACGGTCATCTAGGTCTACATCACATGCAACCTATTGTTGATGAAAATCTTATGATTAGGCCATTTTGGGTTTGTTCAGTTGGTCACATGACTGATCGGCTCGCTTCCTAGCCAGTCGGTTGATTGTATCCAACCAATCATTTGACTCGTCCATACGGTCAGTTTGTCAGGTCATCTGCTCCTTGTCAGGCCTCCAGCTACACCACCAGTTAGTCATCTTGGTCCACCAGTCGATCAGTTGGAACCTCTAGTCGATCATCTCACACCTCTAGTTGCTTGTCTGGGATCCCGCCAGTCTTCGACGTAATAGAAAATAAACTATCCTACTTTTACATATCTCATTGGGAAACCCCGAGTTACATTTGGGGGGAGAAAAGGTAGAAGAGAATCTCGAGTTATCTCGAGTTACATTAGGAAAAGAAGAAGAGGGCTCGGTGCGCAGACCAGGATGCAAACAGCCACAACCAACCAAGCACACACATAGGGGTTTATAGGTCATAACCATGCTACACATCCTCCATCAAAACTGTTTTGAGTGACGTGTATCGTTTGCATATATACAACATATCATATATGTATATATTAGTTTGGGATCATGTGGTATTAATCAGATATTCACATATATCTAGATAAATACTCACATCATATGCAATAAATAAAAGGTAGTAAAACCAAAAATGGATCATATTGATTAATCCTAATACATAGTACGTTGATGTGGCTCTGATACCACTGTTGGGTTTTAGGTGAGGGAGAAGGCAGTGGAAACAAAAAAAAATCTCTCACCACAAAACCATAACCACATATTGAATCAACGACTATGAAATAGGAAGGATGGTTTTGGCGAGGTGTACCCAGTCCTGAGGCTTGCTCAGTGACAATACCTTGCAGCTAGTGCAGTCTTCAACCACCTAGTCTTTGATGACGTCTATGCAACTCCTGGTCCTGACTCAGACTACGGTTGACCGTCATCCTCCTAAGCGGCAGAAGTCTCCCGCCTCTATAGGTAGTCCGCACAGACTACCGTGAACTCTAGTCGTCCTATCCCACATGAATCTAGAAGGATTCGTCCCCTTCTGTTGGCATACTAATCACTGACACACTCTCCCACAACTAGTTGTCACCCTACAATTGTCTTTCCCTTGATGTACCTCCCTAGTCAGGTAGCACTTGCTTGGGCTCTCTTAGTTACCACAACCAGAGAGGACAACAACTTTGCAGAGCAATTGATGTTCTGAGTTGTGCTATCTGAGAAGCCCCTAGTACCCCTCTATATATAGGAGGGGTCAGGGTCAGAGTTCTCAGCCCTGGGCAATGTAGGATTAAAGTGGGAGTAGAAGGGTCCATAATTTCCATGAACTGGTTGCACTGCAGAAGCTGAACCAGTCATTTCACAAATGAACCAGTCGGTTGGGAGTGTGAGCCAGTCAGTTTGCTTCCCAGACTTGCCTCCAATTGACTTTCCTCTTTCATTTCCAATGAATACTAAGATCAATTCTTGCCCCAATCAAATTGTACAAGTGAAACAAAAAAACTTTTCCCACAAATCGGGACAACCCAACCATGCTCATTTGGTCCAGTCGATTTGATTGATTCACCAAGTGAACCAGTCATCTCATTGACCATGAGCCGATCGGTGCAACCGATGGTGGTCTAGATTGTGCAGAACATAGTCAATGTAGTTCTCAATCAATCTGACACTCAAATCAGTTGGTTCAATACTTGAACTTTATGATTCTGAGTCAAGTCAATTGATTGAATGTTTGATTGAGTACCTAAACACCTTTAGTAATCAATCCAAACATCATTCATGGATAAACTCCTCTTCCAAGTTAATCCTTTGTGTGTGACCCTATAGGTCCCATTTCACAATGGCAGTGAATGTCGATAACTAGCTTATGGCATCATAAGCAAAGAGCGGTGCATAGTCGCACAACAATGCTACCCAAGTGAAAAGGAAAGTTGGAGAACAACTTTCAATCCTATAGTCTGTGATTGGTGTTCCAGTGAATGTATAATTCCTTTGTCTTTGATATTCTAAATGAACTCAAGGCATGAAACTGTCATCCTTTCAACATTCATTCATGTTATTTGATCCAAAGCAGGCTGTCTGAGATATGTGTGCCATCAATATCACATATTAACTCACACATACATGCACATGCCTTTCTCAATCTCGCTTATCAAGTGGCCATGGACATCATTCTCTCTTATAAGGGAAAAATCCCATATCCATCACTCGCAGTCAAAACCTCATGTGTCAAAGTCACCCAATCATCACCTTTATAACAATCCATATTTCATGACCATATTTGATGATGTCAAAGTGTACCTAATGGCCTGTGATGAGTGCAGTGATTTCAGTTCTAAGAATCACAATCACCACCATTACTATTACAGCTGACTATGACTACCATGTCATGGTTCCATGTGTCACTCTCACAGTGGGTCTGTCTGATACATTGTTCTGTAACATGTATCTATGTGCTTGTTTTGATATGACATATCATAATTAATGAGACTCTGTCATCAATCAACAAACACTCTAGTCTTGTTGTGTCATTTTTGTCTATCAACCTTCCACAATGACATCTGACTAGGGACAAAACAAGAATGTACAAACTCTTAGCATCTATATGATCTCATTCTTCAGGTCCTCAACCCGAAGACATACGTCATTGAGTATTGTAATTCTCTAGAAATTCATTCTATTCTATCTTTATCTCATAACTGATTGAACCATAATAAATTGGAAGCTTGCCTTTGATATTTATCAAATCAATCATAATGTATCCCAATCCAAACATTATATGATTAGCTCTCAGGGCATACATACCAACAAGCACATATTTAACTCAATTACATATAATTACTCAAATGTGATAAGGGTATTCTGATTCACATAAGCATGCATCAATGCCTAATGTGATGTTAAATGTCTAATTTATAATATGAAGTGTAAATAGGAGAAAATGGTTAGGATGACATTAATGTGAGTATGGAAGGTGTTGTGACAATGTGTAATATAGGTGTAAGAAATTAATGTGACATCATTTAGACTTAATAACTTGTTTGATACTATTATCTAATTCTTACAAAATAATATGTGGTAATTTCACATGGTAGTGACATGAGAAAAGTGGAGTATAAATTAAAGTTATCGAGATTTGTAACCTAATACATTAATAAATGGATCATCTAATTAATAAATATTTACCAATTATTTCACATGTATTAGGGTTTGAGATTCATATATATATATATACATATATATATATAATGAAACCCTAATTCTATACCTTTCTACAAAACATTATAGTTTGGACTCAAAACCTAGGCCAAATGATTCCTTATGTTTTTCTAATCAAGAAAATATATTTATTTGTTATTTTTGGAGTTAAGGTGAAATAGTTACCAATGTTAGGGATTTTATATTAATTAATTATATCTTACAAAATTCATTATTGAAATCATGGAAAAAAGGCTTTGAAACTATTTCTGTTAGAGAGATCCATTTTTCTATTTCCAAAACATATTTTACTTTAATTTTTTCGACAAGAACATAATTAGTTATGATGTTTGTAATGTTGACCAATCAGAAAATTAGATAAATCCACGTAGAAGAGAAAAACTATGAAAAAAAGAAAGAAAAATAGCCCAACCCCACATGACTTGGCCCAATAATGGGCAGCCAAGTCATGGGTCAAAGCCCGTGTGGCTTTGGTTAGATGAGAAACAAAATAGAGGAAAAGACGACAATGGCCACATGTGAGAAAACACGGAAAGAAGGCTAGGAGAGGGGCGAAATAGGAAAATCGCCTTAGAGATTCCTCCCCTACCTCACACCAGCCATGGCACTGAGGTGATCCTAGCAGATTTGGGCATATCCATGGATTAACCTGGAAAATAGATTTAACGGTAGAGAAAGAAAGCCAAACTGATATAGAACTCATCAAATTGAAGAATTGGGATGCCAGTATCACCCAACTCACAGGGTTTGCATCACAAGATCTACACAGAAAGAGGCTCAAGAGTAGGTGTAGGAACGACCTTCGCACAAATTGAAACAATAGTTCGAAAACATGGATGAATGTGGAGAAGAATGCACCACTACTTATAGGAGAGGCAGTGATCTTAGGGTTCTAGGTGGTTGTGCTATGAGACTTCGAGAACCCGATTTGGCCAATTCATAAATCCTAGACAAACTCGTGAGTTTTAAGGACCAATGACACACATCAAAAAAGGAAATCTCTAGACAAAAAAATCTTGAGCAAAGGTGTGGTATCAATCGAGAAAATTTGATTAGAAGAACCATGTGTGAACATCGTTGTTCAGACCCAACGTGAGGAGGAGGATGAATCTCAGGCCATCGGACCCTTCATCCTACGGTTCTCATTGTGTGTGAGATAAATCAAATAGGAAAATAGCCACGTGATAGAAAATAAATTTCTATTCTGATTCGAATAAAGTGTATTCAAATTAATTTTTCATTTTCTCTCTCTTCCAAAAAGGGTGAAAACAAACTCCAAATTATATGAAATTTTACACAAAAACCAATTAAGCCATGTAGATTCTGATTATGTAATTAGATTTTATATTTGAAATCTTTTGACGCATTAAATTGACAAATATCATTTTCTCTTTCATCATGCATTAATGACATTAGGATTGTCTAAATTTTGATGAAACTCTGCACACAAGTCAAATTAAGTTCCTTGGATATGAATTTGCCCTTAATTTCACATGTTGAAGTTGATTTTACATTTAATTTTTTGAAGGTTCTACACACTTTCTCTCTCCTAATTTCATCTTTTAATCAAAATTTCTCCAAATTGAGTGAAAATCCACCCAAAGGCATATTTTAATGTGTAGATTATGAATCTAAGATTATTTTCCACTTTTGGAATCATTAAGTATTTGATGTCATATTTTGAAGGAAAACTCACATTTTCTTTCCTAAAAGAAATTAGGATAATTATTATGGTGCAAATAAGGTGAAACTTGACTCCCAAGTTAATTGGGATCCAAGGAACATGAATCTTACATTATATTTCTCTTTTAGAACATCCTTTTATGATTGATAACCTTTTTTATTGTTATCATCATATTTATTATAATATTATTTCATCATTATTATTATTCATCCAATTGTGCCCCATATCTTTATGTTACAACCAAAAAATTTATATATCATTAGTGTGCACAAATTATTATGAAAACTATCGTGTGACATATTTTATGTGTCCATTATTGGCGTAAGCCTAATTTGAGACAATAGATTGCATTAGGGTGATTTTTACATGCACCAACTCATTCGGGTTATACTAAACATCTTTTAGATCTAACCTCAACCTTGTTTGGCTAAGACCAAAACATCAAAGTTCTAGGGTAGGGTCCAAGATTCAGTATGTTACAACACTCCACCCCTTAAGAGAATTTCATCCTCAAAATATATGGATCCTAACATCAACAACCAACTACTCTTCACCCCTTAAAAGGTTTAACCTAACAAGTCAAACTAAACAACATTTAGGGTTGCCCACATATCTTTTAGTTGTGAATGCTTTAGAGATTTATGTTGTTCATGTATCTAACTAACAAGTAATAACCATCTAGGGTTGAGTTTTAGGTCCTTGTGTCTCTAACCTAACAACCACTATAAAAAATGTTAGTATTTTTGACACACCATTCCAGCATTTTATTATTTAATGACAGAAGTTTTTATCTAATTTTTTCTTACTCCATCAAACTACATCTATGTTAATTGGTGAGCTTTTGATTAGTCTATATCACACCCGTGTAATGGCTTTTCCACTACAAATATAAGGGGTTTACTTGTACTTCGAATTAACCACCCAAGATTCTCTTCCTCACTTTTCACGCCCTATTTTCTCCCCCACTACCATTTCTCTCCACCAGACGACACCTATGAGAATGATGGAGACATCGCTCGGTCTAGTAGTAGTTGGTTCCTAATTAGAGAATGAGAAATGGAAGAATGACAAGCCAACATCATCCTCTCTATGTCATGAATCTGCTTCCAATCTCCTGGACGACGCAGTGGCTAGCAGGTTAAATAGGCTATTAGCCTATTGGGCTTCATGGAAACCCCCTTTATACTGCTTTCTTGAGCCCTAAACCAATGACTTTCTCAATCTTCAATGTCTGCTGCATTCGGGACACCGCCGCTCAACAGTTTCCCTATCTCTCTCAAAGCAAGGGAGGGCATGAAATAAGTTCACTAACGAAGGTAAGTTCACTCCCCATTAACATCATCGGGCTAAATATATTGAAATAAATCATCCCATTATTCTTGACACAGGCGAGGACACACCAAGATTGTTGTATGTATTGTGAGTTCTAAGGTAATCATAGAATATTCCTCACTTGACGCTAGTTTTTCCACCACTATTGGTGTTACTACATTCTACAGGTGGAGTGTAAGAGGACAATAAGGATCGAAAGCAACTAGGTGCAAAGCTTAAGCAAATATTTACTTGATTTTTCTTACTTTCCTCATTGAAGTCTATTCAATTTGATTTTGCTTTATTTTTTGGTCTCCAGACATGAGAACCTGTTGATATCCAGGTGATTGCAAATGTATCATTTGGGCTTTATCCCTTATTAGCAATTATGGATAAGGACTAATTGTAGGTTAAGGTATGCTCTAAATACAGTTGTAGGCTTGTAATG
This sequence comes from Alisma plantago-aquatica, assembly GCA_963693085.1. Lineage (NCBI taxonomy): Eukaryota > Viridiplantae > Streptophyta > Magnoliopsida > Alismatales > Alismataceae > Alisma > Alisma plantago-aquatica. Next base: position 887,651,239 of record OY856410.1, read on the forward strand.
TATCTAGGGTGCTATAAATTGATGAAATGTCCATTGCTAAGAATACTAATCCATAAATCTAGTACTAGTAATCCAATGTATATGAGCTCATTGCTTCTCTAGCTTATCTCATCTTGTATGCTTGTATTCTCTACTTCGTTATCCCCAAATAAGCATTATATACAAATTGTGATTATTGGTCTCTATTTCCTTACAATGAAGAGCGAATTGGCCAAACTTAACATTTAAGTATTCGTAGATGTCATGGTTTCTTATGCTGGTGTAGATTTCTTCAAGAAAGAACAATAACTAATCTAAGTAAGGAAAAATATGTGTCATAACCATGTCATGTTCTAGAAAAAGTTTAGTGTTGTGCTTTCTAGGCATATTCATTCTTAGAGGAGACTAGTGATACCTAATTGGTTAAATACATATCTTTTTATTCCTCTCTATGTTTTACGTAAGGGAGGATTTGCACGATTGCTTGTTCAAATAATGAACTAGGCCTCATGCATGCATGCTACAAATTATTTGCACCCTAACCTACATGAATGAATAAACAAGATGCTAATTTGTATGGGTTATAATGTAAGAAATTGGAGATTGTATAAACCTAGAGCATAATATAACTTGGTTTATGTTTGGTTAAAACTTATTATAGAAATTAATTGATATAAGAAATTCCACTTAAAAAAAATTGGGGTTTCCTTTTATTTATTATTGACTTTTAGAAGCTAAAGCAACAAAATCACATGCTTCGCATAAAATTTTCTTGACATATTGAAGTGTGCATTTCAAGGTTTAATTATGAGTGCCCTCAAAACACATGAAACGTTCAAACGTTTACCTAAAAATTGCCAACTCAAGACACATCTCCACTCTCTTTTATGTGCTCTACATCCTCTCCTTGTTTCCCCTTCCCCCTTTTGATCTAGCCATCTTCATCACCACACAAATATCTAGGACAGTAGAATAAGAAATGCTTGCCTCAGGGAGTGGAAGTCTTTCATTAAAGGATGAGCTAGGTGGGTGAGTATCTACCTATAATGTTGACACTGTGAAGAGGTGACCATGCAGTGGAGCACAAATACTGAGTAGATGAGTGCCATCCAAGAAATAGTTACCTAAAACTGCACCATCTAAGTTTGTAGTAAGGCTACTGAAATTACCTGCTACTATGAAGCCTTGGTCTCGACAGATTAATCGATCATGTTATCCTATCATCTGTTCTCTGATACTAGTGAGTACTCGGCCTCTTTTATTGTTAATGATAAATTTTAGACTTTGATCGTGCAATCTTGCTACACCTTATTATCCCATGCTTCCAATATTCTTTTATTATAACACATCATGCTCTTGAGATCTTTATTAAAGCCATCGATGATCTTTTCTCTACTTTGGAAGCATCCAAGGACAATAAAGTTATTGGATTTTGTCCAGACCCTTAAATTCTACATCAAGTGTCATATTTCCCTTGAATATAAAAACAACACTCCTCAATAGAGTTGTCAAAATTTCGGGTCAAGTTGGGTATGGTGGAAATTTGGGTTTCAATTTGGTGAAAGTAAAATTTGTACTTTTTGATGTATATGACTTATGATTTCATGTAAAGTATGTGTCAAGATAGAGAAAAATATAAAGTAACTAGTTAAACTATTAAACTAATATGTTTGCCTTATTCACATATAATACATCTCAAACTTATGTGATCAGGGTTAAAATTAGGTCAAACAAAAGGCTTGATGAACTGGGTCTTGTCAGGGTTCAAATTTTGATTGAAGATACTATATGATGAGGTAGTCAAGTAGATATAACTTTTTATTTAGAAAATATTGAAATTAGCTTACTTATTTTGGGTTGAGAATTTGGGTTGGTTTCGGGTCAGGTTTGAACTCAGCTTAGGCATTGACAACCGTACTCCTTGAGCATTTTAGCATACTATGAGAGTTCAATATTTCATGAGACTTTGGTTTTAAAGCCCTTCATATTTTGAGCTATACACCTTTTGGAGTTTGTGAGTATAAAGTTGAACAGAAGACCCATAAAGAAGCAATTTTGTGAGGCTAAGTTATGTTGATGATCACTACAACTCATCATAGGGACGACACTCATCTTCTTCCACAAAAGACGGACCATAAATTTGGGCATTTTAGAAACCTATCTTTCCCAACATTTAATTCGTGTTGATATGTGTCATGCATATCTAAGGATGTAGCATCATATGGTCCTTAAGTTTTGGTTTTTTTTATTCTTAATGGTTTGTTTTTGGTTTATGATTACAACGAGATCGCAGATACATGACAATGCTTATTATGTACACCTTATGCTATGATCCATATTTTTTTTTCTATACTCATGTTTGTAATTGAATAAACTTCTACTCTAGTATTTCTATTTATTAATTTAAGTAATTAGAAACACATAGAAGCCAACAACTTGTGAAGTCACAATACTTTTTGAAAAAGTCGTGTTTAAAACATGAAATTTTCCCTAGACGTATGAAACTCCTGAATAGATCTCAATTCCCAAATATTATGTATTATTCCCATAATTTTGTGAATTAAAATGTTCAATGTTGTTTTCCATTTTATATGTTCTTTACCCATATTATACTGATTAAGACTCTAACTTAGTTTGAGTGTGTATATGTGTATGTGTTCTTGTACATGCATATATGTGTGTGTATGTATGTAATATATGTATATGTGTATATAAAAATAGTTATAGATATATGTATGCAATAAATGTGTACATATATATGTGCAGGAACATATATATACATACATCTGTGTGCAATATATGTATATATCCTTCAATTTTATCCCGAATACTTGATCGTACTTTTATCATACGTTGACCACTTTTTACCTGATTTTCCCGCATAATTGCCAAATTTTGAACTTTTCAACTCAACCAAACGTATCCCAAATACCGAATTTGTGACTATACCTGGGATGTAGGTTTATGTATCTTATTGAAGGGATAGAAAAGATATTTAGGTTGGCAATTTTATTAGTAAGATGTGAGAAAATCATTTGTAGTGTGAATAATTTCCTTCTGGATCATCCTTATAGTCTCTCCCATATTTCAGTGTGATTTCCTTCTTCCACTAACATCATGTCTTCAAGTTTCATTTTCTCATCTTCAAACCTTCAACTAGGACAACCAATGTTTCAAAAGGCACCACATAGGGAAGCATAACCTTTGCAGCCACCCAGCCATACCACATGTAGGCAATCAGCCCACAAAGCAGACCCACATTGATTAAGTGGCTTTATGCACGCTTATGGGGAGGCACATGTGCTATTTTTTGTTGTAAATAGGGGGAAAAGGACAAGAAAGAAGTGGGGAGGAAGAATAAGAAGCATACATGTTGGCTATTGGAGCAACATTGGTGGAGTAATGATGCCCTTACTTGTTATGGTGGTTTTTGTTCCTGACCTTGTGGATGACTGCTACTTCTACAAATATCATCACTACCATCATGACTATACTAGCCAGTTATTGATTCTAGGTGGCTTAGCGACCACAAATGGTTGTAGTGGGGTGACTGGAAACCATTGTAGCCCTAGGTGATTGCGGGTTTGGAGGGAAACATGTGACAATGGATGTTGTCATTAAGATGACAATGATAATTGCACATAAATCCCTACATACAAATGTAAACTAGAAATTATATGTTGCACATGACCTGCATCAACTCACTCGATGTTCAAAGATGAGACACATGTGAGTCAGGTTCATATACTATGCAAGATATTCAAATAGTGGTTGATGGTAGGACAAATAGATTGGATGCCACTTGGAGACAAGACATGGGGTGATTCAACCTTACACAGTTATATGGTGGAAGTGGTACTAGTTTTTTTTTTGGAGAATTTGCAAACGTTGACAACACTAGGCTGGCGGTGAAGGCATCATCTATGTATTGATGGCATGTGATGAATAATGACATTAATGAGTGACACAGTGCACGAATGATGCCACCATTTGCTAAAGAAAGCATAGAGGTATGTGTTGGCACAATGTCAATGCTATGAGAATCATCATCACTACGAATTGATGGAGGTAGTGAAGAAGCTTTTTCATGCTCAAAGTTCTAGGATCATTGATTGGGAATGCTTCTTCATTATGATCCTCATTGTTGTATGGATTTCTTGAGGGGAGTATTACCGCAGGCATGATGTCATCCTCCTGGTACTTGACCATGATATACATTACGAGGTTGGGATGTGAAGGCTGCTAAAATTTGAAGCTCCACATCCGTCAATCAAGTTGTTGGATCATTACTGACAATTGTCCCGATGGAACTATTGAACTCATTGACATATTTAGTTATAAAATCCTTGTCATGCACATCATTTTATGTTGGAAAAGTTTGGAAGTGTTATTGTATCTCATATTTTGTGGATCCAACTCTGTGGTGAGTTAGCTGGGGTTGTGGCAGGGAAACGATCTGGCTTAGGGTTCAGGGATAAGAGTCCTTGAGAAAAAAGTAATCAAATTCGGGACTCGGGTAGATACATATGTCATGTACCACGTATCTGAATGGCGGATGTTGGTGCCAAAAAAAGGAGGAATATAGGGAGAAAGGGATTGTAGTGAGATGGGAAACACCATTTAAATAGGTGAAGAAGGGGCATGTTATTTGTGGAGAGGGCCTGGGGCTGAGGCTATTGTGCAGCTTCCATCGAGTGGGTGGAGGGCTAGTGGGGTGATTCCGTGATTAACATTTGACTACTAGAGAGGTTGTCTATCAGAATGGTAGGTGGGTGGCTATTGGCATATTAATTATGCAAAAGTAGGGGCTTGTACAAACTTGGTTAACATGAGGCTAGTAGGGAATGGAGTTGTGGATATGTTGATGGAAGAGAGTGTGATGTAGAAACAAGGTTTGGTGTTTCGACTTGTCAAATTGACTACTGAGATAGTTGGCTTGTGAGAGGAAGTGACTGGTATAGTTTGGTTCTATATGTTGTAGGGGTAGGGGAGAGGATGAGAGAGACTGGGTTGCAACAAGAATGGGAGAAGGGGTGGTTGTAAGCATGGAGGTTGTGTGCCACATTTGTGTGTAGTACATGGTGAGGGAGCCATAGGGTGGTGTTGTGGGGGTTGGGAACATGGCATCAAAACTTTAGCATGCCATTGACGATTAGAGTTTTATCTTTGATACCACTTGATGAACTCAATGGGAAGAATAGGGAACAAGGAAGAAAACAATAATTTAATAACAATTCATATTTGATTGCCCGTAACAAGCCCCCTACGAGGGTATTTATACTAAAAGACATGAAACCCTAGACCTTAGGTAATTGCCTGAATTAACCAACAAAATATATACTCAAAATAACACAACTGCATTTTCATCTAAGTGCATGTAACTAGATAATTGCACTTAAGTCCCTACATACAAAAAAAATATTGCATGCATCTTGAATGAGATATATATCAAAATCTATTTTCACTTTTGTGATGATGCAAATAATCCAATTTCTCAAGGGCTAGACTCCCAAATAAAATCACAAGAAACAAATAACTTGTGGTGGACCATCTTTTTAGCCCCACTTCCAAATATAACACTTGTTTGATTGTGGTCTAACACATAATTCTTAAGTTAGCATTAGAGGCCATGATGGAATTCAGTTCTTGATTGGTCTACACAAGTTATCAGTTTAGAAGGGTGTGAAGTATCACACAAGGTAACATCAGAAGAATTTACAAAGACAAAAACCCAAATAGTGGGGATTTAGACCAATGCCACAGTCAATTTAGACTGACACGTGACAAAGGCTGATGGGAGGGAGAAACTCCCTTCCTATATGGAAGCGTAACTGAGAAGAGGCGTTCTATATTAGAAATTTTCTAGAAAAGGATATCAAGCAAGATTTTCCAAGGAAGATGGAGTGGTGAGGCTTGTTGTGGGAAGAGGATGGGGTGGTTGATGAAAGAGTGGTAGAGGGGTTGCAACCTAAGAAGAAAGGTTGGTAGAGGGGTTGTAGGATGCTCGGATGGGTGGTAGGTTGAGCACAACTATGGGGGTGGGGGTCGGTGGCAGGCTAAGGGGATACAATTAGGCAGGTATGGTTGGTAGAGGGGTTATAGGTTGTTGGGATAGGCGACGCCATGAGGAGAACTACAGGAGATAGGCGACATGCTGAGGGGATGTACCTAGGTAGGGATGTGGCTAGGTAGGGATGTGTCTGGGTGAGGAAGTGACAACAGACAAGTGATAGGTGGCAGGCTATGGGGTTGATGAGGGTGGTGTGCGGCTGATCTACTAGACATCGAGATGACAGGTGGTAGGCTCAGATGGTTAGCCAGTGGAAGGGAAATGAGGTAGTGGAGAAATTTTAGAGAAGGGGTTAGAGGTGGAGGGAGAAGCACCAGTGTTGGGGAAGGGAGAGGCTTGGGGTAGAAAGGAGAAAAGTAAAGGTGAAGGGAAGGAGGCGGCTAGGTGGGGGGAGGTGAAGCATTAGGTTGAGAAGGGCTTAAGGTGGATTAGACCGCTATGATACCATGTGATTTGTAATAGTATTCTATTATTGAGATAAAGAATACAACCATAGGCCCCCTCCTTATATAGGATAGGAGGAGTTGATGAATACAAAGTTCACCAATATGGGATAAAAGACAAGACACTAAAAGCACAAAATAAATAACACAAAGCTAAATATGTTAACAATACAATTTAAGGGTTTATTGAGATAAATGATTATGGTTGTCAATCATCTTGAAGTACTTTATTTGGAGCCATTTCCACTACACGAATACTTCCACTCACAACTTGTTCAATTCATATCTTTCAAATTCACATGATGACATGAGTTGGTGCCTATATTTTTTATTCATCATACCATTCATAAGAAATAAAGTTTGTAGAATAGAAAGTTGAAAGCTTCTTCTATTATTCACTCTTTCTAGGCTATAGAAATAACCAAGCCCCAGCCCCACACCGAGATACACATGTTGTTGATTGACATGTATAGGCATGGTTAAACTGCATATTTGCTTTAATTTGGTGTGCACATTTGTATTTGTTCCTTCGAAGATTTTCACCTAATGCCAAACTACTTCTCCTAAATAGGAAGTATTAACCTCCAACTAAAAACTATATGACTTATGCCTCCCTAATATATGGATTATCACTACACATGGTTTTTTATGCTACACCAATTGTCTCTGTAGATATCACTTTATTTTACGGTTGTGCAGCATTGGAAACTAGTTATTTGTCACCATCTCCAGTAATGACAATTGTTCCTTGTTGTAGTATGTTTCAGTCAGTTAAAAATGATCCAGCCTAAGAGTAAGAAATTAATAAGAAATCTTGGTCAATAATAAAATATGTACCTTATTCATAAATCTTGTAGTTTATATAATTTAAATTTAAAGCAAATAATAAATAGGAAATATATTGACGATGGGTTGAATAAAATAGAAACCCTCTCCTATATAGGAGTGGTGGATTTAGACCAGACAAAACTTTATTGGAATCACTAACTTGTAGACTCTTACTGATTTGGGCCTACACAATTTTACCTATATTACTATATTTTAATCACTGACAAAACTTCCATTTTTTTAGATTGCAGAGGCCTTTATTTCTGTTGTATAACAACTATATTTGTCATCTCCATTGGATCATTTCAAGATTCATTGTTGAAATAAGAATCATTTATGTATGTACTAGCATATTATTTCTTCATATTTCTCTCATGTAGTCATTTGACATATTTGCAGGTGTCTTTGGAACAAATGACTGGTTTTTTAGAGAAGAGACTGGATTTGATAATGAAGTTGAGAATCTTGATCTCACTACATCATTGTCTTGGAATGATAAAAGATGTCATCAACACATTAATTACTGCATAGGTAACTAGCAATGTTTCAATAAGAACCCCTTAGATATTTAGATTCAAACATTCATTGGACTGTGTGTGTTGTGCCTCTACCTATTGCTTCCTAGATTATAGTTTCTTCCCAACGATAGCTTGTAGACCATCGATGTGTTCTAAAGTTTCTTCAATAATGAAAAAGTGTTATTGGACTATTAGTGAGGAGTACCTGAAGGCCATCGACAAGGTCCGCAAGAAGCTTAGCAGTTTCATCACTGAGAAGAATTGCATGCCTCTCATACTTCGCCTTGTATGATACTCTTCTGGTAGACGATGACCAATGATATGTTCAGGATGTTTAGGCAACCAACAGAGCATGTCGAGGGTGCCAATGCCAGGATCCATATCATTGTAAGGCTCATTGAACCCATCAAGAAGCAGTTCCCTATGCTCTCATTTGCCGACTAATTTCTACTAGCTGGTGTTATGGGTGTCGAGATCGCTGGAGGGCCTAATGTTGAATTCCGCCCCAGTTTCCAGGGCAAGGATCACCACCTGAGGAGGGTTGTCTTCCTACTACCACCAAATGTAGTGACCAACTAAGGGATGTCTTCATCAAGCAGATGGGTGGACATTGTGGCCTTGTATGGAGGCCACACATTGGGATGTGTTCTAACGTTCTGGATTTGAAGGTCCCTGGACCACCAACCCTCTAATCTTTGACAACTCCTACTTGAAGGAGCTCCTCCCTGGTGAGAACGAAGGTCTCCTACAACTCAATAGTGACAACGCCTCCTCTCTGACCCATCCTTGCAGCCGCTTGTTGGAAAATACTTCCACACTCTTATTGGCAATTATGGCACAGATTAGGAAGATGCTTGCTTCACTGACTATGCTATAGTTGACAAAAAAACTACCCAAGATTGGATTTTTGGACTCTTGAATGTGCCTGTGATACTTTGCCATCAGTGGGTCTTGTGGATTTTGTTTCTCCAATAGATGAGATGAAGCCCTCACGCTTGAGTTCTTCTCATGACTTACTATCATAAGATCAGTGTAATGAGTGCAACACTTTTCCCACCCGAACCACGATCTAAAATCATAGCCAGCGTGCAGTTAATTTTTGTAAATGATTGTAGTTTGTGGAAAGGATTGTGGGCGCATCACTTACAAAATCATTACTTTGCATCGATGTGGATTCCTGTCTAAATATTTGGCATAACAGAGATCAAAATCTCGTTGTTTGTGAGGTGAAAATAAAGCCTACTAGATAAAAATGAGAAACAACTTAATTATTTTTGTTGTATTAGCATTCTTAATCAAGTTCAGAGATACGTATACATGCAGTTGTTTATGCATGCTCACTTATGTAAATCCTATATTAGAACCTACATCATTAGTCATGTCTGTTGTAAAATTTAGAATCTTGTAGCATTTTGTTACTTGTTTTTTCATTGTTTATACTATTAGTGAGTTTGAGATTATGTGAAGTTGTCTAGTGTTTATGGTAAATGCAATTATGTAAAGATAGGTTCTATATGTAAGAAATGTTACCATATAAGTTCCATAAAGAAAAAGAAATAAATGTGAGTTCCATGTTGACAATGAGTTGTATTATGATGTCGATTTCTTTATTTCCAGCATGTGTTTATATCTTTTATTTAATATTAATAAATGTGCACATGAGTTATTATTAAAAATGATCATATTTTCTGCTTATTTCTCATGTCGAGAAAGATGTGTAAACATGATTCGTGGTACAGACAGGCTCGACATGGTCTTTCGACAGTACTTATATGCTATTTTGATACCATCTTTCTGCAAATAGGTAAATGCCATAAATCTTTTTGTGGCATGTTGTGTATAGTGGCATCCTTCCAGCGTTTTTTAAAATGTTTGGAACTTCTTATTCTACATATTATTAGTCCTTTTTAGGCATTTTGACATGCTGGAAAAATGGATATTTGTTGTAGTGAACCTTATAAACATCCATAAGTCATAAGGTAGGTCAACTACACCTTCATTACAAGACATAGTTTCGTACTCAATACACCATTATCATAACTAAGGTTAGATTATAATCCAACTAATTCTAGGATTTCACTACATACTTCAGTAAATCTTCATTCTGACTTAGTTTTAGGAAATACCGACAAATCAGAAAAAATTTGTGTACATATAGTAGTATAATGAAAATAATTTTTATCGATAAGAAAATTGGAGGTGAAACAAAGATGGCACCTAAATCAACACGATAGACCAAGTCACAATTTCCATAATGGTTTCCTCATCCTACTAGTATTTCATCCTCAAAACATGACTCCTTCCTCAAGAAAACACCTCTTAATTTATAGATGCCATCATTAACCTGTATAGTAGGGTAAGATCATCTCCTAAAAACTTAGGCAAGATCTAGGGAAAACATCTCACATAGAGGTCACTATCCAAGTCAAGGGTTCTAATAAGGGGGAAATTTTGAAATAGTTAGATTCTGACTACCATGGACTCTGATACCATGTTGCAAGGAGTGGGACCAGAAAGGATTCACTCCCTACTAAAAATTTGAAGAATAGAACCTCCTGTACAAGCACACCTAAAAGATATGTTGGAGTGGGTGTAAGATTTTCAAATATTATTAATGGCATTCAAAACAACAAAAATATAGCAGCGAGATAAAATAAAGACTATATTCAATTCTTCACAAAAGATTACTAAAGAACATTGTAATCTCCCACATAGGGTTACATGTATGATACAACATAAGGATCTAATAAAGGGAAATATAGACCATAAAAAGTTGTCTCCAAGCTTTAACTCCTTAAGCTAAGTCTAAGACTTCATGCCAAATCACCCATGTCCTTCACCTAGGGTTGGAATCATACCCCAATAAGAAGAGAAAAATAGAAGACATCAGCAGAGGATGGTATGTGCATACTAAATACAAAACTGAGAAATATATGTAATAAAGGACAACAAATACAAGAGCTTCCCATGAAAAAGAAAAGGACTACCCATAGAGGGCATAAAAGAAAAGAATCATCATCATATGATAAAGGAAATATTTTCCATAAAATCAATAATAAAATTGGTGCCACAAAAGCACACATAATATTCTTGAGCACAAAACTCATAACATCTCGCATGCATGTGAGATAAACATAGCACTAGAATAACATAAATAACAATGGCGGACAAGCCTCATAAACTTGAAACCTGATAGAGATGAGCACATAATCAAACTCCCAATAAACAAAAATATGGGCCAAACTCATAAATTTGAAACTCTAGTATGGGGCGCATAACATCCATCCCAAAAATAAATTAGGGCACATAACCCAAAAATCAATGTAGTTATATTAGTCGAGGGCTACTGAGTCACACCACATGCTTAATAGAGAGGCAAGTAAAAGTATAGTCAGAATAACAAGATTTGTCACCACATAAATGACAATCTAATCAACCATCTCAAAAGTGGGAAAAAATGTATCACATGTCACCATATCATGAACAAAGCATAAGAAAGACCAAGTAAATGTCCAAACATGATAATATGATCATAATATCAGTAACAAATAAAATACTTCACATGAAGAAAATTTTCAAAAAGAACAAGACGTTGTAAAGGCTAATGTCCAAAGGACCAAGAGAAAGAATAAAAATAGGTTATTGCTCAAAATTATTAATAGGATATGCAAACATACCTTAAACCGTGGTCCTAGAAGCTCTCTTCACCAACCTAGTTGTTTTCAAGATCAACCTTACCTAATTACAAATTATTCACATGTATTAGGGTTTGAGATTCATATATATATATATATATATACATATATATATATATATATATATATATATATATATATATATATATATGGGTATATCTTCGCTACACATGCGGGTAACTAAGATTCTCTATCCGTGCATCAATTTTGTAATGGGATGACACATATATGTAATGAGACAACCAAAATTGTAATACAAAAACTTGTTTTGTATTACAGCGTTGTTACAATAATACATATATATTTATTACTATAACAACGTTGTAATACAAAACGAGCCTTTGTATTACAATTTCGGTCGTCTCATTATAAATTTGGATTGTCTCATTACAAATGCATACCTTCCCATTACGAAATTGATTGACGAGTAGCAAATCTTTGTTACCCGCACGGGTAGCGAATATATACCCTATATATACATGTATATATATGTATATATATACGTATATATACATATATACATATATATATATAATGAAACCCTAATTCTATACCATTCTACAAAACATTTGAGTTTGGACTCAAAACCTAGGTCAAATGATTCCTTATGTTTTTCTGATCCAGAAAACATATTTATTTGTTATTTTTGGACTTAAGGTGAATTAGTTATCAAGTTTAGGGCTTTTTATATTAATTAATTAGATCTTACAAAATCCATCATTGAAATCATGGAAAATAGGCTCTAAAACTATTTTTGTTAAAAAATGGCAATTTTCTCTTTCCAAAATATATTTTACTTTATTTTAAGGAAAAGCAAATAATTAGTTATGATTTTTGTAATGATGACCAGTCAGAAAATTAGATAAATGCGCGTAGAAGAGAAAAGTTGTGGAAAGAAAAGAAAAATAGGTTGACCCCAGGTGACTTGGCCCAATCATGGGCGGCCAAGTCATGGGTTAAAGATCATGTGGCTTCAGTCAGACGAGAAATACAACAGAGGAAAAGATGACAATGCCCACGCATGAGAAATCACAAAAAGAAGGCGAGGAGAGGGGTGAAATAGGGAAACCGCATTGGGGATTCTTCCCCTACCTTGCGCCAGCCATGGCGCCGAGGTGATCCTAGCAGATTTGGGCGTTTCCAAGGATCAACCTGGAAAACAGAATCAACGGTAGAGAAAAAAGCCAAGTAGATAGAACTCACCAAACCAAAAAATTGGGATGCTGATATCACCCCACTCAAAGGGTTTGCACAACAAGATCTTCACGGAAAGAGGATTAAGAGTGGGTGTAGGAAAGACCTCCATACTAATTGAAATGAGAGTTTGAAAGAATGAATGAAGGCAAAGTAGGGTGTACCACTACTTATAGGAGAGGAGATGATCTTAGGGTTCTAGGTGGTTGTGCGGTGAGACTTAGAGAACCCAATTTGGGCATTTTTTAAATCCTTAACAAACTCATGAGTTTTATGGGCCAACAGATGCACAATCAAAAGAGGAAAGCTCTAAAGAAAAAATATCTAGCAAAGGTGCAGTATCGATCGAGAAAATTGGATTAGAAGAACCCTATGTGAACAACCCTGTTCCTGACCCGGTGTGAGGAGGAGGATGAATCACGGGGTGTCAGATCCTTCATCCTACAATTCTCATTGTGTGTGAGATAAACCAAATAGGAAAATAGCCGCGTGATAGAAAACAAATTTCTATTCTAATTAGAATAAAGGGTACTCACATTAATTTTCCATTTTCTCTCTTTACCAAAAGGGGTGCAAACAAACTCTAAACTATATGAAGTTTTTCGTAGAGGTCAATTAAGGCATGTCGATTCCGATTATGGAAATAGATTTCGTATTTAAAAACTTTTGATGCATTATATTGGCAAATCTCATTTTCTCTTTCCTCATATATTAATGACATTAGGATTATACAAATTTGATGAAAATTCACCGATAAGTCAAATTAAGTTCCTTCAATATGAATTTTCCCTTAATTTCACATATGGAAGTTGCTTTTACATTATTTTATGTTTTTGAGGTTCTACACACTTTCTTTCTCCTTATTTCATCTTTTAATCAAACTTTCTCCAAATTGAGTGAAAATTCACCCAAAGGCATATTTTAATGTGTAGATTACGAATCTAAGATTATTTTCCCATTTTGGTTTCATTAGGTATTTTATTTTATATTTTGAAGGAAAACTCATATTTTATTTTCTAAAAGAAATTAGGATAATTATTATCGTGCAAATAAGGTGACACTCGATTCCCAAGTTAATTGGGATACATGGAACATAAATCTTACATTGTATTTCTATTTTGGAACCTCCTTTTATGAATTATAAATTTTTTGTCTTGTTATCATTATATTTATTATAATATTATTTCATCATAATTATTATTCATCCAATTGTGTCCCATATCTTTATATTACAACCAAAATAATTATATATCATTAGTGGGCACATTATTATGAAAACTATCATGTTACATATTTTTTGTGTCCATTATTGGCATAAGCCTAATATGAAACATTAGATTGCATTAGGGTGATTTATACATGCATTATCACATTAGGGTTATACTAAACATCTTTTAGGTCTAACCTCAACCTTGTTTGGCTAAGACCAAAAGGTCAATGTTCTAGGGTAGTGTCCAAGATTTGGTATGTTACAATGAGTTTCCTTGAAGAGAATATTGATTTAAGAAAATACATTGTGGAGGGAAAGGCAAAGAATAATCTAGAATAGGTGTTTCCCCATTACACACACCTTCCTTAAATAAGAAAGAAGTACAAGAAAAAAAGTGATTTTAGATAGTATATGATTTTTTTAGAAATATAAACTGTTAAAGGAACACCAGAGGATTTACAGTTGTTTATATATGATTCCAGTTCTATATGTGAAAATAATATATTAAAGTGAAAGTATAGTTATTTTTTATCCTAGTCATTGATACCCGTAATCCAATTTAGTGTTTTACAATTGTTATTAATCCTAGTATTGTATCTTATGAGTGCTTTGATATTGCAATAGAATAATAGTAAACTTCAAAACCACAAAGTGAACTCTCTTTAGTAACTCAATTATGGTGTAGAAAAATAGTACAAATTGAATTGTATATATTTAGATAGTCAAATCGGATTACCAGTATTAAGGTAACACCTCAAGAGACTATGACATCGTTGAAAATGATTCATTTTTTCTTTCCCTTTCCTACTAATTGATTGAGACATAGAAAATTAATTTTATTTCATTGAATAGAATTATTTAAAAATTGTAGTGATTTGAAGATAAACAAAGGAGTCAATGTTGAATTAAGTATTCAGATAAGAAAAATTAGAGTAAGTTAAAAACAATTTCATAATTTAAGAAGAAATATCGAATGTACCTTTCCTACATATATATGTTTTGAGTACAAAATCTTTTATGGAGGAGAGATTATAATGTCTCAGATTCATCTTAGCTTCTAATTAGGGTATACATGCATAATTACATGCTTAAGTGGAGTCATCATTATTTTAAGATTGACTAATAATGAGATGTCTAATTTCGATGTTTTAAACCTAATGAGGAACTACATACATGTTTTTATTACAAAAAATTAGTGTTTGAGAGATGTAAACTCTAGTCAGATGAAATTAGGGTTTTGATAGTATATGAATGAAAAAAATTCATAAAAACAATGGTGTAGTCAATTATGTTTAGTATTTCATAGGTAAATTTTATTTATTTCAAATTTCTACAACTCATTGTAAGAGTTATTTTAAATTTTCATAATATCTTTATGTTCCTTGAATCTGTTGGTCAGTCAAATTTCAATTCGACCAACCATACTACACATTATAGCATAGCAGTGTAGTGTTTGATTGGTAGTTATTTATTTCCAACTTGGAATAAAATGAAAAGTATATCGGAGCTCTAAAACTATATTTGAAACAATATACTACTTTTTGTATAATTTTGAGAGGCCTTTTGACCTATTCATGTAAGGTTTTTCAATAAAGTTTATAATAGAAAATTCTGGTAAAATAAAAGCAAATGTAAGGTAGGGTTAATTCTCAATTGTCCCATGCTCCTTAATTGCTCTATATGAGTAACCTAATCCACTAGTAGATCCCATATTTCTTTATTCATTCCAAATGAATGAAATCCTATACAAAGATGAAAAATTAGGGTTTGAGTGAGAAAGGAGGTTGAGATGATGATCTAGGGTTTTATCTTGTGAGGAGTGTTGAATGCACATAAGCTTACCTTCTTTATATTGGATTTATGGTGAATATTACATTACATTCCTATATTCCTTCCCTTCTATGAATTGATTTAATATGGTATCAACCCTATGTGACAAAGTGGTTTTTACTTTAATTTCGAGGACAAAATTTCTCTTAAGGTGTGTAACATGTGATGGAGTGGACTTTTGGAATCCTTAAATGTCCAATGGCATAAGTGAATTCAAGCATGTTGAGTTGTTTTGAGAGTTCCAAGTGTTTTGGTAAAGTTTGAGTGTTAATAGAGGTTGATATAATGATTAATGTCCCTAAGTTCATGTCCTTTGGGGTATTTAAGTTGATGACCAAACAGTTGAGTTTTGACACCAAATTCGTGTATAAAGTAGCTTGAGTTGTGAGCAAGCTATGGTTAAAATTTGGTGGCAATCGGAGTATCCTAGAGGGAGTTATTAAGGTTTAAAATTTGAGAAATAATGTGCTTTATTGATGATTATTGGACCTAAGTCTCAATCCTTTCTGTGTCACACGTCCCCTTGCTTTTGGGTTGGGTCTGCGTGGTCAAATTCTAGCCCTAGATCTCGGATCCAAGGGTGGCATCACATTGCTTTGAGAAGCCACAGATTTCCCATTCACGTGCACCCATCCATGCCTTAGATTTCTGATCGGATGGTCGAGTCTTCATCCCTTACCTTTGGTCTGATTGAAGATTGTGGGGGAAGCCGGAGGCAGTGGTTCCCTGCCACCCACTCACCAAAGATCATGGGGCAAGGGGAGAGACTAAGCATGCAATTGGTTTTGTCTGGCCATCAACGTTCTAGCGAGCCTTATGTGGGGAAGAATAGGTGTGAGAGCAAAGAGAACGAACTCCTAGTTCGTGGTGTCTCTCGATCTCAGTGAGCATGTTAGAACCATAGAAAGGAAATGGAAATAGAGAGGGTATCAGAGGGAGATCGGTGAATGGAAAAGGAAGATGGGGTCCAGGGGAATCCAAACCCATCATTTCCATGACCTCCCGCAGTGGTTTTGGTAGCAAACCAACTCAACCCAGACGACCATGAAGATGGAGCTCGAAGGATGTTGTGGGACTTTCACACCATCTGTGAACGAGTTTGTCAAGTTTCTGGATGCTTGGGAGTGCTTGTAGAACTTTCACTTTGGGTTTTCGTGGCACATAGGCATTTTGCCTCTTCTACATAGCCGCAACCACAGCTGGTGTCGGCAAGCATATGGAAGAAGAAGGAGGAGCCATTGAAAGCAGATCCAAACGATCATTGGCATGGATGGAGGACAAACACAATGGAAGCTTAACCCTTTCACGAGGAGCACTGGTGGATGGACAATTGCACACCGGAGCTGGACCTTGCGGTGGCGGCTGCATCATGAATAGAGCCTCGCGACTCTGTGATCCCGCCCGAACACAAGAACGAAATGCCCAACTCGAGCAAAGTGGATCTTGAATCTATGGAACCCACAACCAACCCGTCTACCCCAAGCAAGAAAGAAGAGCCGGAGGCCACGCCAAGTGGACATGTGGTGGCGGGTGATCGGCCATAGAAAGATAAATATCCCAAAATGCTCATATCTTCATTAAATCATAGAAATTAGCTCGATGTTCAGAAAACAACAAGTAATATACTAAAATTCTCAGAAAAATGAATAGAACACGGTACAATTATAATATCAAGATTTTGATGCACTAGTAATAGTGATATCATGTAAGATGTGAAATTCTCATATGATGGATAATAAATATCAAACAATGCCCTAAAATTATGAAATACCAATAAATCTATATTCATGTTTATAATACTTTTTAGGTCTGAGATTATGATGTTGATGCAAAAAATCATGTAATTTGCTTCATATGGCTATTTAGGGTTAATAACCTTAAATAAAATGCAATAAATGCATACTTGCTCAATAAATGATGAAATTTATAGAATAAGTTCATATCAGTAGCTGGATAATATGTAAATATGAGATTAGTTTTATACACAAAATCTATGTTATATGAAGTTGACCATTAATACATGGTTTAAAACCATAATTTCGAATAATGTATATAAACTAGGGTTAATATTTGTGCAAAAAAGATTTAGAACCTAATGTTCAAAGAATGAACCATAATCTGGAAAATGACATCAGTGAGATAAATCTAAGACAAGAATGCAAATAAAAATGAGAATATCCTAATGGAAGCTAAACCCTAATGAATTAACTAGGGTTAAGATGATGAGAATCTGTGATAGTATGTGATCTTGTCTTAATTAGGTGTTGACCAGGATATATATGACATCAAGAATATGTTTTAGAATGTCTCTTGATCAAGGTACTCCATTACCTCTTACATGGCTTATTATGCAATATGCTTGTATTATATGTGTAGTAGAATACTTGGCATACGGTATTGGATGAAATGTTTACTCTCGTATGATATCTTGCTTGATTTTCCATATTTATGGCTATGAACACATGCAAACATAAGATATCTGATTCATCATAGGATAGTATAGTGCTAGAAAGTGAGCTCAAACTCTTTGGTAGTAGATCACTTGATCTCAAACTCTTTGGTAGTAGATCCCAGATATAATGATCACAAACTCTTTGGTAGTATATCGTGAGGCCACCCATCTTGGGCTCATAAGTGCCAAGATGATGCATGATTCCCTTAGTGGTAAATGCATGGATAGTATGATGGAGAATATGCCTAAAAGATATTTGTTCACTTTTGTTAACCAACTTTTGCTCAAGTAATAGACTCTTGTTATATTTGTTTATTACTGCCAAGTTTACTTTTATGTTTTTGCCAAGCTTAGTAATGAGAGGTATATGAAAAGACATGTAGGCATACTCAGTACAATGTTCTTGAATATTGTGCTGACATGTACCACATGTAATATTTTGTTTTATGTATGTGGACATGTGATCATATCATAACCAAGATAGTTGTGAGTTGTATGGTGAGATGATGTACAGGTGGACATGTTGTCTTAAGATCCTGTAGATTAGTGGTAGTACATGTGTATGTAGAAGTTTGATGTTCAATATGTAATATCAAATGTTGTAACAATTCATGTTGTAATTATATGTTGAATGGTGAACATTTGTTGTATGGTTTTATTATTATTCATGTGCATGTTCTATTGATTGTTTCCTTCTGACTCCCTTGATTTTCTTCTTCTTAGCCTAGTGTGTGGTGTTTAAATTGGGATTCTCGATGAGGTGAGGTTTCAATTTGGATGTCACACATCAGATTAAGTTTTAGAAAATCTGGGGATGTCACAGGTGGTATCAGAGCATGAACAATAGCAAAGCCTGACATTTTCTCACAATGCAACTCAAACTAAAGAAAACCTTGAACTGAATAATCTTTAGGGTTATATTAGTCATCTTTTAGAGACTAGATCTAACCTAGCCTCTAGGTTAACACCTAGATGTCTGAGAACTAGGTATAGACTTGTGCATGTTGTATAGCAAGTCCTTAGATGTCATTCTTTCTTTATAGTGAAGTGTTATGGGACATCACATTATTTTGAAATGATGTATATCACGGGAAGAGAAACCTTTGGCATATGTGCATCTATGTTTTGGGTAGCTTCAATATTCTACACTCTGTTCTCACCTTTTTCACTAGTTTTCATGACACTGTACTCTCTACTATGTGTGGGGAACTCATTTTATGGATTTGGTTTTTGATTCTAATCGAATCGAATCTTGATAGTTTTCTCTGACGCATGTTTTATCGGAGAAAAAGTGTATAATATTTTATTATATATGTAAGTATTATAAAAATATGTCCCCACACACGTACAAGTAGGAGGTGGTCATGCAACCTAAGTGAAAGTGAATGACATCAGTCTAGATGAGAGAGTAGTTCTAGATTATATGTCTAGAGCCTTGTTGGAATATATGATAGATGGAATAGATGAAATAAAATTTTATGATGATGTAAGTCTTATATAGATGATATAAGATGGTTTATGATGATATATGTTTGTCTTTGAGGACTCAAGTTTGGTTTTGAGGATTTGAGATAATATTTGATGAAGAAAACATAGATGTTTTTGAAAGATAAGATAAGATAAGATAAGATGAGATAAAGTTGTGAGTCAGCATGAGCCTCAAGCTCTTTTACAAAGGAGGACCTCTAGTGTTAGGACTAGTTTTAGGGTTAACTCTAGAGAGAGTGAGACCCATTGGGAGAAGGTCAGACAACCTAAACTCCAAGATGTGAGAATGATGAGAAATATGTGATATGATATGTACTAAAATAGAATACTCCTGAGTGATTGAGTTGAGTTGGGTTATGCATGATTCCTATTGTCTTGTTGAACCCTAGATGTCCTTGGGAGAACCAAACCCTAGAGACAAAGAGAGGCTGGCTATATGTGCATTTGTGAACATGAATATGAGAACCTACCATCTAGGTGAGGGAGCGAGAGTCCCAAGACCCTGGAGGAGGTAAGTGTTTTAGTTTTTGTGAAGCCTCATACTTGGGTTGGTGGTTCCTTGTAGGAAACTAGTAGTTGCGTATATGAGAGAGAGTCGGGAAATAGTTCTCATGGGTAGAGATCTTTGGAGAGTATGTCATAGCATGTTTTGGTTTGTGCTTATGTGGCTAGAGCTTGTAAGGCTATCACTAGTGCCAATGAGGTAATCCGAAAACCCTAGGCTAATAGAGGGAAGATAAAGTTGTATTGTGAGATACTCATTGAGTTGAGTTAGCTCAGAGAGACAGAGCATGATAAAATACCCTCATGTTATGGGTCAGGAGAACCTCATTTGGACTAGATGAAGTTTTGGATATTTATGTTTGAGGAGCCACTCACATGAGTTTGTGTAGCACAATTATGACGTAATATGTGTAAATCTGATCATAATATGTGATCCAATCTTGAAATATGATAGTGGATATGACATGATGGAAAACTTAAAGATGGGTTAATAGATATTAATGCATAAATAGTTAATCATATACATGAATCATGATGATAACATGATATTGTCGGCTAATCTTGTGCTGAAATCGCTAGTAACTGTTGCAATTTATTATGAGAAATGAAATAAGATCAAATGAATGAAACATGTTAAATGAGGTGTTAATCTTAGCACTTAATAAAGATGAAAAATAAGTTTTACAGTTAGCAGAACATAATGATTATGACACCTTGATATGATCTAGATGGATAAAGTTGGTTAATTATAGTTAACTCACTACTAAATGGCACATGTTAATGTTGAACATGTTCTAACAATTAGCTCAATAAAATGTTGATGGCACCTTGATATAATGGGCTAAGTTTGGTTAACTCCTTTATAACATGGTAATATGATGCAGGAAGCCTAATGCATCGGTGAAGATGAGGATGCAATCCTAACATATGAGATATGTCATGACATAACCTAAGCTTCTAAACCCTTATTTGAGCCTTCTATGAAGTGATGTTTCACCCTAGATGCTTTAGAAACCTTCATAGGAGTGGTGCATATATGTTCTAGACATGATGTTTATGAGAATGTTGTACCTAGAGTGGCGCCCTACATGGATGAAGACCTTTCAATTTTTCCTTGGAGTATGAGAATGACTTAATTTCAAGGACGAAATTTCTTTTTAGATGTATATGATGTGACAAAGTGGTTTTTGCTTTAATTTGGGGGACGAAATTTCTCTTAAGGTGTGTAGGATGTGATGGAGTGGACTTTTAGAATCCTTAAATGTCCAATGACATAAGAGAATTCACGCATGTTGAGTTTTTTTTAGAGTTCCAAAAGTTTTGGTAAAGTTTGAGTGTTAATTGAGGTTGATATAATGATTAATGTCCCTAAGTTCATGTCCTTTGAGGTATTTAAGTTGATGATCAAACAGTTGAGTTTTGACACCAAATTCATGTACAAAGTAGTTTGAGTTGTTATGGTTAAAATTTGGTTGCAATCAGAGTATCCTAGAGGAAGTTATTAACGTTTGAAATTTGAAAAATAATGTGCTTTATTGATGAATATTGAACCTAAGTCTCGATCCTTTCTGTGTCACACATCCCCTTACTTTTGGAATGGGTCTGTGTGTTCAGATTCTAGCCCTAGATCTCAGATCCAAGGGCAGCATCACATAGCTTTGAGAAGCCACAGATTGCCCATTCACGTTCATCAATCTAGGCCTTAGATTTCTAGTCTGATGGTCAAGTCTTCATCCCTTACCTTCAGTCTGACTGGAGATCGTGGGGGAAACTAGAAGCAGTGGTTCCCCGTGACCCACTCGCCAAAGATTGTGGGGCGAGGGGAGAGACTAAGCATCTAGTTGGTTTCATCTGGCCGTCAACGTTCCAACAAGCCTTATGTCGGGAAGAATAGGTGTGAGAGGAGCGAGAACAAACTCCCAGTTCGCGGTATCTCTCCATATCAGTGAGCATGTTAGAACCAGAGAAAGGAAATGGAAATAGAGAGGGTATCTGTGATGGAGTCAACTTTTAGGGTTCTGGACATCTAGTTAGTTAAGTGAAACATGGATTTAAGAATTTGTATGACTTTTCAGTCTATAGGCTTTTATGTTTTTGTAGATATCATATTTCATGTACCTAGATATGTGTCAAATTGGAGTTTAGACCTCAAAGCTGGCGAGAATGTACTTTAAGATATTGTGGACCTATCTTTGAAGTTTCATGTTCATATGAGGTTTATGTGAAGATGTATATGCTTGAACATTGAGGAATTAATGTTAGGTCATTAGCTGAGGAGTATAATTTTGAATATATAAACCAAACCAGAGATTAATATGTCACACGACTAATTGGTTTAAGTGGGATGCGTGACCCTTTTCTAGCCTTTGACCTGGTTTCTTTATGTGACTAGTTTAGACGTAAGGGACTCAAGCGCCACGGATTCAAGGTTGGATATTCTTCATCTCAACCGCAGATGAGATATCAAACAGTTGTGGGTCTCGTCTTCATTGTAGGTGTTACCATGAGAAACAATATCAACGTCCATCGATCCCCACGTCGTGAACATGGCCTGAGTTAGTAGGAACCATGGATGGTTTTCTTGTACATGGGGAGACCAACAGGTAGAACTATCTTTTAGGCATATGCAACACTCAAGAGAGAGAAAGAGACCCCCACCTCATAGAACAGCGGGGAAGATGACACTTGTAGATAGAGCCCCAACAACGTCCTAGTGTAGTCGTAGAAGACCACACGTGCGACGCTTCCTAAAACCTGAGATCAGAGAACCATGACGGAAAGGCTTGACACCTTTCTAATCTGCAGAACAGTTGCTTCTAGAGGCAGAGTTGTATGTTGGAGGAGCTCTAGTGGCGAGGAGGAAGACCTGCAACCACATGCTGACACTGAAGGAACAGGAGAGGGAGGCTCCATCGTGAGGCATCTATTGCCAAAGATCCCCAATGGAGGCGGCACCCACACACGGCAGAATGGACAACGTGAGTGGCGTCAGTCCGCATGGAACCAGAGAAGAAGAGGAGGAGAGGATCTATCGATGGATATCTTCCCAATCCATAAGAAGAACCTGTAATAATAAAGACCTGCGGCAGCCGACAGTGGTGATCTTCTCAAGCATGCGAGGAGGATTCATGGTCATAGTTTCGAGGTGCCGTGGCGGCATTGGATATTAGGGGCAGAAGTAGATCACTTGGAGAAGTTGGGAGTCCGGGAGATGCTTCGAGTGCAGATGGTAGGAGATCTCATCGCCTTAGAAGAGGTGGGCAGCCATTTTTCCTCGTTGGAGAAGAGGCCAGCGACGTCAGCACCACGGATCCCTGTCACCATGGACTTACATGGATAGACTCATCGAGATCCCTTGTAGTTGGTGGAGGAGGGCACCTCGGCGGTGGCTATTTTCTAGGAGGCAACAAACACTGGGTTGCGGGTGTCGTGCGACGCCGAGAACGGATGCACCACTACTACAGAAACGGCCTTTGGCGTCGGTCGTTTAACCCCATTTGGCGTCGGTTTCCGACCGACGCCTATGTGGGCGCCGCTAAAGGTCGAACACTTCGGCGTCGGTTTTTTAACCGACGCCTATTTAATCTATAGGCATCGGTCGTTTAGTAGATAACCGACGCCCAAAGGGTTCGTGCCACAGAAAACGGCGTCATCTAGGGCACTTTCTGCGTCGGTTATTTACTAAACAACCGACGCCTATATGGAATATAGCGTCGGTCTTTTAGTAGATAACCGACGCATAAAGTGCCCTAGATGACGCCATTTTCTGTGGCGCGAACACTTTTGGCATCGGTTATATACCAAAAGACTGACGCCTATAGATTAAATAGGCGTCGGTTTGATACAAATATCCGACGCCATTTCCAGGACTGCTTTGGCCACATCAGGCGTCGGTTTTTTGAAAAAAACCGACGCTGTAGGTCTTTGCTGACGGTTTTCTATGAATAACCGACGCCTATTTCTATTTTTTTTTTCATATCAGTTTGCAGGCCTGCTGTGGCTGGTCAGCAGGATGAGAACCTGCAGTTCAGTTTTCTGAACTGCAAGTTTACAACATCCATTGATATCAGCCTACAAACAGGCCGCAAACCTGCAAAAGTCACAAGAAAAATTTCACACAAGTACATACATTCAGACATCAATTCAATTCTCACATTCACACATATAGAAACATTCAAATACATGTATTAACATTCAGAAATATTCATTTACAAAGTATCATTCATTATCGCTATCAACATCCCAATTATATCTTACAGTTGCCACTGCTTGTATGGCTTTTGCCCATTCTTCTCTTACTTCATTTAATGCTTCCATCGTATATGGAGCATGTATATTTTCTAAGCGTTTACCTATAGTGTGGTCAGTTTTAAACACCTACAAAGAGAATGATGTATATATATAAGTAATAATATAAAAATAAGATTGATATATTTCATACTAACTAATGAGACTATATATAATACCTCATGTATGCTATCGATGTCCAATGCGGCATGTTTGATAATCATCTGCATAAATCGCATCACATAGTATGCGCATGCCCAACCATTGTCTTGTGTAGCACACTATAAATTGAAACATACAAAATAATACAACTAAGCACAATTCACATCAATAATATATATATTCGAGTCAGGAACTTACTTGTACGTTCTGCCAATTTATTGGCTGGTTCTTTTTCCTTGGGACCGTTCCTCCAGCCTTTTTGAATGCATCTAAACCCCTACATGTTAATATAACACAATAAATTGCATAAGTAAATAGTAATGTAATAAAATATGTTAACAGATATAAAAATGAAATATTTCTCACCCAGAATAATGGCATTCTCATTACGTGTCCAATTTTAGTGTTCAATGTACTCCCCGCAGGATTTAGATAATAAACAGTGAATGTCCCGGGGACAATAACTAGTAACTCCCAATGTCTACCGCTAGAGGTAAGAAGTTAACAATTAATAACTCAAAATGCAAAATAAAAATGGAATTTTCTTAAGTCCAAATTATAAATAAAGTAAACTTACTTGACATTTAATGGAGCTATTATTATCGTCTTCTTTTGCTGACCAAAAATTGTAAAAGCATCTATACAGTATTGTTGAACATTATCAGGGTCTTTAGCTACCAAACTAATCAATGATGGAATCAAAAATCCCACATGATCAAATGCAAATTGTTTGCAATGATCTTCGACTAAGTAGCTGCAAAACATATAGGCGTATGCATTAATATATAAGAAACTAGATCATCGGATCTTACACAAGGTATATGGATGTATAAACAAGATCTCACCTTATCCATGTCTCTATCATTGATGTATTTAGCCAATCATACATAAAAAGCTCAATAATATCTTGTATAAATCAAGAGCTATCGTATGATTGACCTGCATAATCTTCATCTAAAGAAACTATTATAGGGCAATGTATATTATGTGCCCGTAGCCAACATGCCATTCCCCTACAAGCAGGACCTAACGGGTATGTTAGGTCAGTTGGAACCCAAGTTGGTAATGCGGGAAGTGGAGGTGGAGGCCTAGGTGCTCCTGGTGTCTTCTTTTTAACCTGTATATATAATTTCAGATCAGTTGACATCATATATACACATTAACAGTTTAAATCAATGTAAATTCATCTTACAATTTCAGTCGTGTAGACGACATCTGCTTTGGGCCACAATATGACCCCACCTTCTGCCTCACCAAGTGTATCAATATCTGGGTGGGCATATGGCAACGCAACTTCCCTCCAATCGGGTAATACATGTAGCGGGCTCACACGAATGTATCCCTGCGGCATTGGAGTCCCACGAAACGTTGCCCCAGGAAGGGACTGGTAAGCCTGCGCCTCTGCAACAACATAGTCTTGCATTCTTAAGCGGCATGGCTTCAATGCCTACAAATTTACGTAAAGAATGTTATACATATATACATATAATCTTGAAAACATATCATCTTGAAAAGACTAGCTACAATGTCATAAACAATACTTACAGCAGACGTGCTAGGCGATGGGTCTCCAGGATTACTCACAGTCTGTGCATCAGGAGAAGAGTGGGTCGCCATAGGCTGATTGGAAGCCTGAGATGCCTGCCACCGCAGCAATTCTTCCTTGACCTTCTCAGCAACTACATCGTTGACCTTCTTAGCAACTAAATCCTCAACTCTCTTATTCTCCTATACATGGATAAAAGAAACATTAGCTTCTTATTAATGAATTTCCTTTTGCAGTAACATTCTAAAAAAAGAATAGGTTACCTCTTCTTGAGAAAGTCCCACTCTGGGTTTGCGCTGGGATGGCCCAAAGAATGCTTTGATGCCAACACCAGCGTCGGCACCTCTAACACGTCCAGGATGCTCTGGGTTACCCAGAGCAACTGTCAATTCATCCCTTGTGCCCTGAGGGATGAACGTGCCTTGTTTCCTCTGCTCGTGCAGCTCCCGCTAATCACCATAAACAGAAATTGGTAAGTAACACCACAAATAATCAATATTCAAACGATTTCTCTAAGAGTTGTATTTTACCATTTTTGCAGCCGCCTCAGCAGTTACAGGCTTCTTTATTTCACCCTTCTTGTTTTGCCTGCCAGCTATCCAGATATCATGGTGAGGCATGGGTGTCGCAGACTCCTGAGTAGGAGAAGACTCCTGAGTAGCAGCAGACTGCTGAGTAGCTGCAGACTCCGCCTGTAGTCTTTGGCGAACGCTTGCATAGCCTTTTGGACCCATAGTGTGGTCATGCACATTCAGTGCACGCCTTGCTTTTTGTGCGTCACTGAGGGCCTAGTTAGTATGCACATTAATGATTTGGTTAGTAGCACTAAATGTTAATCTTGAATAGGTGAATACAATGTATATTAATTAAATTGGGAGTGACGCCTAATACCTTGAATTCTTCAGATTTTCTTGAAGCAACAAAATTTTCCCAATCTTCTTTGTCCAAGAAGTTCCATTGTTCAAGGGCTGACTTCTTCTTCTTATCACCCTCTTTTATGTATTCTCTGTTCAGATTTGTCCTATAATTCCTAAGCATCTTTCCAGCGCATTGCATCACACTTTTACGATGCAACTTCTCATCCAATGCAAACAGATTCTGTAAAATAGAAATGTTATTAACTAGTATCCAAAATTGAATTGCAAATAATAGAATTTGTAATCTACAAAATAGAATTGCAAATAATAATAACTCACGCATAAATCCTTCCATATCAAGTCTTTTTTCCCTTGAGGAACTTTATGTCAATTATCATACTTAACACCACAATGGCTCTGAGTGGTACACCCAAGATAGTTTACAAAATTATTGCGGTTCACTCCAATTGCATTTCCTCCATTATCAAACTCCACCACCAATTTGGATCCACTACCACTTAGCGCTAATAACTTCTTCAACAGAGTGATGCCCCTTTTCTTGTTAAGTGTTTGGTGTTGCGCATCAAGTTGCTCCAGTGCTTCAGTGGGTACAGGTACATCATCAACCTAAAATTTGACAAAAATAAACACACTAAATTAGCCCAATATAGAAATATAGGATATATGACATAACTAGAAGATAATGAATTTTATAGAAATACAGGATATGTTTTTAGAACTTACATTGGTATCCTTGCCATGCTCGTCATGGAAAGCATGCTCATCATGGACTTCATGCTCATCATGGACATCATGCTCATCATGGTCAGCCATATGAAAATGTCATTAAAAAGGCAAACATTTAGCATTTGTATTAACTAGAAAAAGGCAAACATTTAGCATTTGTATTAACTAGAAAAAGGCAAACATTTAGCATTTGTATAAACATACATGTCTCTAAAATTGTGATCTTTTATCAATTAAAAATCCTTCATTGTGATCTCCGCGCACATATAAGTCATCATTAGCTTCAATATTTTGTGGAGTTGGCAACCCAACTGAGAATGGACTGGAGTCATCATACTTATCATAGTACTCTTCTTCATCTATAGGATCTTCAATGAATTGTCTTTTACCATGAACAACAACCGACCATTTATCATTCGCAGGATCATCGATATAGAATATTTGTTTTGCATGTGATGCCAATATGAATGGTTCACCCTTCTCGCCAATCTTTTCAAAGTTCACCAAAGTGAAACCCAATTCATCCACTATAACTCCTTTGGTGTTATCAACCCAATTACATTTAAAGAGCGGAATTTTGAAATCTATGTAGTCAAACTCCCAAATGTCCTCAATGACACCGTAATATGACATTTTAGCTTCACGTGGACTCTTATCCTTTGCACTTGCAAAGTACATAGTCGACGCTTGAAGAGTGACCCCACTATTTTGGACGACACTCTTATCATCTTGGCGCTTTGTGTAATATGTGAATCCATTAATGTCAAACCCTTCATAAGACATAACATTCGGTTTTGGTTTAAAGGCGAGGCATTTGATAGTTTCTGTAATATCATTTGGTGTTTGAGATAGTTGATGTAAGACTTTATCTTCAAACCACTTAGTAAAAGTCTTATTATGCTCTCTAGCAAGCCACATTGAACTTGCTCGGGGATGTTGTCTCTTTATGAAATTGGTATGTTCCTCGATATAAACACTCACTTCGTCCATATTGTGTAAAATATACAAGTGAGCTTGTTCCAACTGCTCACGGCTGATTACTTTCACCCGTGATCCCAAAATTCCTTTGCCCTCCTCAATGCTTTTGTCATTATCAGGAGTGTCATTACCACTGAGAAAGTCATTGCAAAAATCCATAACCTCTCTCGCCACATAACCTTCAATAATACTCCCTTCAGGCCGATAACGGTTTCGAACATCACCTATAAAAACGCTCATGTATCGTTCAAAGGGATACATCCAATGCAAGAAAACTGGTCCCAACATATTCACTTCCCTAGTCAAGTGGACAACAAGATGTACCATGATATCAAAGAACGAAGGAGGGAAATACATCTCAAGCTGACATAGGGTAACAACCACTTCTCTTTGCAAATTATCGAGAGTATCAGGGTCAATAACTTTACTGCATAGACTGTTGAAAAAGAAACAAAGTCTGGTAATTGCAAACCTTACATGCTTCGGCAATATAGATCGAATTGCCACGGGTAATATTTGTTGCATTAGAGTGTGACAATCATGAGATTTAAGACCTATCAACTTCAGATCTTTCATTGATACCAATCTACGGATGTTGGATGAGTAACCATGTGGCACCTTAACATTTACCAAGCATTCACAAAAAGTTTTCTTCTCCTTTCTAGACACGTGTAACAAGCGGGAGGTAAGTATGTTCTTTTACTACCCATTTCACGTAATTCTGTTAATTCTGACCTTATTCCCATTTCACGTAGGTCCAGTCTATATTTTATCCCATCTTTAGTCTTACCTGGTATATTTAACAGAGTACCAATGATGCTATCACAGACATTTTTCTCAACGTGCATTACATCGATACAATGCCTGACTGTCAAAGAACTCCAATAAGGAAGATCCCAAAATATTGACTTCTTCTTGAATGAAGAATTGTCACTCCGTGTGTCCATACTATATTGTGATTTCTTACCAAATTCATTGACAATGTCTTTTACTCTTTCATAAACAACATCCCCTGGTATAGGTTTAGGTGCACTCCGTTCATCATTCCATCCATTGAATGCTTTGCGCTTCCTACGATACGGATGGAATTTTGAAAGAAACCTTCGATGACCAAGATATACAGTCTTGCCGCCATGTTTTAGTCTTATTGAATCAGTGTTTTCTTCACATATAGGACACGCTTTAGCTCCTTTGACACTATATCCAGACAAATTCCCATATGCTGGAAAGTCATTAATAGTGTAAAACAACATAGCGTGCAAACGAAATGTCTCTCTTGCTGAAGCATCATAGGTCATCACACCTTCAGCCCAAATTTTCTTTAAGTCATCAATCAAAGGTTCAAGATAAACATCGATATCATTTCCGGGTTGTTTAGGGCCCGATATCAACAATGACAACATAACGTACTTATTTTTCATACACATCCAGGGAGGAAGATTGTATATAACAAGCATGACTGGCCAAGTGCTATGTTGGCTGCTCAATGTCCCATACAGATTCATCCCATCTGTACAAAGCCCAAGTCTTAGATTCCTATCTTCTTCACCAAATTTGGGGTACAATAGATCAATCTTCTTCCACTGTGGGGAATCAGACGCATGTCGCAGGATCCCATCATTATTTTTCTTAACATCTGCATGCCACCTCAAATTCTTTGCATCTTTCGGATTTGCAAACAAGCGTTGAAACCGTGATATTATAGGTAGATACCAAAACACCTTGGCAGGAGAACCAGTTTTGGACTCCCCCGAAGTCGTCAATTTATACCGTGACGCACCACATTTTGGACAATCTTTCAAATCTATATAGTCCTTTTGAAATAATACACAATCATTCGGGCATGCGTGTATCTTCTTGGCCTCCATTCCCATTGGGCACAACATTTTCTTTACCTGGTATGTTGAGATTGGCAGCTCGTTTCCTTCAGGAAGCATTTCTTTCAACAAAGTCAACAATGAAGTCAAGCTTTTGTCGCTCCATCTATTGTTAGCTTTCAACTTATACAATCTCAACACAGCGCTAAGCTTCGTAAACTTAGCACATGCTGTGTATAATGGTATCTCAGCATCATGCACAATGTTTCTAAAGATAGGAGGTGGATCGGTGTACTCTACCCTACAACTATCCAGCATCACATCAACTATGTCTGCTGGAACTGGTTCGTTCACATTTACGTCATCGGAGGCAATTTCTTCTTCCACCCAAGAACTGCTATCGACATCTACTGGTTTCGATTTTGAAATCTCTCCATGCCAGTGCCATTCTGTATAGCCTTGTACAATCCTGTTGCACATGACATGACTTTTGATTTCCTCACCAGTGTTGACTTTCAAGTTGTTACCGCAATCCCTACATGGACAGTAGAACCTATCTGTAGGTTTTTTCCTATGTTCCTCGGCAAATCTAATAAACTGATCAAGACCAGATATAAACTCTGGGGTGCAACGATTACGAATGGACATCCATGATCTATCCATTCTATGATCAGAGAAAACAAGTATATATTAGGAAACAAGTATATATTAGGAAAATATTAGGGTATACACTTACATCCTAAGTGTATAATGTGATGTCATTCTTATATATAATAAATGTGTACCACCTATCCCATCCTTGAACACCTAATCTCACTAGTAAGTGTATAATGTGTATTGGGTTTTCAAGAAAATTTCGACAACATTTCCCCACTGTTCTCTAAGTACATATGTACTTAGAGAACAAACGGGGAAATGCTACCGAAATTTTCTCGAAAACCCAATACACATTATACACTTACATCCTAAGTGAGATTAGGTGTTCAAGAACAGTCCCAAACCGGGGACTATCCAAGATTTACTCCTAATGAGTCAATCTTGGACAGGTTTCTAGGCCAACAAACACATTTGATGTCATTCTTATATATAATAAATGTGTACCACCTATCCCATCCTTGAACACCTAATCTCACTAGTAAGTGTATAATGTGTATTGGGTTTTCAAGAAAATTTCGGCAGCATTTTCCCGCTGTTCTCTAAGTACATATGTACTTAGAGAACAAACGGGGAAATGCTGCCGAAATTTTCTCGAAAACCCAATACACATTATACATTTACATCCTAAGTGAGATTAGGTGTTCAAGAATAGTCCCAAACCGGGGACTATCCAAGATTTACTCCTAATGAGTCAATCTTGGACGGGTTTCTAGGCCAACAAGCACATTTGATGTCATTCTTATATATAATAAATGTCTATAAACTACAGGCAACATGGTTAATCCTAATCAACAGAGCATTATTAAATAATAAATCAAGAAATCAATAGTTTCAAACAAAAGGTCTAGGAATCTTTACTAGACATTATATGTATCCCTAATCATCATATTTAACATACTACATTATTATGAACATCCAGATTAGATTAAGATCATACTATGTTATAACCATTGGTTTTATAACCCTATTTCCGCATGTACATGTTTATCAACTTTAAAACCCTATAATTCATGAAATCATTCTAATTCAATTTAATATGTTGGGATCACATAATTATATAATGACATCAGAATATATAGAAGAATCATAATTAACATGATTAACAACATGCTCATCAAACTAGGGTTTTCTTGAATATCATCTAATATTTGTGTACTAGACATTATATGTATCCCTAATCATCATATTTAACATACTACATTATTATGAACATCCAGATTAGATTAACTCTAATCAAATACATTACATGCATTTTTATCACAACAATTTAATCGATGCAAAAAAAAGTAGAGCAGCTAGCAGCGGGAAGACCAACCTTGTCAGAGGGAAGAAGGTAGAGGCTCCGGTGGCTCTGGCTGGAGGAGTAGCTAGCAGCGACGGCGGTGGAGGAGCAGCTAGCAGCGAGGCTGGAGATGATGGTTGTGGCGGCGCGACGGCGGTGGAGGAGCACCAGGGGCGTGGCGGCGCCTAAACTCAGGCGTGGCGGTGCCTAATCTCAGGCACTGGTGCTGGAGCAGCAGGGGCGGCGGAGAAGGGAAGAAGGTGCAGGAGTGGCGGCGGAGAAGGGGGCGCCGGAGAAGAAATTGCCAGAGAAGGGGGCGCCGGAGAAGAAATCGCTGGAGAAGAAATCGGCGGCAGCAGAGAAGAAAAGGTAATCGGCTCGCAATGAAACAGAAGAAAGGGGAAGAGTCGGGCGATCGCGGGTAATAAAGTTGCCAAATAGCGTCAGTTGTTTCAAACAACCGACGCCTAAACCTCTTTAGCGTCGGTTGTTTTAAACAACCGACGTCCAATTGGACGATATTTTCACGAAATTATTTGGCGGGAACCACTTTCAGCGTCGGTTATAAAAGGATAACTGAAACTGAAAGTGACACTTTTCGTGCAAATTTCCATCGCACATACGCGTCGGTTTTTTATCTACATAACCGACGCTGAAAGTGACACTATTTTTTTTCTCGAAAATTGGATTTCGCGGGCGACTTTAAGCGTCGGTGTTTTATAAACAACCGACGTTGTATTCAAAGTGGTACCCGTGTCTGGCCGGTCTTCGAATATAGACGTCGGTTTTCCTAAATAACCAACATCTAATATTATAGGTGTCGGTTTTCCTAAAGAACCG
Source organism: Alisma plantago-aquatica (assembly GCA_963693085.1). NCBI lineage: Eukaryota > Viridiplantae > Streptophyta > Magnoliopsida > Alismatales > Alismataceae > Alisma > Alisma plantago-aquatica. The sequence goes on from OY856410.1 coordinate 887,684,623, forward strand.
ACGCCCAGAAAAGTGACACTGAATGCTGTTTCTGTAGTAGTGCACACAGGCATCGTGCGAGGAAGAAAGAGAGATGCGGACCGGCCCAAGTCAGATTCCTTATGAACTGGACAATCACATCCCAGACCAAACTCAGCAGATCAGTAAAGAACCAGCCGGCTCAACCAAAGAAGAGCAACGCCTCTTAGTGGCCACGTGGCAACCTCCGATTCGCTAATAAAGGTAATAATTCAGTAAATGTCTAGATCTTGTATAATTTACACTAATTAGCACGCTTATCAGAAAAATACATATAATATACCAAAATTCTCATAAAAATGCATAGAATAAGATGGAAGAATAATATCAGGCTTTTGATGCACTAATAATAGTGATATCATGTAATTAGTGAAATGTTGGTTTAATGGACAATAAATAGCAAACCATGACATAAAATTATGGAAAAAATGTCAGTAGGTCCATAACCATGTTTACAATGCATATGATGCCAGATATGGTCAAGCTAATGTACAAAATAATGTAATTTGCTTAATTTGTCTATTTAGGGCTAAATACCCTAAATGTAATGTAATAAATACATACATGCTCAATAAATGATGAAATTTATGGAAAACCCTCATTTCAGTAACTGGAAGATAATATGTAAATATGAGATCAGTTTTATGCATAGAATCAATGTTATATGAAGATGACCCTTAATACATGGGATGAAACCCTATTTTTTGAATAATACATGTAACTTAGGGTTAATATGTGCACATCATTGTGGGAATTATAATTATCAGTTAATGAAGCCTAATTCTGGACCATAATCTAGAAAATGACATCAGTATGATAATTCTAAGACAAGAATGCAAGTAATGATGTACACATCCTAATGAACTAAGCTAAACCCTAATATGGACGTAATTAGGGTTAAGATGAGATGTAAGACGATGAGAATCTGATGATAGTATGTGGTCTTGTCTTAATCAGGGTTGACCAAAGATTTAGTTGACATGAGGAATATGTGATTAGGATATCTCCTTGGAAGGTACGCCATTACCTCTTACTTGGCTTATTATACAATATGCTTGTGCTATATGGTAGTAAATACTTGGCATATGGTATTGATTGAAATGATTGTTGTTTTATGCTATGTTGCTTGATTCTCCATACTTATTTCTATGAACGCATCAAACATAATATATCTGTTCCATTATATGAAAGCACTAATTCTCTTTGGTAGCATAGTGTTGGAAAGTGACCATTCTCTTTGGTAGAAGATCACATTGTACAATGATCTAACTCTTTGGTAGTAGATCATAAGGCCTTACATCTCATTCTCTTTGGTAGCAGAGATGATGCATTATTCCCTCAGGTGGAAAATGCATGGATATATAATGGAAAATGTGCTTAAAATATGTGTTCTCTTTTGCTAATGAATATCTTTGTGCAAGTATATGCTTTTCTTATATTCTTCTTTTACTGCCAAGTATTAGTTTTATCTTATTGCCAAGATATGATGAGAGGTATGGAAAAGACACGTAGGCATACTCAGTACAATATTCTTGAATATTGTGCTGACGTGTACCGCATGTAATCATTTTTTTAGGTTGTGGTCATGTGCTCTTAAAGATCCAGGATAGTTGAGAGTTGTGTAGCGAGCTGATGTATAGGTGGACATGTTGTCTTAAGATCCTGTAGTTTAGTGGTAGTACATGTATATGTATAAGTTGTTGTTCAATATGTAATATCAAATGTTGTAATAATTCATGTTGTAATTATATGTTGAACGGTGAACATGTGTGTATGGTTTTATTATTGTTCATGTACATGTGCTACTGATTGTTTCCTTCTGACTGCCTTGATTTTCTTCTTCTCAGCCTGGTGTGGGGTATTTAAATTGGGATTCTCACTGAGGTGAGGTTTCAATTTGGACGTCACACATCAGATTAAGTTTTAGAAAATCTGGGGATGTCACAGGTGGAATCAGAGCATGAACAATTGCAAAACCTGACATTTGCTCATTATGCAATAGAAAACTAAAGAACTTTGAACTTAATAATCTTTAGGGTTAGTTTAGTTGTCTTTTAGAGACTAGATCTTACCTAGCCTTTAGGTTAGCACCAAGATGTCTGAGAACTAGGTCTAGAGTGGTGCTTGTTGAGTAGCAAGTCCTTAGATGTCGTTCTTTCCTTGTAGTGCAGTGGTATGGGACATTGCACTATTTGGAAATGACGTGCATCAAGGGAAGAGAAACCCTAGACATATTGCGCACGTTGTCTAGAGTAGCTACACTAGTATACCCCTTGTTCTCACCCTTTTCACAAGTTTTCATGAAACTGTACTCTCTGGTATGTGTGGGTCACTCATTTTCGAGATTTGGTTTTGGTTTCCAATCAGATCGAACCTTGATAGTTTTCTCTGACGCATGTTTTATTAGAGAAAAACTATACAATATTTTATTATGTATATGTATTACAAAAATGTGTCCCCACGCATGTATGAGTAGGAGGTGATCATGCAACCTAAGTGAAAGTGAATGGCATCAGTCTAGAAGAGAGTGTAGTACTAGATTAGATGTCTAGAGCCTTGTTCGAATATGTGATAGATGGAATAGATGACATAAGTTTTGATGATATGATGTAAGTCTTATATAGATGATATAAGATGGTTATTATGATATATGTTTTCCTTTAAGGATTAAGGTTCAGTTTTGAGGATTTGAGATAAGTTTTGGTGATGCAAGTATGAGTTCTTTTATGAGATGAGATATGCTAAGTTAAGACAAGGTTGTGAGTCAGCATGAGCCTCAAGCTCTTTTACAAAGGAGGACCTCTAGTGTTAGGACCAGTTTTGGGGTTAGCTCAAGAGAGAGAGAGACCCACATGGAGAAGGTTAGAGAACCTAGACTCCACGATATGAGAAATATGAGATATGTGATATGATATGTCCTAAATTAGATTACTCCTGAGTGATTGAGTTGAGTCACTTTATGCATGATTCCTATAGTCTTGTTGAACCCTAGATGACCTTGGAATGACCAAACCCTAGAGACATAGAGAGGCAGGTTACATATGTGCATATGTGAACATCAATATGAGTGCCTGCCATCTGGGTGAGGGAGAGAGCCCAAGACCATGGAGGAGGTAGCTATGTTAGTTTCTGTGAAGCCTCATGCTTGGTTGGTGGTTTCCCACATAGGAGTCTAGTGGTGTATATAAGAGAGCTTTGGGTAAGAGGTTTCATGGTTAGAGATCTATGAAGAGTATGCCATAGCATGTTTTGTTTTGTGCTTATGTGGCTAGAGCTTGTAAATCTATTGCTAGTACCAATGAGGTAGACCCAAAAACCCTAAACCAAGGAGGGAGGATAAGTATATGCATATGAGGTACTCATAGAGTTGAGTTAGATCAGAGAGACTGAGCATGGCACTACCCCCATGATAAGGGTTGGGAGAACCTCAATTGGACTAGATGAAGTTTTGATATATGTTTAATAAGCCACTCACATAAGTTTGTGTAGCACAACCATGATATAATATTGTAAATCAGCTGATCGTAATATGTGATCTAATCTTGAGATTTGACATATGGACATGATATGATGGAAACCTAGAGATGGTTTAATAGATATCAATGAATAAATGGTTAACCATGTATATGAATAATGATGATAATGTGATATTGTTGGCTAATCTTGTGATGAATCACTAGTAAATGTGCAATTTATTATGAGAAATGAAATAAGTTCATTTGAATGAAACATGTTACATGAGGTGTTAATCCTAGTGCTTAATAAAGATGGAGAATATAGTTTGACAATTATCTCAACATAATTATTATAACACCTTGATTTGATCTAGCTGAATAAAGTGGGTTAATTTTAGTTAACTCCCTCCTAAAAGGCATATGTTAATGTTGAATATGTTCTAATAAATTAGCTCAATAAAATGTTGATGACACCTTGGTATGATGGGCTAACTTTAGTTAACTCCTTTAGAACATGGTAATACGATGTTGGAACCCTAATGCGTGGGTAAGGACAAGGAAGCAACCCTAATATATGAGATATGTAATGACATAACCTAAGCTTCTAAACCCTTGTTTCAATCTTATGAGGTGATGTTTCACCCTAGATTCTTTAGAAACCTTCATAGGAGTGGTACATATATGCCGTAGACATGATGTTTATGAGAATGTTGCACCTAGAATGGTGCCCTGCATATGGATGAAGACCGTTTGATTGTTCCTTGAAGTATGATGATGGCTTAATTTCGGGGATGAAATTTCTTTTAAGATGTATATGACGTGAAGGACTGGATTTTTGGCTTAATTTCGAGGAAAAAATTATTGTTAAGGTGTGAAGGATGTGATGGAGTCAACTTTTAGGGTTCTGGACATCCAGTTGGTTAAGTGAAACATGGATTTAAGAATTTGGATGACTTTTCAGTCTATAGGCTTTTATGTTTTTGTAGATATCATGTTTCCTGTACCTAGATATGTGTCACATTGGAGTTTAGACCTCAAAGTTGGCGAGAATGTACTTTAAGATATTGTGGACCTATCTTTGAAGTTTCATGTTCATATAAGGTTTATGTGAAGATGTATATGCTTGAAGATTGAGGCATTAATGTTAGGTATTTAGTTGAGGAGTATAATTTTGAATATATTAAACCAGACCAGAGATTAATATGTCACACGGATAATTGGTTTAAGTGGGATGCGTGACCCTTTTCTAGCCTTTGACCAGGTTTTTATGTGACTAGTTCAGACGTGAGGCACTCAAGTGCCACGGATTCAAGGTTGGATATTCTTCATCTCAACCGCAGATGAGATATCAAACAGCTGCGGGTCTCGTCTTCATTGTAGGTGTTACCATGAGAAACAATATCAACGTCCATTGATCCCCACGTCGTGAACGTGGCCTGAGTTAGTAGGAACCATAGATGGTTTTCTTGGACATGGGGAGACCAACATGTAGAACTATCTTTTGGGGATATGCAGGACTCGAGAGAGAGAAAGAGATCCCCACCTCGCAGATTGGTGGGGAAGATGACACTTGCAGATAGAGCCCCAACAGTGTCCTAGTGTAGCCGTAGAAGACCACACGTGCAATGCTTCCTAAAACCTAAGATCAAAGAACCATGACAGAAAGGCTTGACACCTTTCTAATTTGTACAACAGTTGCTTCTAGAGGCAGAGTTGTATGTTGGAGGAGCTCAAGTGGCGAGGAGGAAGACCTACAACCACATGCCGACACCGAAGGCGTAGGAGAGGGAGGCTCCATCGTGAGGCATCTCTTGACAAAGATCCCCAACGGAGGCGGCACCCATGCATGCCAGAATGGGCAACATGAGCGGCATCATTCCGCATGGAACCAGAGAAGAAGAGGAGGAGAGGATCTATCGACAGATATCTTCCCAATCCCTAAGAAAAACCTACAATAATAAAGACCTGCGGGAGTAGGCAGTGGTGATCTTCTCAAGCGTGTGAGGAGGATTCATGGTTGTGGTTTCGAGGTGTCGTGGTGGTGTTGGATATTAGGGGCAGAAGTAGACCACTTGGAAAAGTTGGCAGTCTGGGAGACACTTCAAGTGCAGATGGCAGGAAATCTCATCACCATAGAAGAGGTGGGCAGCCGTTTTTCCTCGCTGGAGAAGAGGCCAGCGACGGCGACACCACGGATCCCTGTCACTATGGACTCACATGGATAGACTCGTCGAGCTCCCTTGCAGTCGATGGAGGAGGGCGGCTTGGCGGCGGTGTTTTCTAGGAGGCGACACACACTGGGTTGCGGGTGTCGTGCGGCACCGAGAACGGATGCACACAAGCATCGTGCGAGGAAGAAAGAGAGATGCGGACCAGCCCAAGTCAGATTCCGTGTGAATCGGGCCATCACATCCCAGACCAAACTAGGTAGATTAGTAAAGAACTAGCCGGCTCAACTAAAGAAGAGCAACGCCTCTTAGTGGCCACGTGGCAGCCTCTGATTCGCTAATAAAGGTAATAATTCAGTAAATGTCTAGATCTTGTATAATTTACAATAATTAGCACGCTTATCATAAAAATACATATTATATACAAAATTCTCAAAAAAAATGCATAGAACAAGATGGAATAATAATATCAGGCTTTTGATGCACTAATACTAGTGATATCATGTAATTAGTGAAATTTTGGTTTAATGGATAATAAATAGCAAACAATGACATAAAATTATGGGAAAAATGGTAGTAAGTCCATAACCATGTTTACAATGCATATGATGTTAGATATGGTCAGGTTGATGTACAAAATCATATAATTTGCTTAATGTGGCTATTTAGGGCTAATTACCCTAAATATAATGTAATAAATACATACATGCTCAGTAAATGATGAAATTTATGGAAAACCCACATTTCAGTAATTAGAAGATAATATGTAAATACAAGATCAGTTTTATGCATAGAATCAATGTTATATGAAGATGACCCTTAATACATGGGATGAAACCCTATTTTTTGAATAATACATGTAACTTAGGGTTAATATGTGCACATCATTATGGGAATTATAATTATCAGTTAATGAAGCCTAATTCTGGACCATAATATGGAAAATGACATCAGTATGATAATTCTAAGACAAGAATGCAAGTAATGGCGTACACATCCTAATGAACTAAGCTAAACCCTAATATGGACGTAATTAGGGTTAAGATGAGATGTAAGACGATGAGAATCTGATGATAGTATGTGGTCTTGTCTTAATCAGGGTTGACCAAAGATGTAGTTGACATGAGGAATATGTGATTAGGATATATCCTTAGAAGGTACGCCATTACCTTTTACTTGGCTTATTATACAATATGCTTGTGCTATATGGTAGTAAATACTTGGCATATGGTATTGATTGGAATGATTGTTCTTGTATGGTATGTTGCTTGATTCTCCATACTTATTTATATGAACACATCAAACATAATATATCTATTCCATTATATGAAAGCACTAATTCTCTTTGGTAGCATAGTTCTGGAAAGTGATCATTCTCTTTGGTAGCAGATCACATTGTACAATGATCTAACTCTTTGGTAGTAGATCATAAGGCCTTACATCTCATTCTATTTGGTAGCAGAGATGATGCATTATTCCCTCAAGTGGTAAATGCATGGATATATAATGGAAAATGTGCTTAAAATATGTGTTCTCTTTTGCTAATGAATATCTTTGTTTAAGTATACGCTTTTCTTATATTCTTCTTTTACTGCCAAGTATTAGTTTTATCTTATTGCCAAGATATGATGAGAGGTATAGAAAAGACATGTAGGCGTACTCAGTACAATATTCTTGAATATTGTGCTGACGTGTACCGCATGTAATATTTTGTTTAGGTTGTGGTCTAATGCTCTTGAAGATCTAGGATAGTTGAGAGTTGTGTAGCGAGCTGATGTACAGGTGGACTTGTTGTCTTAAGATCTTGTAGTTTAGTTTTAGTACATGTATATGTATAAGTTGTTGTTCAATATGTAATATTAAATGTTGTAATAATTCATGTTGTAATTATATGTTGAACGGTGAGCATGTGTGTATGGTTTTATTATTGTTCATGTACATGTGCTACTGATTGTTTCCTTCTGACTCCCTTGATTTTCTTCTTCTCAGCCTGGTGTGGGGTGTTTAAATTGGGATTCTCGCCGATTTGAGGTTTCAATATGGACATCACACATCAGATTAAGTTTTAGAAAATCTAGGAATGTCACAGTATCAGAGGGAGATTAGTGAATAGAAAAGGAATCTAGGGTCCAGGGGAATCCAACCCCATCGTTTTCATGACCTCCCGCAGTGGTTTTGGTAGCACACCAACTCAACCCAGCTGACCATGAAGATGGAGCTCAAAGGATGTTGCAGGACTTTCACACCATGTGTGGATGGGTTTGTTGAGTTTTTGGATGCCTGGGAGTGCTCACAGAACTTTTGCTTTGGGTTTTTGTGGCACGGAGGCATTTTGCCTCTTCTGCACAGTCGCAACCACAGCTCGAGTCAGCGAGCATATGGCAGAAGAAGGAGGAGCCATTGGAAGCAGATCCAAGCGATCGTCTACATGGAGGGAGGATGAAGACAATGGAAGCTTAACCCTTTCAAGAGGTGCATTGGCGGATGGACAATCGCACACTGGATCTAGACCTTGTGCTGGCAGCTGCATCGCGAATAGAGCCCCACGACTCTGTGATCACGCCTGAACGTGCGAACAAAATGCCCAACTCTGGCAAAGCAGATCTTGAATCTGTGGATCCAACAATCAACCCACCTAACTCAAGCAAGAAAGAAGAGTTGGAGGCAGCGCCAAGTGGACACGTGGAGGTGTGTGATTGGCCATAGAAAGGTAAATATCCCAAAATGCTCAGATCTTCATCAAATCATAGAAATTAGCTCAATGATCAGAAAACTACCAGTAATATACCAAAATTGTCAGAAAATGAGTAGAACATAGTGGAATGATAATATTAGGCTTTTGATGCACTAATAATAGTGATATCATTTAAGATGTGAAATGCTCATATGATGGATAATAAATATCAAACAATGCCCTAAAATTATGAGAAAGTACAAGTAAATCTATATTCATGTTTATAATACTTTTTAGGTCTGAGATTATGATGTTGATGCACGAAATCATGTAATTTTCTTTATATGGCTATTTAGGGCTATAACACTATATAAAATTCAATAAATGATGAGATTTACAGAATAAGTTCATATCGGTAAGTAGAAGATAATATGTAAATATGAGATCAGTTTTGTACACAAAATCCATGTTATATGAAGTTGACCTTTATTACATGGTTTAAAACCCTAATTTAGGATAATGTATATAAACTAGGGTTAATATTTGTGAAAAAAGGATATGGAACCTAATTTTTAGAGAATGAACCATAATCTAGAAAATGACATCAGTGAGATAAATCTAAGACAAGAATGCAAATAAAAATGAGAATATCCTAATGACTAAGCTAAACCCTAATGAAATAACTAGGGTTAAGATGATGAGAATCTGATGATAGTATGTGGTCTTGTTTTAATCATGGGTTGACTAGGATATAGATGACATCATGATGGTTTAGAATGTCTCTTGATCAAGGTATGCCATTACCTCTTACTTGGCTTATTATGCAATATGCTTGTGTTATATGTGTAGTAGAATACTTGGCTCATGGTTTTGGATGAAATGTTTATTCTCGTATGATACCTTGCTTGATTTTCCATATTTATGTCTATGAACACATGCAAACATAAGATATATGATCCCTCATATGATAGTATAGTGTTGGAAAGTGAACTCAAACTCTTTGGTAGTAGATCACTTAATCTCAAACTCTTTGGTAGTAGATCCCAACTATAATGATCTCAAATTCTTTGGTAGTAGATCATGAAGCCTCCCATCTTGGGCTCATAAGGGTCAAGATGATGCATGATTCCCTTGTTGGTAAATGCATGGATAGTATGATGGAAAATATGCCTAAAAGATATTTGTTCACTTTTGTTAACCAACTTTTGCTCAAGTACTGGACTCTTGTTATATTTGTTTATTGATGGCAAGTTTACTTTTATGTTTTGCCAATCTTAGTAATGAGACGTATATGAAAAGACATGTAGGCTTACTCAGTACAATATTCTTGAATATTATGTTGATGTGTACCACATGTAATCTTTTGTTTTAAGTATGTGATCATGTGATCATATCAGAACCAAGATAGTTGTGAGTTATATGGTGAGTTGATGTACAGGTGGATCTGTTATCTTAAGATCCAGTAGATTAGTGGTAGTACATGTATATGTAGAAGTTTGCTATTCAATATGTAATATAAAATGTTGTAACAATTCATGTTGTATTCATATGTTGAATGGTGAACATGTGTTTTATGGTTTTATTATTATTCATGTGAATGTTCTATTGATTGTTTCCTTTTGGCTCCCTAGATTTTCTTCTTCTTAGCCTAGTGTGTGGTGTTTAAATTGGGATTCTCACTGAGGTGAGGGTTTCAATTTGGACGTCACACATCAGATTAAGTTTTAGAAAATATGGGGATGTCACACCTCTCTTCTCATTCTTTCTCAATTATTAGGGTTATTGAGTTGGAAGGAAGAAAAAATGATGGATTGCATGAAGTTCAATATGGATCAATGAGATAAGTTCTTAGCTAATTTTTAAGGTTTTTACACCTTAGTTGACTGGATACTTCCATCTAATAGTGGATTGCACTAAAATGGATTGAGTCTACAAAACAATCTTCAGCTCTTTCTATATGCGACAATAAACCCTGAATTTTCCATTCTGTTCTAGTTTTTGCAAGATGATTTAGAACTGAATTGTTTCATAATGTGATGATACAATGAAATCATATTATAAATCTATAAAAATAATCTAAAATATAATTCCTAAAGTTATTATAGAAATTATAAGGATATATGGAAACCTAGGTCTTCCAGTTGTATCTAAATTTATAAAATATAGATAGCTAAAGAACATTGTTAATATGAATCGTATTGCATATTCTTCGATTGTTTTATTAGAATCTTTTAGTACAGATACGTCAAATATTATATATTGATTTAAGTGAAGTGATTAGTGTGTGCTTGTATCTGAGTAGAGAGGGTAAAACATTAGTCGTGTGAAAATGTGATAGTTTTGTGAATAAATACAATGATAGTCGATAAAAAGGATTCTTTTAAAAAAAATCCATTTTGGTTATTAAGTTTATTCTTGATGCATGAAAATTCCATGAATGATATTAAAAACCCTAGGTCACTTTCATATGGGGATTTCATATATAGGTTCAGTTGTATGTGAGATAGTAAATAGTCTTTTTACCAATTAAATATTATCATGAAATTTTTGTGAGTGGTATAGAAACCCTAATTTATTTTCATACAAGCATTTCATATACAACTTCATTTGTATGTGAGCTAATAGAAATAGTCTTCTTTTTAATTTGATATTATTCTATATGGATTTCTTTTATGAAATTTGTGTTAAATGAGCGTGAGGCTAATGACACGCTAAGTATACTGTAACCAATTAATCAAGTATTTCATTCTAATACTTCTTACAATGATAAGTGGATTAGCTCAGACTATAGTACAGACTACATAAAAACTATGAAAATAACTTATTACAAGGTTAAGATAAGAAATACTAGTTAGATGATTGTATATTGAAATTAAAGAGTGAATTAGACATTAGATGCCCTGAACACTGTAGATCACCTATGGAGGTCTTCACCACATTGGATGAAATGGCTTACCCACTAGAAATTTCTAATAGTGGAAGTGTGAGCGTACAATAGGGGTACATGATTCTAGGCCCAGTGTGGAAGGAATATTTAAAACATAGATATATCCAACATTAATCAAATATCCTAGTCATACTTATTCCAGTTTAGTATTTTGTTAGGTACCCAATATTCAGTGGAGATTGCAGTGGTATCCAATTTACTTACTACTCAGTGAATCAACCCTTGTGAAACCAGTAGAGTAGACAGTTTTAGCCAAAATCCTTTTAACTCTCTATTTGAGTACCCATGTTTAGAGGAAGAGAACAATTTTTACCAGTCAGCTATTTAATCGATGAGTCCAGACATCTCAAGGTCAATTGTAGATTGAGTAACTAGTTAGTAGACTTAGAGTAATGGGTCTACTATAAGTGGTGTATGGTAAGATTGTAGCTTGCTATGAACATTTCAAAAGTCATGATACACTTTATGTGGGTTTAGGGCATAGTAAGATGAATAAGAGATTAATAAAGTATCTTCAGTTGTTGCTTTATTGTTTGTAGTTACCTAGGAGTAATGTAACACTTTTATGTTTTTGAATGATTAGTTCCCTTAAAGATTTATCAAGTATGTTCATATTTTGATTTACTCAGTGTACTTATCTATAGAACTTCCATTTATATGTTTGTAAATGACTTGTTCCTTTATAGTTTTCTATTGTTCTACTTCAAATGCAGTTTCTAAAGACTATGTCTTGGACTATTTCGGTGCTTTAAACTATTTCATTGAAGTAGTAATTCAGTAGGCCAATGGTTCCTCACTCCACTAAACAAAATTTAGGTACACACAAAGGATATGAAGATCTAAATGTAAATTAGAAGTCCTGCCACAAGTTGTCTGCTAGAGAGGTTCAGATAGTTCTAGGTCATTTTACAAAGAGTTTTATATGGATGAAGTTGTCATAAATTTAGATAATGACAATTTTTGTGTCTAATAGTAGAGCCAACAATCATGTAATGCTAAAAGATAGTATGGATATCTTAATCTATCCTTTTATGTTTACAATCACATAATATATAAATGTTTTATTTCTTAGATGAAGTTGATTCATGTGATCAGTTTTAATATGTTGTTTGGGTTTCAAAAAGAGATGAAAAAAGTTAAGAGGTGATTAGTTTTCTTGTACTTAGCATATATCTAATTTCATGATGTATAAGTGATTGTGAAATCTAGGTGTGATAGTTAGAACCTACATGTCATTGCTTTATGTTTTATGATTTAAGAACTATTTAAAAGGCAAGAATCTCTCTTACTGGTTATTTTATTTCACTGAATCACCTTTTCAAAATCTTTATTCTTTTGACATATACTTAGATGATTTCATATCTTTATTTGACTGGCAGCCTTGATGAATTTATTTTTGTCTTTTTCTTTCTAAATCCCAATTCCCTATTGTATGAATATGCTAGCTATTACTAAAAAAATTCACCAGTTCTTCTCTTGTGGGGTTTTCTTCCAAACCCTCTGGTAAATAGGACATTGGAAGGATGGCTAAGTTGACCACATCATTGAAATGTCTAGCTGAGTTTCATTGGGAGATAGCATTTAAGTGATTGGACTACCCTCTCCATATAGGATATATCACTAGCTGAGTTTCATTGGTTGATAGAATTGAAGTGATTGGACTACCCTCTCCATCTAGGATTAGTGATATATCTTACAGCACTTGTATTCATATATATGGGTGATAATTTGTAATCTTACAAAATTGCATACCGATGAATAAAGTTTGTCACTACTATCCATCATCTTTTGAACATACAAAAATGATTAAATTAGATTACTATCCTATGTATAAAAATTATGTTGGTGTTTGGTATTGGGATTATTTGTTTAATTTGATTAGGTAATGTGTGTGTCACCTCTAAGGTCTCACTCATCAAAAAATGCTATTTGGTATTCCACAATAAATGAATATGTACATAAACAGACTATGTAGGGTCAGATAGCTACCTAACTAAGGCATATGCATAGGAACCAAAAAGGATAATTTAAAATATTCAAAACAGTTGATTATTAATGCTCTAACACAATAGTTGTAAGGAGTATCATCCATGAGGGGATGAAATCATTTCTTATTTTACAAATAAATATATTTGAAGGCACACACTATGAAGTATGATGGAAATATGTATTTTTAAAATCAAAGTATTATATTAAATCATTTCAACAAGGTAAACTTTAACTATTGCATTATTTGAAAATTTACAAGTTTCTTCACCACAATGATGCTAGACTAAATTATAAAAGTACAACATTCTATGCAAAGGACCAGTTGTGTAGGATAACATGGTCATCCAAATAAATCCTTCTAGTCCATTTTCCATATGATCATCATGAGTCATCTTCCTCTAATTCCATTTACGTGGGTGGTTTGCAGACAACACCCAAAGAGGGGAGAAACAAGGAGTATATGTCACTAAAATATTAAGTGTGCATAAAATTAATAGTTAGACTTATAAATGGATTTAAGTTTAAAAATAAGGATGCTCGCAGTAAAAACAAGTCTATCAAATGTTGGCAATGTCAAGAGAAAGTTTAACAATTGAATGGATAGAAAATAATGATTAAAATATATTGATGCATTTTATCTTAGAGAAATAAAATCACTTGAATACATAGTTTCTTACCCTTATGTCATGTCAAAAATAAAAATCGAAATGAAGTGCATGTATATTATCACAAACACTAGAATTATCTAACAAGGGCTATATGCACCATTAGTTGAAAGACACAATAAGAGGAATAAAAGCATAGTACCCAACATATTAAACATGTAAAGGGATTAAAAACCCTAGTTCCTGGAAGTAGGATCAAAACCTTAGTGCCTAAATATATCACATTTTGTAGGGAATAAAACCCCCATGAAATAAAACCTTTGTTCCTTAAGTATGATTATACTGATAGTAGATATTACTAGTCCAAATATCACATGCATTTGATAGTAGGTATGATAATAAGTAAATCCATTTAATATCCATGTATAAAAGGGATGAGAACATGCAACATATGGTAATTGGGGTCATAGGGTAGACAAATAAGGATACCTCAAATCTTAATGACCAATAATTAAGAAAACACATAAAAAAATATTTGAATAAGAATATTCAAAAGAGATGAATTTATAATATAACTTAGGCTTCATGCCCTAAGGAAAAATATTATCATTTCCGTGTCATTAATTCTCCACTGAAGTTAGGATAGATGCACATACTCGATATATAAACCCAACATGTCCACTATCAAACCTTACATCACACTAGTGCCTCAAAAGTATCTAATAACACTTTAAATGAGTCTAGAGTTAATATTCTATTAATTTTACATACCTTAAAAATCACCATATTGTTAATATTTAATCATGATCAAGTAGAGGATAATTTCATAAATGCCTAACATACATTGTTGTATTTTTCTAAGATACTAATTAAAATTATGAACATCTAAGACAAAAAAACTCTACCCTTACACTAATTAATTGACCTTTATATCTTATTGGGTAGGACCAGTCATTTAGTGATACTAAAAACCTATGTGATTTAAACATGGTTAGGAAAAGGAAGACTGAAATTCCCTATGGAAAAGTGTTCCATTAGGAGACAATTGACCATAAGAAAGGAGAAACCACCACCTCGATTCCTTTCTCTGCTATGATGGAGCAGTAGAGATTTAAGAGTCCAAAGGAGAGCCACTCATTTGTGAAAAAACAATGACTAGACTTGAAGTCATGCTCACTAAACTCGTACATCCCAAACTCAACAAGCTCAAATTTGAGGTTGGGATATGAACTGACACCCACAATCTTCTCCCACTTTGGAAGAAAGTGAACATGAATACTAGGTACTTAGGACAAGTTGACTTAGTGCAAAAACTTCTAGAAAAGCCTTGAGGGGGATACTTGAAGTCAAAGTGACCTAGAACCACAAAGATAACACACATCTCATTAATAATACCACAATACACCATACATTATAGAGAAAAGAGAAAAGAGAAAAAGTGGTTTTGGTGGTCTACCAGGAATCAATTAGAATTTTGATCATGGAGAAGTCAAGACGACTTTGTAGACAACATATAGATCATTTTTGTAGAGTGGAAAGTAATAGGATCCTCACAATCACTACTTGGTGCCTTCATAACTATGCTTTAGGTGAGGAATCAATGTCTTCTCTAATAAAATATAGTTTCCTTTCAAATGTTAGGAGGAAGGTGGAAGAGAAGAAGATAAAGTAGGATAAGAGATGGGTGGTGGCTAGGATTTGATAAAATGTTGCGGAAATAATGAGACAACAAAATAAGCAAGAAAAAAGAAGAAATGAGGAGGAGGAAGAGAATGGTCTCCAATTTATAGGATGCATATGTAGTTTGAAAAAAGAAAAGGAAGGGGTCTGCTCAAGGAGGAGGGAAGTGTTACAGGTTAAAGTCATTGGAATGTATATAAATGAATTCTCTAAAATAGATCAATTAATATGTTTCTTTCATAGCAAAACATGCTTTTTGGTCATGAAGATTGACATGTAGACTAATTAAGATATGATAAATATGATTTTAACTTCAATTTCTCCTTTTCAACCCATTTGGTATTTACCATATTCACTTGCATTGGAAGTATTCAATTAATGCATTTATTCCCTTTCTTAATGAAAATAATATAATAATTCATCTTTATCTATTTCCACTCACCCAATAAACCAAAGAATAATATAGTCTACCAAAATCAAGGTCAAAAACTTACTAAGAGTTGAATTTGTAAAAGTAACCCCAAATGATGACTTAATTAATTGATTTATCCTAAACCTTAATTAAAAGAATACTTGCTAATATTTTGTATTTATTCACTCCAATTTCTCATAGTTTAAGATAAGTAAGGGGGAGGAATTGATACCAATATACTCGTTATGGTTTTAATAAAGGTATAGTTAGGCTATATACCTAGGGTGAAGTTTGTGACCACACCCATTAAAAGAATTGTGTACCTGAATTTTTTCATTCATGACCTAGATGATGAAGCTCTAGATTGGATATTTCTTTGGTTTCATATTTCTCATTATGCCTGTTAAGATATGAATAATTCATAATTTATTCCCGATAAATCATATTTCATGTCAAGTGAACTTATAAAGTCTTTTGCATTATTTCATATGTACTTAAATGCTATTTGATGGAAGGAGGTGCATCTGAGTATTTCCCCACAAGAAGAGGAGTAAAAATACGCACCAAATGCAAATTCAACTTACTCTAAGTGTTCAAGAACAAACTGAAATCAAATTGGTTCTATGATTGATCAAATTAAGATGAAAGTTCTACAGGAAAATCCCTCGAGACGACCATTTTCCATGCAACACAGATTTCCTAGAAGATCCCAAACTCCGACAAGTCATGTGTATCTATTCATTATTGAACAATTCTTCAACTAAGCCTCCAAAGAAACTATTCAATAGCTAGAAAGTCTATGACCACGAAACTCCCTTTCACATTTAACCCTATTTTAGCCTACCAAAAAAAATGCTCATTCTTCTCACAGTGACCACATATCGTTCACTATAACCATTATGTTACTAGAAATGCCATGCGACTCACCCCCGAACTCATCAAGATTCTTGTTCCAAAACCCATCACGACCATTTTCCCAACAATGGTCATTTCACTCTGAAGGTAGAATAGTCGTGGTGGGAGTAGAACGGTTGTTCTGGAAATCAAACCCTAGTGCTTCCTTGTGCTCTCTTTACCACTTTACCATGCACTATGCCAAGCTACCCTAGACATCAATATAAGCCTTAGTGGCAGTCCAGGTGGAAGGCTATCTCCCTTTAGCATGGATAGATGATGACTAATCCCACCTACTACCCTTTTATCTTCTACTTCCCACTTCCACCCAAAACCCTAGTTTTCCATGTTTTTTTCCACCATTTGACTTCACCTCCATGCCATCTATGCTTGAAAAGAGAGGAGCTTATCTATCTTTATGATGGAGGTGAACAAGAAGATTTTTTCATCTTCATTCATGGCCATTTATTCTACTTCCCTCTCTTTTTGTTTCCCTTTATTCATGGGTAGATAAACCATTTCTTGTGGTATGTTTGGGGGTAACTATGTGAATTTGATACCAAGTATATTGGAATATTCATGTTAAATGTTTTATATTTTTCCATTAATGTTGTTTTCATTCTTTTTTTGACTCCCCACCTCTTTCTTTAATGTTTGAGCAATGGAACCACCTAAAGCATATGTAACAGAGGGATTTTGAAGTCTTAGAAAGGAGGTACTCCTAATCCCACTTATGGACCCTTAGATAATTCTTATTTGTACCCTTCTTCCCCACTATTGCACTTTTCTTGGGTGGCATATCCATGTACCTAAGTCTGTCCCTCCTTCTACACTTGGAAAATAATACATTAGAGGTTGGATGGGGGTAATAGTAGATTAAACGTCCTTATCCTACACCTATGCTAATTCTTTCCACAAAGTGTAGTAAAAGAACCACACTTACAAAACCTAGAATAAGGAAAGACCTTGACAATGTTCATATATCTGAAGACAATTGAGCCTAACAAGAGTGGACATAGTGTTTTTTAGGGACTACTTCCCTAAATACACTTTATGCCACCCATGGCCAACTAGTAGGGTATGGAAATACCCTCCCATATTGTTTGATTTGGTATCACTAATGGAGGACACAATGATGATATAAAGCCTAATTTCATGTTTTATTGTAACATAACCCCCGAATGACGCACTCCTCTAATTAATTAATTAAACCTTGGTTTTGATTTCCTAGTTTTTTCTATCCTAGTTTACTTGCTCATTAGTGCTAATTGGATAGTTGATGGTGGATTGTTCTTTTTAGTATTATTTATCTCTTGATTATGATTAAACAAGTTGGTTGTTTGGTTAATCACCTATTTTAGTCCTACTATGTCTCACTTAAATAATTGTTTTGTTTATATTTGTTAGTGTAGTGTACTTTATTTCTTTCCTTAGTGTTAATTGGTCCTTTAGATAGATCAGTGGTGCTAATTACTTAGGTTAACTTAGATTTTCATCTAGACTTGTTTAATTTTTTTACTCTAAGTGTAACCATAAAACATAATTTAGACCGTTGAAACTCTGATCTCTACATTAGGAACCTCAAGAAACAACTAGTACCTCCTATGTCCATCCAGATTTGACCTCTGACTTGCACCTTCTATGATATACCATGAGCCCATACACTTGCATATTCGTGTATTAAGAATGTGCTAACTAGGGTTTTACGTAATGTGAAATCCCTTATGCCTAAGGTGCATCAAGCTTTCTAGATCCATGTGTCTGGGACGATGTTTTAGACCTAACCATTTGTGTTTAGTTGACACTTTCTCACTTCCCTTGTAATTTCTTATTCTTTATTATCTTAATTGATTTATATTCCTATTTTCTAACTTGCCTTCTTGGCTGATTGTGAATACAAGGGACAATGCATGTTTAGTTGCCACAATTTGCCTTAGAGAGCCTCTTTGAAGATCTTGAGATAGGACAAACAAGGTGAAAAAACTCCCATAACTACTAAGAGCACGAGGTATAGATGGCCAATCCATTCGTAGGACCACCTGTCATTGGAAACCAAGATGGAATAGAACCACCTCATGAGGAGAGTCATGAAGGAAATACACAATTGATGATACATCACCACCTCTAAGTCCATTGAAAGATTACATTAGTCCAAGGAATCACACTTATACGATATCTACTAGAGTGGGGTCACTTCCATAACAAGACTTCTCGATTCCACCCACTCTAGTTCAACTGCTCCCAAGTTTATACGACCTTGTTACTGAAAATCTATACCGTGATGTGGATTCCGTCTTATAAGTTTTCTCTACTTTGCACTCTAGCTACAACAGATGATGCAATTCTCTTAAACATGTTCCCTTTTTCCCTCAAAGACTAAGAAAAGGAATGGCATTCTTCTAATCCTAAGGTTATGAATTGAGAAAGGATGAAAAAATAATTCCTCAATAAATCATATCCTATTGAAAATCTGAATTAAGTCTGTTGGTATATGACTTGCTTAAGTCAAATGAACCATGAATAGATAAGTGATGGGTGGGAGAGATTTCAAAGTTTTTCAAAGAATTTTCTCACCATGTTATGGAGGCTTGTGCAATCATTCTATGTATGCTATATCAGCTACACTAATAGGTGGTTGATTTATCTTTTGGTATGACTTTGATGGCCAAGCCTATAGAATAATGGCCTCTAATTGTGCTTCTAGTAGAAAAATCAAGAAACCATGTTTCTAGTTCCATTTCAAATTATTATACAAACATCAATTTATCTCTTTATCAAGTAGCATCTCCTCCCTAGACTGATGCTAACCCACATCTCATGAAGATTCTTGTAGATCTAAATTATGATGAAGAATCAAAGAGAAGGTCGTTTAACAAATTTATGAAATTTGTTGAGGGCTTACATGAAGATATTAAAGACCTTAATCTTTTGGGAATTGTAACTTTAATGCCCATATGCTCTAAACACTTAGGAGTAGATATATCACCCTAAATTTTCATAGAAACAACATGGTGATTATGTGCATGGGCAGCCCTACCAATCACAAGGTCCAAGACATGGTCAAAGTTTGAAGATGATGTGATATCAAGATTGAGAAATCTTTATGAAGTTAAAAAAGGATTTTTCTAGATAATGGGAAATATGAATAGGTTGGAGAAAAGATTGGATCAATTGTTTTTGACACTTTCTCTAACTATGGTTAACATAAATAGTGTAGAAATGGCGTCCCTAAAACCCCATTGGCTTACATTAAATACAAGTGAAACTCCTCCAATATGCTCAAGCCCTGCCTCAGCCTGAAATGCTTGTTTAGATTCCACAATAGTCGCACTATAACTTCCAGTTCCCATCTCAGCCCACACATCATCAAGGACATCTTTAAAAACACCCTAAAATCCTCCAAGGTCATCCACTTCACTATTGACAAAACTAAGGACCCCCTCACTAACAACATCAAGGGTCACCTTGTTGAGAACAACATCAATATCCCCCTTCTTCTCATCAGAAAGTGAAGGATGATATGGTTCTACTGAGTGGAAACAACTTGATAGGCTAATAGGATTGATATGTAGCACTAATATGGAGAAAGTTGACAGTGACACCGAGATATCAATTATTGATAATGCAGATTTAGGGCTTGATATTGTTGATGATATTATGACACCAAGATTTGATGATACTATGAATAGTAATATTGTTATATCAACCATTCCCATCATGATCTCGAGTTAACAAAATGCAAGTGAACCCCCTTTTTTATTCCTTAGATGAGTCATCAACATCCAAGAGAAAGCAACTGTAAATCAAAAATATCTTTGAGAGTTTTAAGACAGTCTGAATCAACATTCCCGTGTGGGATGCCATAATGCATATTCCATATAATTCCAAATTTCTCTAAGTCATGTGTACTTTCAAGAGAAAGTCAATTGAGAGGATGCCCAAGAATGTGATGCTCACCAAGTTAGTTAATTTTATCATAAAACATGTTGCTCCTACAAAGACAAATGATCTGGGTGCACCAAGTTTCCTTATTACATTGGTGATCATCACATGGAGAAAGGCCTTCTTGGCTCGGGATTAACTGTGAATTTATGCCATATGATGTGTATGTTGAGTTGGGTCTAGGCCAACTAGAACTATACAATTTCAATCTTCAGATATATTATCAATTCGTGAAGGTTCCTAGAGTATGAATGTATAATTTTCTAGTAAAACTTTATGATGAAATGGCAACCACTTTCCCTACTAATTACATTGCACTTGATGTGGAGAAAGATAGTAGAACAATTCTCACAATCTTATGAATGTTGTTCCTAGATATATTTGATGTAGTTATCCACATGAGGACCAAAAACCATGTACGTGACATTCATACACATGAATATTACAATGTAATATCTTCAAAGACTCCTCCAAAACTAAAGTAATAGGAACAATTGAAGATGATTGTTATTTTCTTAATGGTCTTATGAGTTAGTTGAAGAATGCCTCCACACACAGACTAAGTCAATAAAAAAGGGAAAAAATTATGATCCAACCATTGAGTTTCTTAGAGATATAGTGTTTGAGTTAAGAACCACCTTATTTGAGGATTAAGTGAAAGTTATTAGGACATGTTACAATTGGAGTATTGTTCCATGGTTATTAATATCATAATAGAGTTGAGTATAAAGTTAGTTCTCTAGAATTTTCCTATATAAAAAGAGATAAAGAAAGAGTACAAAACCAAAATAATAAAATGAAAAAAGAAATAAAAAAATATAACAAAGTACTTCTTCACATTCAAGTCACAATTTTGCATAAAGGAAAATATGTTTTTCATAATTGGAGAAATAATAAAATATGTTCTCATTGGATAAATCCAAAAAATAAGTTATTTCCAAGTATATTTTAGATATGAAGTATTTTAACATAGATTTGGAATAATTACCTAACTTCAAGATAATATGTCATTTGAGAAATGAACGCATAGCATAATCAAGAAACTAATTTTGCCCTTCTTCTATGGAATACTATATGGTAAACTCAATCTCTTTACCTTCTAATAAAGGGAAAAACCCTATTAAGCTGTAATATCCATATTATTTATGTTCTTTCCTTTAATGATATTACTTCTATTCTCCCCAATGGTTGAAAAAAGGAAATTGGATATATATATATATATATATATATATATATATATATGATCGTTAAGCGTGCTTCTCATTCAATAATCACAAATTGTACAAGTGGGGGAGCATAGCTCAATATAATCTATCTATGCAGATTTCTAAGGTTTAAAACAATTAAACCTATCTATGCAAGCTTTTATAATCACTAACAATACAACTCCACACTCCATGTGGGTCAACCCTAGCATTCTCAAAAATGATACGGTTTCTATGCCTCCATATATGGTATAGGGTAATGGTTGCAAGTAGACTTTCATTTTTGCTCATCAACAAATGCAGATCTTCATTACTTCTTGGCATGAGGGAGAACATAGGTGTTTCCCTACTCCAAATATCATTAGCCTTTTCACATATCCACATGATGTGGCTGTTGGTTTCACATTCTTTGCAGCAAAGGCTGCATCTTGATGCTATATTGAAGCCCCTTCTTTGGAGAAAATCTTCAGTTAATAGTCTTCCATGCAGAAATTTCCAGCAGCAAAGAATGGCTCTCTTCGGCGCTCTGTTTCTCCACAACTACTTGGACCACAAAGGTTCATCATATTTCCCCCTACAGAACTTGCAAGCAACTTTCAAAGTCACCTCCTTTTGATTCATGAGTGTGCACACATCGTCACCAATACCAACCTTGATGCTCCTGCACACCAACTCGAGCTCTTCAGTCTCCCTAAGCTAAGGAACATCCCATTCTCCATCAGTGATAATGTTGTTTAGAAAGCTGTTCAAACCAAGGTTTGATCTCAATCACAGGTACCCATGGTCTTTAACACACCTGTCAAGGAACTGCCCGTTAACCCATGGGTCCTTCCAAGTCTTGACCCTTTTGCCTAGCCCAATGTGAAATCTCACATAAGGAAGGCACTCATCTTTGGTTTTAAGGATGTTCTTCCACATCCAACTATCCAAATGCTTAGGCCTAGCCCTATATATATATATATATATATATATATATATATATATATATATGTGTATGTATATATATATACATAAATATATAAAGTATACATATATCTTTATTTTAAATTCTCTAAAGTAAATATAGTTAAATAATAATACAATGGAATGTACATCATTAATTAACTCATAAGTAATAATTTGATTAAAAAAGGAGTGTGAGAGTTTTATTTACTTTTGTCTATATTTGAGTAAAACAAGGTAATTAGTATTGAGTGAAGTTTGTCTCACGTTGATGTCGAATTGAATAAAAAATCCTTATACAGTAAACTAGTATACAACATAATAGATTTTATTTAGATAAAGCTAAAGGGTCCAAACTCCATTAAATGGTACAAAAAACATTTCGAAGAACTAGAAGCTAATGTGGTTTATGTATTTGTGAGTCATACTTAATATATTTGTCAGTTTTTATGTTGATTGGATTATGTTTGTTTCCTTAATTAAAATATAGAAGAAAAGAAGAAGGGAAAAGTATAGTAAATGGATTATTCATATAGATTGGAAAAAATTCTACAAAATTTCCAATCTATCATGTCAATTGTGTAACTTTCTTGTTTTCATTATGTGCTGGCATATTTTTGTGTGCCCTTCGATCTCATTGTATGGCCAAGGGCTTACCTCCTAGGAGTCTAAACATCAACATAACACTGATGCTTTCTCCCTATCAATCTTCTCTCTCTCTCTCTCTTTTAAATCTCCTCATCTCCTTACACTCTTTACCCAAATTATTCTCCTTCATATTGTGGACTCCACCCCAAGGTGTTCAAGCCCTAATGTTTAGCCTTGTTTGTCACTATATAAACTATGTCACTACTTTGTTGATTGTGGTAATAATACATTGTAGGTTGCAAAGTTTTGGCCTAACTTCCTTGCTTAATTCAACTCTGATAGGTCTACTGACACTCCCTTGGGGTCTCGGACCTTCATTGTGTCTCCTAGTTTTTTGAAAAACCTATACTAGTGTAGCTTGCTGGAGTAGATTGTCCAGATGACTAGGACCTCATCACAACACGTAGGAGTTATGAAATAATTTCCAAAATTTCACTGTGGATGGTTCACTTCTCTAATCTCCATGAGCGTAGGTATTTGTGAGGTGGCTTTCTCTCTCCCTCAATTGTAGTGCATTTACTTATTTTTTAGGGGTTAGTGAAGCTTGGTTGTCTTATGTGTTGTTTATCATGCCTTGGGTCTATATAGGCATTTTGAAGTCTTTACAGACCTTAGATTTCCTATTGTTGATAGTGGAACTATAGTTTTGTCCATCATATATATGGGTCTTGACATTATGGTGCCTACTGAGCTCTATGTCTATACCTTCCATGGAGTAATTCCCTCTATGGATTCCTTCCACTATCTCTCCATCTTATGGGTTCCCTTAGTCTGGAAGGACAAGTGGAAGGTGTGAGGAGTACATGTGGTGAAAATTGAATCCTAAAATTTTATATTTGATCTTGAGTGTGGCACCGCTTTCCCAAATTTCTTGTGTTTTGAGGAAGAACAATGTGTCATGCTCTTTGACTCACCATTAATGTTTCAATATTTGGTCTAGTCGCATGTAATAGAGGAATTTAAGTCCTTTAGTGCCTCAATTTTGGTTTGGCCGCACAAACCTTTGTCATGGTTGTTTACCTAATTGCCCTCTGATGCCCTAATGCACCTTATCTAGATTTTTGGGGCTATTTTTTCTTTATAATCACTTCTTTGAACTTAAATAAGTTACTATAGAAAATTTTAAGAGAGTCAAAAAATAAATTAATTCCATAGGGAACTCATGAAATTATCCTCCATCAAAAATATGAGCCTCATCACCTTATTTCAATATATTACAAATGTGATTTTTAGGGTTTTTGAAGTTGACTTGAACTTGAAAATTACATATCTAGATACAGGTAAGTATTCATAGAAATATAAAAGATGTTTTAAATAGTAAATTTTTCTCAACAAAATTGCATGGGTGATGTGACCTAAATCAGTACTAATAAAATAGTGATATTTAGGGTATATATAATTCACGAGAGATTATCACTAATATTAGATGCATGTTGAAAGGTGGTGTGAGGCTCTCACAGAAATATGGATTTCACTTTGGATAAATCTAGTCTTGACATTAGGTATGCTACCTTTTTTTATTCATAATTTGGAAATAACCTATTTTCCTCTATCCTAATCTATTTAAGACTCAAAACTCTAATTTTCTTAGTGAGGCTTATTTGTTGAAATTGATTCTCTATTTCGCTCTCCATTGAAACTTATATAAAGATCCATGCTATTATTTGTTTCTCTCTTGACAATCACTAAAAATATTGGATCTTTATTTATTGGTCTCTTGATCGCACTTGTTATGCAATGGATGTACTCATCCTTTTTAGTTGATTATGATTGGGAAATTATTGAACTTATGATATTGCCTATGTATTATGCATGCTTGATTTTTTCTAGTCATCTCTAGAAGTAGTTATGCCAGATTTATAGGAACTGGGTTTTATTCCCCTATCATACATTGAGTTTTATTCTCCTTCCACATGTGGTAATCTGGGCATTGAGGATTCATTCCTCCTCCTAGGCACTGATATTTATGTCCTCCTTCCTACAATGAGGTTTTAGTCATCCTACAATAAAATATTTGTTTGGCATTTATATTTTAGTCCTCCCACAATTGGTATGGAATTATAGGGTCATGACCTACTTTTTAGATTATAACGGCCCTTGTATTAGTCCACATGTAGTTATTTTATATGTCATTATTGTGGAGTAGTTAAAAGGAAACAAATCTATCTTATTGTTTTTCTTCTTTAAATGGATCCTTTTTTTGTAATATATATTATTTTGAAATTCACTTAGATGATTTCATATCTCTATTTAATTTTGGATCCTTTAATAATTGATGTCCTTTCCTTATTATTATCCAATTCCCTATTATATACCCATACCAGCTTTAGTTGAGATTTTCCATTGTTTCTTCTATTTTTTGGCTTTGCTTCCAGCACGTAGGTAAAGAGGACATTGGAAGGATGACTAAGTTGACCAAGACTTGCACACATGTAGATAGAGTTGAAGTAGTTGGTTATCCTTTGAATTCAGGATTAATGATATACTTTGTACCTAATGCACTCCATAAGGGCATCAACCTTGTAATCTAATCCAATGAAATAGTTTGAAAAAAATGTCCAGCTACATGTTTTGTTTTTCTAACATACTAACTAGAATATATCAGAAAATTTTCCTATAAATAAATTTATATTGGTGTTTATTATTGGTATTAAACCTTTTCTTTATTTGAGGAATAGTGGACTCCCTCTTGGGTATCAGTAATTTTGAGATTTGAGAACTCCATGTCTGACCATTTGTCACATATTGAGGCATCCCATGAAAAGGTGACCATAATCAAAGAGAGTATGCCTCATGAGCAAATTATGCTTGTTATAGAAGCCCACAGACCATTGTGCAAGCACAAAGTCAACTCTATGGCTAGTGGAAGAGTACTAGATACATTTTGAAGTAGAGAGAAAAAGATTATAAGAAGAATGTTAAGAACTATGTTTGGTATGACACACACCTTCTCAAATATTGCTCTAACTAACTTGTTAGAAGTTGTGTCCCCAAATGTTACCAGCTTGAGTACCACACAAAGTGCCACTCTGATGCATGTAGAGGAAATATTGGTGGGAAACATACAAAATCCAATATACTAGAATGTGGATTCTATTGGATGTTTTTATTCTTTTTTTTTGGAAATATGGATGTTTTTATTCTTGGATACACATTATTATTTGGAAATAATGCTTATAGTTGGCATAAGGTGGGTACAATGTTTAATAGGGGCATATGTCTCTATCTCCAATAGTGGTGGTGGAGGTATTTGACATTTAGGATATTGACATTAGAGGGAATTTCCCTCTTCATTTGGAGTTGTGTATATCTAGATTGTAGTGGATTATGTGTTCAAGTGGGTTGTAGCTATTGGTATATGAACAAATCACAAGGTGGTTTCTGAAACAAACATTTTTTTAAAGCTTTACAGCTCCTAAGCCCATGATTAATGATGGGGTGGACGTTTCATTCATAGAGTTTTTGAGAGCCTATTGAAGAGGCATGGTGTTAATAGTTGAGTGGATACTCCATATCATCCTCAAATAAGTGGGAAAGTATAGCTTGCCAATCGGGATATAAAGTTGATATTGGAGAAAATGGTGAGACCAGACCATAAGGATTGGTTACTTCATCTCAATGTTTCTTAATGGGAGTAAAGAATTTCATACAAGACCCCAATTGGCACTACTCCACTCAAGTTGATCTATGGGAGGATCTTCCACTTGCCGGTGGAAATGAAACACAAGGCCATATGAGCATTATGGTTTGTTGATGTAAATAGGGACATAGATGTGATTTGAAGAAAGTTGCAAATAAATGAACTTGAAGAGTTGAAGAATGAGGAATATGAGATGTCTAAGAGATGCAAAGAAACGATGAAGTTCATGTGTGATAAGCTAATTTAGATGAAGAAATTTGAACCCAGCCGATGGATTAAGATGTAAAACTCAAGAATGAAATTTTCCTCAAGGAAGCATATGTCACGGTGATAGGCCCCTATAAGTCAAGTATGTGTATCAATCAGGAGAATTTGTGACTCAAGGAAACGAAGACAACACCGTGTTAGTGGTGAATGGGAAAAGACTAAAAATGATGTGGATGTTGTCCCCAATATGGCCAACCAGAGTTTTGATGTTGTGATCATAATGGATATGACCAAGTAGTGGAGGAGAAACATGCCTAGATAAAGGTGTAAAATATAGAGGATGTGGGAGACAATCCTCATGGTTTGTGAGATTCTAAACTCACACCTTGCACTTCCTTTGACTTTTTTTTATACATTCCAAAATTACACATACATAAAGCTACTTGATAGTTTTTGTTGTTTTTTATTCATCATACGGGGATATAGATATGAATGTTGATCCTAAAGTGGCATAGTTATTTGATGATCATGAAAGAAATGACATGTTTTTACCATTTAAACACAATGAACAAAAGAATCCTTTAGAGAATATATTATACCATCAAAATAGTTGTGGTTATGTATACAATTTTTGCAAAAGTCATACATTTTTAGTGACAAGATAGAAAAAAAACAAATGAGGTAAATTTCGTACATCAATTCCTTTTCTTCTTGGGAATGTTTTGAAAAAAGTTAGTTGCAATTATATTTCCATGACATTCCACTTGCATCACATGTATATTTTTGGTACCTTTTGTATGTGCTTAGTTATATTTACATCCCTTGTCTTTTATGATTATGGGATAGATTTGACATGTTTAATGAGAAATTTGATACTCTTTTCCCAAAACTACCCAAGTTGAGACTTTTTTCCCTAAAATGCTTTTCAACTTAATCTCTATTATATTGAATTGTCGACCTTTGTTAATTACATTCAAATCTTCGTTGTATATTTCTTAACCAGATTGAATCTTTTTTTTTTAAGCCAGGGGTCGCTTTTATTCATCCCACACCCCTCTTGTGGGATAAAACCATCATAAATCATACATCTTCCGCTCTTATAACTCAGATATTTTCCCATAAGCCCACAAAAAACTCCCACCAGAAAAAAGAAACCGATCAACAAAGGCATCTCAGCCATCGATCTCAGCTCTCTCTACAACAATGTAGGGGATGCTTCTCTTCTCTAACCTGACCATCCCACGAATCCTATTAGGGATTCTACTAGAATCCGTAGTAACAAGCATGTAAGAAGAGCCACAGCCAAGCCTTCCAATCTCCCTCGGAATGGAATTTATCATCTTGTGTACATATGCACCATTGACGCTAGCCATCTTCAGTTCCTCTCTAAGCTCATTCACGTACGTTCTCGCTCTCCAAGGCACATGAGCATTATTCCAAAGGATGTTATAAATGGTTTTATCATCCACCTCAATAGAAGAAACATGAAGCATTTGATCACCCGCCAGCTTCAGCCCAATGATACACGCCTGTATGTACGCCAGCTTGTAGTTTTCCTTCTCGAGCCATGCACAGAAAATCAAGTAGGTGTTTGCATTGTGGTTGCGAATAATGCCTGCCGCCCATCTGCGTTTGTTTCCTTCCTCATCCAGGTCCCTTCCTATCGTCACATTGAGCTTGAGGTTAAACATGTCCGGAGTTGTCCATCTAATAAGACGCACCTTCCTCATCTTGAACCTCGGTTCATTGATGCTAGCGTGCTTCATTCTGGAGAAGAGGTTAGGATCTCTTGTGATAGGGAAGGCCTTCTTCTTAATCATCTGGTTGACGTATCCTATCAGATTGCCCCATTCGTGCTCCACCGATCTTCTATTGTCATCAAAACGATCTGAGCATCTCACTCTCCAGATGCATAGAGGAATGTTAACGGCCAGGAAACCTGCTAACCATTCAGAGATCTTATCAGCCAGGCCCGCTACACACGTGTTAATGAGCGACTGAACATCATTTGGGGACTCCTTGTCCGTAATCTCACAGAACTTATCCAATTGAATCTTGACTTTTATACATATTTTAACCTCTCTCTTGGACTTGTGTTTGGATGTAGTAAATTAAATAGGGTAATATATGATTAGGGTTTTCTCAGAGATTCCAGAAACATGTGTTTTTCCATACTTAATCAATATGGATCTGTCATCATGGTGAAGTGTTTTGTAAGTAGCTTTCTTGAAGGATACCTTAAGTGGAAATTCATGATGCTCAAACTCCATTCTAATACTTAATTCCATCATTTCTTACCTCTCATCCCTATAAAAGGATCCAAAAGAAAAAAAATAGTAAGCCTTGGACACCCGCTAAATGTTTGGGATGGCCATTCTTCCTCCCCTAAGCTTCTTAATACAACCATACAACCCTAGATACACAAAGGACAAAGAAAAACAAAATTGCAAAAAGAAATTAAGGTTCTACAATGTAATAGCACCAGAATTAAGAAAATAAAATAGTACTCTTATGTTATAGAAATCCAACCTCTTTTCACATCCTCCTTCCTCTTTTTCCATTCCTATTGGTATAAAAAACATCAAACCTAGAATCTTACACCCTCATATGTAATTAAATGGGTCAAGTGACATGGATGGACTTATAATTTTGGTTTCTTGCAACAATAAAACATTCTAATATATTTGAATTAGCATAAAACAATTGTAAGTGAATCACTCTGAATGCCAGATTAAGTAGGTTTCTTATTCCCTATTGATAACACCCAAATTTAGGCATTTATGTTTAGTATTTATTTGTGATTTGGTGTCATTATAGCCTTACTATGCCCAAAATGACCCTAGATTCTTATGTTTTAGTAATTTATATTTTTTCATAGATTGAGTTGCTCAACTAGCCAATTTTGAGACTTGCATGATCCAAACTCAAGAAGACATCAATTCCCCATATTCTACCCCACGGGCGTTGCGTTATGTGCACCAGCTTAGGAGATGGCAGTTCTGCTAACCGACTAGCAGGACCAAGAAACTTTTGATATCTTGTACCTTATTTTTAATGGTCAATCCTTTATCAAAAAATCATCTTCTTTAATCAGAAGGTTCATCAACGTGGGCACATCGACCACCAGTATTAACCCCCCTAGAGGGGGTAGGTTTGTCCCTAAGGAGCAAGGGCTGTGGCCGCTACACAGTCTCGACCATAACACTCAACACAGTCGGACTGAGGTCAAGGTGTAGCGACCACTACAACCACAACCGCATGAAGACTGCCATGACCGCTCTTCTCATTTCAACTATAACACCAATAAATTGGTACTGAACCTCATCCACCACGATTGAGATGCTCAACACGGCTGTGCCTAGCCCAGAACGGTGGAACTGAGGAAAAAGGCCAGCATTCATCTTGACCGCTACATCTGTCTCGATTATGACATCTATATTGACTGTGACACCCAGCATGGCCATGCCAAGCCTGGCATGGCTGATCCGAGACTGTAGTAGTGACTGAGACAAGTATCACGACAACTTATTACATACACTTTGCATTCACCTATAAATACCCACCCCTCGCTACCTCAAGGGGGGTTTGGAGATTTTTTGGATTCTAGATTTTGGTTCAGATACTTTTTTGTTCCTAGATCCCCGTGGGAGAGTTCTAAGGTCCGAAAAGGGTGAAGTGCTCATCCTACGTCCATCTCTTCAGTTTGCTTCCATTTACCATCATTTTCTGCCACCATTCACCCACTTCCCACTATTCCCAGCCATCTTCCACCCTCCATACACCCATTGAGGTGTTGTTTAGGGTGGGATCAAAGAGAAAGGAGGACAACGAGTTTAGAAGACCAAGGAGGATGACCCAAAGACTAGATTTGGCCCATACAGAGGCAAAGGAGTGAGAGCCACCTCTCCACTATGGGCTAAATTTCTTCTTCTCCTTTCTTCTATTGTTCTCCTTTGTTTCTATATCAATGGTGTTCTTCTATCTTTGTTCGGTGCCGAATATGCTTGTCCATGGCTATTTGAGCTCCTTCTTAGTAATGTAGCCCATTTTGTTCATGTTTATGTACTTTTACCGTAAGCAAGTAGTTTTATTCTAGATCTAGTTCATTTTTTGTTCTATCTTCTCTTTCTGGTTATGGTTTCTATTTGGTTGATCTCTTTCTTGCTTGAACTTTTATTTCTTCCTATATAAAGATATTTGCTTTAGAAATGTATAAGAGAAGGTAGTTTGGATCGGAATCTGAAAAGAGGATGCTTGAAGGTGATTTGTACATAACAAGATACCTGGGCACAGTCGGGCCCACTACTAGGTTCTACCCAGATCACATATGTTCCTAGTATCTCAGAATATTCGAGACCTGAGTGGGTATCTAGAACAATCTAGGGTGTTGATTTGTCATCCTCGAGAGAGGTTTCATATCATTGATGGGTTATAGTCACACAGTGTGAAAGTGAGTGGGATGACCCCCCATAGGTATAGATACCATAGTACATACTATGCCTGGATGTAGGTTTCTTGCTGACGTGTTCGAGGATTATCTATGCCCAAGAACGGGTGCATATACTACCCAACTTGTGTTTTCATAGATAGGAATACTTCCCTTTGATTAGTAGAATCTGATGGACTCTATTTTGTTTTCTTTACTTTGTTTTGTTTTATTTCGTGACATTTTACTAGACTAGTTCTAGTTCCTAGCTCTTATCAACTATTGGTTTGGCATAGCTAACTTAATAGCGAGATCTTAAGCGTCCTAAATGTACCCACGTCCCTTTGTTTGACCCTGTATATCTACTTTGACCCCCTAATAAAGTTGTGGGGGGCCTTGAAGGTTTCAGCTAATAAATTTAAAAGTCTGATCACCCTTTGGGAGTCGATCACCTATATGGAAAGTTTATGTTCTTTTAATACATGTTGGTTTGTGATAATGGAGAGGATATATGTGAATTCCATTTATGACACAATAAGTAATAGTGTATAATTAGTAGACATATTCCTAGATACATTTACCATTTATTATATGTTAAAGTAAAAAGAGAGATTTCGGTGTGATTAAAATCAATTTACTAAGATTTAAGCCCCCAATGAGGTATTATACTAACCATCCACTTCAATCACTAACTAAAGAAACCTTAATTTTTTTTCTTTAAACTAATAATAATAAAGAAACATCATGTTAAATTAATAAATAACTCCTAATTTATGCATAAGCATCATGAGTTCACAATTCAGTTTTATTCTTACATCATAATCAACTTACATAAATGTGTTATGGCTTTAATATACATCAAAACAACTTATCATAAAATTTCTCTCAATCCTCACTCACACATTCCTAAGAATAAATGAAGGATAAGAGAGCATATAACTAAGCTAAGTATTCCTCTCAACACCTCAGTTGAGCTACTCATGATGAAATATAGCTTCTGACTCCTCTTCCCGAGTTGGACCCATTCCTAAAGAATATTTTAGTAGAGTGTGTGAGCTACTAGCTTAGTGTGAAAAAAGTCATCACAAACAATGATGACTCATATAAGAATTGGTAGTAGAATTTAATATAGAAGAATATAACCATGCAAGTTAAAATCTATAAGCCATATAACATGGTAGGACTTTTGACAAAAACTACATTAAGTAAAAAAACTAAATCCATTAACAAATCTTTTATTTCTTTTATTATGTACTGAACCCACATGATGTGTACCACATCATGTGCAAGTATTTCAAGCTAGGATATCTCCATATAAGACTTAGAGTAGACTCGAGATCTGAGTCTACTAAACTAGCTCCCATGTCTGCAACATGGTTCACCAAATCTGGCCTCAATGGTTAAATAATTGGCTGGATAAACTAGACTACTCCTCTAAACCTGGGTACTTAGGCGGAGAGTCAAAGCACTTGGCTTAACTATTTACATCAAGGCTCAACAAGGATGGACTCAAAGTATCTAAAGTAGTTGAACTAACATGGGTGACACCAGAATCTTAGGTTAATATTAGATATCTCACTAATTTAAGGAGATTGTACTCACTAGGTTCCCCCTCCCCCTCCCCCGTGCCTCTCTAGTACATTCTAGATGCCTCAACATAGACTCTGCCACTACATAAGCACATTTCCTCCTTCATGGTGTTGACCTCTGTGATGGATCCTACGGTGTTCATGGCATCTAGTGTCTAGATGATTCTTTGGTTTCACTGATAGAGTTACTCCTATATTAATCTTATCTTAACTCTATATTAAGGTTTCTAAAACACTAGCATCAATAAAGTAATTAGAGCATACTAATAATCACTAGAAAGAACTATTCTTTGGACTCATAAGTAACTAACTAGAAACAACCACCAACTTGATCATAGATCCATTATATGATTTAATATTGTTGAAATTAGGGTAGAGGTAGCTTCTAATTCTACCATTAATATTCACCACAATCTCATAGAAAATTAATGTCGAGCTGAAATCAACTATAAGAATCACAAATATGGTAAAATAATCAATAATTTAACTGAAATCTCATATTTCGGCTCAGTAATTAAAAAATAACAATCATTGTGCAAAACAATTCATGTTCTTCATAAATTTTGGATTAGTTTTGTAAATTCAAGGTTTGAAGGTGATTTTCCACTCACCTAGATCTGATCCTAGGTCATTGATCTCAAATCTAGGTCTGATATATCCTGATTTTAGACAACTTGGCTTGGTTTTGAAATAAAATCTTTAAAACCCACCTTCAAACAACTTGTCGTTACCTCTGTCACTTTAAAAGCTTCCTAATAAAGGAAGAATATGAAGAGGAGAGTTAAAATATAATCTATGTTGAGTCACACAACATAATAGGATCAAGGAGAAGAGTAAAAGAAACATAATCCATGGTTAAGAAAACTTACCAAGAAAGAAGTACAATTAGGTATTCTGTTCATGTTGTTCTTCACATTCTTCCCCAAAAATCGACCTAGAAGTCACCTTTCAGATCGTGTTTTCCATTGTTTCCTATGTGTATGTAGAGGATTGAAATACATATCTAACTAAATAAATTTCATTAGCTTCTAATAATGGACAAACTTATGGTAGGTTCCATGACAAGTTATGTTGGGTGTCATCACAACACAAATGCATCAATTTGTGAGTCTATGAAACCACCAATTTGTGAGTCTGTGAAACCATCATCTTGTAAGTCTCCAAGACCATAAGTTTGTGAGTCAATGAAATAATCAATTTGTGAGTATATGAAACCATCAGTTAGTGAGTCTATGAAACTATCAGTTTGTGAGTTTGTGAAACCATCGGGTTTGTGAACAAATGATATTTTTTTGTAAAAGTAAAAGTTCCAAATCTTATCATTTTCACTCAAGTTTGGTTAATTCCTTTTACATTGGATTCATAATTGAATTATAGATATTTATATAGAAAAAACATTTCAAAATTCTCAAATGATATTACTTATATAATTAATCCCTTAAATATTCTTAAATCTCTTTCTACCAAAATATGTGGGTTATTGCTATATCAACTAAGGTTAAAAACTAGATGAATACGCAACATATGTGTGTTTTAACTTGCAAAAAAATCTAAGATAATATTGAACTTCAATCTTCCAATTAATAATGCAAATTATTTGATAAAGGTGTCATTAATACCAAGATTATCTTAAATAAAATCTTGATTTACCAGTATAGCTAGGTATTTATTGTAGCAATCTCCCTCTATAACAAAAATTTCCTCTTAAAATTCCTTGAATAGGGAAGAATAATTGTTATATATACTGGACTCTAACTCGCATGTAAATTCATATATACCATGATTCTTCCAAAGAACCTTCAATAGAGGTATCTCTCTCTTCTTAAACTTCTGAATTTTATGATCTAGAATTTTTGTAGGGCCTTCTACATAGGAGTTATCTTTTCTTAGCTATCCAACATCTGGGTATATGATTTTCTTTGCACCTAAATGAAACTTGGTAAACATAGACATACAGAAATCATGATGTAAAGTTTCTATCTTAGGAGGAAATTTAGGTATGTATACTACTGGCCCAATTCTCTAAAAGATATGATAGGGACCAAAATAGTTAGGATTTAGTTTTCCTCACTTTATAAACCTTACTACACCTTTCCACGGTGACACTTTCAAATAAATTTCATCCTCAACCTCAAATTGAAGTGGTCTACGCGTTTTCTCTAGATAGATTTTTTGACTGTCATGGGCAACTTACAATTGTTGTTTGGTCGCATATATCTTTTCTATTGTTTCTTCCACCAACTCCAGACATAGAATTCACCTCTCACCAACTTCATACCAACAAATAAGATATCTACATTGTATGTTATATAGAGGTTCATAAGAGGCAATTCCTAAACTAGAATGATAACTAGTATTATAGACAAACTCAATAGGACCAAGGTGATCATTCAAACTATCACGGATCTGTAAAAATATGCTTTCGGCATGACCTATAGGGTTTGAATTGTTCATTTTTTCTATCTGTGTGTTTGAATGTGAAATGTATATTCTAAACTTCAAACCTATTCCCAAGACACAATGTAGCTGATTCCAAAATCTAGATTTCAACTAGGGTATAACGTACGATATAATATTGATAGGTATTCCACGCAATCTAACAATCTCATCTATATAGATATTATCTAGTTTGGGTGCATCCCATTCTAACCTAATAGATAGAAAATGGAATATATAGTTATTTGGTCCATGATCACCAAAATAGAGTCAAATCCATGTGATGTTCTAGCTATCCCCACCAAAACGTCCATCGTAATATGTTCCCACTTCCACATAGGTTTTTAGTCTTTACTTGTAGGTGCACAAAACACTTGGTTGCATACTCATCTACATATCTCTTCATCACTAGCCACTGATAGAGTTCTTTGATGTTGTTGTACATCTAGAATTTCCTAGCAGCATTGCATAGATAGAAGAGTGAGCTTCGTCCAAGATTTATTTTTGTAACTCAATGTCATCTGGCACACATAATTTGTTATATTTATACAACTCCAGTCATCTGAATATATGAACTATGCCCTCTTACCTTCTATCACATAATGGATGATTTTCTTCAATTCATAGTCACTCTATTGAATATCTTTGGTTTTCTCATTAAATGTTGGTCTAACCTACATTTGTGCAATCTATTCACCTTATTTTGCACACTCATTGTAGGTCCATCTGTCTCATTTTGACCAATGAGTCTCTTTTTATGCATGCCATAGAAAACATTTTTATAGGTGATGTATACTTCCTACTCAGAGCATTTTGTATAACATTAACCTTCCCAACATGGTAATCAATGGTAACATCATTAGCCTTAATAAGATCTAACCATATGTGTTGTCTCAAATTGATATTCTATTATATAAATGTGAACTTTAAGCTCTTATGGTCACTAAAGACCTGGCATGACTCTTCATAGAGATAATGACACCATACTTTAAAGGCATATACTACTATAGCCATCTTAAAATTCTTCTTGAGCTATCTAGATGAATAGTCCACAAGATTTCCTTCTTGCATAAGAATACATCCAAAACTTCTCTTGTATGCATAACAAAACACCACATAATCCTTGTCCACCTTTGATAAAATCAAAATTGGTATTGTAGGTAATTTATTCTCTAATGTTTGAAAGCTTTTGTCACATGTTTCATACCAAACATAAGGCACATCATTCCTTGTTAAATGTGTAAGGAATTCTGCTAATACACTAAAGATTAAATCTCCTATATTATCAAGATATCCCTAGAAAATGTCTAATCTCAGGAGGAGTTGTGGGTTTCTCACATTGTAGAGTAGATTCCACATTCTTAGGGTTTACACTGACTCCTCCTCCAAATATGACAAAACTCCAAACAATAAGATTTCACATTACTAA
Source organism: Alisma plantago-aquatica (assembly GCA_963693085.1). Taxonomy (NCBI): domain Eukaryota; kingdom Viridiplantae; phylum Streptophyta; class Magnoliopsida; order Alismatales; family Alismataceae; genus Alisma; species Alisma plantago-aquatica. The sequence continues at coordinate 887,721,929 of OY856410.1, forward strand.
TAACACAACGCTGATGTTATCTCAAAAACTATAGGACTATCTTTAAATGTTTCTCATGTTTCTCTACATAATCTGCATTATATAAGTATATTGCCTATAAACACTACTATTGGCTATTCTCAATATGACCTGAACCCTCTATTCATCATGCATATAAAAGTTACAGGGGAATTTTTTTGTCTAAAAGACATAACAAAAAACTCATAATATCCATATCTTGTTTTGAAAGTTGAAATGGTGCATCAAATGCCTTTATCATCAAATGATAATAACCTGGCCTGAGATCTATCTTTGACAAGAATCTTTCTATGTGTAGCTAGCCAAATAGATCATCAATCTTAGAAAAAAGACATTTTTATTGATGGTTATCTTATTCAGCTTCCTATTGTCTATTACACAATATCATAATTTCATCTTTCTTTTTTACATAAAGTGTTGGAGTTCCCCAAGGTGATGTACTAGGTTGAAAAAATAAATTATTTAGTAACTATTGGAATTGGGTTTTTGAATTCCTTTGTCTCTACATGTACCATTCTATATGCGGATAATACTATTGGGTGATTACCAAGTAAAGTTTTTATCTCAAAATCAACATCTCTTTTAGGAGGTAAACTTGTTAATTCATCAGGAAAACATCTGGGAAATTTCATACTATGAGAACATATTATATATTAACTATTATTTTCTATGTCTTTGCATCTACGACATGTGCTAAAAGGGCCTTGTGACCTTTTCTAATTATCTTATCAGCTATTGTACTTGATACTATTCCCACTGGTAAGAATTTTCTTTCTCCATTGAAGAAATAGAAAAGCCGCCTTGTTAAAAAATGACCTCTTTCTTCCAACAATCCAATTGGACATGGTATGTCTCAAGGAAAAATATACACAATTTTTATTTTTAAAAGATCAATATCCAAGGGTGTGAGATTAATTGCTTTTTTATGCCCACTAAAACTTAAAAGACATATGCAACATACTTATGTCAAAATTGTGGGATCACATAACAATACTCTTGGTAGGAATTCTTAAGATTATTCTCAAGTTAAAAAATGTAATCCACTAACTACTAATCTCTGTATAAAAGAATGTGTCACACCATTATCTATTAAGACTGCAACTGATATTATGTTTACGAGAAGCATCTCAACTATAACAACTCTGGGCAAGACTACTTGTTTCGATTGAGTCATAGAGAAGAAATGCCATGTAGTTCTTCATATGACATGGTTTCCTCATTATCCACTGGTACTACTTGTTTCTCCCCTTCTAGAGTCTAAAGCCATTGAAGAACTTTCTCCTCTACCAAGAATCTGCCGTTGGGGGTATAAAATTGTGATTGCAAACTTTGTGCTAGTGTGATTTTTAAGGTTAGGATAGGCTCTCTTAAAATGTCTTGTATTTCCATAGTAATGGTATCCTTGAAAATAATTTCTATAATCATGACAGAGTATCTGCCTTACCACTAACATTGATGACCCTGAAGGCCTTAATGAAGGTTCCTACCTTGGTGGTGCAATCCATCTTCTAGGGCTAGATCTTCCTAAACTATGATATGATGCAACATCACTTAAACCACATCCTTGCCTCCCAAAAAAATCAAGACCTCATCCTATTTTGGACGAGGATCCACCACCTCCTTTGTATCCACCACTGCTCTATCCTCCTCTATCAAAATCTACAAACTTTTTCTATCCTAAGAATCTTTGTCAACATTAAATGGGTCATCAATACGTCTTGCTATGTCCACAAATTCTCCAAGGTTTTCTCTACCCCTTTGACTGACTATTGATATGATGTATCTAATTTCCGGTCTTAAACCCACTTAAGACATCATGCATTTCTCTTTGTCATCCTATACCAGTAGGGGATAAAAGATAAACAAAATTTTATAATATGTATCATCCTCACCAACCATTAGGTTTCCCTATCTAATGCTCTCCAATCGTTTGTTTTATCACTCAAGAAGGTAGGAGGGAAATACTTTAGTGAAGACTCATCTACAAAGTCCTTCCACATCATCATTATATTTCACCTCTTATCATCTACCCCACGCCACCATAATTCAGCATCTCCTTTAAGTAGATAGATAGCATGGTTTATATGCTTGTCCTCTGGTAATTACATTAGGCAAAAAACTTTTCTGGCTATCAGAGCCACACATCTACCACATCTAGGTCTTTTTTCTAGAAAACTCCATCCCATTGAGCTTCTTCAACAACTCATAGGATATCATTAGTCCCTTGCTAGAAGATGAAGCCCTCTTGTCCATCTTATATTTCTCCTTTGTCTCCAAGAACATAAAATACATCTGGGATTCCTTGTTTCTATATTCTCCACCTTGAAGCATTGTATGAGGGTAAGGGCCATAATGTCTCTCAACTTTTTCTTCACCATGACCACGTCCTCATCCTACCATCTGCATATCTATAACAAAAATATATGTTATAAATTTTTTGTTTCGAAGAGGAAAATATCCTAATCATATTGGTATCCTACCACCTTTGTCCCAAACCTAAGCTCTAATACTAGTTGTTGGCAAGACCCAAACAACTAACCAGGGTTTAAGCTTGCAAAATAGGGGCCAGACTAACCATCCACTTTTATACACTAACTGAAATCAACATTAAATTTTTATTTTTATTTTAAATTGATAGAACTAATGAAACTTCATGTTAACTTATCATATACCATCTTGTTTATTCATAAGCATCACGAGCTCACAACTGAATTTTAGTCATACATCCTAATCAACTGATAGAAATTAGTTTTTAATTTAATATACATGAATAAAACTTATTATAAAACTATTCTCAATCCACACTCTCACATTACCAAGACACAATGAAGCATAGAGACCATCTATATAATCTAACCATTTTTCTTAAGAACTCAGTTGATCTACTCTTGATGAAAGCTAGCTTTTGAATCCTCCTGTTGAGTTGGAAATCATTTTTTTGTGAGTCTATGAAACCAATGTTCTGTGAAACCATCACTTTGTCAATCGATGCTAATTTTATATGAAAACTAAAGCTACCATAACTTTCTCATATTAACTCTGATTTGGTTCACTCATGTTGTGTGGGATTGATTTTGAATTATCTATAATTATACATAAAAACTTAATGAAATTCTCAAATTATAATTAATTAATTAATGAATTCCTTGTTCTTAAATCTCTTTCTACCAACATGTGTAGGTGGTTACTATATCAACTAAGGTTCAAACCATGATGAATACACAACACATGTTTTCTTTAACTTATCAAAGAACAAGTTTAAGCTAAGATAAAGTTTAATCAACTAGTTTATAATGCAAAGTATTTAATAAACGTATAACTAATTTAAGGATTGGCTAAAATTCTCAAATTACTTTTAAAAAAAGGTATGGGTTGTAACATGTTTAGTTAGAGAATAATTGATGAAAAATATTAGAAAGCTTTGGATTATGATGAATAAGTATATTGGGTCTTCATCTTGTTCCTATTTTCTCATTATTCATTTGTAGATATGTAGAATGCATGCTTTATTCCTAATGAATCACATTTTAAGTCAAATTCTTATATGAAGTACTTTGCATGTTTTTATAGGTACTTTAATGATAATCGATGGAAGGAGAAGAAGAAGTTATATCTGAGTACTTCCCATGCATGAAGGAGTCCAAATATTCACCAAATAAACTCCAACCTACCCCATGTGTTGAAGAACAAAGTCATATAAAATTGACCCTATTGTTTAACAAATGAAGATGGTAGTGTCATAGCAAAATCCCCCTAAATGTCCATATTCCATGCAACATGGTCATTCCTTGAAGATCTCATACTCCTCCAAGTCTGGTGTAAACCCAAAACACCCAAAGACAATGTCCAAACTAGAATGATCATTTTATAAAACCTCTAAAATTTACGTTATGTATCATCGAATGGCCATGGCCACCATCTCCATTTCCCAATCAACCCTATTTTAACCTACTCTCAGCCAAAGTGGTCCTTCTTCCCAAAATGATTGTTCCACATATATCAATACCACGACATTCTATCACTACAAGGAATGTGCCATTCATTCCCCATATCCACCAACATCCTTTTCAAAAACCCACCATTACATTCTCCCATCAACAATCACTCCACTCTCAAGGTAGAATGTTCATGGTAGAGAATAATGGCTATTCTTACCCCCAGGACCTAGTGCATCTGTACAATCATTTTAGTACTTTATTCTCCACTAATCCTAGCTACTACAGACCCTTATATAGGCCTAAGTGGCAGATGGGGGTGGAAGGTTTAGGTCTCTCTATCATTGGTAGTTGTCGCCTACTCTGACCTACTCCCCCTTAATCTCGTAGAACCACTTTCCACCAGAAAACCTAGTCTTCTAGGGTTTTGTCCAACATTTCATTTCTTTTCAATGTCATATACCCTTAGAGGAGAGAGGAGTTTGTCTACCCAACTACTGGATGTGAAGAAGAAGGCTTCATCATCGTCATTCCTAGACATGTCTTCTTCTTTCCCTTTTTTGTTCATCTTTCTTTTTGTCATGAGTAGTGAAGCCCTTATTACGGGTTGTTATGGGGTAAATATGTGAATTTGATACCAAGTAAAAGGGAAATTGGTGTAAGACAGTTTGTATTGTTGTTTGATGCAATGTTGATGCTTGTTCTATCTCCCAACATATTTCATGGGTGTTTGAGTTATGGAACCAGCTAAGGTATAGGTAAAAGAGGGATTTCAGAGGGATATAAGGGAGATAGTTGTAACTCCAATTATAAATACTTAGATAGTTTTTGTTTCTACCCCTCTTCCCCACAATTATATTGCCCTTGGTAGGAGATGTATGCAACTAAGTGTGCCATCCTTGTACATGGCATAGATCATGCTAGAAGTTGGATAGCAGGTAATAAGAGGTGAAATACCCTTCTCCTACACCTTATGCCAACCCTTTCCACTAAGTAAACTTGGGGAACAACACTTAGAAGCCTATACTAGGGTAGGTATATGACATGTTACATTTACTCCCTAGTCCGTTCGGCCTTCCAAGGTTGGATAGAGTGTGATTTAGGGGCTAATTCCCCTAAATACATCTAAGCCACCCATGGCCAACAAGTAAGATATAGATCCTAACTTTGCCTTCCCATGTTGTTTGGTTTAGTATCATGAGTATAGGATGTGTTGATTAATATAACTTGTAATTGATTGGTTGATTGTCACAAACCCTAAAATTGCCCACTCCTCTATTTAATTGTTAAAACCCTTAATTGCCTAGTATTTTCTCACCTAATTTACATACTTGCTTGTTAGTGCTAATTGAATAGTTAATGGTGATTTTTTCTTGTTAGTTCACTTAGTTATTGGTTTTTAATACTCAAGTTGGTGTTTTAGTTAGTTTCCTAGTTAGTCCTAGTTTTCCTCACTTAATTAATTGTCTTATTTGTCTTGGTAAATCTAGTGTAGTTAATATCTTGCCTTAGTGTTAATTTCTTCATTAGATATATAAATTTCTCTAATTTCTAGGATTAATTTAGAATGCATTGGATCCTTTGAATTTCTTGACTCTTAGTGTAACCATAAAGCCAACGATATACCATTGATAACCTAATATCTAGATTAGGAACCTAAAGAAATGCACTAGCTCTAGTGCCTTCTCTTTCCTGTGGATTCAACCCACAACTTTCTACTTCTATTCTATATTTTGAGTTTTTGAGGTTGCAGATCCTTGTATTGAGAGTGTGATAACTATGTTTTACACATTTTAAAAGCCCTTATACCTAGGGCTCTTGACTAGCCCATCATTATGCCTAACATCAACCAAATTACATTTTTATGGAACTTACTTCTAATTTATCCATTGCGGTAGGATTAGTTAAGAGATGTTAATTACTTCATATCTCATGAATAAGAAATTACAGCTAATTTATTCGATAAGATATCACAGTAGGATTTAGTTAGCTACACATTTTACTATAAAATCTGAGCATAATGGTGTATTGTATGTATCCAGATTAAATTATCTATTAACATCATACACCATTATGCTCAGATTAAATTATCTATTAACATCATTTTACTATCACACTAGGATTAAATTTATTCGATAAGATATCATAGTAGGATTAAATTATCCAGATTAAATTTTTATACAAATATTATAATAGTGGAAAATAAGTTTTTCCAAAGAAAAACTTATGATGTACATGCAAACATAATCACCAGATTTCACATCTTGAACAACCATTTGTCCATCATGTACTTCCAATAAAAGGGTTTACCTTTTCAACCATATAAGAGGATACCAAAACCATCTCTAAATTATATCATAGGGAGATTCAAAGTGTTTACTAATAGATGATGTCATCATGAACAAAGTTCTAACTTTTTACCTTATTAACTATTTACCATTTCACCTAATTTGTGATTGATCGTATCAGGGAACACATAATCTCATTATGGGACATTGGGGAGTCCATTGGTCACTCAATCCTTCTAGGAAACAATTAGGGTTTACATGTACAAGGGAATTATTTGGGAATATCATACTTGGTTTCATTAGGTAATCATATCCACGTACACCTTACACTGTGAAGGTGATATATATATGAACTCCTAAGGATCTTCACTGAATAACTACAACTTACCTCAAATAACCCTATTTTATGATAGATTTAGAACTCATGGAAGGTAGCATCTAGTTCCCTAGGTAGATAGGTTTTGGAAAAACTATGCAGAAGCAATCTTAATGTTGATGGCAAATCCTTCCCTACCGTAGTGGATCTTGTGTAGATTTCCATTTAGAAAATAGAACATCATAACTCCAAATGTTAAGTTGGCATTCAACATCTGATATCCATTCGTGCTTAGTTCTCAAAGTGAAAATAGTTGACACATGCTTGAAATACATTAAAGACGAGGGTTTAAGGTAGGAACTAGGGTGATACATATGTATGAGTGTTCAAGGTAGAGTATACTCTATAGTGGTTGATATGGCATGTGCTTAAGGAAAGAGACAGAAGATAATCATGAACGTATCAAGCTTCATGTTTTGAAATAACTACCACCATGTGTGGTGTAGTGGTGATATGTATATCATAAACTAAGTCTCAACCACGGAAGTGGTTTGGGGAGTGGTAGTGACCAATTTGGACATAAATTGAAACCCAATGGTATATCATGACTCAGGACTATGCACAACAAAGACCTATATAAGGTTTAGGTACCTACCAAATCAATGTATATGAATAAAGGAAATAGAATATAACTTGAAATAATAAGGTTAACCAATTGCCAATGCCCTGATATCATACTTACAGAGAGTGGGACCTACATGATGGATTGGAGAATGGAATAACTTTGTGGATAAAATTTCTTTTAAGGTGCATAGGATGTGATGTATTGAACTTTTAATATTTTTAAATTCCTAGTAATATAACTAGATCATGGATTTGAGGTTGGAAAAATCATTTTGAATTTACATGGATATATTACAGAGATGATATCAGGGTTCTCAGTTTTGTGTGTGTTGATGAAACTAATTATGAAACTAGAGTAGTTTACAGTTCATTATGAATTGATATAGGACCATTATGTGCATCTAGACCATGAAATGTATATCTTCTAATTTGATAAAGTTTGAATTTTCATTGATGTTTATATTACAATTTATATTCCTAAGCATGTGCAGCTTGTAATAACCAATTATGTGCTTAAACTCTAGAGTTTGAGCCACAAAATTCCTTTTCATGACATCTTTCTATTAGGATTTTGTTCTTGTAATTTTGAACATATTTTTCAATGCATTTTACTTTTACAAAAAAATGTAAGACGGCAATGTTACAATTTTATAGTTAATCAACAATTCTACATAGTATATATGCAAGAGATTGAAATGTATGACATATGTTTAATATAGATAGTTCTAAATTATATTCACAAGTTTTGTATAAATTTTTTTGTTTATTTAACAAATGTGGTGGAATTATGTTCATCATGTTCCCTTTTGGGCAAACACAAAAAGGCAAACAATATGGTGGTTTCTAGAATCCACAAAATGGAAGCCCAACAATCAACCAATCTAAGTGTTTTCTACATAATCATATCACCCAACAACCCCATCTATCCTTATCTATATTTTCAATCTATATTAGTTATTACTTTGCCCATTACTTGTTAGCACTGAGGAATCTATCAGACACTCATATTCTCATAAGATATGTCATGTCCTAGGATTCTAGTCTATATATACCTCTAATGGATGGTGAAATCTCTTCCGGTCGGTATAATGTGTAAATATATGAAGATTAGCACCATACTTAGTGATCCTAAATGCCACCATGCTTACCTCTTTGTACATAAACTTGCAAGATATATTCCTACCACGAAAAAGGGTAATGATTATTGAACACACCTTTTAAGCCTCCAGGGTATGAGGTCTCAGTTAACAATCCTAACCGGCCTTAGGTTACCTACTTATACTATATAACTTTGTATTTGCCAAGGTTCCTCACCATATATAAACCCACTTCTAGGACTTCCAGATAGCATATTAGGTTGTTACTCTTCTGTTATGGTCCAATAAAGAATAGTACCATAAGATGTTAGATATATTAACCTAGATAATATTAGTTAGCAAGGTTAAAGCCCAATGTATGTGCAAAAAATACATAAGGAGTGTGGAGCAAGTAGTAGTTCTTTGTCTTTTGTGCAAACTTGAAATATGACTAGGAAATTATATATTGTATTCCATCTCCTTTTTGGCACAATAAGATAATTACATAATTAGTTAATTATTTGATTAATGCTTTATGAATTGGAAATAGACACCTCATATTCCTTCCGAATTGAAAAGAGACTCCTCATATTCATTTTGAATTGTAAAGGGACTCATCGTATTCCTTCATAATCATAAAGGGACTCCTCATGTTCCTTTTATGTGGACAAGAGTGTTCATGGGATGGCGTCAACCTGAGAATAGGATTGAGCATGGAAGTTCTATAAATAAGACCCCTGGCCTTAGGGTTAAACATACATCTTAGATGATAGATCTAAAACAACAATGTTTCTCATTTTTGTTTGTCATTGCATTACGTACCCTCTCCCTATGCATGCCTCTCATTGATCATCTCTTAAACTAGAGATGTCCTCTCTATCCCTTCTTCCTTGACACAATTTTTTGGGTGGAGGTACCTAGAGACCACTGGCTACACCGATGGTGTTAGTGTCTACCATGTATGTGTAAGTGAGGTGGCCTTCTTCTACAGGTTCGTGACTGGATCAATACTAGAAGAACAACACATATTTGAAAGACAACAAAGAACTGATTGTTAGAAATGTCTCTCTTCTTCAAAAGAGTGATCTAGTTTGAGTTTCTAACTCTACTATTTTATTTCTCTTGCTATGTTTGTTGTTATGTTTCTTATCTGATTCTTAACTTGGTTCAAAATCTATTAATTAAATTATAATTGAATACTACTGCTTGTAACGACATTCTAAAATCTAATAGTTGTGAAAGAAATCATATTTTGTCATTATTTAACATAATTGGACATGATGTTTACCCTCCTAAAATTTGCCACATCCGGTATGCATGAATAAATTGATGAAACCAACTTCACACATTGGTAGAGTAGTATGGAAATTTGTATTAGGATGATAGATATGAACCTAGATATGATGGAAAAGATCATGATAACACTAAACAAATCACCGACTATAAGGAGAGTGATCAATTGCATTGAGGATGTATCCATTTACCACTGATTAGGTTGTATGATGTACAATATAAACTTCATGTCATGACTTGCGAGGTTCTATGGGATATTTTACAAAAGAAATATAAAATAGAGAATCAGAATTTTGAAAACTATTTTGTCTCAAAATTTATTAAGTTTTAGATGGTAGATGGTAAATCATTCTCTTACCAAGTACATGATTTCCAAATATTGTGTCATAACCTCTCTGAAGAAAGTATAGGATTACCTCATAGATTCACTAGTAAAGTTTTTGGAGGCTTTTAGCTTTAATATCAAGCACAAGAAGGGTGACATAACCCTATGTGAACTTATGGTAGATATCAAAATAAGGGAGGAACACTTGAAAGAGGAAGTGATTAAGATAGCGGTTGATTTCAACCCTACTGTCAATATCATGACTACTATTAATAAAGATAAGAGAAATAAATACATGCATAAACCTAAGATAAGATCAAAAGAAACTAAAGAACAAAGTTTGTTGGGCTTGTGGACAGGTTGGCCACTATAAATAGAATTGTTGTGCGGGTCCAAGTTTTGTATTATGCAGGTCTAGAACCAGAACCGGACCCGCTAAATTAGATGGGTATGGCCAGACCTGCACCGTACCCGCACCGTTTACACCCCTAATTGCTTCATTACATTTGCAATATATTCTTGAAGCATCTATAACTACTATTGGAGAACTAATAATATTGCAACGAATTAATGAACCATGTGACTCAATGAAGTGTTAGAACCTTTATCAATGAATTCTAAAGGACCATCCATAACTAACCTTTTAATTCTACAGAGCTTGCATCACCTGAAGTCATGCATTGTTATGAAGAGACATGGTTAGACATAAATAGACACTTATCAGCACAAACATGTACATTAGCCCCAATTTCCACAATCTAATATAGCAGTTCAAATATAGAATTGATTTTAGGTTTAATAGTAACATAACCATCACTAAAGTTCAAAGAAGTAGTCATCATGTTCACTACAACCTCATCTAATGCAGATGTAGTAGTTTTATAGCGGGTCTGCGGTGCGGGTATGCGGGTAAGCGGTTCTATAAAACATCATATTGTTTATGTAAGAGAAATGACTATTTTATATATATTTAACACAACAAGATATTGTTATCATATAGTATATTAACATGTCATACTTATATTAGACAATGCTATATTCTATACAATAACATTAATTCAGTAATTGTTTACATATTTGTAGTCATGATCATAACGTTTAATTTATGTAGAAAGTAATGTAAATTAGTAGACATTTTGATTTTAAGTTTACATATGATGTGCATTATTGTAACTAGAATAGTTAATTCTTAATTATATGACTAGTCTCAACCGTAGAGTAGGATATAATCTCAATAATTATATTAGTTAGACTAGTAAAGTATGATATATATAACATATTATTTTAGTAGTTAATTATGTATAGCGGGTACACGGGTCTAGCGGGTCTGGGTCCAATCATACCCATTATTGGACCCGCTTATATGCGGGTCTAAGGGTATACGGGTCCAAGGGTATGCGGGTATAAAAAATTAGACCCGTGACGGGTCTTTTAAGGGTCCGGATTTGCGGGTCCGCAGGTCTACCCGTACCCATTTACAACCCTAGAAGCAATTATTACTCATGTTTGAGATGGTTTGTTTTTAGGGAATGGTATTTATGTTATTTGGATAATCTATTTAAGATTCATGTTGAATTTTTGTTTCAAATAGTTTTCTTAATTTTGATTATTATGTGGTTTGTATGAACCTTGTTTCTTTTGACTTATGGCATTGTCTTTTGGTTCCTATGAATGTTGGATCCATAAAGAGGATGATGTATTTGGATTTGATCCATGAATCTAAAATTTGTAAAAATGTATGTGAAATTTGTGTGGAAGATAAAATTCCCAGAAAGCCATTTCATTATGTGTATAGTAATTCTGATATTTTAGATTCAATTTATATCTATGTCTGCAACTATAATTGGATTGCAACTAGGTATCATAAACGTTATTTCATAACTTTCATTGATGATTCTAGTAAATATTGTTGGGTCTATTTCCTTAAAATTGAAGATGAGGCATCAAATAAATAAAAAATATTTAAGAAAAAATCATAAACACAAACTGGTATGACACTTAAAAGATTAAGGTCTGATAGGGGAGGAGAGTATACCTCAAACGTCTTACTAAAATTTTGTTAATTCCATGGTATAGTTCATGAGATTACTACTCCTTATACATCTCAATATAATGGGATGTTTTAAACCTAGGAACCTAATTGAAAAAGGTATGGTAAATAATTTTCTCCAAACTTCATGATTGCCCATGTTTATGTGGGGGAAATATTTGAATACATATTGCCATATTCTGACTAGAGTTCCTTATAAACATAAATAGAATAGTCCATTATATCTTCGAGTGTGGAGCTGCCTCACAATGGTACTTGTCCTTAAAAACACAAAATGAATAAATTGGGACCAAAATCAATAGATACCATTTTCATGGGTTACATAGAGATAAGTTATGACTATAAATGCTTGACAATGAAATATGAAATCTCAGGCATTGATGTAAATACAATTGTTGAACTTCATTATGTGGCATTTTTTGAAGATGTTTTCTCATGAAGTCTGGTTTCCCATGGAAATTTTTCAAGAGGATCCATTTACCACATGTTCCTTTATCAAGAAAGTGGACAGAATGACAAATGTGAGGAATGACTCAGAGCATATCATTTTGAAATCTAATGATTCTATAGAAATGATTGAACCAAGAAGAAGTAAACGACCTAGGACATCCAAGGACTTTGTAAGGGATTTCCTTAGTTATAGTGTTGTGGATGATCCTTCAGCCTTCAAACAAGCTATGACTTCCCCAAAAGCTTTGTTCTGGAAGGAAGTTAATAATGATGAAATTAAATGAATTCTTTGAAGTGGAGCTTGAGTTGGTGGATTAGCCTCTTTGTTGTTCTATAGTTGGATGTATATGGGTCTTTAACAAGAAACTCAATCCATAAGGAACAATCAACATGTATAAGGCTAGATTGTATTCCAAGGGATATACATAACGGGATGGAATAAACTATTTTGATACATATTCTCTTATTTCTTACATGACCAAATTTGTGTGCTCAAAGCACTAACTTCCATTTACAATCTCTCTATCAATCAGATGGATGTAAAGATTGTGTTCTTACATGATGAGCTTTAAGAGGAGATATATATGAAACATTTGAGGGTTTTGTGGGACATGTGAAAGAATGGATTAAAATAAGCCCCAAAAAATGGCACGAAAAGTTTGATTTTGTGAGATTATCTTTTCTCTTCAGTTCTAATGATCTTGATAAGTGTGTTTATTGTAAGATCACAAATAATAAATTTGTCATCTTATGCTTACATTTAGACAATATTCTACTTTTTGATTCCAATATGGAAGTAGTCAGATTGGACCAAATTCATTCTTTAGTAGAAATTCCGAGATGAAAGATATGAGTGATGGAAAATGTGATTTTAAGGTTGAAGATCACAAGGTCTATTGTTCGTGATCTAGTTGAGTAGATACACCACGTGTCCTGACAATACACATTGGGAAGATCTTGACATGGTGTTGAGGTATTTAAAGGGAACTAGTTCCCTTGCACTTCATTATGGAAAGTATCCTTATGTAGTCGAAGGACATAGCGATTTAAACTGGATTGACATGGAATATGGGAGTAATAGTGTCTCAGGATATCTATTCTTGTTTGAATGAGGTGTCATTGCCTAGAGGTATGAGAAATAGACCATTTTGTCTCGATACAACTTTGAGATTGAGTTGTCTAATTTAGATGAAACTAGATTTTAAGTTGAATGGCTACATGGACTTATGTCTGATATACCTTCGAAAAAAAGCCACTTCTTGCAATTTAAGTTCATTGTTATATTATAAAAACTATTACCAAGATGAGGAGTTCTAAGTACATTCAAAAACAACATAGACATATCCAAGTCTTAGTCAAGTCTGTAAGGGAGATAATGCTAATGGGGTTGTGGTTGTGGACTACGTAGCCATAAAATAAATTACAGTTGATAATTTAAATAAAGGTCTTTCCTTGGACTTAGTTGATAAATCCAGTTTAGGGATTAAATAAACCCCCTTATGATTAACAAACATAAAAAAACCTAGCCTTAAACTGTTACGACCCCATCTGAGCTTAACTGGTAAACTAGGGTTTACCTAGACAATTGCAAAGATTAATTGGAATAATCATTCTTGAAATCTAATGAATGACAATAACACAATTAGAATGTTTTAACTATGATAAGAAGTCTAAATGTTCTTTGGTCTTGAGAATTAGGGTTTGAGAAGCATAAACCCTAATCGGCCCAAATAGGGTTTTGATGATACATGAATACAGAATTTAATAAGTAGAATGTCTCACTAAATGATTTTTAGTATTTTATGTGTAACTCTGATTTACTTCAAATTTGGATATTATTTGGATATATAAAATTTGAACAATATTGGCAAATATCAGAATTTTTGAAGAAGGTTCTGACCTATTTATCGGTCGAGTTTCAAACTCGGCCGATCACAATTTCAGAATTTTACAGCAGTGTGGTAATTGAATTTTATCTTTTTATTGATATATCCAATTGATCTCAAATTTTAACTGTGCTTTAAAAACACAGTTTTAGACACTATGTTAAATTGGCATAATTTTTGGATGACTTTTGAATCCCTACAGTAAGGGTGTCGGTCGAGTTTTGTGCAGGACAAACTCGGCCGAATATTCTGCAGACTGCAATATAGCAGTGCACTGTTCTATTTTTAATTATTTATTAGTAACTCCAAATGATCTCAAATTTTAACTTCAGCTTTATAGATCAATTATAAACAACGTGCTAAATTCCCATAATTGTTGTAGAATGTTTGATCTCTGAAATAAACGAATTACAGTAACTTTTGTATAACTGAATATTCAGCCAATATAATTAAAGTTAAGTGTTGGGTCAATATGCAATTGACCCAAGCAGCTCAATTGACTTATATGAGAAACCACACACACACACAGCTCTCATTCTTCGTCATTCACTCCAGAGAAACGAAAATCTAGAGAGAGAGGGAGAGTTAGGGCTTGAGTGGAGAAAGAGGAGGAATTGCTGAATTAGGGTTCTGCGGTCCCAAGAATGGTGAAATCAAGTAAGTTTGGATCCTTTGCATAGACTTTTATGGTAAATCTTATCTCTCATGTCTAGATTCCGTCCATGCTCTGATTTGATCCAAGATGATGTCGAAATTCCCTCTTTTCTCACCCTTTCTTCATAATCCCTCATTTTCAAGGTTTCCGAGTTGAATGGAAGAAGAATTGGGAGATTTGCTAGGGATTTGATAGGAATTCGAGATTCCCTGAGTTGAGCTGCGGTTTTGAGGTGTTTTCACACCTTAGGGTGAGTGGGTTCTTCCTTCAAACATTCTAATACACGAATTTGATTATAACATCCAAATCCCTAAATGCTTAGCATGTGAATTCTAAATCCTAAAATGTCCGTTTGATTTAAGTTATTGTAAATTGATATGATACGGATTCCTTCTCTGTTTGAACGACTCTTTGATGGTAGATTCATATCAGATACGTATACAACACTTCCTAGTGAGGATGCTTTTAGATTTATATCAAATGATGTAATTAGGGTTTGACCTAATTGAGATATCGCTAGAGTTTCAACCTTATTGAAAAGGACTAGTAATCCTATAAGTGGTTAGGATGTACCACATGGGTTATCTTAATTGAATTTTATTGTTGATACCTGATATCTCAGTGAATGGTATGAAAATCTAAATTTAGTTGAATTTCCATGGTTTCATACATATATCGATTGTATATGATTTGTTGAAACAATCTTTATTTCGTGAATGCTTATATCCTATGAAATCCTTATGAGAGCCATATGAAAAGGTGAATGAGGCAAATGCAACCCTAAGAGTAGGGTGTTGGCATGTGATAAATGATTAAGGCAAATGAAACCCTAAGAATAGGGTGTTCAATGAATCATGCTATGGTAATATGAAAGATCTCGATATGAGATATGGTGATGCTTAATTGTTGAATTGTATGTTTCTAGTGCATTTAACTTTATATGCTTGTTCTCTCTGAGTTGATATCTACATACTGCAGGGCTTCTTATATTTCAATATATATCTCGTAAATTGCAGGTGATGAGATATGATATGCCCTAGAAAGGGATGTTAATGAGACATGATATATGTTGAATACATGAGCTATGATGTTTTATATGATATGATATAGCAGGCCGTGTGAGCCTTGTGATAAATGTAAAATGAGTTATGATTTCTATTTTAAATGTATCTATAAAGTTAATAGACTTAGGTGCCCCAACACCGTAGAACCCCATTACGTGGTCTGTACCTTTGGGGTGAAACGATCGATCTAGCCTTGTGCCTAGATGGTCGGGCTCGTGTTCAACAATAATCCGTGCGTGTGTCACGGTGGCACGAGGGCAGACAGACAGTGTCCAACAATAACGCGTGCTTGTGTCACGGTGGCACTGGAGAAAAATGGGGTTATTCAACATTAATCCGTGCTTGTGTCACGGTGGTAACCCAGACCCTCCGACTGTGCACTACAGGGTGGGAGGAGTCCAGAGCACTCAGAGTTAGTGCAGACAGGACCTTGTGCGCCTGGGGCCCTTGTGCGCCCGAGAGTCCTGTGCAGACCAGGACGGACAGTCAGACTTAGCATTTCCCAGGTGTGTCGCTAAGTCTTGTACGGTGGATTCGTAGTGCACTGCGAGTCTCATATGTAGAGTGCGCTGCATATGTTTGGGGCATAAGCTAAAATATGATTATATAGGTTCACAGAGTTCCTTATAAATGAAAGAGTTAAGGAAGACTAGAGCATAGTCTTCTAGTAGTTATTCTTTGGATGCAATATTTACATTCTTTGTTATTTCAATTATATTATTTTAGAACTGCTCAGTGTAGTATTTATTGTTGTTAAATTTCATATCGTTTACTCAAATTATATCTGCAATCACATTAGTGCATTAGTCTGTTTCCATGAAGTACTCATTCACTGAGCGAGTAGGCTCACCCCTCTACTCAAACATTTTTAGGGTTAACCGCGTGGACTTGGAGATAGTCAGAGCTTCAATGTAGACCTGCCACAGGAGTCAAGTATGAGATTAGTTGAGTCAGTCGGTCCTTGTCACTCTAGGTCCTCAGTAAGAGTTTAGAGAGAGAGTTGTAATTACAATGTGTAATATTGTTCCTCTTTGATATGTATGCTAATTAGCAAGTTTCATGTGCATAATGTGTGAAAGACATCGTGAATGCTTATACATGTATCTTTACTATTAAAGTCTGATTAGTAAAAGAAATGTTCAGATTCCTTTGTTAAGATGATATGTGGTTCAATGCGGGGAAACAAGAGTTTTAAAGAAAAGAAAAAGTTAAGGGTGTTCTTTGTGTTGCATACAAATCCCATCTTATGCCCTAATCTCATGATTTGAGGAAATTGTGAGATCGGGGTGTAACAGCTTGGTATCAGAGCTTAGGGTGAGTTGTCAAGGACCATTAAGTTAGTAAGTTAGAGTCCTAAGTGTGGCAGATAGGAGATGTTTGATGTTAGCTTTGGGGATTTGAGTATTTGGATATCCTGGCCCGATATCTGAGTACTTGGATTAGCCAGTACAAGCTACTCTATCTATTCTCTCACGTATACCCTGGCCAGGTATACAGTGGAAGAATGGGCTAGAGAGGAACCCTAGAAATGTTAGGGTTAGAAAACGAGAAAAGAAACAAGAATTAAGAGCATAAATGTAAAAGGAGATAGAACTTACATTTCATAATGTTGTTTTTGTTGGAAATGTATAGAAATGCTCTTATATGTTTGAATTGAAATATTCAATACTTTGAAATATGGGTCTTTAATATCTGTTGTACACTATGCAATTGTAGCATTTATTTATTTCACTCTTTGTAACAAGTAGACTAGAATTGACCTTTGAATGAGCTTTTGTTTCTATAGTTTTGCCCGCTGATTCGAGTGAAATTGACATCAGCAGGTCTGTTTAGGTTTTCAGTCTGTACGCGATTCGGCCGAGTTGTATGTGATTCGGCCGAGTTTCCTTAATAGGCAATCGAACAGCAAACTGATCGGCCGAGTTGTATGTAATTCGGCCGAGTTTCCTTTTTCAGGAAATCAAACGGCAAGTTGATCGGCCGAGTTTCAAGCAGATCGGCCGAGTTGTGAAGCAATCGGCCAAGTTTCTGACCAATCGGCCGAGTTTCTGAGCTGTGAGTGGCAGTTCAGGAAGAATGTAATCCTCAGTAGTCCTTGGCTTCAGGACTTCAGGTTTGGCCTGGTCCAGTTGGCAGGATGCGTTACTAGGATCTAATGACTCCTATCAATAGCATAATAAGAATAGAATTGGAATAATTAGACCCACATCAGAGTAAGAATGTATATACAGTAAGATGTTGAAACAGATGGGCAAGATCAGAATAACTAAGAATTAGTCGAAACTGATATCTGAGGTTCAACTTTGGGGTCTCAAATGTGAAACCCTTAATTGGGAATAATAGAACATGATAAGAAGTTCATAATCAGTTTATTGATTAATATTACATGAACTATACATATGAAATATAGAAAAGATATGTGAAATGTATGTATGGTTCAAGATAGCAAGAATCAATCATGAAGAATGAATCATATAATAGAGTATAATGCTTTTATGAACTCTAAAGAAAAGGCTAAGTAGAAGAATAGAGTTGAGCTTTCAATAGGTCCATAGAAGTAAAGAGTCTTTAAAAGAGTAAAAGTAAAGAGAATCGTATGAACATGTAATTCATAAGACTAGAACAACAAACTAGTTTCTAAGTAAAGAACATAGGTGTAGTTTAACGAATGAATAAATCATACAAAGGTAGACTGTATTTAGGAAGGAAAAACTTGATTGAAAGAGAAACTATGTTTGACCCATGCATGATCCACTTTATGTAAAAATGAAGAATATGTAATGTATTCAACATGAGTAAAAACTAATAGAAGGACTATTAATTTAGAATGTTAACTTCACAATAGTATAAAGATAAAGGTGGAAATATGTGCAACATGGTATACATGACCATACATATGAATAAGCAACATGGTCATAAGAGAAAAATTTAGAATTAAAGATGACGGGTTAAAGAGTAGTATATAGTAAGAGGACTATGAAACGTAAGAAAGGGTTTGAAATATGATGGAGAAGTTATAAAATAAAGAGGTTGTGAGATTCAAGCAAGTGCTAATTAATCAAATATCTCTGTTGATAACTAAGTAAATCTACATACGAGAATGTATTAAGGGAATGTTTGAATACAAGTATTCCAAGTCTTAAAATCATCTTCCCTTTCATATATTCCTTAATAAGAGCAAGGCGGGAATGAAATGATAAGAGAAAATGAATCATATATGGTGCATAACTACCTTGGTGGGGTCATCTAGTGAATGTAATAGTGACACACAATATGATGAAGTGTGATAAGAAATAAGTTCTTGCGTGATAGCAAGAATGATGAATAATTTATTCCTATCTTAAATCCTTCAATGTTAATAATGTTTATTATATATAATCATATGAAAAGGATAGGTAGCAAAAAGTAAAGAAGTAATGAATGAGCAGTGAGATATGGGAAAACACTAGCTTTGTGTAATATGTGAATTTGTTTTTACATGTATGATTTGTTGAAGGCATATTAAGGTATGAAAGTTGGTTCTACATATGATTTCAGGGTATTTGTGTAAGCTATATGTTAAATTAAAGGCGTATGATAGTTGTAGTAATTCATACCTGATATGCATCTTACTATTGTGTATTTGTGATATGGTGATACGGTTTGGATGATGTCAGAACACATGGAGGGATATCATGAATAAGGTAGTTATATCTATTCACTCATATTAATAGAAAGGGATGATAATTAGATTGTTTGAACAAGTAACCCTAATGAGGTGTAGCTTGTTATACCTAGCTCTAATATAACTGAGTGATGGTAATTGAGTATGATTAATGCTTGAATGACTGATACAATTGTGGATTACCTTATTACTGTTGTTGAAACCCTAAAATGATATAATGCGATGGTTACACTTTGAATTGTGTGTGGGCCCATAACCCACAGATCCCAGGATCGAAACAGGGTAGTATGGAATGAGGTGGTAATGCTTCACCTCATGCATCCATGACCCAATGGGGATGCCAAGAGTAGTATTGTGCAATTGATTGTTGAATTTAGTCTTTTAATTCAAGACTGTTTTGCTATTTGAGTAGCATGTTATTAAAGTTTAAAACAGCATGGTGAACTTGCTTTTGTCACTTAAAGGTGATACAGAACAATAGAACTCTCTGAGCAGCATAAGTTGAGATAGTTGTATCAGAGTATCAGAGTTGCGCAGTGAAAGCGTGGTGGTTTATCTTTGCATTCTATGTTGGACTGTGGCATAAAGAATTTGCTTGATATCATTGAGAACTATTTGAGATATGTTGTGATTTAGTAAAGAATTAAAAGATCTAATGTTGAAAACTACATTCAGGTATGTAATACAAGAATATAATGACATGGAAGGCTTTAGAAGCTTATAATAACCTTGAATGTATATTTCTTGTAGGTTTATGTTTCGAGGACGAAACATTCTAAGGGGGGAAGAGTTGTTACGACCCCATCTGAGCTTAACTGGTAAACTAGGGTTTACCTAGACAATTGCAAAGATTAATTGGAATAACCATTCTTGAAATCTAATGAATGACAATAACACAATTAGGATGTTTTAACTATGATAATAAGTCTAAATGTTCTTTGGTCTTGAGAATTAGGGTTTGAGAAGCATAAACCCTAATCGGCCCAAATAGGGTTTTGATGATACATGAATACAGAATTTATTAAGTAGAATGTCTCACTAAATGATTTTTAGTATTTTATGTGTAACTCTGATTTACTTCAAATTTGGATATGATTTGGATATATAAAATGTGAACAATATTGGCAAATATCAGAATTTTTGAAGAAGGTTCTGACCTGTTTATCGGTCGAGTTTCAAACTCGGCCGATCACAATTTCAGAATTTTACAGCAGTGTGGTAATTGAATTTTATCTTTTTATTGGTATATACAATTGATCTCAAATTTTAACTGTGCTTGAAAAACGAAGTTTTAGACACTCTGTTAAATTGGCATAATTTTTGGATGACTTTTGAATCCCTACAGTAAGGGTGTCGGTCGAGTTTTGTGCAGGACAAACTCGGCCGAATATTCTGCAGACTGCAATATAGCAGTGCACTGTTCTATTTTTAATTATTTATTGGTAACTCCAAATAATCTCAAATTTTAACGGAAGCTTTATAGATCAATTATAAACAACGTGCTAAATTCCCATAATTGTTGGAGAATGTTTGATCTCTGAAATAAACGAATTACAGTAACTTTTGTATAACTGAATATTCAGCCAATATAATTAAAGTTAAGTGTTGGGTCAATATGCAATTGACCCAAGCAGCTCAATTGACTTATATGAGCAACAACACACACACACAGCTCTTATTCTTCGTCATTCACTCCAGAGAAACGAAAATCTAGAGAGAGAGGGAGAGTTAGGGCTTGAGTGGAGAAAGAGGAGGAATTGCTGAATTAGGGTTCTGCGGTCCCAAGAATGGTGAAATCAAGTAAGTTTGGATCCTTTGCATAGACTTTTATGGTGAATCTTCTCTCTCATTTCTAGATTCCGTACATGCTCTGATTTGATCCAAGATGATGTCGAAATTCCCTCTTTTCTCACCCTTTCTTCATAATCCCTCATTTTCAAGGTTTCCGAGTTGAATGGAAGAAGAATTGGGAGATTTGCTAGGGATTTGATAGGAATTCGAGATTCCCTGAGTTGAGCTGCGGTTTTGAGGTGTTTTCACACCTTAGGGTGAGTGGGTTCTTCCTTCAAACATTCTAATGCACGAATTTGATTATAACATCCAAATCCCTAAATGCTTAGCATGTGAATTCTAAATCCTGAAATGTCCGTTTGATTTAAGTTATTGTAAATTGATATGATACGGATTCCTTCTCTGTTTGAACGACTCTTTGATGGTAGATTCATATCAGATACGTATACAACACTTCCTAGTGAGGATATTTTTAGATTTATATCAAATGATGTAATTAGGGTTTGACAAGAATAGGGTGTTCAATGAATCATGCTATGGTAATATGAAAGATCTCGATATGAGATATGGTGATGCTTAATTGTTGAATTGTATGTTTCTAGTGCATTTAACTTTATATGCTTGTTCTCTCTGAGTTGATATCTACATACTGCAGGGCTTCTTATATTTCAATATATATCTCGTAAATTGCAGGTGATGAGATATGATATGCCCTAGAAAGGGATGTTAATGAGACATGATATATGTTGAATACATGAGCTATGATGTTTTATATGATATGATATAGCAGGCCGTGTGAGCCTTGTGATAAATGTAAAATGAGTTATGATTTCTATTTTAAATGTATCTATAAAGTTAATAGACTTAGGTGCCCCAACACCGTAGAACCCCATTGCGCGGTCTGTACCTTTGGGGTGAAATGATCGATCTAGCCTTGTGCCTAGATGGTCGGGCTCGTGTTCAACAATAATCCATGCGTGTGTCACGGTGGCACGAGGGCAGACAGACAGTGTCCAACAATAACGCGTGCTTGTGTCACGGTGGCACTGGAGAAAAATGGGGGTTATTCAACATTAATCCGTGCTTGTGTCACGGTGGTAACCCAGACCCTCCGACTGTGCTCTACAGGGTGGGAGGAGTCCAGAGCACTTAGAGTTAGTGCAGACAGGCCCTTGTGCGCCTGGGGCCCTTGTGCGCCCGAGAGTCCTGTGCAGACCAGGACGGACAGTCAGACTTAGCATTTCCCGGGTGTGTCGCTAAGTCTTGTACGGTGGATTCGTAGTGCACTGCGAGTCTCATATGTAGAGTGCGCCGCATATGTTTGGGGCATAAGCTAAAATATGATTATATAGGTTCACAGAGTCCCTTATAAATGAAAGAGTTAAGGAAGACTAGAGCATAGTCTTCTAGTAGTTATTCTTTGGATGCAATATTTACATTCTTTGTTATTTCAATTATATTGTTTTAGAACTTCTCAGTGTAGTATTTATTGTTGTTAAATTTCATATCATTTACTCAAATTATATCTGCAATCACATTAGTGCAGTAGTCTGTTTCCATGAAGTACTCATTCACTGAGCGAGTAGGCTCACCCCTCTACTCAAACATTTTTAGGGTTAACCGCGTGGACTTGGAGATAGTCAGAGCTTCAATGTAGACCTGCCACAGGAGTCAAGTATGAGATTAGTTGAGTCAGTCGGTCCTTGTCACTCTAGGTCCTCAGTAAGAGTTTAGAGAGAGAGTTGTAATTACAATGTGTAATATTGTTCCTCTTTGATATGTATGCTAATTAGCAAGTTTCATGTGCATAATGTGTGAAAGACATCGTGAATGCTTATACATGTATCTTTACTATTAAAGTCTGATTAGTAAAAGAAATGTTCAGATTCCTTTGTTAAGATGATATGTGGTTCAATGCGGGGAAACAAGAGTTTTAAAGAAAAGAAAAGAAAAGAAAAAGTTAAGGGTGTTCTTTGTGTTGCATACAAATCCCATCTTATGCCCTAATCTCATGATTTGAGGAAATTGTGAGATTGGGGTGTAACATAAACAGTGAGAATCCCACAAATTGGGTTGGATGTCATAATAACATGTTGACGGGTGAATTGGTTGACAATATATAATTTACTTGATATTTTAGTTTCTATGTGTTTGTCTCCCAAAACTTGTTTGTGTCATGATTGGACATTACTATCAGATAAAATTGTGAATGATGCCAAGTCCTTGGATGAGATTTTAGAAGTACATCCTTAGAGACTCTAATAAATGATTGATATCGTGTAGGCCACAACAAGGGAAATGGTTTGTTACTTGGTATAATGCATGACTCTTGATTTGTATGCATGACCTTTAATGTATCATTTCCTTTGTTGTCATTGTATTTATTTTGGTGGTATCAACAAATACTCTTACACACAAGGTTTAGATTCAAGACAGGAGTTTATCTATTTCTTATTGGGGCCTACGTTGGATAACTAAGGCATGGTTTAAATGCAAAAGGTACCTACTAACCACAAAATATAAAGGACTAAGTGGCGGAGAAAATTGTACGTTATACTTTGTGGGGCGAGGGACGTCAGCTATATTATCATATCTAATATTAGTTATCATGGGTTAACCTAATGTAGGTGCAGCTAGTACATCAGGAGTATAAAGGAAATAGTAGGTTTGGTGTTTTCTGCAAACAAGGAATAGGACCGAGAAATCATCTTTTGTATTCCATCTCCTTTTTTGTACAATAGGATAACTACTTAATTAATTAATTAAATCATTAGGGGATCCTCATATACCTTTCGTATTTGGAAAGGGAATCCTCATATTCTTTCCATATTGAAAAGGGACTAGTCATTTTCATCCAAATTGGAAAGGGACTCATCATCCTTTATGTATACAAGTGAATTTGTGTGATTGCATCAAAAAAAGAATAGAATTGAGTGTGAAGTGATATAAATAAGGCACCTGCATGTAGGGTTAAACACACTTTTTAGATAATAGATCTATGACAAAAATGTCTACCCTTTATTTTTTGTTGTCCTACTGTCATCTTCATATGTAGCCTCTCCTTGTTTGCATCTCTTGTGACATCCATCTTCAAAAAAAGAGATATCTTATTTGTCCCCTCTCCTTAATGTGATATGTTTGGTGGTAGTACCTAACATCCAATGAAGTGTGCGACTGGTGTTGTTGTTTGTCATCTACATATGGTTGAGATGACCTTTTTTTATAGGTTCATGACTGGATCAAGAATGGATGAACAATGAGTATTAGAAAGATAACAAATATCTAATTTCTATAAATAATATCTCTCTTTTTCAAGTGAGCACTCTGGTTTGAGTTTCTAACTCTATTTTATCTTTTTCCTAGTCTATTTGTTTGTATGTTTCTAATCTGATTCTTAACCTTTGCGAGGAGGATAAACTTTCGACAATCTGGGAAGCCAGTGATGTAGAGAATCACTAATGAATACTTGGAAGAAGAAAGAGGTGGCAAATCGTGAATTCCTTGTTGGAGCCTTACTCTGCGATGGTGGCTCAAGCACCACAAATAATAGAGATACGTACGAATGTGTTGACTATAAAGAAGAGAAAGAATGTGTAAGGTTGTGTTTTGTATGTAGTGGAAAAAATTAATGGGGAAATGGAAGAGATGGGGAAGGGGAAGAGGAAGGGGACCATAATGGGGGATGAGAAATTTTTTAAAATGTGTTGTTTGGTCATATGGAAAATGAGATAGATATGAGTAAAAACCTAAAAGATGTAGTTTGTTGCATGGGTATGTGAACTGAAGGGGATCTTTTTTGTAAATAAACATATACAATTATGAATCCTATTTATTTGAAATTACTTTTACATATGTGTCCAGATAAGTGGCAGGGTTTTGAATGAGACCTTTTCACCATGATTTAGTATTGTTTTACATGGGGAAAAAGGCCAAATTTATGTAGAGATTTGTAATGGAATATTTCCCCTTCCCTATCAATATGGAAAACAAACAACATTTTTATTTCCAACCATTTCCCTCCCCATGATTCACCGTGTAACATACACAACCTAAGAGGATCGGCTCCAAAGGCTATAAAACCCTCATATGGGCCAACCTACCTCATTCATGCCAAGTATAATGGGTTGCACCCCTTAGTGGTAACGTGGTGACTAACTGGGTGCCTAGAATGGTTTGGAGGCTCAATTTGTTGCCACTTTATAGAAGAGATTACTTTTTTAAATGTTTATATACTTCATCATTCTTTCATCAAAGAATGTGAAAGGGACTATAAGGAAATAATCAGACTTTTGTGAATAATCTCAAAGGAGAAAAGCCTCTTAATGTGCATGACTTCTATAATGCATAATAAATATCTATGTTATCCAAACATTACAAATAAGATAAGAAAAAATTCAAAAAAAATTATTATAATTATATGGAATCCTAATATTACTCTTTTGATACCAAGAACGTCATGATATCATGTAAGATGTAAAGTGGTCTTCTTGAGTTAGATAAATAGGAAATGAAGTTAAAAAATCATGGTATCAGATTAGTAACTAGGAAATCTTGTATAGATTCTATATGATGTTTGACATAGCATATTTGATACACAAAAACATGTAATTTTGTTAATCTGACTACAAAGATCTAAACTTATGCTAAAATGTAACAAACATAATTATGGTCAATACATGATATAAATCTCAATATAACTTCATATAAATATATGGAACCAAGTGAGAACTCTAACATGTGAAATAATACACATAAATAATTTGAACATGTTAATTATCCATAACATGGAATTATAACAATAACTTGGATAATGTTTAATACAATGTTTAATGCATACAATATAAAACATAATGGGTTACAAATATGATTTCCAAAATATTCATGTGAAAGTGGAGCATGAGATCACTAATATACTTTCATGATAAAAGGAAGCCAATAATGGTAATACCCTAATGACCTAAGAATTACCCTAAAGTGGATCTAACAAGGGTTAATGGTGGAATCTGATAATGGCATATGTGATCTTATCTTGATCATCGGTTGACCAATGTTAGAGTTGAGTGAGTAATGCGATGATTAGTTTATCTCAATTCAAAGTATGGTTTACCTCTTACTTGACCTATTATATGGTATGGATGTATATTATGCATAAAAAGACTTGGCCTATGATATTGGATGAAGAAAGTGTTCTTCTATGATAATTTTATTTTATAAATATCATATAAATATGTTCCTTAATAGGAAACCATAATTTTACTTGGTATCATAGTGTTGGTACGTGATCATTCATTTTGTAATAAGATCACATGATATATTGATATAACTCTTTGGTAGTTGATCATAAGATCTTGTGTCTCAAGCTCATTGATAGTCAACATGATAAATTACGCCCTCAGGTTGCAAATGCATGGCTGATATGATGGAAATTTCTATTACAATTTGTATTCCCTTTTGTTAATAAAGCTTTCTTTTCAAGAATACTTTTATTATACATATTATTGCGAAGACATGTTTTATAATGAAATTTTAAATTTTACTTGATGTGTACTCATCACATTTGGTTGATGTCTATTACTTTTTTATTTGAGGAATCTATCTATATGATTCTGAATATGTTCATAGGTTAGGATTTTTATTGCCGTATATGTACATGTGTATGTATTAACTAGAAAATCTTATTATGCTATGTTGTATTTGCATACATAATGTCTTAGCATTTGATGTTTAATATGAGTATGCAACCATTGATTTTGTAACTACATGGTGAATGGTGATCTCATTGTTGTGGCTTGTTTAATTGTTCATGTGCATGTGGTACTCTTTCTTCATTTTGACTTCCTCTAATATTCTTCTTCTTAGCCTAGTGTGAAGTGATTCAATTAGGATTCTATATTAGGTGAGGGTTTAGATTTGGGCATCACATACATGGTCAACGTGTTTGTAATTTGGTGACATCACAGGTGGTATCAAAACATTAACAATAACATATCTTAGAATTTTCTCATTATGCATCTCAAACTAAATACAACCTTGAACTTGAAATCTTGAGGGTTGGATTACTTTTCTTTTAGATACCAGATCTGACGCAGTCTCTAGGTTAGAATGTAGATGTTTGAAAACTAGATACATATTATTCTAGTGTTATAACAAGTCTTGAAGTGTTAATTATATCTTATAACGTGATGGTAGGGAACACTACATTGTTTGCATATCATTGGCATGGAAGGACGTAATACTTAGGCATATCATGTATATCTCTGTCTAAGGGATCTGCCACCACCATCACCATCATGATCACCATCACCCCCACTATCAACATCATAATCATAATCCATCATTGCCAACACAATCACATTCATTATCACAATCACCATCATAATCCTCATCGTCGTCATCATCATCATTCATCTCATCATCATCATCATCACTGCCATGATAATCACCACAATCATCACCTTCATCACAAACACCAACATCATCAACAACATCATTGTTGTCTTTATCATCGTCATTATCATAATCATCACCATCATTGTCATCGTTGTCAACATCATCATCATCATAATCATCATCATCATCATCATCACCACCACCACCACCACCATCATCATCATCACCATCATGATAATCACTACCATCATCACCTTCATCACCAACATCAACATCATTAACATCATCATTGTCATCATCATCATTATCATCATCGTGACGTCCCCAAATTTTCTAAAACTTAATCTAATGTGTGATGTTCACATTGAAACCCTCACCTCAGTGAAGATACCAATTCAAACTTGCACACTAGGCCAAGAAGAAGATAGAAGGAAACAACAGTATCACATGCACATGGACAAGAACAAAATTATACAACACATGTTAACCATTCAACATATAATTAGAAAATGAATTATCATTACAAAATACACCATAAAGAAATAGGAACAATAGGATTAATATAAGTTTTTGGTGGAAATTTTTTGACAATATAAAACAATAAACCCCAATAATATATTACCCATTTAAGTAGTTTGTTGGTAGAGCTACAAACTCTACTTTGCAAACATAATGAGACATTTATATGTATAATAAACACTGACATCCTAATTGTGGTACAATATGATAAATCTTCATCTTCATCTGGCTAGTGAGATGTTCTTGATATGTAGCATTTGTTTCGAACGTGGGCACTTACATAACAAGAAGACTTATCATTGTAGCAACCTGTGGCAAACAAAGACTATCATAGCAGTCTCACAAAAGATTTCTGGCAATGTACACTATGGGCCTTAACCGTCTGCCACTTGAACCCACCACGCTATTTTATATTTTTCAAATATTGTCTTTTCTAATATAAAATTAGAAATGTGTAAAATATGAATTTTAAATGTATAAAAGATGCATATAATATCAGGTTGCATTAGAAACACCACCGCGTTCTATGACATTTCCTAAAGATGGTCTTTTTATATAAATAAATACTATTTTATTAAATTTGGGACATTTAGTGACATTTTCTGTCGAAAATGAGTAAGCTTCGACTTGAAGCAGTGGCTTTACCACAAAATGTGTTATTGTCTGAAATACTTTTAGTTCTATTATCAGTTTTGTTTTCTAACATGTCATATAATTTTTTTCTTATAAAGTACAAATTTAGTTTATGAAAAGGATAGAACTCGTTAATCATTTGACATAATGACAACTAAAATCTTCATAAGAAATTGATAATTTGTTAATCCCATCCATTGAGAAGGATCGAACTCAGGCCTCTTGGTTACAAACAACACCATTGCCATTGTAGACATCCATAACAAATCACATTGCATCATCTCCTACTCTCTCCTCTTCAAAATCCCACCCTTAAGAGAAATTAGTTTAGATAAACACATATTGTCATTATAACGAATTTCTATTAAATCTTACCAAGTTATTATAGAATTAATCCTATAATAAATTTGTCCAACATAACCAGGAAGAATGCTAGGATAGGAAGCCTCCTATACTTTTATTCTATAGGACAACTAATCAGAAATCAGCATTAATGTTTAAATTCCAATCCCAAAAAACTGATGGACAGAAACTAACATTTTGATACTAAAACTGAATTCTTCTATATAAAAATGAATTCCGATTGGACTCATATCATATTTCTATAGGAGGCGTCCTATAAAAAAGCATCTCGTAATACACTTTAGAACACATTTATTCGTTTTTTACGAGCCTAGATAGAATGAAAAACACTACAGAAGCTAATAGTGACCCGACTAGTTCTACCACATGAGTTCTCGGCAAGCCTGTAGTACGAGTCCTATACCTTTTTATATGACAACCAATCACAATGCGCAGTATCTCCTTCTCACTTATCATTAAAACCCAATCCTTAAAAAAAAAAAGAGAAACGCAAATTGTTCATGATAATGCAATCTGATTGGATCTTATGAAGTTTCTATAGGACTCGCTCGTCCTACAGAAAATGCGTTGAGTTCTCGAACAACTGCACTATCTAGCTTCGCTGGCCCAGCATCAGCCGATAATTAATTTTCTGTTGCACCGCTGACAACTTCCATGTTTGGCGGCAACGCTATGGGGAAAGATCCAACTGTACTCCAGATGTAAGGCAGCGGGGTGGCTGGATACTGGCCGAACGCAGCATCTGGTTGCTCCTGGGTCGGCGCCAAGAACGGGTTGATTGCACCAAACGGAGACATATCAGGCTCGGACGACGACGGCACATCAACGTTCCTATTGCCATGCAGTTGGAAGTTGATGGTTTTTCTATAGAAATCGAGATTTCTGGGCTCCTGCAAGAAGTTGTCGCCCTCCCGCATAGTGGAGGAGGGTGTCGCAGTCGTTGCGGCGGCTCCACTTGTGCCCATGGGCGCCTGTTGCACGAGATTGATAGGTAGAGCGTGGATGACTCCATCGACACGTCCCATGCCAGGAGGCAATGAACTAGGGAAACTCCGTCCAACGGTACCTTGACTATCTGTCATGAAAGGCCGTGGGATGGCCCCAAACGCTGCAAGGTCAGGTTGCTCCTGGGGCAGAAGGAACTGCAGGTTGCTTGCACCAAAGAGAGACATATCACGCCGCAACGATGTCCCGCCAACGTTCCTCATGTCACGTAGTTGGAAGTTGATGTTACTGTAGAAATCGAAATCTCGGGGCTCCTCTAAGGAGGATGTCGAAGCTGCGGCGGCCCCACTTGTACCCATGGCAGATCCTTCTTCCAATCTACGGATGCGGTCAC
Source organism: Alisma plantago-aquatica (assembly GCA_963693085.1). Lineage (NCBI taxonomy): Eukaryota > Viridiplantae > Streptophyta > Magnoliopsida > Alismatales > Alismataceae > Alisma > Alisma plantago-aquatica. The sequence continues at coordinate 887,752,608 of OY856410.1, forward strand.
TGATGACCGTCATCTTCCTGTGAGTGAATCTATTGAACTCGTGAACGAAATTTGGGTCCTCCATAGCCAAGGCTCTCAAGCGGCAAGAAGCCCACGCTTTGCCCTTCTCAATGCACTCCCAAAACAAATCCAGCAGCCTGTCATCATGGTCCTTCCTCTCGAGCTTCTTCCTCTGCTCAACGGCCTTCTGTTTCCTGTCGCGGAGGTACGACTGATGGTTCATCGTCCTCTTTCTCCGTTCCGTCTCGGGCATGTCTCGGAACCGCCTGAGCAGCGCGGTGACCTTGTATCTGTCGTCTGGCCACATCATCGGCACCGGGAGATCCCCGCCATACACGATCACGCATGCCTCGATGTCACATAGTGTGGAGATCTCACTGACCTTCTTCATCAGGTTATTGCCACGCTTGGTTAACGTTGATCGGCGGGTGGTGTCATTGACGATATACTCCTTGATCTTCTTGTGACGCGCCATTGATGGAAGGGGTTGGGGTTCTAATAATGATCAATTGGTTGAAGTGAGACAAAGTGAGATACTATGGAATTGGTTGAGTTCCGTTGTGAAGACGGTGGTTTATATAGATGGGAGCTTGGAGGAAGAAGGGAGAAGGGAGAAGAGTATAGATTTGAAGAATTAAGATAAAGATTGCAACGGAGATGTGAAGGGTAATGCCTAACTATAAACCAATCTATGTGTGATACGGAAGATCTTTGATTTTACTATTTTACTTTTGTTTATGCAATGGGGATAAAGATAAGGATTCCCAGTTCAACCGTCAGGATTTTATCCACTCTTGTATTGCTCTCTGCCGCTCACTCACATTATGCTCCGAGTGGAGTTATTTTCGTTGCATTTTTGTTAAGTTTCTGAATGACATCGGCATTAATCACACGATAGATGTGGCCAGCAGCGTGCAGTTCATGTCGTCATAGTCTTCTAATTAATTGTTCCAAATAAAGCCAAAAGATATATTGTTTTTGGAAACTGAATAAAACGATCCTACTTGTATAATGTCAAATGTTTCCTAGAATTTGGTGTGTAATGATAACTGAAACGATGTCATTTAGTGACTGTGTTGTCTCATGGTAGACCCTACCACCTTCACATTATATTAAAGTCTTATAATTACGTACCGACACATGGTGAAAATGATAAGTGTATTGGGTTCCAATTGCAGCAAATGGCATGAAGTAAAGCAAGTTTATTTGTATCTAATATAACTAATAATACACTCAAGTAAGTTTTGCCACACCCACTAACTTCTGAGATTGCTGATTGAAATTATTTGAATTTCTTCTTTTCATAACTAGTGGAATTATTTGAATAATGTTAGGTTTAGTAAAATTTATCGTGTACGGTAGTTGAAACAATGCCATCTAGTGACTGTTTCTAATAGCAAACCCAAGTACCTTCACGTCATATCAGAATATGATAAACAAGAACAAATGCTAAACATGAATATTGTTTGAAGTTTCAATTGCGAAAATTCCCCCAAATCAAAGAAAGTATATATTTAGTTAATTTTGATGATAATACCTTCAATGTAGTTTTTGTCACACCAGCTAGCTTTGCATGTTGTTCATTGAACTCTTCTTAGAATAAATGGTAAGGTCAGGTATGTTATAGTCCATTTAATTCCTACCCACCACTCCATTATGAAGTGGGGTATTTTCTTGATTTTATTTTGAAATAGGCCTAAAGATTTCTAGTTCAAAAAGCTAACTGAAAAACTATAATTGTTTTATATCAAATGTTATCTAGTTTGTCTCTTGCGATTAGAAAAGCAACCTCTTCGTGAACAATCGTGGAGTCTAATGAATTCCCAAGCAGCTTGTGATCATCACAAGAAACGACACTAACAAATATGTTAAGTTTCAAACGCAATAAACATGTTACATAATAAATATTTTATAAAATTTAACGTTTCAGATATTCTTAAATTTGATTTTCTCAAAAACCTTGATGGAATGAATATAGGGATAAAAAAAGTATATTTTACATATATGCTTAAAAGTAGATTTCTTTAATAAATCCAATTCATCTTTAATTGTCAAAGTATAGTCTATTCATGCAATGAAACTAAGATAAAGGTCACCTTAATATGAAAATCATACGCCTATCTTAATAATATGTCATCCTTCTAATGATTTAAAAACTAGATTTCTCGATATAAAATTTGCAAATATAAATTATGGGAAGAATTTGAGTGGTAGTGATTGACCTTGTAATAAGAGAGCGTACTATAAGTAATCGTAAAAGTTCAGCTATAACATGTATCATTGTAGTATATTGATGAATTGGCATGATTCTAACATTAGAAAGGTTATCAACTAACTTGACCCAAAAATGTCTGGGGTTAAATTTGTGTTTCAACTGGATCTAAGTGAAACATAATAAAAATGATAAGCCTATGAGGTTCCAATATAGGTGAAATATGAAAATGGCATGTGTAGAAGTTTGGTTTCAATTGCATAAAAGTAAACCCAGTACATTCGTATTATATTAAATCTGATAATTACTTACCAACAAATGGAGAGAACGATAAATGTATGAGGATCTAATTGTAGCAAATTGCATGAAGTAAAGAATGTTCACACACGCACACACACACACGCACACACACACACACACACACACACACACACACACACACACATATATATATATATATATATATATATATATATATATATATATATATATATATATATATATATATATATATATATATATATATATATATATATATGTATGTATATATATATACCTGTACATATATAACTACATATATATATAACCTTGACATAATGCACTAAGTAACCTTTCTCACATCAATTAGCTTTTGAGGTTGCTAATGGAATTATTTGAACAATCATAATGTTAGAGAGATTAGTATCTGAATGGTATATGCTGAAAACACATAAGGTGTGTTATGTTCCATATATCCTTCCCATCACTCCATTAAAAAGTGTAGTATTTTTTGTCCTTTATTTTTGAAACTGACATAAAGATTTCTTGTTAAAAAAGTGAATTAAAAATCATAATTGTTTGATATCACATGTTTTATAATTGATCACTTACGATTGAAGCATAATCTCGTCTAGCACAATTGTGTGGTCTAATGAATTCTCGAGAAGCTTGCAGTCATCACTAGAAATGATAGTAACAAATAGACGTTAAGGACGTTTGCTATATTCAGTTCCTCAAAAACCTTGACGGAATGAATATAGGGTTAAACAAAAAAATATCGTATATATTTGTATATAGATAAATATTTGAAATAAATCAAGTTCATCTTTAAATATCAAGGTATAGTTTCTTCATGCAATTAAACTAAAATAAAGGTCATGTCTATATGAAAATCGCATGCTTATCATAATAATTGTCATCCTTTATATGATTTTAAAAATTAGATTTATTTATATAAATTGTACAACCAAAAATTATGGGAAGATTTAGAATGGTAATGATTGAGCTTGTCATAAGAGATTGTTCTCTAGGTAATTGTAAATGTTCAACTATAACATGTACCATTACAATACATTGACAAATTGACATGATTCTAACATTAGATATAATATCATCTAATTTCAACCAAAAATGTCTAGCATAAAGTTTTGGTTTCAACTGGATTTGAGTGAAATATAAAGAGCCATAAGTGTATGAGGTTTCAATCTAGGTTCAATATAAAAACACTTGATGTAAATTTTGATTTTAATTGTAAGGTTGCTGATGGAACTATTCAAATAATGATAGGGTTAGTAGGATTATTATCCCAATGGAATATGCTGAAAACACATGAGGTGTTTTGTATTCTGTTTAATTCCTTCCCATCACTCCATTTCTTATCTCTCTCTCCCTTCATTGTCTATTATGTTTGAAATTGGCGTATAGATTTCTTGTTCAAAATATGAACAAGAAACTATAACTGTTTGATATGAAATGTTTTCCAATTTATCACTTGCAACTGAAAATGTGATCTCATCTAGAACAATTGTGGAGTCTAAAGAATTCTTGAGCAGTTTGCAGTCACCACTAGAAATGACACCAATGAATAGATGTTGAGGATGTTCATTATATTAAGTTTCAATCTCAATAAATACATAATAAATATTTTATACAATATAATGTTCAGGATATTATTAGATTAGTTTTCCTCAAAAACCATGATGGAATGAATATAGGGTTAAACAAAAAAGTATATTGTATATATTCATGTAAAAATAGATACATGAAATAAATCCATTTCATCTTCAAATATCAAGGAGTAGTCTGTTTATGCAAGAAATTTAATATAAAGGTGACCTTAATATGAAACACACATGCATGTCATAATAATATGTCATCATTTTAATAATTTAAAATTTTGGAATTTTTGACATAAAATGTACAAATAGAACTTATGGGAAGATTTAGAATGTTAGTGATTGATCTTGTGGAAAAAATGTACTCTAATTAATTGTAAATGTTAAATTAAATAATTTATAAGTGAATTACATTGACTAATTGACGTGATTCTAACACTAGAAATGATATCAACTAACTTCAACCAAAAATGTTTGGTGCAAAATTTTGGTTTCAATTGGATCTATGTGAACAGATCCAATTGGTGCAAAATATATCATCCTTTTAATGATTTAAAAACTAGATTTATTGATATAATATTTACAAATTTAAATTTTTAGAAGAGTTTGAATGGTAATGATTGAACTTGTGATATCAGAATGTACTATAAGTAATCATAAATGTTCAACTACTACATGTATCATTACAGTATATTGATGAATTGACATGATTCTAACATTAGAAATGTTATCAACTAACTTGCCCCAGAAATGTCTGGTGTTAAATTTTTGTTTCAACTAGATCTAAGTGAAACATAAAAAAAATGATAAGTGTATGAGGTTCCAATCTAGGTGAAATATAAAAATATTGTGTAAAAGTTTGGTTTCAATTGTATAAAAGCAAAACCCAGTACCTTCACATTATATTAAATATGATAATTACGTACCAATAAATGGTGAGAATGATAAGTTATGGGGATCCAATTGTAGCGAATCGCATGAAGTAAAGAAAGTTCATAAATGTGTGTGTATATATATATATATATATATATATATATCTGGGATTAAGAGAGAAAGATTTCTCCCCCCTCTCCCACGCCCTTGTTGGAGGCCGAACGTCCGGGAGGGTGGTAAATACACACACACACACACACAGATATATATATATATATATATATATATATATATATATATATATATATATATATATATATATACATATATATGTATGTATCGGAATTAGGTAATTTTATTCCGAAACCCTCAAGAAAATAGCCTTTGGGACAAAAATACAATGTAGTCCTTACCACTACATTACACATCTTTAGAATAAAGAAACTTGTTTCTATCTATCTATACATTTGATGCTATTGTATAGAACCTTGTTGATCTTGCTTGCTAGGCTTTCCACGTCCTTCTTCTTCGCCATATGCTTCCTGTTGTTCCTCTCCTTCCAGATATGGAAATAGAAGGCTGATAGGAACAACTTCTCTATCCATTCTTTGGTGACGATCATCCTCTCCACAGTACTAAGCTGCTTCACCTTGAGCTTTCTCTACTTCCGCAACAGCTTCCAGACCTCTTCAGTGTATTTACATGATTCAAAGATGTGCTCCTTCGTCTCCTGCTCCTCCTCACATAGCAAGCAGGTATCATCTGCGCCTAGGTACCACTTTGCAACCTTGTCTTAGGTAGCAAGTGAACTATGTACTGCCCTATAAACGCACATGACCCACTTTGGAATTTCGTGGTCATACCAAATGAATCTCGATATATGTTGGTTGTCCTTCAATCGAACGAGCTCCCATAGTCTGTCCTATTTCTCCTTCAAGGTCCAGTTCCTCCTTTCGTCATCTATGTTCTTGATATCCTGCCATATCTCTGTCATCCTGTTAATTACCCGTGAATAACCCTCTCTGGTCCTTGGTTTGAAGTCCAAACCTTTTGGATATTGAGTCCTCATCCATTTCGCCCACAGAGAATCATCCATTAGGTATTTGAAAACACGCCTAGTTGTTCCCCAGTCTGCTATGAATCTTGGGGATTTCAGTCCTGCTCCTCCTTCTTCCTTCGATCTCGCCAGCCTACTGTACTTCATTGGGTGGACTTTATGTATGTATGTATGTATGTATGTATGTATGTATGTATGTGTGTGTATAACCTTGACATAATACACTAAGTAAGCTTTCCCACATCCACTAGCTTTTGAGGTTGTTGATGGAACTATTTGAATAATGATAATGTCAAAGGGATTAATATCTGAATGGAATATATTGAAAACACATAAGGTGTATTATATTTCATATAATTTCTTCCTATCACTTCATTAAGAAGTGAAGTATTCTTTGTCTTTAATTTTTGAAATTGGCATAAATATTTTTTATTAAAAAAGTGAATTCAAAATTAAAATTGTTTGACATCAAATGTTTTCTAATTGATCACTTGCAACTGAAAACACAGGCTTGTCTTGCATAATTGTGTGGTCTAATGATTCTCTTGCAGCTTGTAGTCTCACTAGAAACAATTGTCATGAATAGACATTGAGGATGTTTACTATATTATGTTTCAGTTGCAATAAACATGTTACATAATAAATATTATATACATTATGATATTCTTAGATTTTTTTCTCAAAAACCTTGATAGAATGAATATAGGGTTAAACAAAAAAAATCATATATATTTGTATATAGATAAATATCTAAAGTAAATCCAATTATCTTAAAATATCAAGATACAGTTTCTTCATGAATCCAAACTAAGATAAAGGTCATGTTATTATGAAAACCACATGCTTGTCAGAATAATATGACATCCTTTTATATGATTTGAAAACTAATATTTATTTATATAAACTATTCAAATAGAAATTATGGGAATATTTATAATGGTATTGATTAAGCTTGTAATAAGAGATTGTACTCTAAGTAACTGTAAATGTTCAATTGTAACATGTATCATTGTAGTACAATGACTAATTGACATGATTCTAACATTAGACATGTTATCAACTAACCTTACCCAAAAATGTCTGGCATAACCTTTTGGTTTCAATTGGATCTAAGTGAAATATAAAAAACCATAAGTCTATGAGGTTTCAACCTAGGTTCCATAAAAAAATGTTTGGTGTAATGTTTAATGTAAAATTTTGGTTTCAACTGTATCCAGGTAAACCCTAGTACCTTCGTGTTTTATTAAAGTCTCATAATTGCATACCAACAAATGGGAATATGGTAAGTACATGAGGTTCCAATTATAGAAAGTGGCATGAAGTAAATAAAGTTATATATATATATATATGTGTGTGTGTGTGTGTGTGTGTGTGGGATTTATTTATTACCCTTGTGGGTAGCTTAAATTTTAGCTACCCACACATCCAAAAGTGTAACTATATGGTATACAAAAGTAACTCTAAAGATCAAAAGAGTAACTATATGGTACACAAAAGTAACTCTAAGATCAAAAAAGTAACTGCGTAGAAAATATACAATCTATAAATAATTGGATGTATTTTTTTATTTTGGTGGGGCAAATGATATTATTTTTGAATGAAATTTTTTGGGGAGCTAGATAAAATACTCCTCGGCAATTGTGAATTTTTTTTGAAAAAAAGTGACTAGAAGGGTGGGCAGGTACCTACCCACGCGGGTATTAAAGATGAGCCTATATATATATATATATATATATATATATATATATATATATATATATATATATATATATATATATATATATATATGAAATGATGAAGTATAATGGTTAAATGCAAATAAAACATGCTTTTGAAAACTTTGATTCATGTTTTAGATGTTGGATCTTTTAGTTCTTTCTCTATTGACAAGCTTATAATATGTTAATCTTTTAGACCTGCTAGCTACAATTTTCAAGTATACCCTTTCACCTGCATTGAAATCATGTCCTTTTATTTGTCCCCTATAAGGTAATCAAAAGTGAATCTAGATGCATGAAGTATCTTCAGCAACAAAGGACATCATTTTATCATGGGGAATTAGTCGTAAATAAAGGGGATTCTCTATCCCATTATGTAATAGTTTAGTTTTCCAAAACTTTTCTATCTTTTGTTTTTGTATGGATCTATGTTGTACTTGAAAATTGTGGTTCTATATATGATGTTGAATTGTAGTTTGCTCTATCTATATATGCTTCTATGTGATCTCATGCTATTCCACAGACAGGCACCCAAAACCTATTGCCACTGACTCTTTAGTCAGTGGGGTGTAAGGATGAGGGTAACAAACAACCCCGTGATAGAAAAAGCCTCATATATGATAGTAGGGTAAGTACTTATCCCCATTGGAAATGATCAATGTTAACAACTAACCATTCATATTTTTTGTTCATACATAAACAACTTAGACAACCCATGCTCTATACAACCAGCAATAGCAGACTCATATGGTGCCGCCCAACTATCAGCCTCAGTACATGCCTCAATAGTATTCGTGGCTGCCAAGAAATTACTATGGGTACACACCACCGCCTTTTCTACTTTGTATACAACAATCAGTAGAAAACACTCATTTAGCATCGATTAACCCAGTACCTCAAGCTAAGTCGCCAACCAAAGCTCCATCCTAAGAAGATCCTTCCATGCCAATAAGGAAGATCACTCCCTTAGGAGCTTCCCTCAACATGATATTTCCAAACATCAATTACCTGTTGAAGTTCCCATTCATACGGGATCCTCCAAATCCCCTACCAAATAACTATAATGGCAACACCTTTTTGTGAATTTCACCATGCTAAATGGAAATGGATAATTTCCTGCATCACACTAAAGCATGCCTTACAGGACTTGATAAAATATAATGAGTCCAGCACAACATCATTTGAGGAAATGCCTTCATATTTCAACACAACGATTGTCATTGCATCACCGGAATATCCAACGCACGAGCTCATCCTTCCTCTAAAAGAAGCCATCAAGAACTAATGTTGGAGTACTCATATCATTGCTTTTATCCATAAGAAGAAAATAGTAATCACAGTAAGCACCATGAAGCCAATAAGCATACCAGGAGCTCACCATAGCCAAAAAGTACAACCATTCAGCTTACCAAGATCTAGCCAGGGTCTAAAAGTACAAAATATCTAGGTTCCTAAGGCACTCATCCTAGGAAAATCCTAGCAGATGATGGCTCCTCGCCAAGTTGTAGTTGTACAAGATGATATGACAAAACCAACCACGATAGAGAAAGATCAATAACCCATTCCATCAGAAGTACCCTCACCCCTTGACAAGGGTAAGGAGAATATAACTACATATGTAGGAGTGTTTACTAGCATGAGAGAGGAGGATACATGCAAGGTCTTCATTCCATATCCAAGACTAAGAAGATACTAGTGACACCTGAGCTCTGTAGAGAAACTAATCTAGAAGGCTCAGATATAATCCATTTTCTAGATGAACCTGAAGGGGAAGTGTCACTAAATAAAGTGAACCTGAAGGGGAATTGTCACTAGATGAAGTGATGTAAAGTTCCCCCGCACACTATGAAGAAGTCATAATGACTCTATATGGGTTTTACATCTATAAAGATATTATGCCAGAAACTCTTGCAGCCACCATCAGGTTAATCACGACCCCATACATGATCTCATTTTCCAAAGATGAGATACATATCAAAGTAAGTCAGGACATGCCCTTGCTAATTCTAGTATTATACAACGACCTCAAAATAGCTACATGATTTGTCAAAAATGACGCATGTCTAATGTGTGTCCCTTTAAACACACTCATTGGCCATGAGAAGGATCCTATATAGACCTAGATCCAACAAGAACATGACTTCTTTCGACAGAGTAAGCAAAGATGCCCTGAGAGAAATTACTCTTGAGCTAAAAACTGAGCCACAGACCTTCACAATCCCGTTTGTGGTGATGGATTTGGTCTCTCCTTTAACCTCCTCCTGGGAAGGCCATGGATTCATTATAAATAGGTTGTTCCCTTGTTAGTGCATTAGAAACTAAAGTATGGGCTAGGACATGTGGTAATCACTACTTAGGCCGATAACCCTGGCATCATAGGTTCCATTAAATAAGATGATCTCCAAATTTTTTTTGAGATGCTACACATCACTAACATCAGTTGGGTGCCACCACAAAGAAGAGTTCACCATCTCCCATATGATCCCACATTATTTTTCTAATGACTACAGGAAACACATATTTTCCTGGATCCAGGACTGGGAGCCAGACGAAAATGACATATAGAGATAATCTAGATCCCTCTATGACATAAGGGATTGGACCTAGGGTTCTACAGTCCAACCTATGCATGACCTCAGGCCTCAGTAGACCCCATATTAAAAGTCTATATTGTTGTGGCCTACTACAAGTGACTTGACCCAAAGGGGGTTACCTCAACTATCTACACTGACTCGATACTTGAACAACAAGGATCAATGCATTCAGGTAGATGAAGACCATCAAATCAGGGTCCTATATCAATGGAACCCTGGCTCCAAGCGTAAAGTACCTGATATGTACTTTTCCTGCACTGTGGAAATAGCTGTAGAAGATGCTAGAAACACTAAGGCCATCATCCTTGTGACGATACCTTACCTCATGAAAGAGGTCAATGATGACAACTAGGATGGCTACCCCGATACTGTAGAAATCATCCGGGAGTTCACCCTCATTATTGAAAAAAGTAGGGCATTTAGACCGCCTAGATTAACTAAGAATTCAAATACAACACCATCCCAAATGAGGAAGCAATCAGGTACATGCCTAATCTTACAATCAACAAGTTGTATTTAGAGAACCCAAACACTAGAGAAAGCATCAATCACAATGACCATCGCATTGGTGCGATGGAAATCATTGACCCAACACCCGAAGGAATGGAGGCACCATACTACACAGCCAACTACAATCCTCCCTAGATTCTCCCTGGCTGGACCAACCAAGATGACTCTAAGACTATAGGTCCTAAAGACATGGAGGAAGACTATGATGTTACATGCAATTAAAACAACGCCTATGACATGATCAAGGGGTGGCACATCGACTCTATCTTCGATATAAAGTATGTGGAAAATTGGAAAACCCTCATTTGTCCTATCTTGAACAATGAAGGAACCTAGAACTAATGTGTAGATGACCTCAATATCATGAGGATCAAGTCCCTCCATGGACCCCAAAAAAGCCCATTAAAGGAAAAACACCTTAATTTAGTAGAGAGGACCCCAAAAAAGCTCAATAAAGGAACAACACCTTAATGTAGTAGAGATATCAAAGAGGCACACCCGATCACCCCCACAAAATTCAAAAATTACAAAATTCACAAAATCTAGAAAATACAAAATCTAGAAAACACAAAAATATCAAAAGATGATCAAGCTTTCTAGGATTTTGCTAGATATTTCACTCAAGTAATGTTGATCTACAATAATGAAGATGTTGAGTTTGAATACGTCCCTATCATGGAGTGTATAACAAAGGATCATCAAACTATTCATATTGAAGACGATATAGAGTAGTGAATCTCAACTCATGCCCCAAGCAACACAAAGTCAAAATAGGGGTGTATCTATTGTAAGATAAAGACTAGTTGGTAGAGATTCTACATCACTACATCAACTTATTTGTATGGAGCTACTTTTATATGCATGGAATGGATGACGAAATCACAGTTATAGGATATTTGTCATCCCTGACTTTCACCCTATCAAATAGAAGGGTAGGTCGCTAAGGCCAGAATGGATCCTCAAGATCTAGAAGAAGTTTAGAAGCAGTACAATGCGGGTTTCTTAGAGCCACATAGATATACTACATGGATCACTGACATTTTACCAGTACCAAAGAAGGAAAGGAAGGTACAAATGTGTGTGGAATATCATGACCGCAATAAGGAATCTCCAAAATATGATGTCCTGCTTCCACACATAGACATACTCATTGAGAAAATAGTTGACCATGCATTGCTCATCTTTTTGGACATGTTCAGTGGATACAAACAAATCCAGATGGCCAAGGAATATAAATAGAAGACAACCTTCATCACAGAATGGATAGTATTTCTCTATCGAGTCATGTTTTTTGGTCTCAAGGTTGTTGGATCTACATGCCAAAGGGTAATGTTTGACCTCTTTCATAGCATCACACACAAGGAGGTGGAGGTTTATGTGAATGATATGATTGCCAATTATAAGAGTCCAGAAGAACACATTACCAATCTTGAGAAGCTATTTCAATGAGTATGATGATTCTCCATATGCCTGAATCAAACTAAATGTACCTTTTGGGTTACATTTGGTGATTTACTTAGGTACATTGTCAGCTAGAGAGGAATCTAAGTAGACCCTAGGAAAGCTTGAGCTACCTAGGAAATGCCCTCCTCAAAACATTGAAGGATATATGAGGTCAACCTTGGTCTTCTTCAATACATCACTTGCTTCATTACCAATCTCAGACCTATATGTGAGCCCATTTTTAAGCTATTGAAGAAGAACCCTGACTCAGGATGGAAAAAGCTATGCAAAGACACGCTCTAGAAGCTTAAAGACTACCTCGTCAATCCCCCATTATTGAAGTCATTCGTGCCAGGATACCCTCTCACCTTTCTCCTATTAGTCCACAAATCATCCATGGGAGGAGTTGTTAGTCAACAAAAAATTCAAGGAGAGCATGATATCTACTACCTTTATAAGAAACTCAATGACATCGAGGCTTGCTACACCACAATTGAGAAATATTGTCTAGCATTGATGCACACAATGAGGAAGTTGTGCCACTAATGGATGACATATCCTCTACAACTAATTGCAAACCATAACCCCCTTTTCAATATGTGTGACTGCCCCATCCTAATCATAAGATGTGCTAAATGGAAAGTCATGTCCTTAGAGTTTGACATCCCTATCTATTGAAGCATACAATCAAAGCTCAAGCACTGGACAATCAACTAGCAAACTCCCTCTCGCAGAAGAAGCAACACATGAATAAGAGTTCTCAGACAAGGACATAGAGATAATCAGTCTACCAAACGTGGAGGTTCTTCTAGTCCCATACATATGGAAAAGCTTATTTGATGGAGTTGTTAGTTGTAAAGGATATGGAATAGGAGTAGTCCTTCATAACCTCAAGAAAGAATAGCCACTAGAAACAATATGGTTGGAGTTCATGTAAACTATAAATTTGGCTGAATATGAAGCTTGCATCTTAGGAATCCATCTCTCCAGGCCGAAAGGGACATGTTATTTAAAGGTTTACATAAACTCCCTTCTTCTGATATCACAAGCTCATAACAACTAGAAGATGTAAAATAGAACTTTTTGCAATATCAAGAATGCACGTGCTCTCTGGCTCGAGAATTTGAGAACATATCCTTTCACTTTATCAAAAGAGAGAACAATACATATTTCGACATTATATCAACCCTCCCTTCTTAAATCTACATCCAAGGAGACCAAAGTTTCTCCTTTAAGGCACAAACACTATCTCAGCCCACCTATTTTATGGTCATCGACAACATGCCTAACGATGAAGAAAAGGCTTAGTTCCATGTCATCAAGGTGTATCTCTCAAATTAATCCATCCTAGAAAACCTCTTTTGGAAAGAGAAGCATGCGCTTAAATGAAAAGCATACAATATGTCTTAGGGTCATAATATCTATATCACATATACTACAACTAGACTATTCTCTGATGTGTCAAGAAGATAAAAATAGAAACTTTCATGAAGTCGGTCTATGCAGGGTCATGCAACATACATGAGCGGCGCCATCTAGATAAGAAAATACAACTCTTGGGGTGCTATTGGAACACTATGGTAACTAGTTGTTAACAATATGTTCATAAGTTTTGAGCCTGCCAAATCCATGGAGATTGCATTCATTCACCATCCAATCAACTATATAACATGGATATGCCTTGGTTGTTCTTAGCTTGAGAAGTTGACATGATTAGGGAAATGAATCCTAAGGCGTAAAACAAGAATTGCTTCATTCTATTCACAATTGATTACTTCACCAAATGGGTTGAAGTAGTGTCCAACACCAATGCATCATCTGAACAAGTCATCAAGTTTCTCTACAACAATATCATAATCTGTTACGGGAAGCATCATGATATTGTCTTGGACAATCGGAAAAATTTCATTGCCAAGACCGTCAAAGAGGAACCAAGTTCTTTAGGTATCAAGCATCATCAAGCATCACCTTAACACCCCCACATGGGTTGATTTATACAAGTTTCCCAGAAGAACTTGATAAGAATTCTAGAAAAAACAATCATCTCTCATTCTAACTGGCATGAACATCTCCTAATATCCCTATGGGCCTATCGTACTTCTATAAGGACTTCCATAAGAGCCACACCATATTCTCTACTATACAAAATGGAAGCACTCTTTCAAGTTGAGATTCGACCCCTTCACTTAGCATACTACGATAAGTGGATATTCCAGAGGCAGAAAGACTTCATGATAAAATGTAATGCCTCCACACCCTGGAATAATTGCAAAAAGAGCTCTACATCATGCAAAATGTTATCAAACCAAATGTCTTGGGCATTCCATAAGAGGGTCAACCTGCAATGTCATCATGCATAATGTTTGTAATTCTTTCCTCAATGGAAATATTGATGTAATGGTATACATAGAACAACCTCCAGGTTTTGTTGACCGTAATCTCCCAATAGTTGTGTGCAAACTTCACAAGGATCTTTATGGGGTTAAATAGACACATCATACATGGTATAAAGAAGTCCGGTCAGATGTTTGTTTTCTTGGTGAATATGGGAAAGATCAGGTTGAGCATCTTTCTGATCCAACTACTTACAAGAGCATTGTTATATCTTTATAATGTCTTACTCTGTCTAGTCCATATTTGACTTATGGGGTCAATCTTGCATGCCAATTTCTTCATAACCAACTACTACTCACTTATCTCTTATCAATCATATACTTAGATACATGAAGGGAACTATAGACACAGGGATACAACAACTCTCTAGTAAATACCTTTTAGTTATTGGGTATTCAGATGATGGTTGGGCTGGTTGCCCTATAAATAAGAAAAGCACTAGTGGCTTCTTTGTTTTCCTTGGACAAACAGGTGTTTCCTGAACTTATAAATTGAAAGTGATAGTATCACAATCAAGCACAAAATTTGAATATGTATGTTGTGGAATATGAGATGGGATATTTATTATTGATATATGGAAAACTTCCCTCCTATATATGGGAGAGAAGGCAAGTACAAGGAAGTATAAATAACCCTAATGGTCCAAGACAATTAGGCCCATGTACATAATAAAGTAATTATTCTAACACTCCCCTCAAGATGGAGCATAGGTGAAGCACATGTCCAGCTTGTCGATGCATTAAAAAGGTAAAATGTCATACAAAATATGATCTTCCCTAACAAAAAATGATCTCCCCTTGAATCTTGTAATGTAAAAATTGAAACACACTAACATTCACCCTGAAGAAGATAGCATGTAGCAGCAAATAAGTCTTCTCCCCTTGATAAAGATTAGATCAATTGAAGAATTAATAGCAACATGGACTCCCTATGAAGTTGAAAATCACTATAGTAGTAGAAGCAACTTGTAGAAGTATGATCACAAATCATCTATTTGAGATTGTCAAACTTGTTGAAGAAACCACAACGAAATTTTTGATTTTTTTTGACGAGAAACTAGAACAATATAGATGGTGGAGAACATATGTAGAAGTCATCGTATTTGCCATTATTGTCAAAGTATTTTTGTACAAGAAGAACAAACACTGGAATAATATGTGATATTATTATGCCATCAAAGGTAGACATGTTCTTGAGACACACAACCACAAGAATGTGCGCTATAGTAGGTCTCAACAACAAAGATGAATATGCAAAAACCAGACAACATGATCAGATGATATTATTGTTATTCCTCATCTTATCTCCTTTTCTCTCTTTAACTCAACTTCATCTATTCTCCCCCTTGCTCCAAACATGAAAGGGATCATGCAAGTGGTTGGGGTGGAAAGTTATAAACATTGGTAGAGAAATGGTGGCACATAATTAACACAATACATGTTTAAAGGTAGGGTATAAAAAATAGAATGTAGATACTACCAGAATAGAAACTCAAAAGAAAGAGGAGTAGGACTATAAGAATGGAGATCGGTAGGAAGAAAATAGTATTAGCATAATGAAACTCGGTAGAAAAAGGAGTGACATTACACAAATGGCACTCGATAGAAAAATCGAAAGCGCTATTGGATTAATGACACCATAGGATAAAAAACATAAAATCTTTAATTTTTAGAAAAAGCATTCAACCACGTGGAGTATGGGAACCACATGGAGAGGAAGAAAAAAATTATTGCAACACCCTCTCCTAGCACTAGTCATTTTTCTCCAATATTGGTGATATAACTAAACTAAAAATGAGATTTGTTTGGCCTTAGGCATAATGTGTAAAGGTGTTAGTTAAAATTGGGGTCGGCTAATGAGTGTGTGGTAGTGGAAGCAACACAGACCTTGCCTGAATGGCCAGAACAAGATTCAAGATATGAACACTTATATATAGATTGATTTGGAATGATTCATCAATATTGTACAATGCATTCAGTGGCCGGAGTTGTATTACATTTAGCGGCTGGATTTATATATAAAACTCCTATGAAAAGATGGTTGGTGGTAAGTTTATTCCGCTGATACATGGAAGGAAACGATAAAAAAATTCTTATACATGGAGGGATGACCACCTATTGTGATGAAATCGTAGTATTGGAATGATTTGTGTTAGGAGGAGATATCATGAATTTAGAAGCATTTCTTAAGTTTTACAAAATCATTCACAAGCACCTCTAACTGTCGTGATTGGGTGTTGCATCCTCGCTCTTAGAGTGGCGACTTGATTTTTTCCATGAGGCTCATAGGGACACATGTCTTTGCTTCATTAATGCATACAAAATGGAGACACTACAACTTTTGGTCAATCTGGATCATCGCACCCAACCTCTGTAAAACTGGCCAAGAAATTATAGTGAGTGTGGCAAAAGGGAGTCAGTTCCTAGTGTTGGAATCCTTTGAGGTGAATAGAGGGAAGTCAAGGTTGGTCTTTGCGGTGATAAAAATGATAATGACGAAAAAGGAGAATAATTTTTATGCAGGAGGAAGAAGGGAGGTGACGAACAAAGAAGTTGGGATGTTGTCTGACGGGCGGCCAACTCAAGAAGAGACGATGGCCACCCACTGGTGCACACGATCTCCTATGGTCTATGGGATTAGGTTTAGGATCTATGTTCTGATACCATGTAGAATATGAGATGAGATATGTTTTATTGATAGATGACAAGCACCCCTCCTATATATAGGAGAGGAGGCAAGTACAAGGAAACATAACCCTAATAGTCCAAGACAATTATGTCCATGTACATATTAAACTAATTATTTTAACATATGTCATACCTCAACTGCAGCTGAATTAACATGGTTTTCTCATCTGTTGTGAGACCTACATCTCAAGCAAACGTCACCTGCACACTGTTCTGTAATAACATTATTGCTATTCACTTAACTATTAATCCTTTCTTTCATGCTTGGACCAAGCACATTAAGCGCGAGTATTATTTTCTTATAGAAAAACTTGCGTTGAGGCACATTAATACTCGACATGTTATGTCTAAAGAGCAATTTACAGATTTGCTTACAAAAGCTTTTCTAAAGTACAACTTCAAGCAACTGAACTTCAAGTTGGGCCTTGTGAGTATCCTATGCTCAGCTTGCGGGAGGGTGTGAAGACAGTATAGAAATACATCAGTAATAGCATAGTCTGTTTTGTTCATAAGCTTGTGTATTAATATGTCACGCATCCCATGCATAAATGAGTTTCGCTTATGTAACTATATGGACCGGGCTGTGTATCCGAATAGGTATTTGGGGCTCTGCCTTGTGTTTAAATTCTGAATGCCAGCATTGAAAATTTGTAATAGGCGCTCGAACTTTTTCCCAAATTTCGGTTTCCTATCTTTTTCTAAGAGGCATATCTCCACCGGATGCTGACAGTCGACAATTGCGATGTTTCCAGCCCCAGAGCGATGCCCTCCCGGGATCATCCGTCGTGATATTGTCTTCCCTACCTCAGTGAATCCCCTCCTTCCTATATGCTCAATAGAGTCACCCCTTGCGCAATCAATCCCTAAAACCTCATCTGCCCTGCTCGACAACCCCCGACCGTGCCGACTATGCTGGGTGGCGTAGTAGTACATAATGCATCCAGTGCAGCGGCCAAACAACATCATCGACTCCTTTGGCTCGGTCATCATTGGGTGAGGCCCTTAATGTTCTTGATCTTGCACAAATTTTACATATTCCTACTCTCGATAAACTTTTTTCTAATTTGTTTGAAAATGCCATATGTGTTTTGTCACAGTTTTCACAAGTTAGAGCTTCTCTTATGAATCTCCTTATAGGGGTCAGCATCCTCCTACGGAAATCTACTAGAAGATCAACTATTGTTTCCATAACGAAGCTACAGGCATTATGTCGTTGAAAAACTTAGTGAATCTAATAGGAATTTTCCTCTCAGTCGCATCATCTCTCCCTTGATATTTTAACAATGAATTGTGTGTCTGTATGGCTACTGAAATACACGTAATGCTCACAACATCCCAACTTTATGATGACAACATATATATACTGGGATGCAGTTCATCTGGCATAATAATTTGTAGCTCACCGTGGGTGGTCTAGAAATTTCTTGTCCATTTATAGTTCAAGGAAGATGTGCTCATCTGCAAAAAAAAAAAATTGATATCCACATTTCATTTAGGCAAAATATCCATTCAAGAGTACTCAATATTTTGCACTTTAATCATGCATGTATTCACTACTGAAAAATAGGGTATAGGTGACATTTAAGTATGCAACCTTTTACAAAAAAGGTGACATGATTAACTATTACCTAAAAAATGAATGTCACCTATTTAGAAGGCTTTGTGCAATGTAACCAATTTGAATAAATGCCATCTATTAGTGGTTTTCACATTCCAAAATAGGGCAATACGTGACATCATAGTACATCACCCACATTAAAAGAACCACACAGATTGATGTCACACATTTCATCAAAAGTGAAGAAAGTCATTATCAAAAAGCTAATATGTCACACGAATGTATGTACATGTATGTGCATGTACTGCCTAACAATGGACAGAAATTTCATATTCCAGACACCAATCAAATGCAGAATTTTTTTGCAGTAAATTCAAGTGTTCAGTATAAAACTGTAAATAGTTTGTCATCATCTAGACATCACAAATGGATAATGAATAATTTCATTTCTTATAACAAGTAATTTGTTACATACTCATCATGTTTAGTTTGTTTACATTCATACACATGACCCAAATACAGCTTGACATAATCATAAAACCAAACATAAATTGAATCCGAAGTTCAAGAAAACCCACAACCAGTTGATCCCAGATGGGTAAATCGGGGCAAATCTAAACACAAATTGAACATTGCAGTCTGAAATTGGGAATCACCCAAGGTACCGAACAGAAGCTTGTCCTATGTGGGAATTGTATGTTCCTTTGTACATGCATTGTCCAACTTCTTCATTCTTTACTTGATACAACAAGAAAAGTTAATTATTGGTAGAGCCATCTTATTTCGTACTTTACCGAAGTACAACATTAGTGTCATTCTAATTTCTCAATAATCTCCATCTAAACAAATAAAAAGACAACAATAGTCGTGAATAGAGCAACAAAATATTGAATGACGCCAATTTATAATTGACCCATGTTGATTGTAATTGGGAACGAGTCTTGAAATTAAGAGCACAGTTATAGTATACCATGACGAGTATGATTTGTTATGTTTAATGGAAATAATGAGAAACTGTATGAATGTCTTTCTACTACGGTACTTATAGAATAGAAATAAATTAATTGACTGGCTATACTAAATTAAGAGGTTTTCTCTTATACGGAGCATTACTAGCATACCAAAACATACAAGAGAGAGAACATTGATAATATGCAGTTCTTAGCTACTAGATATTGTTGTCTTACTGCTAGCCTTCTCTTTTCTTTAGACGGGCCATATGAGGTCAGCTACCACATGTTTGTGATGTTCATTTTGAGATCATGCTTAAACAATTGAGCAACATAACACGGTTTACACTCTCTCGTCATTCATGTAGGCATTAGAGATGAAGTCTAGATATATATCCCTGCTCTTGGCCCAGAGAAGATGGTCCTACACATTCCTATGGGAATGATCATGATGCCCAGATCTGATTGACCCATAATTCCAACCTTGTCCTTGCCTAGCTCCATCCTTGTCCTTGTCCTTGCCTTTCCTACCATCAAAAGACGGTGTTAGTATCACCATGATGCCTCTCATATAGGAGTTCCTCCATGTTGTTCGCACTAATACATATAGGAGTACCTCCAAGTTGTTCGCACTACTAAGAAATGGGTAGATTAGGATACAAAATTACTGGCAACTTGGGAAAATTGTGAAAGCAACAATTAAAATGCAAAGGTTGTTATAAAACAAGCAAACTGGCTAATCATTATATCCAGAATCAGCGTGAAAGAAAGAACAATTAAGTGAACAAACCTATACATGTAGATGTCTTCTCCATCACCATGAACCTTCCTACATGCATAGCATAATTCGACTTCTCTAAGGGCAGTGTTGATCTTCACAATGAGCATATGCTTCCTGTACCATACAATGAAGACTCCTTCTTGGACCTTGGATGTGGTGCAGCTCTCTCGAGCTTGATGAAAAACCTGGAAGAAGGGAGATGAAAAGAGAACAGGTCAAGCAGCTTGGTCGTATAAATGTAGCCTTGTAGTATTCATTAGTGAAAGTGATATGGGCCTATGGCTACAACTTAAAGGTCTTTAGTTGAATGGATATACCAATTATCAGAAACTCAATCTTTGAAGGCGCTATGGCTAGAACTGGATCATCCATATGAAGAATGTTATGGTGGAGACCAAGTAATGTGCTAGGTAATTTTTAGCAACGACACCTATATGAAAAAAAAGGAATCAAGTGTGCATCTATTTTATATAGGATATTGAAAGATTGAGTAGACCATCACCATCCACCTTACCTAAAGAATCATCCAGTAACAGTAGATGATGCAAATGTAAATGAGAAAGAGGCACCCAAGATGCTAGTCGTGGATCACACTAGATGTCTTCTCCATTACCAAGACCCATCTCTTCTAGGTCTTTTCTGAAAAAAATAAAAAATCAAATTTATCAAGATCATTAAGTGAATTTGTGAAATGTGATTATTAAGAATAGCACTAGTAGTGAAAAACATTGTTTCTAACTATCAACTGGATTTGTAAATTATAATATGACTCAAACAAAGTCAATTACAAACAATCTTAGAAGGATAATACAAAATAAACAAGTACCTATAGATGAGCGTGGATATTTCAAGACTATTGTTTAGAAGATAGGCATGGGAAAGCTTTATGCTCTAGATAATAAAATGAGAGGTTTCTATCGGACTTCCATTTCAAGCTATGTAAGAAGTGCTTGTAATTTGATGAAGAAGAAAAATAAAAGATTCATCATCAATATGAACCACAAAAAAATGACAACTTATAAGCAGGGGTTCATCAATTAACCTACTTGCAGCACCAAATCATAAAATCCATCCATCTTCCCTACAGATCCCAAGCTAGGAAGAGTTTCACCCTATCTTCACAGGTGGAGATGGAGAGTTGCACTGGTAAAAATTAATAAATGTAGTAAGAAAAGAGCCATGCTTATCTTCAACATTACTCTAGGTAAACATAACACTTATTTTATTAGTGAAACATAAATAATTGAGAACCCTACAACACAACCATTTTATGGTTGTTGGGGTTGTCTTCTCTGATTATTAGGTAAGGAGGTTAAGTATACAGGTGATATGATTGTAGAAACAATCACAACACATAAGACTTCTACAAAATCCTACTACTAACATTGGATGTTATGGAGGATAACATTATATAAAGCTTGCATTATATATTTGTAAAGGAACGATCATCCTTACATTGCCTCTGGTCAATGTAAGTTGCCTTGTACTTTCCAAAAAGGTCAGATCCCTCCCTTGTTATTTTGAAAAGATAAAAAATTATCACTGACTCTGGTCTCCACAAACAAACCTTTAGTTTACACTTTGAAGAAGGGGTAAGTCATCCCCCATAAGCAGTAGCAACCAGGCCAAACAAGGAGTCACTACACCTAAATAGGGAGTTGAGCATATACTTCTCCATGTCAATAGGACATAAAATACAAAATCTAATTCTATCTAACATTAGTAATAATATATGTATGTTTTCATGCATTAGATTTAGATTAAAAATGTATATTTTCCTAAATAAGTTTGCCTTTTGAATCGAAAGCAGTTCAATAAGGAGACTCCACAAGCACACAAGCAAGGACTCTACTAGCGCACCAGCAAGGTCTCCACTAGCACACCATCAAGGACTCCACATAGTCATGTGAATCATGTGATGAAACTTTCTACAAAATTTGTAGACCCATACCTAAGGGTAAATTCTAGAGTCGATACTCCCTGCATCATAGTATCCTATTAGTCCATTAAATATGGCCAAGATCCATTTTCATATATAGATCTAGATTCTACTAGATTCATATTCCATCGTGGAGCACCACGTCTTGGAGCATTGTAATCAACTCTTAACACTAGAGTATCATATAGACATGCCTTGATCTTCCATCAACAAAAGTGGAAAACATGAATAATAGGGGAAACCATAAGAAACTATGACAAGTTCCTAGTAAATCCAATAATTATACAATAGAATGGTAACAATCAATTAAACTCAAAGAAGACAAAGAACTTGGAGACAATAATTATGAGGCCATGTCACAAACATACGCACAGAAACTTGAGTTGCAAATAAATCAAAAGTTAAGAAACTTGAATGCTCTCCTTATTATGATAACATTGTAGACATTTAGGGACCTAACCCAAATGATTTAATTTTGACACTGATCTTGAATCTCCATTCCCAACAAAGTAGCATATTTGAACAATTTGCTTAGAAAATGCAAAACCTATATAAAGGATAACATTAAAATGGTCATTTAATTTGTAAGAGGTAGGAAATGGCTTGAGAGACAAAAATGTGCTTTCTTAAATCCAATTAGTATCATCATCAAATGGTTGGTATACCTTTAGCTTCCATCAACTATGGAAATTGATGTCATGCTCTGCCTGAGTCTTCACTTGAGCATCCTTCATCAATGTGATATGAAGCCCAAAAGAAAAAGAATTAGTTAACTACAATAGCTACACTTGTTCTTGCAAAATACCATGGCTACCACCTAGGCCCCCTAGGCTCTAGGAGGGCTTCCTTAAACTAGGGTCCCCAGTTATCATACCTTGTATTTCTTCTCACATCTGCCAATGATTCTACAAATGGATGCTTCAAAATAGATCACAAACTTTTGCAATATCATCTCTAACAAATCCAACATTTAATGCAGCAACTCTCTAAAAAAGAAATCTTACCATCAAACTTGAGAATCCTAAAATATATTTAGATATACCTTCAAAAAGAACTCACTAAAAAAGAACCACATGCATTTCCTTAACTTTAGGGACAAGATTAAATAGGAACATACCAGTCAATTTCTTACCTTCTCTTCTCTTGGATATCTCCATGGAATGCCACACTAGTAATTGAGATGAATGTGGGGAATAATCACATAGTTGTGTGGACTTATGAATTCCCTCGGTATTGGACCTAGAAATCTTCATCCACATATATGAAGATGTAGATATTCATAAAACTAATGCTATAAAATTTACATCTTTTCGTGGTATGGTTATCATAAGAATTGAAAATGAAGGACAAGAGTAGAGGTAGTCATGTGCTATTTATGGTTGTGTCACTATTGAAAGAACTAATAAAATACACATAGCACACACAAACACACTAATTCATCATCTTTTCTTAATGAAGAACATAATGGTTATAATAAGAAGAGAAAATGAAGGACAAGAGTAGAGGTAGTCCTGTGCTATTTATGGTTGTGTCAATATTGAAAGAAGTAAGAAAATACACATAACACACAAACAAACTAATTCATCATTTTTTCCTAATCAAGAACATAATGCATGTTTTTTATCATGTGCATCATCTAAAGGGGGGTATGGATTTCAGATGCTAGGAAAATACCATCCAACATTTGAAAATATAACTACAAAGCAAATATAATCATAATAGAGAGATGATGTGTCTAAAAACTGTCTATATGTTAATCATAACACTAACAAATAATGTGGGATTGTCTAAGTAACATACAACTATATGTTCATATATGAAAATGCTAACTGTCAAATCATCCAAATATTTCCACTAAGTGTTAAATTTGGCATAAAGGATGCAGATGCAGCCCTATTTTAGGGCTTCATATTGTCTCTTTTTGCTCTTCAATCACATATATACTTGTTAGATTGCATGTCATTCCTCCCAATATGCTTATTTGTATAAAATGCACTTATGGACATCATTTGTGTGTTTTTCAGGCATTTGGACCACACTTGATGGAAGAGAGAGAGAAGGAGTGATCCTAGGGTTCCTCTGCCCTTGGAGAGACCCAAAGTGAAGTCCAAGGCTCCATCAACCTACCCCTAGTGGCCAAAGATCATTTGAAGCAAAGATGTCCAAGAAAATCCAAAGAATAGAGTCAAAGTGCTGATCCAGGACCCAGCACGGCTGTGGTATCACAGAACAGCCATGCTAGGTCACTTGCAAATCAACTCCAAGTCAAGCAAAGAGTACCACGGTCGTGCAGCCAAGAACGGTCGTGCAAGGGGAAGCTACCATGACCATGCTACCTAGCATGGCCATGCTACAGAAGATCACCATGACCATTTTATACCACGACGGCCGCCATCATCCAACCCACCACGACCGTGCAACACCCTATCCACCACGGTCTTGGTGACCACCACGGTCGTGGTGACCATCATGGTCGTGGCCATTTAGACCAAAACCCTATAACTTGTCCTATTTTAATTCCCACGACTGTGCCCATACACCACAGTCGTGGTCTACCCTACCCACCATGGTCGTGGTGACCCACCACAGTCGTGCTACTCACAAAATCCACCCACTTTTCCACTGCTTTCCCCATTTTACTCCTAACTTAACCCTAGACCCCCTAGACACCTATATATACCTAGGTGGTGGTTAGGGAACGAAGCTAGATACCTTCCACCACCTCCTAGCTCCCCAAATCGCCATCCACTACATTCCACTCCATATCCACCTCAAATCCACTCCATTTCACCATTTCCACCACCATATCACTAGTTTAGACTAGTTCCTACCCATAATCCCCATCATTCTTCACCCTTGCACCTTGGCGAAGGGAGGAGGATGACCTGTAGCTACTGGAGAGAAGGATTTCTTCATCTACACTGAGCTCCATGGCTTCTTCTACCTCTTTCTTCTCTCTTTTTATATTTTCCATTTCTATGAGTATCTAGGCCCCTGTGGGTGGGCTGTTTGGGGGAAATTATGTTACTTTGATACCATGTTGGGGGAAATGACATGTAAACATTGTAATTCCATTAGTTAATGATTATATTCTATTTTCATCTCATTCTCCATGATTTTCTTGTTGGTTTGTGTGTGAAATCACCTAGGAATTTAGGCAAATTGCTTATATGTGTGAATTTTGGGATTTGCCCCTAGGTCCGATTCTTGGATCCCTAGGTTGTCTCCCATCTTCCTACATCCAAATCAATATCCCTAAACCTAAGTGAGAGATCTAAGTAGATAGATTAGATTATTTTAGTGCAATTAGCATGGAGCCTTCTCAAGGCTAGAATGTGGGGGAATTAGGGTCAAAAGCCCTAATTTCACCTCCCCATTACTACCCTCGGCCCCTAATTGCCCTAGGAATGCCTAATCTAGAAACCTAGACTTGATTAGACTCTAATTGAATTGTACCTAATCCCTAACCCAATTGAGCCTCGTAAGGGTAGTAGGGAGAAGGGACTAGTTCCCCTGTGCACAACATAGCATATCCATAGCCAGTTAGTAGCTTAGGTTAATTCATTAGACTATAACTTGTTGTTTGGTTTGGATAATCTAAATGGAATCATAATGTTCATATGTCACCCCCCAACTTAAGTGATAAGTTCATACCCCTAAACAGCCCACACATCTCTTTACTGCTTGAAACTCTAGTTTTGTGCTTGCTTAGCTTAATTAGTTCTTTCCTTACTTAGTTGGCTTCTTGCTTTGCTCTTGTCTTTTTCATGCTAGTGTAGCTCTTTAATTGCTATTTTACTTCTCTCTTGCTTGCCTTAGTGTAATTTGTCTTTTCATACCTAGCTTAGTCCTTTCTTTCTTGCTTAGTCTTAATCTAGTCTAGGGTTAACATAGATGTCATTCTTGCCTTTAATTCCTCTCTTGTTCATAGTAGTTTAACAATCAAAACAACCTTTAAACCCTTAACCCTAGTCTCCGCAATAGGAACCTAGTAAAACTAACCTAGCTCTAGCGCCCCCTCTTTTCCCTGTGGATCCGACCCTATACTTGCCACCTTCCTATACTACGACATGACCCTGTGCGCTTGCAGGTGTAGTTGTTTTAGTAGATGTAGGTGTGTTAGTTTAGGTCTTATAATTATCGAAAGAAAAATCCCATCTCGTGAGTTCCGACCTCGTGGAGTGCATCTAGCCACCCTAGTTGGCTGGTGTGTACGCCTCTAGCGGAATCCGCACCAAGCTTTTTGGCGTCGTTGCTGGGGATTAGAGGTGTTCGGCCTAGCTAGTTAGTTTTGCTTTGACTTTTCCTACTGTCCTCATCATTGCTATTCTTTATTCATTTTTCTTTGCATTCTTTGTGTATATTGGTTTGCTAACTTTCTTTCCTTTGTTTGGTTGTGCTTTGTGCATGTGACAAGCCATTCGGGAGGAAACGAGATGGAAGACCAAAATGCACCTCACAAGTCCTTGCAAGATTACTTCATGCCGAGCAACTACCAGTCACCTATTGCATCTAGAGTCACCCAAATGCAAGGGGAGCAATTTTCTATTCCTCCAGGTCTTCTTGGACTCCTGTCCACCTTCTATGGCTCGGAGAGTGAAAACCCCTACAAGCATGTGGATGCCTTCCTAGAGATGTGTGCCACCTTCAGAATGTCAATAGAAAGTGATGACTCAATTCCGCTCACATTGTTCCCTTTTTCACTTAAGGATAGGGCCAAGGAATGGTATGATTCAAGGAGAGACATCATGATTTGGGGAGAGATGAAGATAGCATTCTTGAGGAAGTTTTACTCTATTGTAAGGATGACACAAATGTGGCGGTCAATAGTGAGTTTCAGCCAAATGGAAAATGAAAAGTTCCATGATGCTTGGGATAGGTTACAAAAGTTGTTGAGAGAGTGCCCGCATCATGAGATACCTTTGTGGTAGCTTGTGTAAGCATTCTACTCCAGTTTGTCGTCAAGGGATCAAGCTACAGTGGATTATTCTTGTGGATGTGTTTTCATGACAAAGCCACCGGAGGAGTCATGGCCGTTGTTTGAGCAATTGGCGGAAAATTCAAGGAACCGAACTTCTAGCATGATTTGTGATGGGAGTCGGGTCTTTAGTGAGACTTCTATGTCTAATGATCCCAATGCACAAGTGATGAAGGCTATGGGAGACATGATGAAACTCATGAAAAGTCAAGGAGGAAATGGTCCTTGCCATCCGGTCAACTACATTGGTTCTTTTGAGGGAGAAGTGAAGACACCTTACTCCTATAGCTACTTAGAACCACAAAATCCAAGCTACAACTCAAGGTTTGAGGAAGAGGTTCTCTCTAGATTGAATATCTTTGATGATGTCCAAAAAGATGTTGCAAGGCTTAAAGAAAAGATAGAGCAGCTCTCTTCTACACTTGCTCTTCAAGAAGAAAAGTTAGCTTCAAGATCCATCTTGAGTTACCATGAAACAATTGGACCTATGCCCTCTTCTCAAATTTTCTACAATCCACCTCCCATGGAAGTACATTCCATTCACTCCTTCCAAGGCTATCCTAAGCCTTACACACCTCCACTACCTTCACCACCTCAATTTTCCCAAAACTTCACTTTCCAACCTCAATTTCCCTCTCCACCTCAATTTCAATACCAACCATCACCCCCACCTCCTCCACAGCCACAACATGCTCCCTCTCCCCATCATGAGCAAGGTAGTGTTGTGATAGTTCTAAGGAGTGGGAAGACACTTGAGCAGACCGCAAGTCAAAGAAAGAGTGACAAAGAAAAGCAGAAGTAGTCAGGTGGTGATGTTGTGATTGAGATTGTCAAATATGATCATTTGCCACCCCATGTTGATATTGGGAGTCCTAGTGTTGCACCTCATGCTATACCACAGTAAAATCGTGTTGAGTCAAGTGGGCCAATAGCTAGTGATCCACCATTTCCCAAAGCACTAGATGAGCCCCTGGCTGTGAAAAGAAGACAAAAGCACAATATGGACATTCTTGAGGTCTTCTGACAAGTGAAGGTCAACATTCCTCTCTTGGATGCAATCAAACAAATTCCATCATATGCCAAGTGTCTCAAAGACCTATGCAGTGTGAAAAGAAGGTCAATGGGGAGGATTCCAAAGAGGGTGAGATTGACTGAACAAGTGAGCTCCATCATACAACATGCCCTTCCCCTAAAGAGAAAAGACCCAGGAGCCCCACTCATACCTAGTTACATAGGGGGACATCGCATAGACAGGTCCTTACTTGATTTGGGATCTAGTGTGAATTTGATGTCATACCATGTCTATGTTGAGCTGGGCTTAGGCAAGTTGAAAATGGCACATTGCATCTCCAGTTGGCGGATAGATCCATAAAAGTGCCCAGGGGTGGAGTGGATGATGTCTTGGTGATGATAGACAAAGAAAAAGGCATGGTGTTCCCGGCAGATTTCATTGTATTTGATATGGAGCTGGAGGATAGGAAGATTCCCATCATCTTGGGAAGACTATTCTTATCTACAACTGATGTCGACATTCATGTTCACAGTGGCACTATGACAGTCTCATTCATGGACATCAAGATCAACATCAACATGTACAAGACCCCAACCCAACGAGTCTGATATAGTGATCTAGGACATGATCACTTCACAAGTCCAAATGGGCATTTGAGAGGACGCCAAGGTGAAGAAATTGGTGATGATTATTGTGATGAAAGGGATGAGGAACCTAGATTGAGTGCAAATGAAGGATACATGTTTTATAAGAATGGACACATGAGAATCCCAAATGGGTGAATTTTGAAGAATCCTCAAGAAGCCCAGCTGAAGGCAAGAAACTCAGTGCTTGTGGGAGGCAACCCACCTAGGTTTGGGAATTTTTGACCCGAACTTACATTTTTGATACTTTTGCTTTGTTTTTACACTTTCCAAGAAAACACACACACACACACACTTGTATTTGATAGTCTTTGTGTAGTTTTGATATGTACAGGTGAGAACAGAGTGAAATGAAGAGAAATGGACGAAATTTTGACAAAGAATCAATAGAATATCAACTTGAAATCAAAGTTGTGATGTTTAAACGAGATTTTAGTTTCATACTGTTGTTACAGTACCCACCACGAACATGGTACAATAGAACGGTCGTGGTGGTACATTCACATTCAACAAGGAAATCGTCAAAAATTGAGAAAATTAACTAAGTGTAGAACCAGGACAGAACGGTCGTGCAAGGTAGCACGGACGTGGTACATGAAGACACCACAGCCGTGTCGCGTAGCACGGCCGTGTCTTAGCCTGATTCTAGTAACTTAAAGTCAGATTTTGCAAAAATTTCTTTTCACTTTCTCATTTCTCCGAAGAACAGAACGGTCGTTCTCCGCACCCTAGCGCTCGTGCAGCACGCCGCCCATGCTCTCCAGCCCTCGAATCCTCACCAACTCACTCCCAAACCATTCCCAATCATTCCCCCACCATTTCCACTACCTCAATCTCTAGATTCCATCAATTTCCATCCACAAACGTACCACTTTCTCTCCATTCCACCCCAACAACCCAGTTCTTCGGAGAAATCTGAAATTTTCTAATTTCACTTCCATTTTCGAGTAAGAATGAAGAAGTTTGCAAAGAGAGCAGTAGCCAAGACTAGTGGTGTCATCGCCTACCAAAGGAAACCAAAGAACAGCAACCCCCGGTTGACGGATGTCGATTTGGATGCCATAGTGGATCCTATCATTGAAGAAACCTCTGAACAACCACAGTGGGGGACATCGTCTTCGTCGCAGCCACCGCCGCCTCCTGGCCATCCGTCTCATCTGAGAGACCCTCCGCTACCGCTGCACGGCATTATTTTTATCCACACGGCCGTTCGTCTCCTCAGCGGCACAGCCACAGACCGAGCCGCAGCCACGGCTACGTCGACGGCTCGTGTTAGATGATGAAGATGATACATATATGCCCGAAGTCGAGCAGTACGAGAGTCCACCACAACGCCCACTTCCACAACCGGAGGTTACTACAAGCAGGACAAAGGAGCCTAAGCACCCAGAGTGCCTGACACATAGAGTTTTAGCAACTCGATATGCATGCCAAGCAACAATGGAGGTGATGGGTTTCTATGCCTACTTTCAGGGATTGATGGAGAAAATGGGGCTATTTGAGATCCTGACACTACAGCAGGAGACCTACATTGAGATGACCCAGCAGTTCTTCACCATGCTAGAAAAAGCAATTGATGATGGTGAGAATGCAATTAAGGTTATGATTGGGGATAAGAGGTGGAAGATAACCTCACAGATGCTAAATCAAATTTTTCCCCAAGTGGGGAGGTGGCCTCCCTCCTAGATGGAGGAAGGACAGAAAATGATTCTAGTTCCACATATCTAGCTATGTGGAAATGCTTCAACGGCCAAAGTAAATTTGTAGCGGGGAAGTCCAAGACAAGTGCCATCCACAGCCCGTTTCTCCACTATGTTCAGAAGGTGTTAGCAAACACCATCTTTTCCAGGTATGAAAACTAAGGCAGTTGCACAAGGAAAGATTTTGTGTTCTTGGTTGGATGACAAAAGAGAGGCATGTGAATCTGGGGGCATTACTTATAGATCATATGACAACAATCCCGTCTAAGAGAACAAATCCATTTGTAATGGGAGGGATGGTGACATCCATAGCCACTGCTTTAGGAAATGACAGGCTATACAAAGGTAGATGGTGGCAAGTTGGCTGATTTGCACTACTTAGCTCGGTCGTCCATGATTATAGTTACAAATCATAGGATCATTTACCAAATCAACCCACCTTACCCATGAGTGACATTGGAGCTGCCCTACCATGCTCCACCCCTCATGGCACAATATAGACCGACGTCGGATTTTCTAGAAAAAATGAGGAGGTATGAGGCGGAGAACCCGAGGGGAGAGGCAGTCCCTGAGGTGATTTTTGTTGGGGGTCTAGGAGAGCCTTCAATGGCAGCTGAGCAGAGGTAGACAGCAGAGGAAAGAGCGGAAAGACGGGTGAGGCAAAGAGAAGAAAGGATGGGAGTGTCAGAGCCACAACAGCCTTCGGTGAATGCATATGACATGAGTACCATCCATGCACAGCTGGAGGGCATTCAGGTGACACATGACAGAATTCTACGGGCCCAAGAGGGATTCCAAAGGACACAGGATGCCATGTAGTTGGACCATCAGCAGATGCATTACCAGGTCAACCATCTTTACCAGTTTCAAAATGCCCAGGCCCAGAGGAACCCACAGTGGGGTGAAGACTGGTGGAGTTCTTTATCAGCTTTTCAGGACAGCTATCCACCTCTACAGTCAGACTACTGGGGCACCTATTACAAAGAGGGAGGAGCACCTCCACCACCACCATAGTGATCATCTACCCTATCATCCTAGACTTTAGTGTCATGCTGAGGACAGCATGATTCAAAAGTTTGGGGTGGTAGGGCGGTATGCCCTCATTCTACTTTCACTCATTTTTTGAATCTCACCTGCCATTTACTACTCTTTGTTTGTTGTTTTTTACATGCTTGCTTGTTTTTGTTATCTAGCTTAGAATTTTACCACTTTGCATACCTGCATGTCATGTAGTTTACCGTCTTGTCATTTTTGCGTAATTTTCAAAAAAAATGCTCTTTTTGCCATGCATTGCATATCATGTAGATTTTGGTAATTTTTGCATGTTTTAGCTAGGATTTGCTTGTTTGCTGCCTTAAGTTCAATAATATAGGTTTAGATGTGATTGGAGGCAACTTGGCACCATTTTGGCCAATTTTGCCCAAATTTGAGATTTCTTGTCTAAAAAGTATGTTTTGACCCAATTTCTACAGTTTTGAGTAAAAATGACGACCTTTGACTAGTGCAAATAAAATGTCATGCTTTATTGCTAAGTGGTATCAATGTTTGACTTTTTACATGTGCATCACCTCTCTCATGATTGTGATTGATTTGGATGAATTGTGAACTTAAGCAAGCTTGGAACGCTTAGTGTTTGTGGAATCACTTGTTTGATATATCAATTTCATCTTGTTCATTCATGTGGTATGATATCTAGGATGAAGTATTGGATTAACTTTCATGCAGGATGTCTTATGTGGAAAATCATACCAATGACCCCTCTTTGACCCAACTCTTCTTCCACCATCTTCATACCCCTCCGCCTCATAAAAAGATGCCCTAGTGCACATAATCAGCCGTGGCCACCTCCAAAAGTTTGGGGTGACCACATCTCTACCTCCCCGCTTCACTCTATCCACCATATTCCTTATCTACACCAAGGGAAAGAAAGAAAAGAAAAGAAAAATAAAAGAAAAAACAAAATAAAAGGATGCTCATGTTTAAGAGCATTCAAATAAAGAAAAGATGAGTGTGTAAAAATACTCCAACAATCTTACTGCAACCCTTTCTTCCACTTTCATACCCATTGAGCTAGGAAACATCAAACTTAGCTCATTTTTCCCTTTTCTGCAGCCACGTGGGTCTTTTGGTGTGATTTGCAATATAAGATTGAACGCATGAATGTGAAACAACACTCCTAGTCATTCTTGATTAATGCCACCATGAAACGGTTTACCCAGAACTTAATGAAAGAAATATGGATAACTTGTATATTCTATGCGCTATATTTGAAGTTCATGTGCTTTGTGCTTTTTTCATGATTGGATTGTGAAATTAGGGGAGGAGAGAGGTGAAATGCATGCACTCAGTCATCTTTGATCCCATTCAGCAATAATCATCTTTTACATTGCATGTCATTTCTTTTTATGGAAGTTTTGTAGAGAGATTGAGTTGGAGCATACTTGAGGACAAGTATGTTTCAAGTTTGGGGTGTTGATGCAGCCCTATTTTAGGGCTTCATCTTGTGTCTTTTTGCTCTTCAATCACATCTATACTTGTTATATTTCATGTCATTCCTCCCAATATGCTTATTTGTATAAAATGCACTTATGGACATCATTTGCGTGTTTCAGGCATTTAGACCACACTTGATGAAGAGAGAGAGAAGGAGTGATCCTAGGGTTCCTTTGCCCTTGAAGAGACCCAAAGTGAACTCCAAGGCTCCCTCAACCTACCCCTAGTGGCCAAAGATCATTTGAAGCAAAGATGTCCAAGAAAATCCAAAGAACAGAGTCAAAGTGCTAATCCAGGACCCAGCACGGCCGTGGTACCACAGATTGGTCGTGCTAGGTCACTTGCAAATCAACTCCAAGTCAAGCAAAGAGCACCACGGCCATGCATCCAAGAACGGTCATGCAAGGGGAAGCCACCACGGCCGTGCTACCTAGCACGACCATGCTACAGAAGATCACCACGACCGTTTTACACCACCACGACCGCCATCATCCAACCCACCACGGTCGTGCAACACCCTATCCACCACGGCCGTGGTGACCACCACGGTCGTGGCCATTCAGACCAAAACCCTATAACTTGGCCTATTTTGATTCCCATGACCGTGCCCATACACCACGGCCGTGGTCTACCCTACCCACCACGGCTGTGGTGACCCACCACGGTCGTGCTACTCACAAAATCCACCCACTTTTCTACTGCTTTCCCCATCTTACCCCTAACTTAACCCTAGACCCCTAGACACCTATATATACCTAGGTGGTGGCTGGGGCACGAAGCTAGCTACCTTCCACCACCTCCTAGCTCCCCAAATCACCATCTACTACATTCAACTCCATATCCACCTCAAATCCACTCCATTTCACCATTTCCACCACCAAATCACTAGTTTAGACTAGTTCCTGCCCATAATCCCCTTCATTCTTCACCCTTGCACCTTGGAGGAGGGAGGAGGATGACCTAAAGCTGCTGGAGAGAAGGATTTCTTCATCTATACTGAGCTTCATGGCTTCTTCTACCTCTTTCTTCTCTCTTTTTATATTTTCCATTTCTATTAGTAGCTAGGCCCCTGTGGGTGGGTTGTTTCGAAGAAATTATGTTACTTTGATACCATGTTGGGGGGAAATGACATGTAAACGTTGTAATTCCATTTGTTAATAATTATATTCTATTTTCATCTCATTCTCCATGAATTTCTTGTTGGTTTGTGTGTGAAATCACTTAGGAATTTAGGCAAATTGCTTATATGTGTGAATTTTGGGATTTTCCTCTAGGTCCAATTCTTGGATCCCTAGGCTGCCTCCCATCTTCCTACATCCTAATCAATATCCCTAAACCTAAGTGAGAGATCTAAGTAGCTAGAATAGATGATTCTAGCGTAATTAGCATGGAGCCTTCTCATGGCTAGAATGTGGGGGAATTGGGGTTAAAAGCCATAATTTCACCTCCCCATTACTACCCTCGGCCCCTAATTGCCTTAGGAATGCCTAATCTAGAAAACCTAGACTTTATTAGACTCTAATTGAATTGTACCTAATCCCTAACCAAATTGAGCCTCATAAGGGTAGTAGGGGGTGTTAGGGACTAGTTCCCCTATGCACAACCTAGCATATCCATGGCCAGTTAGTAGCTTAGGTTAATTCATTAGACTCTAACTTCTTGTTTGGTTTGGATAATCTAAATGGAATCATAATGTTCATATGTCACCCCCCCCCAACTTAAGTGATAAGTTCATACCCCTAAACAGCCCACACATCTCTTTACTACTTGAAACCCTAGTTTTGGGCTTGCTTAGCTGAATTAGTTCTTTCCTTGCTTAGTTAGCTTCTTGCTTTGCTCTTATCTTGTTCATGCTAGTGTAGCTCTTTAATTGCTCTTTTACTTCTCTCTTGCTTGCCTTAGTGTAATTTGTCATTTCATACCTAGCTTAGTCCTTTCTTTCCTGCTTAGTCTTAATCTAGTCTAGGGTTAACGTAGATTTCATTCTTGCCTTTAATTCCTCGCTTGTTCATAGTAGTTTAACAATCAAAACAACCTTTAAACCCTTAACCCTAGTCTCTGCAGTAGGAACCCAGCAAAACTAACCTAGATGTAGTGCCCCCTCTTTTCCCTGTGGATCGACCCTATACTTACCACCTTCCTATACTACGATACGACCTCATGCGCTTGCGGGTGTAGTTGTTTTAGTAGATGTAGGTGTGTTAGTTTAGGTCTTATAAATATCGAAAGCAAAATCTCATCTCGTGTGTTCTGACCTCGTGGAGTGCATCTAGCCACCCTAGTTGGCTGGTGTGTACGCCTCTAATGGAATCCGCACCAGATGCCAAATTGATCATTGATTTTTAAAGACTTAAGTTGGATCTTCATTTTTTGATGGAGCCGAATCATGTAACATGCACGTAGATTGACCCTACAAGTTATATATATGTATATATATATATATATATTATCTTTCTGTAATATTTACTCACTAAATGAAGAATAGGAACACTTCATTTACCGTTCTTTGGAGCATTTTTGGACACAATGCCTCCCTCCTATCCATCATATACCTCTTTCCAAGCTTTCTCTCCTAGTGAAACAAAAACAAAATTGAGGTTGTATAGGACATATAAATATCATTCAGCATAAAAATTATACCAATGTCACTATTTTAGCTTTAGCATCAGCAAGTTCTTCATTCTTGTCTTGTAGTTGTTGTTGAAGATCTATCATAGTTGAATGTAGAGCTTGTTTGTCTTTCCTATTTTGCAAATCTCTATGAGACACTCCAGCTCCATATCCTCTTTCATACCCTCCACAATGTGGGCCATAAGCGCCATCCATAGTAGATCCAAATTCCAATGGGTCTTGTATTTCCTCAACCCCTTTTTCCAAGAAAGCTTGACCAACTTGCCTCTAATATACATAAAAAAGATGATAATATAATAAGTAATTGGAAAAGACACTTAGTAACAAATATTATTTGTATCACTTCCAAGTAAAGTCTTTGTCCTCTCATTCGGAGGATTATTATTCCGATCTAAATGAGCTCCAACATATGCTTTGTATTCTGTAAACTTTTCTCCGTCTTCTTCTTTCGAAACATTTTGTGAGTTGCATGGCAATCAGAATACATATATCCAAACCTAAAAAGTAACACCATAATAGAATATTAACAAGGCTTACCTCTTTGTCTCGAAGGGTTGCTATTGAAATAGGCCTGTTAGTATATGTGGGTCCTGCAACACTTTGGCTATCCTTGTTTCTTGCCGCCAAAAGTTGAAATGGTTGAAATAGTAATGACATCCCAATATTACAATCAAGTTTCAATGTTTTATATTGTAACACCACCTTAGTTTCATTTTTGTCCTAATATTTCAACAGTTCCACCCATTGATCATTAGAAATCCTCTTGTCTGCACATGTTAGCACTTGTTCCTCAAGTGGCTTGCCGGCATGATAATATTTGTTCTTCAAATTGTGCCTCCATTGTTATGACCGCATCTGAGCTTAATTGGTAAACTAGGGTTTACCTGGATGATTATATGCTTAATTGGATTGATCATTGCTTAAATCTAATTAATGATAATTCAATTATGATGTTTTAAGCCTAATAAGAACATTAAGTGGTCTATTGTTTGAGAAATTAGGGTTTGAGAAATATAAATCCTAGTTGGCTGAAATTAGGGTTTTGATGGTATATGAGTATGGAATTTGATTAGGATAGCAGTGTGGTAAATGATTTTTCATATTTTCTACAAATTTTTATTTAATGGAATTTTGGATACGATATGGATAACTCAATCATGCATATTGGAGAAAAATTTCAAAATATTTGAGTGTTCTTTGAATGTGGTTCTCAGTCGAACTATACTTTGACCAAAATGTTGACAGAGTGCTTTTCAATAGCGTAGTGTTTTATGTTTAGTTATTTATTAGTAACACAAAATGATCTTAAATTTTAAATTTAGATCTGAAACTCAAATAAAAAACATGTAAAAATTTCATAATTTTTGGATGTGTTTAGAACTTATCAGTAGATAAATTATAGTAACTGACATTTCTATAGAATTCTGGATAGCAGTGCACTATTTGATTTATAGTTATTTTATGGAATCTTGGAATGATCTCAAATTTTAATTGAAACTTTGTAAATCAATTATACACAATATTCTAAATTCTCATAATTTTTGGAGAAGAATTGATCTCTAAAATACACGAATTCACAGAAACCTTTTTATGACAGAAAAATATGCTGAAATAAGAAAACGTTTAGTGAGGGGTCAATGTGCAATTAACCCAAGCAGCTGAATTGCTCTATATGGTCAACATAACACACAAGGAGATCTCATAATTCCTTATTCAATCTATAGATACGAAATCTTAGAGAGAGAGAGAGAGAGTTAGGGTTTGAGAGGAGAAATTGATGGAGATGTTGACCTAGTGTTTTACAGTGTGAGGAATGATGAAATTATGTAAAATTAGCTTCTTTGGATATAGTTTCATGGTGAATCTTCTCTCACATGTCAAAATTACATCCCTCCTCTGATTTGATCCAAAATGGTATCAAAACTTTCCCTTTTCTCACTCTTTCTTCATAATCCCTCATTTTTAGGGTTTTTGAGTTGAAAGGAAGAAGAATTGGGTGAATTGCTAGGGACTTGATATGGATTCGAGATTTTCAGATATGGGATACATTTTTAAGGTGTTTTCACACCTTAGGGTGAGTGGCAACTTCCTTTAAACAGTATATTGCATGAAAATTGGTTAAAATTAACTATAATCTTTAATTGCTTAGTATGCGACTACAAATCCTAAATTGTCTATTTGTTCTATGTTGTTGCAAAATGATATGAAATGGATTCTTCCTTTGTTTGAATGAATTTCAGATGATAAAATCATATTAGAAATGTATACAATGCATTCTAATGAGAATTCCCTAAGTATTCACAGAGGTCATAAGAGTAAACTGAAATATAGGGAATTTGTCTATGACTGAAATTTGTTGTATAAGTAATTAGAGAAAGTTTCTTATCTAGATCCCCTTGGTTTTGAATGATTGTGTATCTAAATTCATAGTACATATATGTCAGATACTATCTTGGATTTTGTTTAAAGTGAGTAGTGTTTGTTTGGTATCTTAGTTAAGAGGGTGAAACCCTAGATGCGAGGAAAGTTGGAAATTTGTCAATAGATATCGTGAAATCCATTTGTAGCGATTCTTGACATGATATACTTTATTTATTCAATGTTATTATTGATGCATGATATACCAGTGAATGGCATGGAAACCCAAATTCAGCTCAGTCCCAAGGTTTCATACATATATTGATTTTATATGATTTGTTGATAGTAGTCTTTATTCGGTGAATGTTTATGTTGCATGAAATCTTTATGGGAGCCATGGGAATAAGTTGTTTCCTAGTGAGAGGTGAAAAGATGTGTGATGGCCTTGTGAGCCATGAGAATATTTGTACAACCAGTGAAATGAATACCTTGGTCTAAGGACCTAGAGGTAATGGTTACCTGTTACAGAGGTAACAATGCTATGTGATGATCTAAGGGTTTGAATACCCAGATCTAGTAATTATGATAATGATGTAAAGGGATGGGAATTCCCAGTAATGTGATAAGGGATTGAGATCCCAGGTATCATGTGTTGTAAAGATTTGAAAAGTACGTGATAGATGTATTACACCTTTCTTTGTAGAATTTGTTATGATTAAATGAAACCCTAAGAGTAGGGTGTTCAATGAATCAAGTATTGTGATATCAATGTTCTCAGTTATTATTAATAATTCTTGTCATGATAAGTAATTAACTCTTAATTGAGTTATGAGATGCCCAACTCAAGATTTGGGTTGATATACACGTTCTTTGAGAAATTATAGATAAGTTGTAGGTGCTATTGACGATTACTCATATGTTAAGTAATTAACTCTTATCAGAGTAATAAGATGATAAATAGCATGATTCTAGTGTGTATGTGCCAAGTGGGCATGTAATCTATTTATTTAAGAATTTTAGTCTGCCTGCATGTATAGTATGTTGATTACTCAGTATATTACAGTGTTTTGAATATACTGCTCTTCCAAGTTTAGAATGATATACATGTTGTATTATAATTTCAAATAATTAGACGTGACACCATAGAGATACCAGAGTCAAGTATAAGTAAGAGAAGGGTACAATGTGGAAAAGAGCTTTCTAGGAATAATAAAATAATAGACTTAGGAGCCCTAAACACCGTAGAACCCCAATGTGAGGTATGCACCTTAGGGGTGAAACGACCTAACCCTGGCAGCGTCCAGTATATGGGGGTCAGAACGTGCTATCAGGTGGCACGGGGGACGAAGCCCTAGTGGAAGTCTCCTTAAATTATAGTTTGCAGTGTCCAACATCAACTAGAAGTCCTGGTGGCACTAGAGTGCAGAAAAGCCAAGAAGTGGTTTGACTCTCCGCCTGTGTGCTTAGGTTAGAGGAGGAGTCCAGTTTAGGCCAGAGAGTCATTTCCCTATTGTAGACCAGGAGAGTAGTCAGACTTAGTATTTCCTAGGTGTGTCTGCTAAGTCTTGTACAGTGTGATCGTAGTGCACTATGAGTCTTCATATGTAGAGTACACTGCATATGACCGGGGCAGAATAAAATGAATGAGAGGTCAAACAAGTGTGCACAGTTATTCAATTATTCTTTGTATGTTTCTGAATTATTAGTTCTCTTTATGATCAATCAAGCATTTCATATGTTGATTCACTCTTATAGATATTTAGAGTATCCTGCCATATTTATGATTGTCAATCATTAGACTCTTTAAAGCTTACTGTTTTTATAATTGATATCAATTGCTTAAAAGTATATCTATAATTATATCAGTGCTTTAGACTGTTTCTTTGAATTACTCATTCACTGAGCGAGTAGGCTCACCCCTCTACACACAATTTTTAGGGAAATCACAAGGACTTGAAAACGATATCATTGCATCAGAGTAGATCTTCCACAAGAGTTAAGTCTAAGTATAGTTAAGTTCAGTCAGTCCTTGTCACTCTAGGTCCTTGTAAAGAAATAAGAGAGAGTTGTAAATGATGATGTATAACATGATTCCTCTTTTAGCAATATGTGTGAATCAGCAAGTCTTATGTGCTTAAAAGTATGAGGAACAAAATGAATGTTCATACTTGCATTTTTACTGTTCAAATCAAATTAGAGAAATCAATGTTTAGACTCCCTTGTAAAGTTGGTTTATGTGGTTTAATGCGAGAAAACAAAGAGTTTTGAAAGAGAAGAAAAAGTTAAGGGTGATCTTTGTATTATGTTAAATCCTTAATTTATGCCCTAATCTCATGATTAGTGGAAATTGTGAGATCGGGGTGTAACATCCATGTTCTAATTTCTCATTGAATTCTTGCCTTACACCATGAAAAAACACCATCTAGAGGAGCTCTGGTATGTCCATCCCTAATTACAAAGTCAAAATCATCCTACACAGAAAATTAAATAACTGTGTACTAGTAACATCAACTCAACACAGAATCATCAATTAATATTGATAATTATATATCTTGCATACCTTTAGAGAAGCCAACACATTTGCAAAACTTCTCATGTATTTGTCCCCAATTTTCAGCCATAGGAAAGTACTTTATTTGTCAAGCATGTATCCCTAGCCATTCTTCTAGCTCTGAATATTCACCTCCGACGGGAAATCCCAATTCACTACAAACTTTGCATTTCCATTTTTTACCTTTTGGGGGGGGACAGCTTTGCATGTCATGCATCCCCTTGTTTTTTTTCTTAGAAGTGGTTGAATCATTAATAAGTTTAAATTCCAAATCAGAAATATACCAATATACATTCAAGTTAAATGCACTACCTTCCTCACATCTTGGTTCCTTTTGATCTACTTCATCAATTCTAACTTGTTCTTCAGCAAGCAAATCATCTTCAAGATTGTCACCATCTTACATTGTTATGCACAGTTTGAAAATTATAAAAATGTATGAGATGAAAGATGTGTCATTTCCTCCTAAAATGACAAGGCAATTTCCTAGTACGCAAAGGAACTAGGCACCCAAGAATCAACCCCTCTCCATGGAAGACTAGTGGATCAAGGTGTGTCCCTTGATAACAATGTCCTAAGAATGTTACATGTGAGCCTAATCATTGAAGTTCCATGGATAGGCAATTCATTTTCATTTTCATTTTCTTTAGATTGTGCCATAAATTGAGTGTCTCAATGGTAGGTTATATGGACTAATTACACAACAAGAAATAGTTCCACAAAGATAATACCTAAAAAATGGATTTTTGAAGTACCATTAACATTCAAGTCATCTTCAATATCTAAAAAAAAGTATTAAAATTTGTAATAAGTGATGGAATGAGAATGATAAAGAAAATGGTTACACACAATTAGACACATAACTCACCTAGATCTACATGGTGGTGAGATTCATCTGTCTCATCATTGCTCATATTGAAACCTAAGGCATATGCACTTATTCTCTATATACTTCAATATATTCCAGAGTAATTGATACCCTCTTGTTGCGTTGCATATTTCCTATTTAACCAAAAGGTGATAATCATTTGTTAAATACTTAACAAAAATTTGTGAAAAAATTTGCCATCAAGTAAAAAAACTAAAAATTATGATACTATATAGAACCTACACTGTTCAAATACCAAAAGAATATGTTGATATATGTGTGTGTCAAGGAGGCTAGGTGGTTGGGTGCATTTATAATCTGAGTTGCGTTGAATAGACTTCGCCTTTTGTTTTATGTTTAGATCTGTGTTTACAATGGTTGAGATAGATTTTCCATGCATAGAGTTACCTAACACATACACGAGTACAATAGTAGAAAAAAATCACTTATAAAAATGCAACAAATGTAAGGAGTAGGACCGTATATTTATTTTCATGCTACGTAAAACTTCCTTATGGATATGCCATTACCTACCACATCAAAATTACATTGAAGAGACTTTGTTTTCTTATTTAGATGGACCTTTTTCTTGGCAGAATTTGGTGCAAATTTTCCATACATAGATTTACCTAAACAACCGATAATTCATATTAATAGAAAATAGAATGAGTGTGTGTGTTTTTGTGACTAAAATACCTGAGATTTCAGTCCTTGGAATTGGATCACGATCTGAGGCATCAAAACTAGATTGAACAGATTTTTTCTTCCCATTTAGAGGAATATTTTTCTTGGCACTATTAATGGAAGATTTCCCAAGAACAGGCTTACATAGAGACATGAAATGATTCACACTAAAAGAAGGAAATAGTTCTATAAAACAAAATGAGGGAGGGTGTATTTTTACTAAAAAAATACCTAAAACTTTAGTTCTTGTCAATGCACCATGGCTTGAGACATCAGAAACAGACTTCAAATTTTTATTTAGATGCATCTTTGACTTTACAACATTTTAGTCAGATTTTGTCTTTGCATTTAGACAAATGTCTGTCTTGGCACTATTTAAGACAGATTTCCTATGCACAGACTTACCTAATCACATCAAATCATGGACATAAATAGAACGAAATTAATTATATAAAACATAGATTAGAATGGAAGGGTGGGTGGTAGTTATAGTTAATATACCTACCAATTCAGTACTTTGAGATGAACCATGAACGGATGCATCAACATCACCTTGAATAGACTTCATTTTGTGATTGAGGTTGATTTTTCATACACGGGCTTATCTAAACATATTCAATAATACACAATAATATAAGGAAATGAGTTATTGAAAACACACAATCGATTA
This sequence comes from Alisma plantago-aquatica, assembly GCA_963693085.1. NCBI lineage: Eukaryota > Viridiplantae > Streptophyta > Magnoliopsida > Alismatales > Alismataceae > Alisma > Alisma plantago-aquatica. Next base: position 887,795,787 of record OY856410.1, read on the forward strand.
CAATAACTAGTGCACTATTAAATACCACAATTGTGAACTTTTTTTAATGCATAGGAAATTGGTATTTCATCATCCAAAATGTTTGAGCTTGTTGTCCTCTTTGATCCTAAATAATTAATATAGAAATTAAATGTAGTGATAGCTAATAGAAGTACATATACTTGCAATATATATATATATATATATATATATATATATATATGAATGTTTTACTTGACTTTAACTCGCTCAATCATTGCTCAAAAGGATCCTTATTGAAGGGTGCAGATGCAGCTGCCTTTTTGGCTTTCAAAATTCCATTTGTGGTTTGGAGCAATGATGAAAGATTCTCTGTTGCATATAGTAACAACATTGAGAGAATGGGAAAGGATAACCCATTAACATTATTATCTTTTTACACTTGATAGGGAAAATACACTAAGAACAACTTGTTAGAAAAAAGAGGGGCAGTTCGAGGAAACTCAATCAAAATCGGTACATTTCAAATTTGATTTATACCTGTGTTTGATTCAAAACACATGTCAGATTGTACTTTCCTTTTGCTTCCATTGGCCATCCCAAGATCCAAAGCTCATAACAATACTAACATAGGTTAAATAATGTATGGAAAAGAAAGAAAAGGGAACAAGGAAATCATTATAAGATAAACCAAAAAATCTTGTTTCTGTATTGCAACTTCATCATCATTGTACTCCACTTCTATGATTTTATTAACAGACGTATACATCACCTTGGGAGGCATGTCCCTACAAAGAATGTATAAAGCAATCAAATATCATATGAATACAAGAACCACAAATTCAACAATCCTAAAAAGATAATAAAAATTATCATGCAATTCTTCAATTAATATTACCTCTAATCTCTTCCTGTTTTTAGGCTGTAGAATTTCTTTGACTATATTTTCAGACACTTTTACTTTTCTAGGTATATCAAACCTAGTCCAAGTTACATCATGGAAATCATCCAACCCACAATGAAGTAATGTTTTGTGACCTCTAGCCATGTGTTCATTTCTTTGTTCAACTGTGTTCTCATGTTTGTTGTAAACATTTCTAGGTTTCCAGTGACATACAACACTCCAATTTCCATCCATAGGATCCACTGAGTAAAACACTTGTTCGGATTGTATTGGGTAAATAAAGGGCTCATCTTTAAAGCTTCTCTTACTTGTGTCAACTAATGCAATGTTAAATTCATCAACTGAAAACCCTTCCTTGTCAATAATATACCATGAGCATTTGAAAAGATAATATGGATCCATCCTATGGTAGTGAATCTCAAAAATGTCATCTAAAAACCCATAGTATACTTCACCATTGGGACCATATGTGGCAATGCCACTATTTTGTGTGGAATGTTTAATGTCTACATCTTGACAACCAAACTTGTAACCGTTCAAAAAATAACTTTTGTATGAATAAACACATATTTTAGGTGGTCGAGACAGATATTGGATATGTGTAGGAAGATCATCAAAAAAATTTAAAGAAGCAACTTGGAAGAAGAAGAGGATAGAAAATATTATGAGTAATGAAAGCAATAATATTACGCTGAATTGAGGAAATGAATTTTCTTACGTGATCTTCAAACCAGCTTACAAATGTTTCGTAGTGTTGCAACTGTAATGTGAAATCATCCCATTTAGGGTGTTTCCATCTCAAATAATTGTTATGTGTCTTATTTATATATGCGAAATCAGATTTGGTTTCTTAAAAGTAGCATTTAACCAAAATTTAGTTAACCAAATACTTACTTGACATAAGGTTGAACTTCCTCGGTATTAAGAAAGATGAAACATTGATCTTGATGCAATTGCTCATGTGTAATGGTCACAAGAGAAGATGCATCGAGTGGACCATCTTGGTACCTTACAGGTTTGTGTAGTTTAGTTTCCACATCATGCAGGTACTTATCATAGAAATGCTTGCTTCCTCAACTAAGTATCCCTCAGCAATTCAACCTTCCGGTCTACTCTTATTCCGAATGTAGTTTTTCAATGTGTAGATATATCTTTCAATTGGATACATCCATCTAAATTGAACCAGACCGGCAAGTTTTGCCTCAGTTGCAAGATGTACAGCTAAATGGACCATACCATAAAAAAATGCAGGAGGAAAAATCCTTTCCAATGTGCATATTATCATAGGAATTTTTTCTAAAGCCTTCATTTTCTCAATAGTTATGACCTTTGCACACAACTCCATGAAGTAAACACAAAATTCAGTTATTACTTTTCTCATAGGTTTTGATAATGCTTTTACTATAGCTATAGGAAGGATATGATGTAGTAGTATATGGTGATCATGACTCTTCATACCCATTAACTTCTTTTCTTCAAGTTGAACCATATGAGAGAAATTGGAGGAAAATCCTTCTGTAAGTTTGATGTCCTTCAAAACAGACAATAGGTCATCCTTTTCTTCATTAGACAAGCTATCAATTGCATGAGGAAGTTCCATGGTATTTTGAGATTTGGAAATTCTAGGTCACAATGATTTTCGTATCTTCATGTGTTGCATATCTAATCTAGATTTAATATTGTCCTTGCTACTACCATCTTTCTGTAGTATCCAACCCAAAATATTTTCAATTATGTTTTTCTCAATATGCATCACATCTAGATTGTGTTGTACCAACAATGAGCTCCAGTAAGGAAGCTCAAAAAAACACTTTTCTTTTTCCATCCTTCAGGTAATCCAAGTTGTCCACGAGAGTCATTATTTGGAAACTTTCCAAATACAATGTTATCATAATCTTTCCATAAATGTTGAATTTTTTCCCACCCTAAAGGGTGAGGAGGAGGTTCTTTTTCCTCATCACCATTGAAACTTCTTTTGTCAACATGCCATGAGTGATCCACAGGTAGAAAACAACGATGCCTTAGATACACACGCTTTTGACTATATGGGAGATAAATGGACCCATGATCAACATGATAATAATGACATGCCTTGTAACCTTTAGTGCTCCATCCAGACAACATGCTATATACTGGAAAATCACTAATGGTCCATAAAAGCATTGCCCTCATACAAAATACCTCTCATGTATTCACATCAAAGGTGTTAACGCCATCCCACAACATCTTCAATTCATCAATTAATGATTGGAGATACACATCTATATCGTTTCCAGGTGATTTAGGACCATCGATAAGAAGTGACAACATTAAAAATGATTGATGCATAGCAAGCCATGGGGGAAGATTGTAGCACATTAAGATTACAGGCCATATGCTTCTGCTACTTCCCGTTGCAATATTGAAAGGACTAAATCCACCGGTTGCTAAGCCAAGTCATACATTGTGTGGATCATTGCTAAATGATGGATGTTTAGTGTCAAAATCCTTCCATGACTCAGAATCTCTAGGATGTACCATTTCTCCATCCTTACCTATCGCGCTAGTGGAGTGCCAAATCATCATAGGAACAGTCTTTCTAGAATTATATAATATTTTAAGTCTAGGAGTTAAGGGAAAGTACCAAAGCACTTTTTGTGGTTTCCTTTTCCTAAGCTTTATCCTTTTTCCCTTATAAGTATCATTCCACCTGGAAGTATTACACTTTGGGAACCTATCCAAGTCTAGGTGTTCACCTCTAAATAATATGCAATCATTGGTACATGCTTGGATAACCTGATAATCCAATCCCAAAGAAGACATGAGCTTTCTACATTCATACCATTTCATTGGAAGCTTATGTCCCTTAAGCAATACTTGATTTAAAAGTTCCAAATAATCTGATGTTGCCTTATTGATAATTTTATTCAAGCACTTGTGTCTAAATAGGTGAACAATAAATCATAGTTTAGAATATTTATCACAACCCGGATATAGTGGTTCACAAGCGTCTTTCAATAGTTCATCAAATTTATTATCATCATGTAGAGTATGTTCATTATCATTCACAACATCGTCTTTGATCATTTCTACATGATCATAGCAAGTATCATTAATCAATCCCTCTATATCATCAAAATGTTTATCAACATGTTGGTTGGAAAAGTTATCTTGGTTCTCATTGTGATACACCCAATTAGTGTAGGTTGATAGAAATCCATACTTGATAACATGCCATTGAATTTTTTTTCTATCATAGAAAAATTTGTTCTCACACTTCACACATGGGCAATTCACCTCAACATGATTCCTAAAAGCCAAATCCAAAAAGGAATTAAATCCTATCATGAAAGCACTTTTGCATTGGTCATGTTCAGATTTTCCTCTACTAATCCAAGTTTTATCCATGTCTCTTGAAAAAACCATGTAATATCATTTAAATATAGTAGCAAGTCTACCATATCTGATATAAAATAATAAATTCAGACATGATAGAGAGTAAAAGTCAAGTAAATATAGTGATATATACAATCTAAAAGGCCATTCTAGGAAATACACACTACGAGTCAAATAATAGTGATATATACAATCTAAAAGGCCAGTCTAGGAAATACACACTACTAGTCAAATCTGGCTTTCTATGTCGAGTAAGTCCTCCTTGTATTAAACCTAAGGATAGGGTGTTCAATGAATTAAGCATTGTGATCATCATGTTCTCAGTATGAGATGTGGTGATGCTTAACAGTTCAGTTGTGGTAAATGTTAACAAATGGTATATGAAACGAATGGTTTACAGAGCTAAACTAAGATATGTAATGTGATGATTGAATTGTGAATGTAAAGACTGAATTAGACATGTAGATGCTCTGAACACTGTAGATTCCCTATGAGAGGTCTGCGCTGTAGGGATGAAACGACCTAACCCTGAGAGTGTAGTATACGGGGGTCAGAACGTACTAACAGGTGGTATGGGGGATGAAGCCCTAGTGAAAGTCTCCTTAAAAATATAGTATGTAGTGTCCAACATCAACCAAAGATCCTGGTGGCACTAGAGTACAGAAAAGCCAATAGGTGGCTTGACTCACCACCTGTGTACCCAGGTTGAGAGGTGGAGTCCAGTTTTACGGCCCATAAGTGTGTCGAGGCCAGAGAGCCATTTTCCTATTACAGACCAGGGATGTTGTCAGGATTAGCATCCCGGGTGTGTCATCTAAGTCTTGTACAGTGAGATCGTAGCTTGTTGCGATTCTTTCACATGTTGTGGTACACCTCATGTGGGTTCAGGGCATAATAAGATGAATGAGAGGTTAAAAAAGTTTGTGCAGTTATTCAATTCTTTGTATGTTTTTGAATTATTAGTTCTCTTTATGATCAATCAAGCATTTCATATATTGATTCACACTTGTAGATATCTAGAGTATCCTGTCATATTTATGATTGTCAATTATTAGACTCTTTAAAGCTTACTGTTGTTATAATTGATATCAGTTTCTCAAAAGTATATCTCTAATTATATCAATGCTTTAGACTGTTTCTTTGAAGTACTCATTCACTGAGCGAGTAGGCTCACCCCTCTACTCAAAAAAATTAGGGAAATCATGGGGATTGAAGATATCATTGCATCAGAGTAGATCTACCATAAGAGTTAAGTCTGAGTATTGTTAAGTTCAGTCGGTCCTTGTAAAGAAATAACAGAGAGTCGTAAAATGATGATGTATAACATTATTCCTCTTTTAGCAATATATGTGAATCGGCAAGTCTTATGTTCTTAAAAGTATGAGAAACATAATGAATGTTCATACATGCAGTTTTACTATTGAAATCAGATTAGAGAAATCAATGTTCAGATTCCCTTGTAAAGTTAGTTTATGTGGTTCAATGCAAGAAAACAAAGAGTTTGAAAAAGAAGAAAAAGTTAAGGGTGATCTTTGTAGTACATTAAATCCTCAATTTATGCCCTAATCTCATGATTAATGGTAATTGTGAGATCAGGGTGTAACAATATGCATTGAGCGCTGATGCAATCTGGGTTCCTTAGCTTGTGTAATAGATCCATTGTTGTCACAATATATCTCAATTGCGTCGTTGATGCTTGGAATGGCCCCAGGTTCTATGATGAACTTCATGGTCCATATAGCCTCCTTTGTTACACTATATGTGGCAATATACTCGGCAACTATTTCTTGCTTGGAACTCTTCCATCTAGCAGCTCCATTATTGAGACAGAACATGAATCTTGATTGTGATTTGTAATCATATTGATCAGTCTTGAAGCTTGCATCGATGTAACCCTTTACCACCAACTCTTCCTCTCCTCCATAGACCAAGAATTTATCCTTAGTCCTTCTCAAGTACTTGAGGATGTTCTTCATAGATGTCTAGTGAGAATCACCAAGATTTGACTAATATCTTCTCATCATGCTCAAGGCATACGAGACATCTAGATGGGTACACAACATGGCATTCATGATTGATCCAATTATTCAGGCATATGGAATCAAACTCATGTGTTCCCTTTCTTCACAAGAACTGGGACATTAACTCTTGGAGATGGTCATTCCATTCAATGTTGGTAGGTTTCCTCTCTTTGAGTTATCCATGCTGAATCACTTCAACACTTTGTCAATGTATGTGCACTGACTTAGTCCAAGAAGCCTTCTGGATCTATCTCTATAGATCTTTATCCCCAAGATGTAGGATGCTTCTCCCAAGTCTTTCAGAGAGAATATATTGAAAATCCATGTATTTACCTTTTGTAAAGTAGGGATGTCATTCCCCATAAATAGTATGGCATTTACATAAAATATGAGGAATGTAACGATGCTACCTAACCTTCTTGTACCCACAAGGTTCATCTTCATTTTGAATAAAGCCAAACCCTTTGACTGTCTCATCAAAATGAAGATTCCAGCTCTGAGATTTATGCTTCAATCCATAGATTGACCTTTGTAGCTTACAAAATTTATTTGCATCCTTTGGATTGATAAAACCCTTAGGTTGTGTCATATACACATCCTCAAGAAGATTCCCATTAAGCAATGTAGTTTTAACATCCATCTACCAAATCTCATAGTTGTGGTAAGTTGCAATAGCAAGCATGATCCTGATGGACTTAACCATCGCCACTAGAGAAAAGGTTTTGTCATAGTCAATGCCTTGAACTTGTGTAAAATATTTTGCAACCAATATGCCCTTATAGGTTTGAACTTTTCCATCTATGTCAATCTTCTTCTTGAAGACCCATTTTCACCCTATGGGTTTTACCCCTTTAGGTGGATCTACCAAAGTCCATACTTTGTGGGTATACATGGATTCCATCTCAGATCGCATGGACTCAAGCCATTTCTCAGACTTTGGTCCGTCCATAGCATCTTTATAGGATATTGGCTCATCATCTATGATCAATTCACTACCATCCTGAGTTACAACATATTCAAATCTTTCAGGCTCAAGGTGTGTCCTATTATATCTACAAGGTTCTTGTGTTACTTGAGGATTTTGCAACTTCACAACATTTTGTGATTCTCTTTATTTCTCTTGTTCATATATCGGTTCAATGTTTTCTTGTTGGTCTCGAACTTCTTTGAGTTTTACTTTTCTCCCACTAATTCCTTTAGAAATGAAATCCATCTCAAGGAATGCAACATCCCTGCCAACAAACACTTTGTTGTTAGATTGGGAATAAAAGTAATATCATCTTGTTTCTTTAGGATATCCAACAAAGTAACATTTATCAGATCTTGGGCCAAGCTTTTCAGGAAACATTTTCTTGGCATAAGATTCACATCCCCAAATCCTCATAGAAGACATATTAGGACGCTTCCTAGTCCATATTTCTTATGGTGTTTTCTAAACCGATTTAGATGGTACTCAATTTAGTGTAAACGTGACAATTTGTAGAGCATACCCCTAGAAGGTAGTCATAAGCTCGGCTAAACTAATCATTGATCGCACCATATCCAGTAATGTATGACGACTTCTTTCTGTTATATCATCATGTTGAGGTGTTCCAGGTGGAGTCCACTAGGATACAATCCCAAGGGCTCTAAGAAGGTCCTCAAACTCTTGGTTTAAGTATTCTTCACCTCGATCAGAACAAAGTGCCTTAATACTTCTACCGAGTTGGTTTTGTACTTCATTCATAAAGTCCTTGAACTTTTTAAGAGTTTTTGACATATTTTTCATTAAATAAACCTAGCTATGCCAACTGAAGTCATCAGTGAAGGTAATGAAGTATCGGTACCCACCTCTAATAGTTGTTCTAAAAGGTTCGCACACATCACTATGTATGAGTCCTAATAGATAACTAGCCCTCTCATTGTTACCAATGAAAGGGGTCTTATCCATCTTTCCCAACAAACAAGGTTCACATGTCTCTATTGATTTGAAATAAAAAGAGTCCAGATAACCATCTTTATGGGGAAAGAGGACTCCAGGAAGAAGAAGATCAGGCTGCCATTAGATGTGAATCGTATGGCTCAAATAGAGCTTGATAAAACTCAAATGGTGAATGTGTGATACAGAAAGATCATAGGGAATCTGAGAAATTAAACGTGTGACTAAAATCTCATGAATTATATTGAAAACCATATAGTTTAATTTACTTAAGGATTATTATTTAGGCATTATCTTCTCTAATTAAAAAGAGCTATCTAGGGTTATCTGCATGACCTCAAAATTGGTACCCAGACTAAATTGGACCTGGGGAATACTTTTTGGAGTGAGATTTATCTTTAGCATTATCTTTTATAAGTTCCACTACCATTAGGGTTTAATTCAAATAAATTGATATTAATCGTTATATTTCACATTAATTATCGATATTTAGGATTTCGAGTCTCATTATCATCTTCTTATTTCTATAAATGTTACATGAATTATTTCATATGAATTATGATAATTTACTCACTAAGGTTGTTGTCTTCATCAATACAATATAAACTTATATTCAACACATTTATTTACCTTTACCTACATTAAACATCAAAAACCATCACACCATATCCCTGAGTCACATTATTGTCCATATGAAACATTCATTTATCTTCATACACACCTAATTACTAATTGTACTTTTTTGAGCCATTATGTGTGTATTGATGAGCCGGTTGGCATATACTACATATTTTATGAACCATCACATATTAAACCATGGTTAGGTTCAATTGGTGCCTCAGTGGAAACTTATTAGGAAAAACCAAATTAAATTTTAGATTATCTATGAAATTTGAGATGTTACAATTCTACCCACCTTAATAAATTTCATCCTCGAAATTTGATTACTCTACCCACCTTAGGGTTTCACATTTTATACATGAATCAACTATATTATTATCCTATATTCACTAACACACTCAAGGTGTGACCTTTTCATGGATAAATATAACTAATATGTTCATATACTACTAATGCAGCCTGAAATATTTCTCGTGACATAATTATCTAACATGGAAAGGAATCTAGCTCGCTCTCTCATGAAGCTGCTAAATTAGGGTATTGGTTACACTTCAAATCATAATCACTTATCTAAATCAAATTATCTACTCTTTATATGCATGATCGGTCTTAATATCTAATTAGGTTTAAGTGACTATATGTCTCAAATTTCTAATGCCAACTCTTAATTTCTAAGTCCCCTTTGGATATATGTCAGTCATTCATATATTCAGAGGTGACATATCTTATCACGCTTATCTTAGCACCTCCCCGGTGTGCATGTCCCATACCACATGCACTTGAATGGACAAGACAAGCACGACTATGCACATAACATTGTCTCTATTAAACCTCATAAGCGTGTGTCTCATACCACAAACATGTGGGAAAAAGAGAGAGAATGTTATATATAACTATAATGTGAACATGAAAATCTAAAATATCTAGGCACATAATCCTAATCCTTGACTAAGCTTTTATCTCCTATCAAGAGCTCTACTTCAGTTTCTAATATGTTTCACTCTACTTCTTATATACATAGGGCTATTAGTTATCTTTCTAAATATGTGCTCTAGTTTAACTTAAGTTCTCATAGGGTGATCTTAAGTAAGAACATGAGAATTTATCTGGTGGACAACTATAATGTTGCTCTAATACCATATTGTAATGCCCTTCCTAAGTACACACATGCATGTAGCGGAAGAAACATTGATTATCCATAACTCATATACTCAAGGGGGTATTACATAAAATTGGCATCCATAACAACAATATAATCAATCATAAAGACTTGAAAGATAAACATTCGCATCATTGTTCTTACAAAAGAAACATAATGGTTATCACATGGAAAAATAACTTAACATTTTGAGACATAGTCTTTAGTCTAAAGTTCTAAACATTGAAACATATATCTGAATTCATAAATCTAAGGATAATCTTATAGTTGGGTGCCCCACTAGATCTTATCATGCTTTATCCTTGTGCTCCAAGCTTCTAAATGCTACTTCTGCTCCTACTCCTTACATGTAGACATCTCATCCCCAACCACGCATTGGAAAAACAATTATTAGCGTAAGTGTCATGAGTATTCTAATGTATACTTTACTGAAGAAATAATATGCTACAAAACTTTTTTATCATTATAAGCATGAAACTAACATTATCTCGAATTAAAATATGAACATAAATATCATTTTATTTCTTTAACTAAATTCTTATCATTTTACTGATCTTTCTCAGGAGACTTGTACTCTGGTACCTGGGTCTCAGGACCTGCACTAAAGTTCTTATGTCACATAAACTACACAAAGGACCTAGGTTATGTATCTGAATCGTCCTACACAAAGGGCTTGGGCCTCATGACTTGCACAAAGGGTCTAGGTCATGTATATCTTTTATTGGTCTACACAAGGGTGCCTGAGCTACATGACTTGCATAAAGGGCCTGGTTCATGTTCTTCTCGAGTTGACTTGCACTATATCATGTGTCTAACTCCATAATTTGATGTCATCTTATTGAATCTGATCCTAAGATGAATCTTAAAACATTCTAAACTTATAGTCTTATCATCACATAATATCTTAAATCTTAATACATGAATCTTAATAGAATCTTATCAAGAAATCTAAAGCATACATCTTAGTGGACTTACATCATAAATCTTAAAGCATTATGTTCTCATATTCTTATCATGACTAAAATCATGAATCTTGATAAAATTGTATCTTGGAAGTTAATCAGGACTTTAATCTATCTTATAAACTTATCTTATGCTTGATTCTTGGATCTTAATCATCTAAGTGATCTTAATAACATATCTAATTGAGATATTGATCATATGAATGGACATAACCATGAAAGTATGACAATCTTACTTGTATATCTTACCTTGAAATCTTAGAACATTGAATCACATAAATCTTGAAATTCTTACTTAAGAAATATGTAAATGTACTGAACTTTATATATATGAAAACTCATGGGCATAAACCACATACCTCTCTTGAAGAAAACCTAGTTACTCTTCTTAGGTTGAATAAACCCTAATCGTTCCCTGGGTGATTGAAACTCTAATTACCCTATTCATTCAATAATCATTCATTAATAATTACATTCACTTTAGTTTTCTATGGTTTCATGGTTCGTGGATAAAAGAGGGAAACTCAGAATAAAATCAGCTTTTGAAGCTTACTCCATCATCTAGATCTCAAAAAATCAATCAAAACTATATAAATATCACCTCCATCTGATGTATAAATTTATTTTTATGCTTTGTTGAAGATCTGACTCAAATCAGCCGATCAAGAGAGAGATAAAACATTAAATAACCACTACAAAATCACCTCAAAAGAATAGCCAAAGACTTATTTTCCATCGTTCGTATTTCCCAACTATAGGCGTGACAAGGACTATACTAGTCAAATTCTCATATAAACCAAAGGTGCGATTGATATCAAAATAACCCCCAAATTACCAAAATAATCATGGGAAGTATGACAAGTAAAAAGAAGATACAAAGGGCACATTGTTAATTCCATTCTCTAGATCGTCTTCCTAGCAACGACGAACAACATTATTCTCAAACTATCGAGACAAGGCGACGAAACCTGGGACACAACTCAGACAAACTACAACCATGTGGGAAATGAAGATCAGGGGAAAAAATTTAGTGCAGGATTAGATTGAACAAGCCCAAACATGGGTTGAAAGGTGGACAAAAAAACATATATTGATTTTGAATACTCAAGCAAAGGTGAAAAGAGGGAAAAGGAATACCTGTGATCGAGGATGGAATTAGAACTACAGGAAGCTCGTGTGTAGGCCTTAGAATAGATTCATGATGTAGGGAGGCTCCGCCAGCATCAGCAACATTTAGGTGGAGTCAACCTGACAAGCAGACATAGTTGGAGATCATATGTGAGGTGCGCATGAGCTTGAGGGGAAAATTGAAATTGATTAGGATCTCTAACTCCTCAAAGGATGTTGGAGAGAGCTTATATATATAATTTAAGCTTAGGAGAAGTTGAGTCCTTCTTAGAGTCCATAAAAGGGAAGGACAGGGAGAGACCTTGCTGAACCAGGATTGTAGGGCACGAAACCCAGTCAAATCTGGTGTGGAGTTCTCAACTAGGTCTGAAGATTGCAGGAAGGAAACTAGTTTATGCTGAGGAGTTACGGAGAGAGGGGACAGATGCATGGTATCATCACAGTTACTATAGTAGTCTGAGGGGGAGAGGACTCCAGGAGGAAGAAGATTGGGTTGTTGCTAGATGTGAATTGTATAGCTCAAAAAGTGTCTGATAAAACTCAAATGATGACTCTGTGACACGGAAAGACCCTAAGGAATCTGAGAAACTAAACGTGTGACTAAAATATCATGAATTATATTGAAAACCATATAGTTTTATTTACTTGAGTATTATTATTTAGGCATTATCTTATACAATTGAAAAGAACTATCCAGGGTTATGCACATAACCTCAAAAGTGGTACTTGAGCTAAATTGGCCCTGAAGAATATGTTTTTGGAGTTAGAATTATCCTTTAGCATTATCTTTTATAAGTTACACTACCATTAAGGTTTAACTCAAATATATTTCTAATAATCATTATATTTCACATTAATTATCAATATTTAGGATTTAGAGTTTGATTATCATCTTCTTACTTCTAGAAATGTTACATGAATTATTTCACACAAATTGTGATAATTTACACATTAAGGTCATTTTCTTTATTAATTCAATATAAACTTATATCCAACTTATTTATTTACCTATACTTACATTAAACATCAAAAACTATCACACCATATCCATGAGTCACATTATTGTCCATATGAAACATTCATTTACCTTCATACACACCTAATTACTAATTGTACACTTTTCAGCCATTATGTGTGTATTGGTGATCCATATGGCATATAATACATCTTTTATGAACTCATCACATATTAAACCATGGTTAGGTTCAATTGGTCCCTTATTAGAAACTTATTAGGAAAAAACAAATTAAATTTTAAATTATCTATGTAGTTTAGAATGCTACATAGAGCATACTCTCATGTGTGAGAATAGTTCTTAACATCCTGAACTAGTCATTAAAGCTATTCCCATTAATATCTCTTTCTCAAGGAGTGGTCACAATGAAAATGGTTTGTTGCTAGTATTTTTCATTGATATGTATTGAAGGTATATTGCATGAGTAATATATTGATTTTAAAAACAATTTGATATGACAAAATTAATTGGGACTTCAATTAATCTATTGACCCGACCAATCTAATCAGACAATAAAACATTTTGGTCACTCAATTAGAGGGTTAATCATCACGTTCATGATTCAAAATCATTTTAATAATGTATATAGTGGAAAATTTTAATTCACATATGCATCCTGACTACTATAGAAATGAGATATCCCATAAATTAGTTTAGCCATATGTCATCGGTTTTCAACTGAAGACTAAATTGGAAACGTTAAAACTCAGGACATACATTGTCAATTAACCAAACCGATGACATTCATATATATATATATATATATATATATATATATATTGCCGATTCCATTTTACAGTCAAACCAAAGACATAACACGCATCATGTGATGAAATTTTGGTTTCCCTTGATCTTTCCTTGTCAATTATTTAAAATAGATTTGATGATGTAATGCTAATTATGTAACGGAAATGGTTTCCCTTGATAGTTCCTAGTCGGTTAATTAATGAGAAAAAATCAATAACTAATAGCACGACATCAGTTTTATCATTGAACAAACATTGAAATCAAGGGATATCCCATCATTTTGCTACAAGTAACTAATATAGTGTGTGTATGCAGTTGGTTATTTTAAAATAACTAATGAGAAATATCTATAGTTTTTTTTATATAGCAGGTCTATAGACCTATTGTCTGGCGCTACCCTATCTACTGCTTTTAGTTCCTTAGAACTAAAAGTTCATTAGAACTACAGGCCTCTACAAGCATCACAGCTTAACAATGGGTCGGAATACCTGCAAGAAGAAAGATATATACTACAAACACATATGCATTTGATACAATATGCACAAATAGCCCATACGACCTCAACATCTATCCATTTCTCACTTCAAATTCACACACAAATGCATGAACTCACGTTTCAATTGATTCATTTCTCAGCCACACATTCAGTTTCTTACCCATGTAAAAATACACATCATTCTCCTACTCATGCACTTCACATTCAATTCACACACACATATGCATGAATACATATAAACATCAGTTGATACAGAGTTTAAGTCCACAAATGTATAATAATTTAACAAACAAAAATTTGACAACAAAGTTTAAATTATAAAAATATCAATAAACCATCCCAATTATTTGAAAAGTCTACATGTTTGACGAAGTAGATTGTTCACTGTTTGCATAGGTCATTCAACTGCTCTGATGTATAGGCTTTATGCCTGTCAAAAAACTACAAAGAGAATGAGACATAATTCTAGTTAGATATGATTGTTGTATTATCAAATCGGGCTACTTCATTAATTTATGATCCAAGACTAATAACATTACCTTCTCTATACATTTGATGTGTTTTGTTTGCATGACAATCGTCTGCATGTACAACATCACATAATATGTGCATGACCAATCATTGTCATAGGACACTGCATATTTACATTTACATTAATAAGTGTAATTAAGCAGAGTTGGTAATATATATGCATTGCAATGAGAAGACTACATCAACACTCCTCCAATCTATTTATTTATTTTATTTATCTAATTTCCCTCCATTTCTATGGAATGTTTTCACACCCCTATAAGTTAAATTAATATATATGTTGCATTATTAAATTGTCATATGATGCAATCATTAACAACTATATTGAGTATGGAAAACTATACTTACACGTGAATTGCCAATTTCATTGGATGTCCCTAATTTGGTGTTAGTTTTATACCTGAAGGATCAAAGAAACACACAGTATAGCACTCAGTAACAATTCCTCACAAATGCCAATGCTTATTTCTAAGTGAATAGAAGGCAAATAAAATAAAAATTAAATTCCATAACAATTGTGTTCATAAGTTAGAAATATAAACAACAAGTCCATAACTTACATAACGTTGAATGGAGCTATCATCACAGTCCTAGAAGCACCAAAAACCTTCACCACAATATCCACATAATCTTTGACTCCACTAGGATCTCTAACTATATTGCAAATCATTGACGACATTAGAAATTCCACATTTGTATTCCAAACTCAGCAGTCGCATAATGCAAATAACTGAATATATATATATATATATATATATATATATATATATATATATATATGCAATAATTAGTTAATATATAGGAAAGAATTGTAAAATATGTATTCTTCACATATGAGGATTTATTTTGACTAATTGTTTCCTAAGTTCTATCACTGGTGTGTCTAACCATTGATACTAAAATAGCTTAGAAACATCCTTCAACACTATAACAGTGTCATGATCTATACCCACGACCTTCTCTTGAAGGTCGATTATCATGGTATTTGATTTTTCTATATTGTCTAACCATACTGCAACACCTAGAAGTTAGGGCCCAAGGAGTCGAACAACTCTTGTGGAATAAAATGTGGGGGCAGAGGCTATGGAATTCTAGGGGCCTTCTTAGTTTTTGTGGTATGCATGCATGTATCCTCATATTATATTTGGATTACTTATATAAATTTCAATATACATTTGCCATAACTCTAGAAGTAATAATGAGTCCTTTGGGTCACTCAGTAAAGCCACCTTATACCTCTCTGTTGTGGTGGCATCTAGGTGCTCATATGGGAGAGGTGTGTCTCTCCAAGTTGAAACAACATGTATTATGTTCACACGAACATGATCAGTGGGCATGGGAATACAACAAATCATATCAGGGAATGAATAAGCCTCGGCATTTTCCACAATGTTGTACATTGGAACATAGATAGAAAGACAGCATTTTTGGCCACCTACAATTTTATTAAACACAAAATTTAAATTGACACACATATATATTGACTTGAGGGATTACTTTATCATAATGTATATATAAATTGACTTAGATTTCTTACCCTAATTGTGCCATGTGGATATGAAGGACTACTCCCAATACACTCTATGGGTGTGTGACACTATATGGGTTTTGTGACTACTGGCAGAGCTTGCGCTGTCTAAGAATCCTTAAACTCCTCCAAGGTTGTAGATATCAATCTTTGCACTCCTCCTAGTCCTCTGTAAATCATAAAAACTCATTGATACCATTAATAAAGTCTAAAGTACAATGATTGGGATTACACATCCATGATCGATCCATTCTATGATCAGATGGGAGACGAGTATCTCATCGGGTGTTAGTTAATAAGTTAGTTTCAAAAAAAATTTTGAATTGAGCCCTAATTATCTATTAGCATTGACATTCATGAATGTGTATAACCTATCCCATTCTTGAGAACTTCATCTCACTAGTAAGTGTTTAATGTGTGTTTGATTTCAATAAATTTTGGTAGCATTTCCACGTAGTTCTCCAAGTACATCGATGTAGATGGGCAAATACCCACCTACACATGTACCCAGAGAAAAGGGGAAACGTTGTTGAAATTTATTGAAATCGAACATGCATTATACACTTACATCGTAAGTGTGATGAAGTGCTCCAAATTGGGAACTATCCAAAGTTTACTCCTAATGAGTAAATCTTGGACGGCTTTCTAGGCCAACAACATGATTTAGAAATTAGGGTTAAACTTTAACCTAATTTTTTATCAATTAAGCATACATATCTGAGCAAGTAATTAAGAATACATATATATATCAAGCTTCTTAATCTATCATTGGCATCTAGATCACAAGAAACACCCAATTCATGATAAGATCACATGCATGTATTAAATTCTAATCACTCACCCTAGATAGATCCATTTTAGGGTTTTTGTCAAGTTAGTTTCAAGTTGGTTATTAGCATATTTGATGAACTTTTTACTAATTTAGGGTATGTCACGAACGTTTGTTTCATGTTTCAAGACATTTTGAGGTTCCATTAATTTCCTATGATTATTTTAAGCTTTACGTCGTATATGTACAATTTAGGGCCAAAGTCTCATAATAGTGCATTAAAAGGTTCATGATTAGTAAGTTCTAGATATAATCATTGTATTCAACATTTTAACATTTATTCAATTATCAACATAGATACAACATTGTATTCAACATTTCAACATGCATCCAATTACCACAAGGTACACCATTGTATTCAATATTTCAACATATTCAATTATCACACTAGGTCATCACTAATGGACCTAGAGTCACATACACCATCATATCATTACATAGTGTGAACATAGACATTAGGGTCTCTAATCATCATGGAGTTATTGATTTCAATAATATAAAGGAGTCCTATTCACAAATTAGATCAAAACTATCATGGAGTTACATGAGGAAGTGCTAGAGTAGGAGGAGGCAGTGAGTATATGGCATCGTAAGAGGAGGAGGTAGTGAGAAGCTTGTATGTGAGGAGATCAATTCGCAACAGAAGGAAGCATTGATGAAAGTAGCAGGAGGAGTAGGTTTTGGTGAAGGAGGAATAGGAAGGCGGAGAAGGAGTAGGGCATTGAGGGACAAGGAGGAGGAGTAGTAGGCACTGATAGATTTCGTCAAGTGGTGCTCGTGCTTGCTAGATAACAACGTGGTTCTCACTGAAGAACAGCACCTATTATTACAGAGGTCAGGGGAAGGTTAGATGGAGGAGGAGTAGGGTGGCATACCTCGAAAGAGGAACAATAGCAATGGCAATCACCCCTAGTGTAACAACGGGGCCCACTGCCCAAAGCTCTAGTAGAGTTTCAGGAATGATGACTGACCCCATAGACCACCACTAGCTTTAACTGTGCACTTTTTCCTCACTCACACGCAAGTCGGAGTCAACTACCCAACTGGTCACCCATCCTAGTACTACTCCAAACTGAGCATGCTTAACTATGGAGTTCTTTAGTGATGGCCTCCCGGAAAAAGAGGTGCACCTTGGTTATATGGGTAGTCCAATCATTCGTTTTAAGATCATGTTATCCAAGGCCTTAAATCTTGGGACATTACAATCTCCCCCACTTGGACTCTAGATGACCTCATCAAGGCTCAACTATATGGCCTCATAATATTTCCCCATTTTAGTATAGATCCAACATGGCCCATGGACACCCAACTCTGGATCACGGAACACCAGCGCAAGGGTGGCTACATCATCATGGATACCCTTTCCTACATGTCTGGACTGTAAGGCTCAAGACTAGCATGCCACATGCCCATGTGGGCCCCACCTACTGGAGAGGTTATGGCTATGATACCATTTGTAAAAACCGAGCCCACTACCCAAGGCTCTAGTAGAGTTTCAAGAATGACGACTGACCCCACAGACCACCACTAGCCTTAACTGTGCACTTTTTCCTCACTCACACGCAAGCTGGGGTCAACTTCCTGACTAGTCACCCATCCTAGTACCACTCCAAGCTGAGCATGCTTAACTATTGAGTTCTTTAATGATGGGCTCCCAGAAAAGGAGGTGCACCTTGGTGATATTGGTAGTCCAATCATTCCTTTTTATGTCATGTTATCCAAGGCCTCAAATCCTAGGACGTTACACCTAGTATTGCGAGAGGGAAATTAGATAGTAGGCTCATGGGGAGGGAAAGAGAGGAAAAAGTTTCTCGCATGGTTAATTAATATATACATACCTTGTCAATTGTTTGAAAAATCGACAATGTAAATCCTACGTAGTCGGTTGAAATCAAAACACCATCGACAAAATAGTTTTCTCATGTAAACTATGTCCTCAATTGACTAGACAAAACCAACAACTAACAATGCATCCTAGATCAACCCAAAAATACCTACATCCTCAGTTGAGGTGATGACATTTGAGAAGAAATACCATTTGGGGGGGGGGGAATTGTTCATGGGATACTTGGTGTGTACCCCTTTCTCGTCGGTCACTGTAGGTACAACCAACAAGATATATATATGATAATTATAAGGAGATGTTTGGCATGTACCCCTTTATCCCATCTGTTATTGCACCACTAACCTACAAAATAGGGTTTTTGGAGGAAATGAAATGCCTCCAAAAAATTTGCACAAATTTGTATTATCGTGGGTAATGTATCTTGTCATTTGGCTTGTTAATCAACAGATAATATAAATAAAATTCAGCATGTGTTTTCTCATTTGGCCAACCATGGTGGTTTTCTTTAAGAAACCAACGCAAAAGAGTACACTTTCAGTTTCCTTGAAGAAAAAAACCAACGACATATGTCATATTTGTAGTAGTGCCTTATGTATGACAATTGTTAGTGTGACACCCATTTCCAAACAAAGAGAGATTACTCAAAACAAAGCATGAAATTATCACTAATAACCACATTACCACAAAACAAGGTAAATTACAACTAATCACATAAAGGAACCTCAATCTGAATGCATCATATCTAAAGCCATAGGACGTGTACCACTTATTTTTCATTCATGCTAAAAGGTGTTACATATCATTGTTTACTGGCTAACTAGCCACAACTTGTTAGATATATAATTTATTCACATATACAAATCATGTATGTACCACCATGGTATAGTGCCAAAAACTCAAATCGATGTACAATGTCTATAAAACACTCCCAAGGACTTGTGAGTACAGGGACGACACATAGGACTCTATTACTAGACACTAGATGCATACCCATAATCCAACAGCTACAGCTTCCCTTAATGTCAGCTTCAACAGCACGATCTCTACCTCGGCATGCACGTCCACCTAAAAGATGTGAAAACCCATGGGGTGAGACCAAACATCCCAGTGAGAGATATAACCCTATGCCAACGTCTATTAAAGCACAACTAGATTAAAGCATATGTATAACATACTTATCAAGTTGAGTAGATTTAGGTAAATGACATGTATTAAACAAATAACACAAATTAAGAAAACTAGGTAGTTACCACTTAGCAGTAGAACAATTAACACTATAAGAAGGAATATGAAGAACATGTATAATAGTTGACTTCTCGTACCGCATATATTTCAAGAAATCAGTACAAAGATAAGGCAAAGGGGGTCAACCAATGTGAAGCGTATTTTGACCCTAAGAAAAATGTACATGGCTATATTACATCTTTTATAATGCCCTGAGTATTTGAGTCATACCACTCAAATCCAATAGATCATTGCTAAGTCAGAATCGGTGTCATACAGGATCTATGGAAGAGCCAGAATCCACAACCTCCCGAACACCTCTTGGTCAGTTCAAGAGAAGCATTGTAGAGACATATCATGCAACTATAAACAGTGACATATAGTCAAGCTGAAGGATAGGCTCACGCATGGACATCCCTATAAAAAACCTAGCCCACCTTGGTACAGGTCACAACGCTAGAAGAACATGCTCACGTATGGCCCTTCCTAAAAAGAGGCATCACATGTAGTTAAATTATTACCTATCACAAATCACAAGGAGAACAACTCATGCATGATTGTCTCGCACAACCTATAATTGTGGATGCAAGAAGATACTTGACTTGCACCCCCACATATTCAAAAATATGTGATATGAGTTTCTCGTACAAGTTACTCGTTTCAACATCCAGCAATAAAATGGACACTGGAATGGATATATGGCATAGGGCAAGTACATGATTAGGGTTTCACTTGATTAGTTAGGACATTGTGTCTTTTAGCATCAATAAAGTCACAATGTATAAATTCAAAACAAACTCTACAAAGACAAGGGGGTAGTACAACTCCAGAAGATATAAAATGTATAAGGTGTGAACTTTTCACATCATCGCATAATAATTGTAGCACTCCCATTCATAAGGTCATCAACGTTAACATACTACCATGCAAGGCCATCACCACAATTGCATTGTTATGGGATATAAATCCCTCATCACATCTATGGAGGATTACAACTCTCACAAGGATTTAAGCCTTTTACAGGTCATAAGACACATCGTATCATTATGATCTCAACACACCTCATCAAGGCTCATAGGCATCACCATGTACCACAAAATGATCACCATAGAATTCACATAGATATGACATACTTTTCACCTACATGGTTAGAATCACACAAGTATGATAGAGAAAAAGTAATCACATGTCATCAATCCAACAAACTCAACAAGCATTGTATACTCTAGGATTAGGGTTAGGGTTTCAAACACATAGTTGATTAGGGTTTCAAACACATAGTCGATTAGGGTTCATAGCATTATTCAATCACCAAACCCTAGTCTCATCACCTCCAACTTTCTTGAAGCATACTTGGATTAGAACATCATCATTAACTTGGTTAATCAACTATCTAAACATCATTAAGTATCAACCAACATTTACAAGTAAATATGTAACAACCTTACAATGTCCCACATATGTAGCGACCATGTACCCTTATATGTGTGTTGACCAACATTCAAACATGTCTCTCGACCACCACAAAAACATATGTCTCAACCAAAACCAAATCATATGTCTCGACCGTGAAAAAAGAATATGTCTCGACTAAAACCAAAGCATATGTCTCAACCAAAACTAGAGCATGTGTCTCGACCATGAAAAAAGCATATGTCTCGACCAAAACCAAAGCATATGTTACAACCATGAGCAAGCATGTATCTCGACCATTAAGTCAAGCCATCTCAACAACACATGTCGATCTTTGAAATAGAGATAAACCACGTCTAGAATAGATGATGGGCATCAAGAAAACCAAGTGTTATCAAGAAGTAAAGCTCTATATAAAATGAAATTTAAAACCCTCTAACCAATATAAATGAGCAACCAAGAAACTAAGCTAGGAGAGAGGATAGACCAAGCTTCAATCTCAAGAAAATTGATTCAAAATATCAAGAAAAACATAAGAACCAAACCATATCATGATGATAAAACCAAGGATTGTAATACATGTCTCATCATCACCTCAACCATCACTTAACAAAACATGTATGTCAACCAAGACTAAAACAAAGGTGTAGTGACCACAAAGGTCAAGCTACCACAAGGGAAAATAACCATCCTCGAAACGAAGAGGAACCATGATCAAAATAGAAGGTTATCACCAAGGGAAACTCATCAAAATTAAAGGAAACTACACCACCATGCAAAGATGATCACCAAAACCTTAAAACATGTATCACAGAAGTTTTCAATGAAAGAACCCTGTTAAGAGAGGTGAAACTCACGTTCAACACATGCAAAACAGCACTAAAACCCCATGCTACACTAAGGTACTTAGACCTCATGTATGTAATGGAAATCATACATCAAGGGAAAGAGAAAACCATTTATCTCACATTCATCTCAAACTCGGGTACAAGGAAATTAGGGTTTAGGATTAGAAGTAAATCTCATAGGATTATCATCACGGTTTCTCAAACCCTAAATCATAATAATATATTTTAGCTTGTTAAGATCACATTTTTGAAATAGAAATAGCAACATGCAAACAATATTATGGTGCTAAAATAGAAGAGGGGAAAGTTATATAACCCGCCTTATGTAGAGATTCGAGCTCCAAGATCAAAGACTCCAAGAGAGAAGAAGATACCCCAAATTTGATTAGCACATTGGCCACAAGATAACCTCCAAATAGAAGTACACCATGGTCAAAGAAAAACTCAAGAGAAGAGGGTAACAAACCCTAGGCCGAACCAAAAGAAGAAAGGAGAAAGAGAAGAAATCTTCCTCTCACTTGGGTACCACCATGTCAAGACATAGTCTTCGACCTTTGTGATGAGGAGTTTCTCTCAAGGTGACCACCATGGATGATCCATAGTCTATGGACAAGAAAGAAGAAGAAGAAGGGAGGTAGGGTTCCAAAGTAAAAATGTGACCATGGGGGTAGAACCACTTACCAAGAAGAGAAACTGCCAAGAGTCGCCACAAGGAAGGTGATTAAGTTCCAAGGAACCACATGCAAGATTGATCTACCTCCAAAGCACCTAGATCAGCCCTTCTTTGTTCCTCAAAGCTCCAAGGTTGAAAACAAGAGAGGGGAGAAGAAGGAGGGCCGAAAAGGATACTTGCATGAAGAATAAAGGGGTTATATACCCAAAGGAGGAGGGAAGTAAGGTAGATGTGAGGTGTCAACACAAGACGGCACCAAAGGGACACTTCTCCACTAAGAAAACAGCCATGCAACCACTAAACATATGCATGCAACCTATGGTGATAAAAATTAGGTGGGGTTTCAACCACATGGGTCATCGCCACCCGAAGGGTCGAAACAAACATCAAGGTACCTTGTTTCAACCACTACAAAAGAGCACAACACAAAACATGGTCAAAACACATCACTAGGATACAATCATCTCAAACAAACCACATCTATGGTACCAAGGTCAAAGCAACATCACCCAAAGAAGGTGTCCTAGTCAAAAAACACTCAAGACACATCAACATGGTCGAGATATCGGTCGCAACACTCAACTGAGCTCAACATGGTCAACACCATGCTCCACCAAATAAAACCCTAGAAAATCCTATCATCACCACATGATGCTACCTCATCAATCGGGGTCCAACAAGGCACCCATAGAATCATTCTCTCTGCCATGATACTAAGACATATAGGCACACTCTACATGTGAAAATTTGCATTCTAACCCCTCAACTTGGGTAAATTGCAACTTGGTCCAAAACAAGCATATAAAGCTCAAACATCATCCAAATAGGACCAAACTGAAAATGTAAACTTGTCACATGTTCCAAAATCATATCAAAGGATTAGATTAAGTTTTTAAGCATCTAATCAAGTAAATAAAACAAGGTTAGCCCAAAAAGCTAGGTCAGGGGTCTTACAACCATAAACTCCTGACAAGGATTTTGCCCCCAAAATCCTATGTCAAAAGAGATGGGTATTTGCTACGCATCTCTTCCTCAAGAACCCACGTGGCTTCCCCAACACCACTGTAAAGACCAAGTCTCTACTATAAACCATGGCAACCAAAATCATCAATTGTGTAGCAGCGGAAATTTAAATCTTGATTATATTTAAAATGTATAAAGAGTACATTATAAAAATTTCCCAAATGGGAGTACAACTTTATACAAGCATAGGATCTAGGTAGAGGAAGACTTAGACTAATACAACATTGTCTCCAGACAAAACAACTTATAACATAGAAGCAATTATGATCATGCAAGCTATATATTCCTTTTCTTCTCGTCCTATCCTTAGCCTTAGGTTCACCAAGCTTCCATGCGCACTCTGATCCTAGCCTGGATGGTTGGGGTCATCCAGCAAGAGAAAGATAAAAGGTATGTGTTAATAATAGGATAAAGGCAACTATAAAGTTAAGCATTTCATAACAAAAGATTCCACTAAGGAATTTCAAGGAGAGAGAGGCAATTGAGTAAATAAGATTTTAGAAAACTGCCACATTTCAATATCAACAATTATCACATTTGCATGAATATAAATTATGACTCAAAATCATCTCAATGTAGGGTGAGGCACCTAACGGACCTCACCAATGGTAGGGGGACTAAAACCCCAGTGCCTAAAAAGTGGCATGGGGACTAAAACCCCAGTGCCTAATATATAAAATGGTAGGGGGGCTAAAACCCCAGTGCCTACGGCAGGGGGACTAAAACCCCAGTGCCCTATGGGTGGTTTGTACTCATGCACCCTGCATTGTCAATTGGCCCATAACTATATCATACATAAACATTCAATTGGCAGTAGAGTGAAAAGTATATCAAGATAACAACAAAGCATTGGGAATAAAACCCAAGAAATAAATAAATAGGCCATCATAGGCAACAACAATATCCAAGAACTCCAAGAAATAAAGGAGCCAACAAAGCAACAACATTTTACAATGTTTCCAAGTATATCAAAAGGATGAGCCAACATTGGCTATGACAAGAGTAAATATTTCACATAAGTGAGCCACAAATGCAATTGATCCATCAAAGAAGTAAAAGAGCCAAAAATGCATTTAGGAGAATAATAAGGCTAGCACAATAATGATTGTGGGGTTGGAAAAGACCCAACTGAGAGATTAGGATTGTTTGCACAATAATCATTCACATTCATCCATAGAGATCACATATATGAATAGGGTCCACATACTAAAATAGGCTTCACATACCTGTTTTAATTATTTACGGTCACATTCACCAAACTGATTGTATCACCATTCCATTTTCCCTAGTTACGTCATTACACATGTATTAATATATATAAAGACATAAAGTATAGGGAAAACCCTAATTTTCTACCTTCAAAACCAAAACTCGATTTGTGACTCAAAACCTAGTCCAACAGATTGGTCATATTCTCCTGAATAAGAAAACATATTTTATTTTACAATTTGGAGTTAAAATGAATTAATTAGGTATTTTAGAATATTTTATATACTTAAAAAGGATTTCAAAGCAAACTTCGAAAAAGGAATCCAAATCAAGACTCAAAAACCATAAAACCGAGTTCTACGTTAAAAATCCTTTCCATTGACTATTTATTTGCATTTTTCTGACAATGGATCGATTTACTATGAATTAAGTAAAATTGACCAATCAGAGTGTAAGAAAACTATAGAGTGACAGTAATATAAACGAAAATGCAATTAGATGTAAATAACAGGTAAAATGACCAAAATGCCCTTGCTTGCAAAATAAATTTGATTAAAAGGGAAAGGGTACAAGAGACATTAGAACATTGCGATTGATCGTTGCGTGAACACAAAACAGAGAGGCGAAATATCAAAAATACCCCTGGTTAGCTAATAGACGCATCAGAGGGGCTTGGATATCTTGGTCTTTGTCTGACCATGATTGCTCCTTCCTCGGCCATGGCGTGGGAGCAACCTGGAGCTCGGGCTCCATAGCTCCAGTTCGCGTCTGGGCACATGACCTTCGACCGAGGCTGGGAGTAGACTCCCTACAATCTCGCGAACACAAAGAGTTGTTGTGCTCGATCTTGTGTGCCCATGACCACCGGAAATAGGCTGCGGAATGGCATGGACAGAGGAGTAGGTCAGAGTTCAAAAGCCAAAGGAAAGTGCGATAACTCGGAAAAACGAGGTCGGGAAAATCTTCGTAGATGGGTTGCGAGTCAAACCCAAGCTTCGACGAGTGCGGAGATGCACTGAAGCTCAGAAACCACCAAGCACCAGTGAGGTTGACGGCGGCTCTACAGGCTACGACATCCGGGGGCGTCGCGAGGCAAAACTAAGAAGCGAAAAGGAAAAGGGGAGGTCGAGGATGCTCACCCAAGATGCAATTTCAACGAAGGTGGTCGGAGCAGTCGGGGTGAGCCTCGGGTCACCAGAGAAGAAGACTGAGTAGGTTGGGGTGACAGAGGGCAGCCTAGGGTTAATTGAGCATGGAGGAGATTTTCTCGGGGGCTGAGGGTACTTGACTCGGCCTTAAATAGGCGCGAGAGTGGGTGAAGGTCCCTTTGTGTGGTCATGGTGGAGACGAATCGAGGAGGCATGTTGGGCATTTTGCAACCAGAACAAAGAAGACAATGAGCTAGGGCTCATTCGAACCGGCGGCGGGAGACAGAGCCAAAGGGCTTGGAATCACGCACAAAGGTGGAGAGGAGAGGGAGAACGGCCCCGAGGAGCTGGGGCGTCGCACCTTCTCAGCTGGTCGGAGGTAGGGGACGAAGTCCCGAACGTTGGATCAGATCTAGGCTGATTAGGAGTCGTTGGATGTGAGTCCACTATGGACCCGGGGAGCGTGACAGATGAATATAACCTGACTTCAGCGTTACCAAAGATTTAAACAAAATCGATTAATGCACTATAGTCATACTATAATAAAAGCTTATAAAATCAATTTGAGGGCTCAAATGAACTCCAAAAGCCACCAAATTTGGACCATAGGTTCATGTTAGCATTTAGAACGATGCTATATAATTAGATTTCGTATTTAAGCTCACTAAGGCTCATAACTCATATGTTGTCCATTATTACATGTATTAATATATTAAAAGAGGTGAAATAATATGGAAAACTAATTAATTGAAATATGGGAGTAATATTTCGAGGCAATCATCTCCTAATTATTTCAAGAGAAATAACTCACCATATTATCCCATTTTCACATATTTTATCCACTTAAGAGGAGAGAGAAAATAAAGAGGTTAATATACTCATAATTAATTCAAATACACTTTATTACTAATATATTTATCCAAAAAACTCCACATTAACATTTTCCACTTATTATCTCTCATAAGTGTACATTTTGCATATTAAGACCCCAATTATTACATTATGTGGGTTATTTGTGCAAACACCCCTCCATTATCATAAATGAGGAAAAAGGTGATTTTAAACATTGAATTGTGCTCAAATTGCACAAGGGGTACAAAAAGAATATAAAACAAGGGAAATTTATGAAAAAGGTCCAAATGGACTAGAAGGCCAAGAAAAGTTCAAAAGTGGGTAAATTGCAGGGAAGACCCTGAATTATAGTATGTTACAGCACACCACCCCTTAAAGAGGATTTCGTCCCCGAAATCACAACAAGAGGAAAGAGAGGGTGAGTGTGCAACTTCCCAACCTTAAACACTAGGTCATAACCCTTAATCTAGGGTACAAAAAAAAATCTACATAAGTCATGTGTTACTAAGGTTTCCACAAAACCTATAACCCTTTATCAAACTCAAATTAACATTTTTGACTTATAGCATAATCTCCATCATGAAGAGGTATCATATTTATTATACTATCACTTGTTCCACATTTTATTCCCAATCAATTACATCTCAATATTATATCATGTGTATTTCCCTCATCAAGGGTTTTAAGCACAAATTAGGGTTTACTAAACCATTTCAACATTAATTAATGTATTAGGTCAGAAACCTTAATAACATGAATTCATTTTCCATTGTCCTTTTAAAACTATCATGTAGAGTTATCACAAATTATTTTGTAGAAAAAGTTAATATTATCCCACAAGTTATTAAGCCTATACTAATTCCAAATAATGTTCATATTGCACATTTTCATATCATCTTTCATACTCATATTAATGACATCATTAATCATTTTCGTCCATTATATTTCATATTATAAATTATACATATTTTAATTCATACTAGGCATTTTATGAATATTTATGTGAATCCAATTATTCATTATCATGTTTGAGTCATTATATGCATTTTAGTGAATATGATGTAACACATTCAATATTAATGAATTAATTAATATATCAAGTTATGATGAGGTGTTCATTAGAGAACAAGGTGATATGCCTTATATATATATATATATTGATAACTTTGTGACTCTAATCCATTTACATGCATTAAGGTATATTATGTGAGGATGACACCTAATGTCACTAATGTATCATGAAAGGCATTAAGGATATATATATGTATATGTTGTCAAGGCTAGATTATTACATATTAGGGTTTAGGTCAACATGATCTTTACATTTTAAAGCATCCTTAGGGTGCATTATCCATACACATTTTACCATTAGGGTGGCATAGTCAATGTTATGTGTATTCACAATTAGTAATGAGTAACTCATATATGTGAAGGTTCAAGCACATGAACTATTTCTATATGACTTACTACATATTCACGTGTGTATAAACAAACAAGTTGAATTACAAATATAATGTGTTTGGTAAATTATTGTTCACATAAGTTATTATGTACATATGTCCACATAGATAGCGTTTCTAATTCTAAAGGTATTTTGATTTTGCTTTTAATTGGGATTCCATCCCCTTAAAAAGGGATTTCGTCCTCGAAATCAGATTTGCAAAACCAAATAGGGTACTAACACCATTACCCTCACGCCATCCCTTAAAAGGGTCAACTAAGTCAAACTAAGCTAAGGGTAAACTCAACACTAAAAGGATTTACTAACCAAGCTTCAGGGTGTAACATAGGGTACACTAAACCCTAAACATAGGAGTATAAGGTATTTAAGGATGATTTTTGTGTAAGAGATCAAATCATCACTTATGGTTTTCCTAAGGTATTCAACAATTAGGCAACATGCCCAAAGATAGACTATTTCGAGCTGTCTGTATCAGATCAGGCCAGGCCAGGTCATATGAGCTCAGGAGTCCTCGTTACCAAGCTAGTGGGGTGGAGGAAAATATTTCCAGCCCCCAAGCTCTGACCCTTTCTAGACACCATCACTTTCAACTTCTTGCTCTAGTAGTTTCTCAATAGACAATTCACCAAAAAGTTGACAAATTTTATTTTTAATATGAAATTATTATGATCCTAAACTAAACTTTCATGCTAGGTCAACTCTAAGGTGAAAAATTAACTAAAGGGAAACTATATACTCTAGGGAGACAATTTTGAATTAGTCAAGAATCTGACTACCTTGATGCTTTGATACCATGCTGTAAAGACCAAGTCTCTAATATAAACCATGGTAACCAAAATCATCAATTGTGTAGCAGCGGAAATTTAAATCTTGACTTTATTCAAAATGTATAAAGAGTACATGATAAAAATTTCCCAAATGGGAGTAAAACTTTATACAAGCATAGGATCTAGGTAGAGGAAGACTTAGACTAATACAACATTGTCTCCAGACAAAACAACTTATAACATAGAAGAAATTATGATCATGCAAGCTATATATTCCTTTTCTTCTCGTCCTATCCTTAGCCTTAGGTTCACCAAGCTTCCATGCGCACTCTGATCCTAGCCTGGATGGTTGGGGTCATCCAACAAGAGAAAGATAAAAGGTATGTGTTAATAATAGGATAAAGGCAACTATAAAGTTAAGCATTTCATAACAAAAGATTCCACTAAGGAATTTCAAGGAGAGAGAGGCAATTGAGTAAATAAGATTTTAGAAAACTGCCACATTTCAATATCAACAATTATCACATTTGCATGAATATAAATTATGACTCAAAATCATCTCAATGTAGGGTGAGGCACCTACCGGACCTCATCAATGGCAGGGGGACTAAAACCCCAGTGCCTAAAAAGTGGCAGGGGGACTAAAACCCCAGTTCCTAATATATAAAATGGCAGGGGGACTAAAACCCCAGTGCCTACGGCAGGGGGACTAAAACCCCAGTGCCCTATAGGTGGTTTGTACTCATGTACACTACATTGTCAATTGGCCAATAACTATATCATGCATAAACATTCACTTGGAAGTAGAGTGAAAAGTATATCAAGATAACAACATAGCATTGGGAATAAAACCCAAGAAATAAATAAATAGGCCATCATAGGCAACAACAATATCCAAGAACTCTAAGAAATAAAGGAGCTAACAAAGCAACAACATTTTACAATGTTTCCAGGTATTTCAAAAGGATGAGCCAACATTGGTCATGACAATATTAAATATTTCACATAAGTGAGCCACAAATGCAATTGATCCATCAAAGAAGTAAAAGAGCCAAAAATGCATTTAGGAGAATAATAAGGCTAGCACAATAATGATTGTGGGGTTGGAAAAGACGCAACTGAGAGATTAGGATTGTTTGCACAATAATCATTCACATTCATCCATAGAGATCACATATATGAATAGGGTCCACATACTAAAATAGGCTTCACATACCTATTTTAATTATTTACCATCACATTCAACAAACTGATTGTATCACCATTCCATTTTCCCTAGTTACATCATTACACATGCATTAATATATATATAAAGACATAAAGTATAGGCAAAACCCTAATTTTCTACCTTCAAAACCAAAACTCGATTTGTGACTCAAAACCTAGTCCAACAGATTGGTCATATTCTCCTGAATAAGAAAACATATTTTATTTTACAATTTGGAGTTAAAATGAATTAATTAGGTATTTTAGAATATTTTATACACTTAAAAAGGAATTCAAAGAAAACTTCAAAAAAGGAATCCAAATCAAGACTCAAAAACCATAAAATCGAGTTCTACGTTAAAAACCTTTTCCATCGACTATTTATTTGTATTTTTTTGACAATGGATCGATTTACTATGAATTAAGTAAAATCGACCAATCAAAGTGTAAGAAAATTATAGAGTGACAGCAATATAAATGAAAATGCAATTAGATGTAAATAACAGGTGAAATGACCAAAATGCCCTTACTTGCAAAATAAATTTGATTAAAAGGGAAAGAGCACAAGAGACATTAGAACATTGTGATTGATCGTTGCGTGAACACAACACAGAGAGGCAAAATACCAAAAATACCCCTGGTTAGCTAATAGACGCATCAGAGGGGCTGGATATCTTGGTCTTTCTCTGACCCTGATTGCTCCTTTCTAGCCATGGTGTGGGAGCAACCTGGAGCTCAGGCTCCATAGCTCCAGTTCGCGTCTGGGCACATGACCTTAGACCGAGGCTGGGAGTAGACTCCCTACAATCTCGCGAACACAAAGAGCTGTTGTGCTTGATCCTGTATGCCCAAGACCACTGGAAATAGGCTGCGGAATGGCCTAGATAGAGGAGTAGGTCGGAGTTCAAAAGCCAAAGGAAAGCACGATAACTCGGGAAAACGAGGTCAGGAAAAGCTTTGTGGATGGGTTGCGAGTCGAACCCAAGCTTTGACGAGTGCAGAGATGCACTGAAGCTCAGAAACCACCAAGCACTAGTGAGGTTGACGGCGGCTCTACAAGCTACGACATCCGGGGGTGTCGCGAGGCAAAACAAAGAAGCGAAAAGGAAAAGGGGAGGTCCAGGATGCTCACCCAGGAGGCAATTTGAACAAAGGTGGTCGGAGCAGTCGGGGTGAACCTCAGGTCGCTGGAGAAGAAGACTGAGTAGGTCGTGGTGACAGAGGGCAGCCTAGGGTCAATTGAGCATGGAGGAGATTTTCTCGGGGGCTAAGGGTACTTGACTCGGCCTTAAATATGTGCGAGAGTGGGCGAAGGTCCCTCTGTGTGGTCATGGTGGAGATGAATCGAGGAGGCACGTTGGGCATTTTGCAACCAGACCAAAGAAGACAATAAGCTAGGGCTCATTCGAACCGGCGGCGGGAGACGGAGCCAAAGGGCTTGGAATCACGCACAAAGGTGGAGAGGAGAGGGGGAACAGCCCCGAGGAGCTAGGGCGCCGCACCTGTTCAGCTGGTCAGAGGTAGGGGACGAAGTCCCGAACGTTGGATCAGATCTAGGTTGATTAGGAGCCATTGGATGTGAGTCCACTATGGACCCGGGGCGCATGACAGATGAATATAACCTGACTTTAGCATTACCAAAGATTTAAACGAAATCGATTAATGCACTATAGTCATACTATAATAAACGCTTATAAAATCAATTTGAGGGCTCAAATGAACTCCAAAAGCCACCAAATTTGTAGGTTCATGTTAGCATTTAGAATGATGTTATATAATTAGATTTTGTATTTAAGCTCACTAAGGCTCATAACTCATATGTTGTCCATTATTACATGTATTAATATATTAAAAAAGGTGAAATAATATGGAAACTAATTAATTGAAATATGGGAGTAATATTTCGAGGCAATCATCTCCTAATTATTTCAAGAGAAATAACTCACCATATTATCCCATTTTCACATATTTTATCCACTTAAGAGGAGAGAGAAAATAAAGAGGTTAATATACTCATAATTAATTCAAATACACTTTATTACTAATATATTTATCCAAAAAGCTCCAAATTAACATTTTCCACTTATTATCTCTCATAAGTGTACATTTTGCATATTAAGACCCCAATTATTACATTGTGTGGGTTATTTGTGTAAACACCCCTCCATTATCATAAATGAGGAAAAAGGTGATTTTAAACATTGAATTGTGCTCAAATTGCACAAGGGGTCCAAAAAGAATATAAAACAAGGGAAATTTATGAAAAAGGTCCAAATGGACTAGAAGGCCAAGAAAATTTCAAAAGTGGGTAAATTGCAGGGAAGACCCTAAATTTCAGTATGTTACAACCACAATGATGCTACAGAACCTTAATCAAATGGATATCCTTCTTCTTTGACTTCTTGATCCTCCTATCCAGGAACAATATTGGATCTACCACAGAGGACACAGCCTTATGTAACTCCATCTCCACTGGATGTAGAGTCAACTCAGTGTTAGGGTGACACTTTCTCAACATAGAAACATGAAACACTGGTTGCAAAATAGGTAGCTTGTGTGGAAAGTCCACTTATAGGCTACTCACTAGTCTCATACTAATATAATAGAGATCTACATTGTCTCCCATATAAATCCTCATATGGAGTCATACCAATGCTTCCATGATAGCTATTATTGCATGTGAACTTCTATTAGACATAGGTGAACTTCTCCACTGCCTAAAACTGCAAAACATAGTCTCTTAAATAGACCCACGAGTTATGTATCATTCTCTCATACTATTTGTCTGTCAATGCGCATTTGTCAGTTATAAGGTTCATGCACATTTTTAATATCCCGTCTTAACCTACTAACGCACTACGCACTTAACTATAACCCCAGTTACATTATGTTTCAAACCTGGATACTAATATAAGTTCTTCATATTCTGATACATCTTAGTGTGAAGGGACACATAGTATACACATAAGAGCGAGCCCTTTTCCATAACCAACATCTTTAGGCTATCACCTCTAGAAAAATTGTCTTGCTATGGTAATATACCTGTACCATCGTATGACTCATGGAAGTCGTCATGCTTCTATTGCACTACTGTGATTTGCTGACTCACCGTCGAATTTACTGGTGATTGTGTCAATAGTCATGCTAACAAGGACCCACCAACTATTCATTCATCTGATGCAAGGAGACCAACATGTCTCTCTTATGGCACACTAAGGAGCACAACTTTGCCTTGTCCATTGATGATGATGAAGAAGACTTCCTACTCAAAGCGTTTGCAACCACATTCACCTTCTCTGGATGGTAATCTATTGTGCAGTCATAATCTTTGATTAACTCCATCCAACATCATTGTCTCATAGTCAACTCCTTATATGAGAAGATGTACTACAGGTTCTTGTGGTCAGTGTAAGTTTGACACCTATCGCCATTAAGGTAGTGTTTTCATATCTTCGAAGCATGGACCATAGTTGCCAACTCCAAATCATGTGTCGGGTAGTTCTCTTTGTGCTTCTTAAGATGTTGTAAAGTGAAGGACATCACATTATTTATCTTGCATCATCATGCAACCCAAATTGTTCCTTGATGCATCATACAAAACTATGTACCCTTTACCTATTTTGGCTGCAATAACATTGGTGCACTGGTCAGCTTCTCCTTCAAAAGCAGGAAAGAATGTTGACACATGTTGTCCTAGATAAATGGCACACCTTTCATCATCAACTTTGTTAGGGGTAACTCCACTACGCTGAAGTCCTCAATAACCTCATGTAGATGTCTTAGATTGTTCCCACTCTATCACTGGCTCCGATTTCTCTAGTCTTACACAACAAACGACACAATTCTTAATTGTTATCACTGTTGGGGAAATCAGTCCGCATGGGCACATATACTCCCGTATATACCTATTCAGTCACCCTACCGCTCCGTATATTACTAATCGGTCCGCTAAGCGGTCATGGGCCGCATATACTCCCGCTTGGCCGATTAAGCGGCCGATTAAACTCCACTTTTCAAAAATCCCACAACTAATGTTCATGCATTTTGTACATACATGCATATATATACACACATTTCATTATATATATAAATTGAGCTATATAGTCATTGAATTATATGAATACATTGTAATACATATAAAAATTTTCCACATGCATTTGTATATTTATTCAAATACCTTTTGATATATTAACATGTATAGATACATATACAATATACCTAAATATACAATCACTTATTTGTGAATGTACATATACATTTTGATTTATTCACATCTATACACACTATACATATATTTGTAGATTGATTTACCTACATTTTAGTATTTGTACATATATTACAAACACATTCTATATATAGACATATATACATATATAAGCATATCATACATCATACATGCATATTAATATGTTTATAAGTAAATAGATGTACATGCCTACTCTATATATTTTAATTTATGATCTTGCTATATTATTTTA
Organism: Alisma plantago-aquatica; assembly: GCA_963693085.1. Classification (NCBI taxonomy): domain Eukaryota; kingdom Viridiplantae; phylum Streptophyta; class Magnoliopsida; order Alismatales; family Alismataceae; genus Alisma; species Alisma plantago-aquatica. The sequence continues at coordinate 887,831,128 of OY856410.1, forward strand.
TATATAATTAGTTTATTGAAATATTAAAATTCCAAAACCGCATATACTCCCGTATATACTCCCTCATACCGCATATACTCTATGAAGTACCCTCTCCACCTGTACACCGCATACCGCTTTCCTGAACCATGATTGTTACCTTGTCGAACTATCAATTATCAAAGTACAGCCTCTTTGATCCATCTTTCTTCTTCATGAACAAAATGGGAGCATCCCAAGGAGATCTGCTCGATCTGATAGAACCCTTTCTCAAGCAGATCTTGCAATTGTCTCTTGAACTCTTGCATCTTAGCTGGCATCATTCTATATAGTAGGTTGGGTATTGGTGACCAGATCGATCTCAAAAATTCAATCTCCCCAACAGTCGGAACACCTAGAAGTTATCATGGAAAACATCCTTGAACTTCCATACAGCTGGAACTTCCTAGATACTAGGACTCATCACCTTGGTATCTATCATATGTGCCAAAAACACATCACATCCTTATCTCGTTAGCTCCTCAGTTGTCATAGACAATACTAGACACATCGGGAGAATATTTGTATCATCTTGGAAGATCTACAGAACATCATCATCCATAAACATAGTCACCTTGTATCTATAGTCCAAGAACACCGGATTCTATCCCAAGTATCCATCTAAGGATCATGTCGATACCATGCATATCAAGTGGTATATGATTCACTTCAATGACACATTCCAAGAAAGAAGGAACACAAGAGAACACATTTCCCTTTACACCACAGCATTGCCCAGGGGTTACTAATAAGGGGAAGGGGTTACCAACTCTCTTTCATTATTATACAGGTTTACAACTTCTTATGTATCAGATTACCTTTTTCATCTTGGTTTCCTTGCCATTAATATAAGAATTATAAAGATTAAATTATCTCATTACTTCTTTCAGGTTATTTGTTCATCATTCTCATGTATGTTCTCTTGTTTTATCATGTTTTCCAGTCCCTTATCAAGAGGAAGGCCATCATATTTTACATTTTTTATTAAACAGGGGTCACCTCTCTTTAGTTCTTTCGTATGTAATGAAGGTTTATATTTTAGAACTTCCTTACTCACATAGGTTTGTCTGAGGTTAGCTCAGATTCCACTTTGTTCATAAATTATTGTTCTCATCTGTTTCCTCATATCATACTTATCCCAGGATTTCTCTTCATCTTATGTGGATATTACACATTGACTTACTTCATTAACATAGATTTATCCATCTCTTTACTTTACAACCTCCTTGAAATTACAACTTCAAGGGCATCTCATAGCTTATTTGGGTTTAGGTTTAGGTTTCACGGTGTCGTGCCTTTCTCTTATACTTATCAGACATTCAAGTTTTGGTAAGTTGTGATGTAGTTCTCTTCTTCTTTAGGGCAAGATGAAGGTAATAGCACCATGTTTCCTGAATTGCTGTGCTCTTTCGATTATTTCAGAATGACTACTTGATCAGAGTAATCATAAAGATAACAATCTAAGAGTTACATACTTACCTTCTCTTCAATAATTGAATGCCTAGACAGGGCACTCAAGTACTAAGATTAGGCAGTATGCACAATGTTTTATGTCATGTTCTCATCTTAGACATCATCCAAGTCCTAAGTCCTAGTGTCCCTATAGACTCAGCAAATCTAGAGCTCTAATACCACCAAATGTGACACCCATTGTTACGCAAAGCAAGATTACCGAAAACAAAGCACAGAATTATCACTAATATCCATTTTACCACAAAATAGGGTAAATTAAAACCAAACACAAAAATGCACCTCAAGTTAAATGCATTGTTCAAAGCCATATGACTTGTACCACTTATTTTTCATTCATGTTAAAGGGTGTTACATATCATTATTCATTGGCTAACTTTTCACAACCTATTACATATGATAACATGTTCACAAATATAAATCATGTATGTACCACCATGGCATAGTGCCAAAAACTCAAACTGATGTACAATGTCTATAAAACACCCGCAAGGACCTAAGAGTATAGGGACAACACATAGGACTTTGTTACTAGGCACTAGTTGCATACCCATGATCCAATAGTTATAGCTCTCCATATTGTCAGCTTCAATAGCACGATCTCTACCTCGGCATGCATGTCCACCTAAAATATGTGGAAACCCACTGGTTGAGACCAAATGTCCTAGCGAGAGATATATCTATCCACCAACATTTGTTAAAGCATAGGTAGATTAAAGCAAATGGATAGCATACTTATCAGGTTGAGAAGATTCAACTAAATGACATATATTAAACTAATAACACAAATTAAGAAAACTAGGCAGTTACCACTGAGCAGATGAACAATGAAAACTAGAAGAAGGAATATGAAGAATATGTACAAAAATTGACTTCTCTTACCGCATTACAATTCAAGAAATCAGTACAAAGACAAGGCTAAGGGGTCAACCAATGTGAAGCATATTTTGACCCTAAGTAAAATATAACACATGTTTGTATTACATCTTTTATTATGCCCTGAGGATTTGATTCGTACCACTCAAATCTAATTGACCACTCCTAAGTTGAAATTGGTGCCATACAAGGTCTATGGAAGAATTGGAATCCACAACCTCCCCAACACCTCTTGGTCATTACAACATAAACACCACAAAGACATATCAGTCAACTACAAACAGTGACATATAATCCAACTAAAGGATAGGCTCATGCATGGCCATCCCTAGAAAACACCTAGCCCACCTTGGTACAGGTCATGGTGCTAGAAGAACAGGCTCACGCATTGTCGCTCTTAAAAAGAGGCATCACATGCAGTTAAACTGTCGCATATCACATATCACAAGGAGAACAACTCATGCATGGCCATCTCATACAACATGTAATTTTGGATGCAAGGAGATACTTGACTTGCACCCCCACATATCCAAAAATATGCACTCCAAGTTTCCCGTAGGAGTTACTCATTTCACCATCCAACAATAAAACATGCCTCATCAAGGCTCATAGACATCACCTTGTACCACATAATCATCACCATAGCATTCATATAGTTATGGAATACATTTCACTTGAATGGTTAGAATCACACAAGTAGGAGAGAGAAAAAGGAATCACATGACATTCATCTAGTGAACTCAACAAGCATAGCATACTCAAGTATTAGGGTTAGGGTTTCACACACAGTGGATTAGGGTTTAAACACATAGTCGATTAGGGTTTCATAGCATTATTCAATCACCAAGCCCTAGTCTCATCACCTCCCACTTTCTTGGAGCATAATAGGACTTGGTTAATCAACTATCTAAATAGCATTAGGTATCAATCAACATTTACATGTACATGTGTAACAACCTTGCAATGCCCCACATATGTAGAGACCATGCACCCTTATATGTGTATTGACCAACCTTAAAACATGTGTCTCGACCACCACCAAGGCAAGTGTCTCGACCACCATCAATACAAGTGTCTCGACCACCATAAAAACATATGTCTCGACCACAACCAAAGCATATGTCTTGACCATGACAAAAGAATATGTCTCGACCAAAATCAAAGCATATGTGTCGACCAAAACCATAGCATGTGTATCGACCATGACAAAAGCATATGTCTCAACCAAAACCAAAGCAAATGTTTTGACCATGAGAAAGCATGTGTCTCGACCATTAAGTCAAGCCATCTCAACAAATCTTCAATATAGAGATAAACCACATCTAAAAGAGATGATGAACATCAAGGAAACCAAGTGATACCAAGAAGTAAAGCTCAGTATAAAATTAACTTCAAAACCCTAAAACTAATCTCCATCATGAGCAATCGAGAAACCAAGCAAGGAGAGAAGGAAGACCAAGTTTCAATCTCAAGAAAATCGATTCAAAACCTCAACAAAAGCATGAGAATCAAACCACATCATGATGATAAAACCAAGGATTGTAAAACATGTGTGATCATCACCTCAACCATCACTTAACAAAAAATGTGTGTCGACCAAGACTAAAATAAAGGTGTAGTGACCACCAAGGTCAAGCTAGCATAAGGGAAAATAACCCTCCTCAAAATAGGGAGGAAGCACGATTAAACTAGAAGGTTGTCACCAAGGGAAACTCGTCAAAATTAAAGTAAATGATGACATGCAAAGATGATCACCAAAACCTTAAAACATGTATCATAGAAGATCTCTGTAACATCCCTGACCTGGGTTATATGTTAACCCTAGGTGTTTTGCTTAATCATGTAATTAGATGCTTGTGATTATCTCCTGGTCTGTAATTAAGTTCCTAAGGAACATATAGTTTCATTTTTGTCCTTTTTAAACAATGTTGTAGTATTGTTTTATAATGCAGGGACCTATGTGCAAATTACCCAATTAGAGGGGTTAACTTGCAAATTTCACATGTTAAGATGTTACTCTAATGATGAGACATCATATGAGTGAATATGATGAAGTATGATGGATTCTCCAAGCTTGGGTATCAAAATGCAGCTTGTGAAGCAATCTGTGTGCTTAAAACCCTAATTTTGGAGTAAAGTGCAATTTACCCAAAATGTGGGGTGCAACTTGTAAAATACACCTTCTAGAGTATCTTTTGTGACTCTTGACATCATTTAGTGGAAGAATGGTGAAGGGGCACTTCAATTGAATAATCAGATAAGAAGAATAACCTTTGTAATAGAATCACCAAGTTATAAGTAAAGAGACCTTTATATATATGTGCACCTTAGTTTTCATGTTGGCTTTCTTTACCTTTAGATCTTGAGTTTATGATGGGCTTTTCTTAGTTATGATAGAGTGAAAGTGAACATGCCTTAGAAGGAAGGAAGGACCTAGATGTGAATCAAGAAAACTAGTTGTCCTTGTAATGGAAATAACCCCAAAGTACTTATACTCCTTCCCTTTTTGCAACCAAAGGCAACGTTTCCCTCCTCCTTCACTTATCTTCTTGCTAGACTGACTAAGGCAGAGCTCTGGAGCCAAAGAAGATGACCAACTTGTTCTAAGGTAAGAAGAGACCATCATCTTGCTCGGATTCATGGAGGGATTCCTTGTGTAAGGTTGGTTTATGGTTCTTCTTCTTTAGGTTTCTCTTTCTAGCCGACTTTCCCCAACCTTTTCTTGGAGAAACACCTTTGGCCAACCTGTAGAGCTCAAGACACCATTAAATGCTTGAAATCTTGAAAGCTTGGAGCTCTAGGAATGACCTTTGAGGCGGGTTTTATAACTTTAAACCTTTTACTTTGTTAAGAATATCTTCTTTCTTGCATATACTAGCTTGTTCTTCTTCCTCCCTATCTTTCCTTGCAAACTTGCAAGCAATCCGTGAAGAAACTGACCTGATCTGAGGTTGAAGATGATGGGCGTGATTTCCTAGGTAACTTTACCAAACGACCTTGGACCATTTGGTCTAAACGGTTTGCAAACCGTTTGAAATCAAACAATCTCAGGACCGTTTGATTTCATGCAGTCTTGCAAGACCGTTTAGAATCAAACGGTCTCCAAGACCGTTTGGAAAGTTTGACCAAGTGAAGACCATTTATAGGTCTGATGTACACATATTTAATTAATCATCTACAAAGGATCATAATCTAATTGCAAACCAATCACAAGTTGAAGGCACTTCAATCCTCTAAACCCTAATCGGGTTCAATTGTTGAATTTATAAACCAATTTTGTTGAACTTTGGGTTGAGTGGCCCAAACGGTTTCAAAACCATTTGGGGTTCACTCAAACGGTCTCAAGACCGTTTGGTGATCACCCAGGACCGTTTGGAGGTCTAGGGTTAAGGTAATTTGATCAATTGAGGGTCCAATCACAATAGGTTGTTAGATTAATCAAAAGTGCTGATTTGCAACTTAATTAGGGTTCAACCCATATCAAATGGACTTACTTTTTGATGAAACATTGGGCAAACGGTCTCACGACCGTTTGGAGGGTGTCCAAATGATCTCAAGACCGTTTGGGCCAAGTTGGGGCCCAATTGAGTGTCAATTGATGGGTTCAACTTCAATTAAACTCACATTGATGATTGTTGATGGTTGAATGACTACAAACCCTAATTCAATCGGTTTCAACCCTAATTGTCTATCAATTGAGGGTCAATTGAGTGTCTAATTGGTTAAGGATAACCCTAATTAGCTCAATTGATAAGTGGTTAACAAGTATGTGGCCAATTGAGGGGTTCAACATTGAAAACCCTAAACGATTCCAAGTGTTGATGTGCTTTTTAGGTCCATGTGGTTTTGAGCCATTTGGACCAAACAGTCTCAAGACTGTTTGAATCCAAACAGTCTCAAGACCGTTGGGACCAAACGGTCTCAAGACCGTTTAGGGGCAAATGGTCTCAAGATTGTTTGGGACCAAACGGTCTCAAGACTGTTTGGAACCAAACGGTTTCAAGGTCATTTATGATCAAACGGTTTCAAGGTGATTTTGTTCAAACGGTTTCAAAGTCAACTCTGATCAAACGGTCAACACAATCAAACGGTCGCAAGACTGTTTAAGGGCAAATGGTCTTGAGTGTCATGCAGTCTTGGAGGTCAAAGTGACCAAACGGTCAACGCTTCCAAACAGTTTCAAAACTGTTTGGAGGTTAAGGTGTGAAACCGTTTGGGGACTTTTAGGGTTATGTTTGCTTAGTAACTTGAAGACTTAATTGGTTCAATTGTTGTCTAATCCAAACCCTAATGATATATAAAGACAATAATGGGTTAAGTGATTAATAGATTGAACCATATTGTGGTCAATGGTGAACATTACCAATGTGCCCTTGAAGGGTTCAAGTAGATGACACCCTTGATCAATCAAACCCTAATAACCATAATGGTGGTGACTTGGGTTATGTTAATCAAAGTTGACTTGACCTAACCTAATCTAGAGTAATGTAATCACCATCTATTAGTAAGAGGAGAGAGAAGGTTCCATTTATGGTTGAAACTCAAGTAAAGTACCTTCAATGTATGTGAATGTGCATGATTAGGGTATGATCCACCTATGTGAGATCATGAAAACCCTAGTTATGATAATTGATGAATCTTAACCTAATTTGGAGGCATCAAGGATGATAATTTCATACATGGTGATGCTAAGAGCTCATTTCACTATGAAGTGAATAGTAAACCCTAATTCTAGGGTAATGAAATGTCAAATAAATAGTAAACCCTAATTGAGGATGATGTGATGAAATGTACAATAAACCCTAATTCCAGGTTATGCTTTTAAGCATGAATCTTTATAATTAAAGTATGAGCTGAGGAATTATTATTCCTAATCATTATGATAGGGATTGAATAACCCTAATTGATACTAATAAGGGAACCTGGCCTTAATAAAGGCATGAAGGTACAACTCTTGAATTGGAATGTTATTTCTGTCTTATCAATTGTTGATCTGGAAATGAAATGTTATTATTGTTAGTTGAATTGACTATGCAGGTTCTTATAAGAGAATGATCATAACCATGTAAGGGTTATGATAGTGTATTCATTGAAAGCATGTTGTAGACTTTATGAATAGTGATGTAAGCTATGTTGTCTATGTTTAAGTGAAAACATATGAAGTTAATGGGCTGTAAGAGCCATGAGTAACGTCAAGGTCATGCTGATTAGATGACTTATGATGAATTAATATCCATTTGATAACTAAAATGAGTTGAACTTGATACATTTAGTATTCTTCTTGTATAGTAGTGTTTTAATATTTAAATGTTTGGAAACATGTTTGATGTTAAAAGAATACTGAAATGTACCTAATTAATCAAGTATAACCATACCATGTAGAGCCCTGATCATAGATCCATCATTGTTAGTAGTTAAATGATGGTGAAACAGGTTTTCCTAAGGGAACTCCTAGATCACATACTTTTGAGTATGTGGGGGAATATGGACGTGAATATCCTTACGTCCTAGTGTAGGAGTTGATGTAGATGTATCTTAATCTATCAATCCTTCACTACATGTTTATGTCGGGGTGATGTAACACTATTCTCCTGAGGAAATCTTTAATGCCACATCGATGAGAGATAAACAAGAGATCTTTCGATGGCGAAGAGAGTACAGAATGCCACTGTGACTCTAATAGTGAAGTTCTAGAATACCCTGGTGAGCTATAGTTGCAGAGATACTAGATGTCCTGCTTGTTGATCCTTACACTGACTGAGGAAGTTGAGGTCATCAGAATCCGACTCTTTTGATGACCTAGGTATGATGTTGATGTGACTTAATAGTGATCGGTTGGAGTATGAGCGGTATACCTCATCTCCGCAGGGCATAATAATGTTTGTATAACATAATCAACCGCGTAGTATATTTGCTTAGGTTGAACCACGAGAAGTATTGATTGATGCTACATTGTTTATGATAATGCTCTAGTCAAGTAACTAGAATACATGTTCTTCATATTCCTTATTGAAGTGATGCTTAAGTAGGAGATGTTTTACTTAGTATTAAACCTGCTATTGGTTGTTTAAAGTTACTTTGCTTTTATTAACCTTTCTTTGCTCTAATAAAGTTTCTGGCGGAGAGTTATAACTCTCGTTGGGGCAATTATTTAAAATTGTCTCACCCCGTAGATTTCAACTTTTTAGGTGGTCGTCGAGGACGAAGGAACCAGTCTGCAGGAGAGCAGTACCAGCAACAACAACACCAGGGGCAGCAGTGAATCTCAGGTGGAGATACTGGCTATCCAGTCTTGTAGTTAGATAGTCTTATGTCGTCTCTATACTCTCAGGTCCTTGGAGTCAGTAGGTCAGAGATTTTGGTTTTTCATCTTGAGATTTTGTATCTGGTTGTACATAATCACTCAAGAATTGATTAACAGAGATGTAAAATGTTTAACTTGTTTCTTATAAAAGGAGTTTTATGATTTCAAGATCTTGTCTTAAAAAGTTTTAATTTTTAGTGATTTTTTGTATTCCACTGCTAATCGAATGCTTCCGCTGAGTTTATCCCGTGTTTTGGAGATCGGAGCCCACAATCTCCATGAAAGAACCTTGTTAAGAGAGGTGATACTCACGTTTGACACATGCAAAATAGCACCCAAAACTCATGTTACACTAAGGTACTCAGACCCCATGCATGAAAATGGAAATCAGAGATCTAGGGTAAGAGAAAACCATCCATCTCTCATTCATCTTAAATCAGGAATAAGGAAATTAGGGTTTAGGATTAGAAGCAAATCTCATAGGATTATCATCACGACTCAAACCATAAATTATGATAATATCTTTTAGCATGTTTAGATCACATTTTAGAGATAGAAATAGAAACATGTAAACAAGATTATGGTGGTAAAATGGAAGAGGGGAAAGTTATACACCCACCTTATGTAGACACCTGAGCTCAAAGATCAAAGGCTCCAAGAGAGAAGAAAATACCCCAATTTTGATTAACACATCAGCCACAAGATCACCTCCAAAGAGAAGTACACCATGGTCAAAGAAAAGCTCAAGAGAAGAGGATAACAAACCCTAGGCCAAACCAAAAGAAGAGAGGAGAAAGAGAAGAAATGTAGCATCCAACTAACAAAAACATAATTAACTAATGCGGAAGCGTTCACTAAGCAGCAGATTATAGAAAATCACTAAAAAATTTAAACCTTTTTCAAAGAGACCCAATCATAAGAAAACTCTTTCAACAATAACCAATGTATTACATTTACATCATGGTTCATAAGAATATATCTTATACCATCTCTTCTCGAGGGTTACAACATCAACTGCCTTGTTAAAAGCTAAACACAGACAACATAATAACCTCGAGGCATCAAGCCAAGATCTCAAAATGATACATTAAAAGCACTAAGTACTAACTCCGAGGACCTGAGAGTACAGAGACGACACATAGGACTTCTATCTACCAAACACGATAGACAGCACACTCAACCTGAGTTGTCACTGCTGTCCTTGTAGCTGCTGATGTTCTTCATCCGAAAGATATTCTCAGTCTCTTTCACACTCGTCCACCTAAAAATGTTGGTTCCCACGGGGGTGAGACAATTGAAAATTGCCCCAGCGAGAGATATAACTCTCCGCCAAAAACATCATTATTGTAGTTTAATTAATATAAAACTGAGCAGAGGATAAGCAGTTTAGATCATTCTCATCTTTTAAAGTATTACACCTATCTATGATTGAACAGTAATTCATCTATTCTCTTTATAAGAAATAGAAAGAACATGTATAACATTTATCTACCATACATTTTCAACATCTCAAGCTTTGCTCATGTCATTCATTATTCTGATGTGTCACCCATGATTCATTCTTGTTTCTATTTGTTGGCCTTAGCCAATCTGCTAAACAAGTATTCACTTATGCCAGACATGTGATTATATAAATCATCATGTCTTATTCAAGCATTAAACTATATCAATCAGGTATAAATGTTTCAGGCATTGGACTATACCAATCCTGATTACACATCCAGGCATTGGACTTTAACCAAACCTAATTACAGGCATTAAGCCTCTGTCAGGTATTTCTAATTATAGAGGCATGGATAGCATGTGAAACATAACTATCAACATGAGATATCTAGCATCATGATTATAATCAACAGTAGCAGTAAGATATCAACATAAGCATGACCATTGTATGTACACAATTACAGTCTTATGCATATCCACAACATAAGTATAATTACTATCTCTTAGTTGCACTAAGCATCATCTTTATGTAAAGAGAACAAAATGAAGTCCATTGTGATCTTCTTTCACTTCTATTCTGAAATTTCAAGAGGGTGAAGAAGACCACTAGGTCATTGATGTAAACTCTCCCGGGGGCGCGTCGTCTAGGGTTTTCTCTGGCGATTCGCGATTCCGGGCTATCTCTCGTCCTCGTCTCCGAGGCGACTCCCTCTGTCTCTCTTGCAGGTTCCCTCCACCGCCATGGCGGATGAAGAGCTAGTGAAACGCGTGGCAGCACTCTGGGTCCGTGAAGAGGAAGAGGAAGATATCTTAGACTTCAAAGGATCGAATATAAAGACCGGCGGCGATCATCTAAACCTGGTCTTGGTTGGTCGGTTGGCCACGGAGAGACCTTACAACTTTCCGGCGATGAGGAGAACTCTGATTAACGCATGGGCGTTAAAGAAGGAAGCGACGTTTCGGCAGATCTCAAATAACCTATTCGTGATTCAATTTCTGCATTGGCGGGACAAAGAAAAGGTCGTAGACGAGGGCCCTTGGAACTTTGACAACAACCTCCTGGTGGTTAGAGATATAGAAGCAGAAGACACACCGGAAAGGATGGAGCTATCTAGATGCACGTTCTGGCTGAGGTTGTATAACCTACCCTTGGGGTACAGAACGGAAGAAGCTATCAAGGCAGTAGCAAGCAAAATCGGGAGAGTCATCACCGTCGATTGCGCAGATCTGGGCTGGAGTACATCCTGCCGAGCAAGAGTGGAGATAGACATTACCCTTCCTATAAGGCAAAAGCAAAAAATAAGAGACCTTAATGGCAGCATTGTAACGATTGGAATAAGGTATGAGAGGATGCCTAACTTCTGTAATGCATGCGGACTGATAGGGCATCTCGAGAAGGATTGCGTGGAGGACGAGGAAGATGATAATGGTGGACGGCAGCGAATGTGGGATCCGTGGGTTAAAGCTTCACCGGTGAAGCGCTGGGCAGTACCAATAAAGGAGGATCTTTTTAGAAGGGATAGCAAGAAGAAGGACTTACGCTTCACAGCCAAACCAATGTCAGGGGATCGGAGCTCTGTCCGTGGGGAGTCAAGAGGGCTAACGCAGCAACGGAACCGAAGTGCAGCGGGAGAGGAGGGAGAAGTGGCATCCAACTTCAACCCGTCCGAGCAGGAGCTACAAGAGATATTCAAAGAGAAAGGAGCAGATAAAGCTCATAGGGAGACAAGTGTGTCCAAGCACCTCGAAAGGGTAGGCGGCCGAGGGAAAGAGGATGCAGAAGGAGGTGAGGGAAAATCAGCCGATCAGGGCTGCGGTGGGAAAGGATCAGACGCACAAGGCAGTTCAGTCGGCAGGGCAGCTGCGACGGCAGGGAACCAGAAGACCCAAGATGATAATAGGGGGAAGGTGGAGGCAGCAAAGCAACACACAGCAGCAATACGAGTCGAGCAGGAAACCAAACAGCAAGGACACTCCAAACCAGGGAGATTCAGAAGGAAAACACGTCGACTTGAAGCACAAAATCAAGGGGGCAGTACTGATATGATCAGTGAAGATACACAGGTGGGGAAAAAAAGAGGCAGACAGCATAATGGCTATCAAACTAATAGGGTTGAAGAGGTTTCGTCCATCAGTATGAAAAGAAGGAAGAATTCAGAAGAATTAACAGCCGAGCAAGGCATGCAAGTAGCGGGCACTGGGACAGTCCAGGCCCGTGAACAACAATGAAAATCTTATGTTGGAACGTCCAGGGGTTGGGCAGCCCTGGCACGGTCAATTCTCTTCGCAGGAGATGCTGGGGAGAGATGCCCGACATGGTTTTCGTCATGGAAACCATGTGCAGCAGCACAGAACAGGAAAGAACTAGAAGATGTTGTGGATACGACAGTGGTTTTGGCGTGGACAACAGAGGAAGGTCAGGCGGGCTGGGTCTCTGGTGGAGAGGAAATAGAGTTACCATTCGATCTTACTCGGATCATCACATCTGCGCGGACTATGAGGCAGACAGACGGGAGGACAGTTTCTGTTTCGTTGGTGTTTATGGATGGCCGGCAGTACCTGATAGACACCGTACCTGGACCCTCATGGGGAGCATATGCAGGAACTCTGCTCTTCCTATCTTATTGGGTGGGGACTTCAATGAAATAACGTCACAGGAGGAAAAGCAAGGAGGCCAACCCAGGAGCGAGTGGCAAATGAGGAATTTCAGAGATGCTATTGATACGTGTCAGCTGGTCGATTTAGGAAGTACTGGATGCAAATTCACGTGGAAACGAGGGCTCCATGTAGAGAACATAATTCGGGAGAGACTGGATCGCTACCTGGCCGATAGACGTTGGTGTGACATATACGGGGTGAGAATAGTTAAAAACTTTCCGATTCATAATTCTGATCATGGGCAGATTCTTCTATGGGCTGAAAAAAGTCAACACCGCAATGGGAAAGGTAAGAGATTCAGGTTTGAGAATCTTTGGCTCTCGTCCCCCGATTGCAAGAAGGTGGTGGAGCAAGCGTGGGATGAAAAAAAGGGAGAAGGACTTCTACTGCAAACGAAGCAATGTGCTGAAAAGTTAAGCAGTTGGGCGGTCAGTAATTTTGGGGACATCAAGAAAAAAATCCAGAGGACGGAATAGGATCTCATAAAGGCACAGAATAGGCAACCATCTTCCGACATGATTCAGGAGTGTGCACAGCTGGCCAATTCTCTTCAAGAACTGCAGCGACAAGAAGAAAGTTGGTGGTTCGCCAGAGCAAGAACAAATGAGATGAGAGATGGGGACAAAAACACTAAATACTTTCACCATAAAGCGTCACAGAGGAAGCTCAGAAACACGATTGAGGGAATCTATAAGGAGGATGGGAGCTGGCAGACTGATATTCTTGAGATAGAGGGCGTGATTTCATCTTTTTTTGACACATTATTTACTACCTCACACCCGGTGGGAATTGAGGAATTTCTGAAAGATATGAATGGTGTGCTTCAGGAAAGTGATTTGGTTGATCTTGACAGAATGCCCACGGAACATGAGATCTAGTTAGCAGTAAACCAAATGCACCCCAACAAGGCGCCGGGACCGGACGGTATGAAGGCGATCTTTTATCAAAAATTCTAGAACAAAGTGAAAGGAAGTATCCTAGCTTTCATCAGAGGGTGGTGGGAAGGGAAACATGGTCTCCAGGATATCAATGAAACTGACATTGTCCTTATTCCAAAAAATGCTTCACCAGTGCGCATCTCCGAATATAGACCAATCAGCCTTTGCAACGTCTCATACAAAATTATTTCTAAAGTCATGGCCAATAGAGTGAAGCCGCTGCTGAACACTATGATATCTGAGAACCAGAGTGCTTTTGTGGGTGGAAGAATGATTACTGACAATGCCTTGGTGGCATATGAAATTTTCCATACCATGAAGAAGAAAAAGCAAGGAAAGAAGGGACTCATGGCTCTGAAGCTAGATATGAGAAAGGCGTATGATAGGGTGGAGTGGAAGTTCATGGAGACAGTTATGGAGAAACTTGGACTGCCCGTAAAATGGAGATCGAAGGTGACCGAGTGTATGACCAGCGTTTCACACAAATTCATCGTCAACGGCAATAGGAGGGGAGCTACAAGACCGACTCGAGGACTTCGCCAAGGTGACCCTATATCTCCCTACTTATTTCTTTTTTGCGCTGAAGCTCTCTCTCTTTCTATTTCTAAAGCCACACAGGATAGCCGCATACATGGAATTCAAGCCTGTAGACATGGACCACGTGTATCTCACTTATTCTTTGCAGATGATAGTATCGTTTTCACCAGGGCTACTTCAGTTGAATGCTCCGCTTTAGCTGAAATTTTCAGCCAATACGAGAGGGCATCCGGGCAGAAGATTAATTATGATAAAATGGAAGTATCCTTTAGTAGAAACGTTGATGCAGAGAAAAGGGAGTCTATAAAGAATATGTTGGGGGTAAGGGAGGTGGATAAACATGAGAAATACCTTGGGCTCCCCACTGTCATAGGAAGGTCAAAGAAAGTTGTGTTTGCTGCCGTGAAGGACAGGATCTGGAAAAAGCTGCAAGGATGGAAAGAAAATCTTCTATCTCGTCCGGGAAAGGAAGTGCTCATCAAATCGATCATCCAGGCGATCCCGACGTACCTTATGAGTATTTTCAAAATTCCAGATGGGATTTTAGATGAGATTCACTCTATGATTTCAAAATTCTGGTGGGGATCGAAGGACGGGGAAAGAAAATTTCACTGGATGTCATGGGAAAGGCTATGCAGAACAAAGGAGTGTGGAGGATTGGGATTCAGAGATCTTAAAGCTTTTAATCAGGCGTTGCTGGCTAAACAAGGATGGTGCATTGCTTCTTCAAGCACATCTCTGGTTAGCCGGATTTTGGGGCAAAAGTACTTCAAAAGATCCACACCTTTACGTACAATCATAGGAGGAAGTCCAAGCTATTCATGGCGGAGCATTTGGGGTGCAATCCAACTTGTCAAACCAGGTTTCCTTTGGAGAGTTGGCTCAGGTCACAATATAGACATATATGAAGACAGGTGGATACCGCAACTGGGAGGCCCGGTACAACGTTATCTCATGCAAGGCCCGGTGGAGTACAGGACGGTCTCACATTTGATCAGCGTGGACACAGATCAATGGGATACTCATGCTCTCTCTGAGATTTTCCCTCCACATATCACAAACATGATAGTAAATATTCCCCTTGGGAGACAGGCCGGGGACGATGTCCTTTGTTGGGACGAGGAAAGCAATGGAGAGTACACAATGAAAAGTGCATATGCCTTTATCAGGACGGGGGCAGAGATTGCAGGCGAGATGGAGGAGGGAGATTGGAAGCGTATTTGGAAGCAAAATTGGCCACCAAAACTGAAACACTTTATATGGCGGGTCATGCAAGATATACTTCCAACACAGCATGCTCTTTATCGAAGGCACATCATTGAAGATGATACATGCACGAGATGTAACTTGCAGCAAGAAGATGCAACGCATGCTTTGCTAACATGCAGCCATTCCTTGCAAGTATGGGTGACGGGCAACTTCTCATGGCCGGCTCAAGCGCACGGCAGCGCAAGGGACTTCATTCGAGAGTTGATAAAGGAAGATAACCAGGATAGAATTGATGAAGGAGCAACGCTTATGTGGGTGGCATGGACGGCAAGGAATAAAAGCCTATTTGAACAGCGCCCTCCCTACATGCCGGCAATGGCAGCTGGATTCCTATCGTTGGTGGCAGATACGAAGGTATATACAGCGGCGACTACCTCCCACAACCATGTCAATCACGTGGATACTCAAACCCATTGGAAACCTCCGAACCGGCAGTTAACAAAGCTGAATACAGATGCAAGCTTGAGGAACGACGGGTCGGGAGGCATTGGCGCTGTCCTAAGGGACAACACGGGAAACGTCCAAGGGACATATCAATGCAGGATAGACCATACATTCTCGGTGCTTAGTGCGGAGGGAATGGCGGTATATTCGGGCATGGTATTCGCCTTGGAAAGAGGTATTACTGACCTCATAGTTGAAATGGATAGCGCCTTACTCGTCCATGCAATCAAGAGGGAAGGATGGGGAATAGGTTACGTGGACTGTATCGTTCAAAACATTATCTGCTTCTCTTTACATTTTCTTTCCTTTAATGTATGCTTTGTAAGAATACAAGGTAACGGGGTAGCCCATGCCTTGGCTTCAAATGCCTGTCTGCTTGAAGGCTCACGTAGCCTTACTGAAAACTTTGATGATGACATTGTACAACTTTCTTTCAATGACATCAATAGATAAGTGTGACAGGCACCCTTTTTCAAAAAAAAAATGTAAAGAGAACAAACATGGGTTATCATTCAATGTGAAGCATCATGTATAACCCTAAACAGATATGCTATACGGCTGTAGTACATCTTTTATTATGTCCTGAGGAAATTGAGGATACCACTCAAAATCCAACTGACCACTGCTAAGTTGAAATCAGTGCCATACAAGATCTAGGAAGAGCCGGACTCCTAAGATCTTCTCCGCCCCCGGTCAGTACGGGTCCTCCACAGTGACACAAAAGGTCAAGCTGCTAACAGCCTAGTCCGTCCTTGGTACAGGTCACGGCACTAGTGAAAGAGGTGGGTACGCATACCCTACCATCTAAGGTACAACCGCAGTTGTCCTCTAATATCATCACATATATAATCACCGAGACACGACCGCAGCCGTTCTCAACTAAGGGCTAGGTATGACCGCATTCATCCTCCCTAAACACTTGAATTCAGGATGACAAGCACCCCACATACTCATCAGTATGCACTCCGAGTTTCCCTTAGGAATACTCGTTTCACCATCTGGCAAGTTCTGACACTCAGATGGATCTATGGCACAGGACACTACATGATTAGAGTTGCACTTGATTAGTTATGCCAATTGGGTGAATTAAGGCTGCATCAAACAAGTGGACATACAAACCCTAATTCACTTCTAGCAAGCATATAAATATCAAAACCTGAAAAGATATAAAACATATGAAACATAATTTCTCATCTCATCATCACATGGTAATATTCACTTGCCATTCATGAGACTACACCAGTCATCATGCTATCACATGATATAAATCCTTTTCACAATATCACAGGGTATCAACCCTTATCAACATAAGAGGAATACACCTCATTCAGGGCTCAATCATGCCCATGAAACATCTTGTTACTTCTTACTAAGTAACATCTAACCATATGGCTCACAAGGCCATTAAACATCTTGTCACCTCTCACTAGGCAACAATAACATATTAACTCATGTAATATAATAGTAACACCACTATTTCCTCCACAGGGTTAGGGTTTACTATTCACATCAATTAGGGTTTCATGTTCATTTTATCAATCCAACCCTAATATATTGTTCCATACATCTAGGAGCATCCATCAACATTCCAAGTATTTAATATTCTTATCATTTATCATTAAATGATCATCAACACAAGGTATGAGTTTATCTCTCATCATTATCATGGTATGATTACATCATACTCATTTTAGCTTACTTATCAAGTATGTTAAACTCATTACATTTCATTGTGACAATTTACATAACACTCTCCTTGTGTATCTTATCTAAAAATATTGGATTTGAGATGCATCAAGGTATATCAACCCGGAAATGCTAAATGTGATATCTATCATGTCTCAATGTATCAATTCCCTCATCACTTCTATCTTACATGAGTTTATTAACTTATCTTATAATAAGGAATTTCACATCTTAATACTTTCATCCACCAACCTATCACCTTTACCATGATGTGCATAGATCACACACAAGGATTGTCCAACTATCTTCAATGATATGGACTCATCTCAAATTAAGGCATTGCTTGTTATAAGGTTGCCTATAGTCAACCACTTGAGATATTTCATTATTATAGGGTATTACTCATTATTTCATCATTAAGGTTTACTCATATCATTACCCAGACATTAGGGTTATGATTTATCATCATATTGCCCATGATTAGAATTCCATGCACTATAGCCCAAATTTAGGGTTTTACATAGCTTTACTCTGTGTTAGGTTTAAGGTTTCATATGACATCGCCCTCAATTAGGGTTTCACATGGAATCATCCTCAAATAGAGTTTCTCAGGGAATCACCCTCAATTAGGGTTTCACTAATCATCCCAATTAGGGTTTCATTCAATTATCCATAAATTAGGGATTCATTATTCCTACAATTAGGGTTTGGTATTTCATTACCTTAAATTAGAGTTACCCAAGTCATTACCCTTAATTAGGGTTACACTATTACCCTTAATTAGGGTTACACTATTACCCTAGATTAGGGTTTTACTCAGAATTTCCCTAAATCAGGGTTAGGGTTCGTTAACCTTCTCAATTAGGGTTTCTTGATCTCTTTACTAAGGATCCTACCCTAAATCACCATATGAATCATACTCATGTATGAATTCATTTCTATCATTCTCTCCACTTGATTTGGTTACATCAACCATCTGATCAAATACAAACAACTATGTTTGACATAGTATACTGAGTTATTGCTTCCATAAACAATTAGGGTTTGCTTAATTGAATAGCCTTCAACTCACGATTCCTTGGGAGTTAATACCTCAAATTTGGTGAGTCATTAGACCACATCATTAGGAACATTAATCCCAAACATTCAACCCTTGGTCAATGCATTAAAACGGCCTTGAGACCGTTTACTCAAAAAGGTCAATTAAATCAGATTGAAAATCAGCACTTAATTCAATTAGGTTTCTCTAATTGATTAGGCTTCAACTCACGATTCCTTGGGAGTTAATCCCTCAAATTTGGAGGGTCATTAACCAACATCATTATGAACAGGAATCCCAAACGGTCAATGCTTGGTCAACACACTCAAATGGTCTTGAAACCGTTTTCCCAAACAGGTCAAGTTGATCAGGTTGAAAATCAGCATTTAATTCAATTCGATTTATCTAATTGATTGGCCTTCAACTCACGATTCCTTTGGAGTTAACCCCTAAAATTTGGAGGGACATTAGCCTACAAAATTAGGAACAAGATTACAAGACGGTCAACGCTTTTTCAACCATATCAAACGGTCTTGAAACCGTTTTCCCAAAAACGGTTTGCTGAAACCGCATAGCCAATCAATTTAAAACGATTTGGAATAGATATCAAGACCATTTGGCTTGGTACTTTTCTTTGGATAAGCATCTAGGATGATGTCATCATCCCCTTCCTTCGAACAACCAAGAACAGCAACCGTTCTTGATGGAAATTGCAGCAAGGAAACAAGTGTGTATCAAATTGAAGAAATCAATCAACAAAGCATAGAGAATTGATGCAATAGCAATGTTTAAGGGTTTGAGTTATAAAACCCGCCTCCAATTGAGCTCCAAAGCTTCAAGCTCACGCCATTAATGGTGGATGAAGCTCTAGCAACTCCCCCTAAACTCGTCCTCAAGCTTTTGGATGAAAAAGTTGGCTAGGGTTGAAGAGGAGATCAAAATAAGAAGAAATCAATGATTTATTTTTGATTTCCACCATGGAATCAAGGAGAACGAAGGTCAAGGACCTTACCAACAGGTTGGGGTCGTCCTCCTGCTCCTCCACAGCTCCTTAGTCGTTTTCCAAGCAAGAGGAAAGAAAAGAATCCGAAATAGCCTTTGTTTTGGCTTGGTAAAGGTACTTTTATAAGAAAATTGATGAAAGAGAAAATGCATTATTAAAATGCATTAAATTCCAAAAATATGGCCGCCTCTTCCCCCTCAAATTCCCCTCAAAATCCTTAAGGACGAGGCTATCTTCATTGCCTCTTATTCCTCTTCATTATCCATCATTTAAAGAAAATCAAATTAAGCACCTTAATGCTTATTATATTAATATCCATATGTGAGTGGGTTTTCTTTTCCTTATAATAATGGTGAGTGGAATTTCACCTTCTTAGGATATTTTCGTTCCTTATCTTGGAAAAAGAACGTCCATCCTTATTCAAAATCAACCAATAACATTTTGGTTGAAGGCCCTTTAATTAATACATTCATTTTTGCCCTAATTTGAATTAGGGTTTCACTTATGATTAAATCTTGATTATTTTAATATCAAGATTCTCTCTCCTCCAACTTAATTCAAATGAGGCACCCCTCTCATTTTATTTGCTCTACATGATTCCAAGGAACATTAAGGACCTTATTGAAGTGGTAATTTGCATATTGAACCCTAGGTTTTGGGTAAATTGCACATTACACCAAAACTAGGTTTTCATGCACATACATTGTTTTATCAGATCTTTCTTGGTATTCAGGCTTCCATAAGCCATACCTCAGCATCATCTTTACTCTCATGATGATTCAACACATGAGGAACATATTATCATGCACAATTTGCACTTAAACCCCTCAACTTGGGTAATTTGCACTTTAGTCCAAAATAGGCAAAACATTGATTTCAACAATGTTCAAAAAGGACTAGAATTGCAATATAAGTTCCTCTTGAACCCTAATTACCTTTCACAAGATCAGATTAAGCATTTAATCATCTTTCTTAATCAAAACACCTAGGGTTAAAGTATAACCCAGGTCAGGGGTGTTACAAATTATAAACCCCTAACAAGGATTTCATTCTCGAAATCCAGATAAAGGAGGACAAATATATTTCATTTATCATACTATCTAGTCTTCACATAACATCTCATTATTATGGAGACACCATAAAACTTTGATCAGAACCAAGTGTTTCCATACAAGATTCTCATAGAATCAACACACAAGGCACATGCCCCACTGTCCCTCATCATTGACTATAGAGTCAACTTTGTGTCAAATAACACTTTTCTTATTCAGAGAAGCATCGTACATTCTTTATTAATATCATGTTTATGCAGAGCATAAACCCCTAACATATAATGTTCATATTATTATAATCAGACTAATTTCACAGTTGACCACTCTAGGTAGCCAACCTAACCCATCTAATAACTCTCAGATACCAGAATCTTTCACCTTGGTATCTATCACATGTGTTGGAAACACATCATATATATCTCTTCCTTTCATCTTGGAACGTTAATTGTTTCATGTCCTCATCTTGGGACCAAAGTCCAAGATAACTGATACTTTTCTAAGTATCCATCACATGAACACATTTATCT
Organism: Alisma plantago-aquatica; assembly: GCA_963693085.1. NCBI lineage: Eukaryota > Viridiplantae > Streptophyta > Magnoliopsida > Alismatales > Alismataceae > Alisma > Alisma plantago-aquatica. The sequence goes on from OY856410.1 coordinate 887,852,392, forward strand.
TATGCACATCAAGTGTCCTAAGACCCACTTGATTGCCATGTCCCTGAAAGGAAAGAAAACAAGGATTCATATTCCTCTTATTAATTTATGTATTTTCAATTATTCATAAACCATTTACTTTTTATCTCATCCTAGGTTCCTTGCCTTTAGCATTAAAATTTGTAAGGATGATTGCATGTCATTATCCCTTTCTTTATTATTATCTAGCATGTTTATGATCATCTCATGATCTCATCACAATTCCCATTTCCTCATTATGGGAAAGATCTTTATTATGCTTGCAGCATTGTTGAACAGGGTTCATCTCCCTCATTCTTATTCTTATCTTATGAGGAGTACACTTTTAGTTCCACATACAACATGCTCATCTAAGATTATCTCAGACTTCTCTTTCTTATGCATAGGATATGACACATTTATTCATTCCATATTTCTGATTTCATGATACTCATTAGATTGTATCAGAATGACTGCTTGATCAGGGCAATCAGAGAGATTACAATCTAAGAGTTTCCATACTCACTTTATCATCAATAGTTGTATACCTGGCCAGGGTATATAAATACTGAGATTAAGTGGTATGCACTTTGTATACTATCATATTCCTCACTTTTCATATCATTATACACACATGACTTTCCCTTGTTCCAACATGACTAAGTCATTTAGGAACTCTTTTAAAGCTCAAACTTCTGTATTAAGGACTGATAACCTAGATCGTAAAGCTAGTATCCAGTCCACTATATGCATTACTGTTGCTCTAATCTACCCAACAGTAATACTTAAAGAAAGATTTTCTTATCATAAATGGATCAACTAGGAGACTCTTAGGCAATTGTATCTGTCTTGCCTGCTCCCATGCACCTCTTCTTGGTGCAATATTGCTGCTCTCAGCAGCAATCTCCTCATGTGACCCAGTCATCTTTAAGTTCTTCTTCTCTTATATGAGTAGAAGACATTATCAGATACACTGGATGATACCAGAACAGACTCTACTACCTAAGTCCTATGTCTCTGTAGACTCAGCGAACCTAGAGCTCTGATACCACTTAATTGTAGCATCCAACTAACAAAAACATAATTAACTAATGCGGAAGCGTTCACTAAGCAGCATATTACAGAAAATCACTAAAAATTTTAAACCTTTTTCAAAGAGACCCAATCATAAGAAAACTCTTTCAACAATAACCAATGTATTACATTTACATCATGGTTCATAAGAATATATCTTATACCATCTCTTCTCGAGGGTTACAACATCAACTGCCTTGTTAAAAGCTAAACACAGACAACATAATAACCTCGAGGCATCAAGCCAAGATCTCAAAATGATACATTAAAAGCACTAAGTACTAACTCCGAGGACCTGAGAGTACAGAGACGACACATAGGACTTCTATCTACCAAACACGATAGACAGCACACTCAACCTGAGTTTTCACTGTTGTCCTTGTAGCTGCTGATGTTCTTCATCCGAAAGATATTCTCAGTCTCTTTCACACTCGTCCACCTAAAAATGTTGGTTCCCACGGGGGTGAGACAATTGAAAATTGCCCCAGCGAGAGATATAACTCTCCGCCAAAAACATCATTATTGTAGTTTAATTAATATAAAACTGAGCAGAGGATAAGCAGTTTAGATCATTCTCATCTTTTAAAGTATTACACCTATCTATGATTGAACAGTAATTCATCTATTCTCTTTATAAGAAATAGAAAGAACATGTATAACATTTATCTACCATACATTTTCAACATCTCAAGCTTTGCTCATGTCATTCATTATTCTGATGTGTCACCCATGATTCATTCTTGTTTCTATTTGTTGGCCTTAGCCAATCTGCTAAACAAGTATTCACTTATTCCAGACATGTGATTATATAAATCATCATGTCTTATTCAAGCATTAAACTATATCAATCAGTTATAAATGTTTCAGGCATTGGACTATACCAATCCTGATTACACATCCAGGCATTGGACTTTAACCAAACCTAATTACAGGCATTAAGCCTCTGTCAGGTATTTCTAATTATAGAGGCATGGATAGCATGCGAAACATAACTATCAACATGAGATATCTAGCATCATGATTATAATCAACAGTAGCAGTAAGATATCAACATAAGCATGACCATTGTATGTACACAATTAAAGTCTTATGCATATCCACAACATAAGTATAATTACTATCTCTTAGTTGCACTAAGCATCATCTTTATGTAAAGAGAACAAACATGGGTTATCATTCAATGTGAAGCGTCATGTATAACCCTAAACAGATATTCTATACGGCTGTATTACATATTTTATTATGTCCTGAGGAAATTGAGGATACCACTCAAAATCCAACTGACCACTGCTAAGTCGAAATCAGTGCCATACAAGATCTAGGAAGAGCCGGACTCCTAAGATCTTCTCCGCCCCCGGTCAGTACGGGTCCGCCACAGTGACACAAAAGGTCAAGCTGCTAACAGCCTAGTCCGTCCTTGGTATAGGTCACAGCACTAGTGAAAGAGGTGGGTACGCATACCCTACCATCTAAGGTACAACCGCAGTTGTCCTCTAATATCATCACATATATAATCACCGAGACACGACCGCATCCGTTCTCAACTAAGGGCTAGGTATGACCACATTCATCCTCCCTAAACACTTGAATTAAGGATGACAAGCACCCCGCATACTCATCAGTATGCGCTCCGAGTTTCCCTTAGGAATACTCGTTTCACCATCTGGCAAGTTCTGACACTCAGATGGATCTATGGCACATGACACTACATGATTAGAGTTGCACTTGATTAGTTATGCCAATTGGGTGAATTAAGGCTGCATCAAACAAGTGGACATACAAACCCTAATTCACTTCTAGCAAGCATATAAATATCAAAACCTGAAAAGATATAAAACATATGAAACATAATTTCTCATCTCATCATCACATGGTAATATTCACTTGCCATTCATGAGACTACACCAGTCATCATGCTATCACATGATATAAATCCTTTTCACAATATCACAGGGTATCAACCCTTATCAACATAAGAGGAATACACCTCATTCAGGGCTCAATCATGCCCATGAAACATCTTGTTACTTCTTACTAAGTAACATCTAACCATATGGCTCACAAGGCCATTAAACATCTTGTCACCTCTCACTAGGCAACAATAACATATTAACTCATTTAATATAATAGTAACACCACTATTTCCTCCACATGGTTAGGGTTTACTATTCACATGAATTAGGGTTTCATGTTCATTTTATCAATCCAACCCTAATATATTGTTCCATACATCTAGGAGCATCCATCGACATTCCAAGTATTTAATATTCTTATCATTTATCATTAAATGATCATCAACACAAGGTATGAGTTTATCTCTCATCATTATCATGGTATGATTACATCATACTCATTTTAGCTTACTTATCAAGTATGTTAAACTCATTACATTTCATTGTGACAATTTACATAACACTCTCCTTGTGTATCTTATCTAAAAATATTGGATTTGAGATGCATCAAGGTATATCAACCCTGAAATGCTAAATGTGATATCTATCATGTCTCAATGTATCACTTCCCTCATCACTTCTATCTTACATGAGTTTATTAACTTATCTTATAATAAGGAATTTCACATCTTAATACTTTCATCCACCAACCTATCACCTTTACCATGATGTGCATAGATCACACACAAGGATTGTCCAACTATCTTCAATGATATGGACTCATCTCAAATTAAGGCATTGATTGTTATAAGGTTGCCTATAGTCAACCACTTGAGATATTTCATCATTATAGGGTATTACTCATTATTTCATCATTAAGGTTTACTCATATCATTACCCAGACATTAGGGTTATGATTTATCATCATATTGCCCATGATTAGAATTCCATGCACTATATCCCAAATTTAGGGTTTTACATAGCTTTACTCTGTGTTAGGTTTAAGGTTTCATATGACATCGCCCTCAATTAGGGTTTCACATGGAATCATCCTCAATTAGAGTTTCTCAGGGAATCACCCTCAATTAGGGTTTCACTAATCATCCCAATTAGGGTTTCATTCAATTACCCATAAATTAGGGATTCATTATTCCTCCAATTAGGGTTTGGTATTTCATTACCTTAAATTAGAGTTACCCAAGTCATTACCCTTAATTAGGGTTACACTATTACCCTTAATTAGGGTTACACTATTACCCTAGATTAGGGTTTTACTCAGAATTTCCCTAAATCAGGGTTAGGGTTCGTTAACCTTCTCAATTAGGGTTTCTTGATCTCTTTACTAAGGATCCTATCCTAAATCACCATATGAATCATACTCATGTATGAATTCATTTCTATCATTCTCTCCACTTGATTTGGTTACATCAACCATCTGATCAAATACAAACAACTATGTTTGACATAGTATATTGAGTTATTGCTTCCATAAACAATTAGGGTTTGCTTAATTGAATAGCCTTCAACTCACGATTCCTTGGGAGTTAATCCCTTAAATTTGTTGAGTCAGTAGACCACATCATTAGGAACAGTAATCCCAAACATTCAACCCTTGGTCAATGCATTAAAACGGTCTTGAGACCGTTTACTCAAAAAGGTCAATTAAATCAGATTGAAAATCAGCACTTAATTCAATTAGGTTTCCCTAATTGATTAGGCTTCAACTCACGATTCCTTGGGAGTTAATCCCTCAAATTTGGAGGGTCATTAACCAACATCATTATAAACAGGAATCCCAAACGGTCAATGCTTGGTAAACACACTCAAACGGTCTTGAAACCGTTTTCCCAAACAGGTCAAGTTGATCAGGTTGAAAATCAGCATTTAATTCAATTCAATTTATCTAATTGATTGGCCTTCAACTCACGATTCCTTTGGAGTTAACCCCTAAAATTTGGAGGGTCATTAGCCTACATAATTAAGAACAAGATTCCCAAACGGTCAACGCTTGTTCAACCATATCAAACGGTCTTGAAACCGTTTTCCCTAAAACGGTTTTCTGAAACCGCATAGCCAATCAATTTAAAACGATTTGGAATAGATATCAAGACCATTTGGCTTGGTACTTTTCTTTGGATAAGCATCTAGGATGATGTCATCATCCCCTTCCTTCGAACAACCAAGAACAGCAACCGTTCTTGATGGAAATTGCAGCAAGGAAACAAGTGTGTATCAAATTGAAGAAATCAATCAACAAAGCATAGAGAATTGATGCAATAGCAATGTTTAAGGGTTTGAGTTATAAAACCCGCCTCCAATTGAGCTCCAAAGCTTCAAGCTCACGCCATTAATGGTGGATGAAGCTCTAGAAACTCCCCCTAAACTCGTCCTCAAGCTTTTGGATGAAAAAGTTGGCTAGGGTTGAAGAGGAGATCAAAATAAGAAGAAATCAATGATTTATTTTTGATTTCCACCATGGAATCAAGGAGAACGAAGGTCAAGGACCTTACCAACAGGTTGGGGTCGTCCTCCTGCTCCTCCATAGCTCCTTAGTCGTTTTCCAAGCAAGAGGAAAGAAAAAAATCCGAAATAGCCTTTGTTTTGGCTTGGTAAAGGTACTTTTATAAGAAAATTGATGAGAGAGAAAATGCATTATTAAAATGCATGAAATTCCAAAAATATGGCCGCCTCTTCCCCCTCAAATTCCCCTCAAAATCCTTAAGGACGAGGCTATCTTCATTGCCTCTTATTACTCTTCATTATCCATCATTTGAAGAAAATCAAATTAAGCACCTTAATGCTTATTATATTAATATCCATATGTGAGTGGGTTTTCTTTTCCTTATAATAATGGTGAGTGGAATTTCACCTTCTTAGGATATTTTCGTTCCTTATCTTGGAAAAAGAACGTCCATCCTTATTCAAAATCAACCAATAACATTTTGGTTGAAGGCCCTTTAATTAATACATTCATTTTTTCCCTAATTTGAATTAGGGTTTCACTTATGATTAAATCTTGATTATTTTAATATCAAGATTCTCTCTCCTCCAACTTAATTCAAATGAGGCACCCCTCTCATTTTATTTGCTCTACATGATTCCAAGGAACATTAAGGACCTTATTGAAGTGGTAATTTGCATATTGAACCCTAGGTTTTGGGTAAATTGCACATTACACCAAAACTAGGTTTTCATGCACATACATTGTTTTATCAGATCTTTCTTGGTATTCAGGCTTCCATAAGCCATACCTCAGCATCATCTTTACTCTCATGATGATTAAACACATGAGGAACATATTATCATGCACAATTTGCACTTAAACCCCTCAACTTGGGTAATTTGCACTTTAGTCCAAAATAGGCAAAACATTGATTTCAACAATGTTCAAAAAGGACTAGAATTGCAATATAAGTTCCTCTTGAACCCTAATTACCTTTCACAAGATAAGATTAAGCATTTAGTCATCTTTCTTAATCAAAACACCTAGGGTTAAAGTATAACCCAGGTCAGGGGTGTTACAAGAAAGCTTCCTCTCACTCAAGTATCACCATGTCAAGACATAGTCTCCGACCTTTGTGATGAGGAGTTTCTCACAAGGTGACTACCATGGATGATACATATTCTACGTCCAAGAAAGAAGAAGGGAGGTAGGGTTCCAAAGGAAAAATGTGACCAAGTGGTAGAACCACTTACCAAGAAGAGAAACCACCAAGAATCACACAAGGAAGGTGATTAAGCTCCAAAGCACTACATGCAAGGTTTAACTACCTCCAAAGCACCTACATCAAACCTTCTTTGCTCCTCAAAGCTCCAAGGTCAAACACAAGAGAGGGTAGAAGGATCCTTACATATAGGAGAAAGGGATTACATACCCAAAGGAGGAGGGAAGTGAGGTAGGTGTTAGGTGTCAACACAAGAGGGCACTAAATGGACACTTGTCTACCAAAAAAATAGCCATGCAACCACTAAACATATGCATGCAACCTATGGTGATAATATCTAGATGGGGTTTCAACCACATGGGTCACCACCACCCTAAGGGTCAAAACAAACATCAAGACATCTTGTTTCGACCACTGCAAAAGAGCACCACACCAATCATTGTCAAAACACATCACTAGGAGACAACCATCTCGACCAAATCACATCTAGGGCACCAAGGTCAAAACAACATCACCCAAAGAAGGTTTCTTGGTGGAAACACAATCAAGACACACCAACATGGTCGAGACATAGGTCACAACACTCAACTGAGCTCATCATGGTCGACACCATGCTCCACCAAGCAAAACCCTAGAAAACCCTATCATCACCACATTATGCTACGTCATCAATGAAGGTCCAACAAAGCACCCATAAAATCATTATCTCTCTCATGATGTCAAGACATAGAGGCACACTCTACATGTGACAAATTGCAATCTAAACCCTCAACATGGGTAAAGTGAAACTTGGTCCAAAACAAGCATGTAAAGCCCAAACATCATCCAAATAGGACCAAACTGAAAATATAAACTTGTCACATGTTCCAAAAATATCTCAAAGGATTATATAAAGGTTTTAAGTAGATAATCAAGCAAACAAAACAAGGTTATCCCAAAAATCTAGGTCAAGGGTCTTACAGTTAGGTTCTTAATTACATAGTAATATTATATTAGCACAAGCAAAGATTGGTGTCTAGCCACACATCATTAACAACTAAGTAATGAGAATGATTTAGAGAACAACTACAACCTACAAACTGACCAATGTTGCCATGACTGTATAATCTCTTTGTCATAGATATCTAGATTGAAATTGAGACATGGAATGTTGTCCTCTTAATATTCATTCTTTGTTCCTTGAACTAGATCAGATTATTTGAGATGTTGTGAGCTTAATAACATATATCAACTCACACGAGAATGGAAATGCATTTCATAGTTTCGCTTATCAAGCGGCAGGGGATATCACTATAAAGGAGGAATAAATTTTGTCTACATATAGTATGCCCCATGTGTCACAGTGTACCCAATCATCACCTTTTTGACAACATGTATTTTGAACTAGTGTCAAATTACACAGAACAACATGTGTTACTAAAGTGATTTCATGTCTAATATCATACTATCCACTATCACATTGAGATATGACTTTGACATGACATTGCATGACTTCCATGTGTCAATCTTAAGGTGGTATATCTAGTACAACTTGTTTTCTAACAAGTATGTATGCATCTTAGTTGATATACAATATCATGACTAAAGAGACATAGTCATCACTCATAATACATGCTAGTCTTGTGTATTATTGTTGTCATATACTATCCACAATAATAATCGACTAGTAACATAACCAGAATGAGTACTCTTGTTATACATATGATATCATGTTCAGGTCCTCAACCCAAAGCATATGTCATCGAGTTAAACATTATAAGGTTTATTTAGTATCTCAATACTAAAACAAACATAACAAGTAGAATTGATTTTTATTAATGGCCAAATAAAGTACAAATATCCCTTTTACAATCATGCAATGATGGATTTTAGGGAATATAACCAACGGCCTCTAGGTGACTTAATGGGCTATGCTCCTTAGGGGATGGAGTTGAGCTCTCCAGGTTGGGCTAGGTGCAAGCTTACGAGTCTCCTAGGTTACCAAAAAATATATTAGAATAAGTATTATCAAAGGAAATTATTTATCATTTAGATAACAAACTTCAAAATTTTAGAATTATTTCTAAGGTTTTATATGTTGTTTAACAAAGTGGGTCAGTTTCATTCAACTAGAGGAGTATAAATCTTGATACATTGGGTGTGACATGGTAAAAGTAAGATGAAAGCATATAGAATTCAATCATTTGTTACTTAATCAGACTTTGCCTCTTTATATAGGTCTAGTTACAAACAAGCCTCATTTAGGAAGAGATGGGAATACACCAAATCACATCATTATAGAGATAGAATCAAGTAAAGAGGACAAGAAATAGACAATCATATATATCTAATTTTAACTTTGTGTAATTATATAGTAGGAGCACGTCTCTCTCCTCTCATATTCTCCAAACTCATCTCATTAGTGACTATTGAACAAAAATCTTCTCATTAGATATACACCTCTAAGTGTAGAAAAGCATAGTTTACCTTAGTAATCAAAAAATGAATATCAGATAATTATCCTTTTACTAATGAACATCAATTACGAATTATGTTAGTTGCTTCCCCACACAAAAATCCTCTACCCTTTCTATGGAACAATATGGTAAGAAATTATGAGTTCAATGAACCTTTTAAACCTAGCAATTTAATCATTTAAATATTATTAGTTATCATCTTTAATTGTATACAACAGTTAAACATGTTTGGCTTGGTCATTTTGAATGAAATCTCTATTGCATGTCATTATGGGGTAGAGTGTTGCATAATTTATTGTTGTTGATGCAACATACTAATGACATCATGTCATTTTCCCAATCGTTGGTTAATTTAGATATTATTATTCCAAGAAATCTCATGAGAAATATGGCTTTTTTTACATAGCTAGGGTGTTATACCCTGTAGATCTCACTTCATAATTTAGGTTGAAAGAATTATGTATTCTAAGAATATATAAATAATTTCTTTTGAATCTTATTATAACTATGAATAAATTCAATGTGTGGACATAGTGTGATACCTTTAGCCAGTCATAAAGTGAGGTTTCTAGTCTTTTTATAGAGACAACAAAACAAACTAATAACTAAACACACATTTTTTCAAGACGGGGCATACATATGGTTATATGCTTGGTTACTTAGAGGTTTTAGGTTCAAACCACAAGAACAGAATGAATAGAACCACCCATTTTAAAACTAAACTTATAATTTAGATGTAGATAGATTTTATAGAAGTCGGATACATAACCACTTGTGATTCATTTTATATGCTCTTTGAGATTCTCAACATTTCTTATTTTATTTTCAAATAAACATCTTCCTTCATTTTTGTATCATCCTGGTATATACAAAATTAGCACCAAACTTATCATACAACACATTTATTTTTTGGAATTATTCAAAAAAGTCAGATGTGCTCCATTGGTAATATTGCTTGTATATGTTATTTTTGTAGTGATCTATACAACCTTGATGCTCAATTTTGAGTTCCTTCCCTCCTTCCTTTCACTCTGCTCAAGCATGCATGAGAAATGGTCCATGCTAAAGCATTTTTGTCTTTTTCTCCAATCTTCTCTTCAAAGGACTTTGTGTTGATCAATATCCCTTGTACATGGGAGTTGGAGGTGTGGAGTAATCGAGCTCACTTACAAGTGAGAAGATGAAGTCAGACTTAATTGGAGTGAAGATTGGCTGAGCTGGAGGGGGAGTTGATGGAGCCTTAGGTGAAGGCGAGTATGTTAGTGGTGGCGGGGACAATATTGATTGTGGTGGTGATTATACTGAAGGTGGTAGAGAGTACTCTGGTGGCGGTGTAGAATGGATAGGTGGAGGGGGTGATGAGTAGACTGATGGTGGCGGATATGAGCACACTAGAGGTGGTGGAGAGTAGATCAGAGGTGGAATTTGGACACACAATGGAGGTGATTGCACACGGCGGCCATTGGACTATTGGTGGAGGGGACTTAACTTATGGTGGAGTTTAGTGGATGAAAGGTTGTGGGGATGACACTGGAGTGGGTGGTGGAGGCACTTTTTGTGGTAGAGACTAATTGTGGCTCATTGGGGTGGAGGGGAGTGGTTGATTTCGTTGAGTTGGATATATAAGGATCTAGTGATTTCGAATGAGATGGATTAGGTTTCATTATGAGAGAAAAGGGGAGTGTGTGAATGGTCTTGGGTTGGTTGTTGAAGGATTTGGTGAAGTCAAAGAAGATGGATTGGGGTTCATTGGGGGGTGGAGGGGAGTGTTTGAATGTTGATGGGATGGTTGTAGAAGGAACTAGTAAAGTTGGAGGAGATGGATTAGGGCTCTATAGCCTAGATAAGTTAGAGGTGATTTTGGAGAAGAAAGAGTGGTTTCTTGAGAGAGAACCATCTTCTTTCCCAATTCTTCTTCAACAATTACAACTGAGATCTCTATTCTCCTTTCCATCCACTTGGAAGAGAAGGTTATTGGAGTAATTTAGTAGCAAGGATAGAGTTTCAACTTCCAATGATAGTTCTTTCTCTATTCTGCTAACTTTATGAATATTCCCATTCATCTCTCTCTTACTATGTCTTGCACTATTTTCTTCTACATGTACCTATGTTTTCCATCCATGGATGAGTAGAGTCTTTATTCTGGGGCATGGGGGAGTAACACCCATTTCATGACATTTTAGAAAATGATTTCTTATGTAATGCTAGTTTTATGACTTCTCTAAGATTCAATGGTGCTTGTGACGACCCCAATTTCTATATACTTTCCTCAGTGACATTCACAAATATGTGTGCACTCATATCTATAAATGTCAGAAGGGAAAATATAAGAAATTAAGATAGTCAACTAAAATTAGAGAAATGAGCTAAGATCATTTTTCACATCATCATGAATACCCACACAAGCATTCATTCATTGAAGATGGATAAAGTCATTACATACTTATTATTTGAGAAGGAAGAATGAATTGTTCTATAAGAAAGGAAATTATGATTATTACATAGGATTTAGAACAGCCCATTACAACATCTAGAAGAATAATAACTATCTAGCAGAAAAAAATAAGATAAGATAAGAGATGGAGATCTATCTAACTATCATACATGTCCATTATTTATTTGCTTCTGGTACTTTGAAGTGCATCATATGTTCCTTGTACCTAGAAAATACGAGAAACATAAACATCAACAAAAGTTGGTACGTGGAATAAAAAACCTATACTATGTTGGCATATTAAAAATACTTGAAGAAGAAGAAAGAGAAAGAAGCATTATTTAGTGGTAGAAAATCATGTAATCCCAAGTTATTAATCACATTTCAAATGAATATACATTCCTGTAGTGGACTTAGCACAAACATAAATTGATTGGGCCCTATCCCCGCGTACCTTGCACCATTAGGGATCTCCCTGTGTACCTTGTACCATTAGGGAGGTGCTAGTCAACATTAATTCTTTCCCTCTCTAATAGGGAGATTAATGAGCACAACTAGTAACTACATTTCATTTCTCATTCATTTATGTTCTTTAATATTCAATGTGGAAAACAACAATACTCATATATTTACATCCAAAAATGTACTCAAATACATGCAAGCAAATACTTATATTTAACATCCAGCAAAAACTAGTCATATAAAAGAGATACCATGAACCCTAAAGAGGGAATAGTGGTATTACTAGTGTTGTATGGTGCTGATGTGAAAGAGAAATCATGAACCCTAAAAAGGGAATAGTGATATTACTTAGTGTTGAATGATACTGATATGAAAGCATTATAATTATTATTATGAATACCAATCATGTAGGTATGATGAGATGAGGAGTATAGCCAGGTATGGGCTATGATGCTAATTATATCCACGTACCTTTGATCTCAGATCTGAATTTCCACAAGTCCAGATTAGGAGAGAGAGAGAGAGAGTAGATCACCCTAAAAGGAAATCAAGGGTATACTTGTTATTATTGGTCCATATGACCCATGACTAAGGTTGGTTCTTTAGGTATGATTACTTTCATGTTCTCATGCTTATATCAGGGATTATCTATGATTGTTATCTTACTTTTGGATTTACAAATAGACCTTCTTATTAGGGTTTCATTTATTTGAAGATACCTATTTTATCCAAAAAGGTATCATTCATAATTAGGGTTTCCATTATGGGTTAGATCATTAAGGGTATCTCTTTAGGACACATATGATTCAAAAGATCAGTGTTGGATTATAAGGTTTCAGGGTCGTTCAAGGTCATTTAGTGTCATTTCATAGTTGGGATTTGACATAGTGTTGCCTAAGGTGTACACTATTAGAGAGAGAAACTAGCATATAGGGTTTTTCACAACTATTGAGTCAAATATCTCTATTTGATTAGGGTCTCGAGTAATATGATGATCAGGGACCCCAAATAGGGTTTAGGATGTCCACAAGCCAAATCGTAATTAAGGATGACTATTATTACAATATATATATATATATATATATATATATATATATATTAAAAGGTCATTAGAGCTTGTAGGCCCTATTTTTTAAAAAGAGCTCGGATCTGGGTCCTGATTATATTTTATTTGGATAGTTCGCATTTTTCTGATGAAAATCATATATAGGTTCGATATATTATCTTATTCCTAGCATTTTCTACAATTTTCCCAAGATAATCCATTTCTTAGGTAAAAGAAAATAAAAAGAGAGGATTTTACCTTGATCAACAGCCGGATCTGACTGGATCGACGGCTCTCATTGAACCCAGGCTTCATGAGGGATGGATCGGGATACTGACTTGGTGCTCAAGGATTGGTCCACTTTGGTCCACGCTGGCACCACTTTACCTCCTCTCTTCTATGTTCGTGGATTAGAGGATCTGGTCTCCTGGAGCTTCTCCAGTGATAACTAAGTGCAGAAAAGGTTTGCCTTGGTAGTAGGAAAGAGGCTTATCACCTTTGGGGTGATGATTCGAGCCCAACCAGGACCTTCCAGTGTTGTGGCTCCCCCTAGAGCTCAGAGCCGCCATGGGGACAGGGCGAGGTCACCGGAAAAAGAGGGTTAGGAGAGAGCAGGGTGTTTTTACGTGGTTGGGTTGACCGCGAAGCACCCCTGGGTTGAGGTGGAGTTGAAGGAAAGGAGAATTTCATGAGGCGAGGTATGTGGAGGTGTCTCCAAGGTGGTGTAGTGGCAGAGAGGAGATGGAATTGGTGGCGATGCTTGGAGGTCAGTTGCTTCAAATTGGATTGCTTGGGAGCCTAAGGGGGTCGGGCGGAGCTTGGGGTGTCCTTAAATAGAGGCGAAAGGGTCTAGCATAGGAATCCCTAAGTCGGCCGCCACCACTAGTGAGAGCAGCTAGGGAGTTGGGGTTCGTTCTCCCTGATCCGAGAGTGAGGGGGTGAAATAAGGCTAGTTGACCTCGTTTAGGTGAGACGAAGATATTTGTTCAGATGGATATTTGAGAGTAGGGGTGAGGTGGTGCTTGGATGAGGCTCAAGCCTCCTCTCTTTTCCTCACCCTTTGTGGGAGGTTGAAGATGGGTCCTTGAACCTTGGATCCCCACACAGATCTGTGGCCATCAAGATGGATGGTTGAGATCGATTCCCCAGTTAAGAGATATGCGCCTATAGGTAAAGGGGCGTTAAACAACCCTGCCTCCCGGTAACCCCCCAATTAAAGGAGACCAAAAGATCAGATTCGTTATCCCAATTTTCTAGATCAATGATTCGGAAAATAGTCAATAATAATTACTAAATTCTACCAAAAACTATACTAAAAAGTTGGAAAAAAATAAAACTTTGCATACCTTTTTAAAATCTTGGATTTCTAAACTTCAATCCACATCTAGAGTCTATTCTAACTAATCCTCCTTGTACTTTAATTCATATATTCACAATGTATCATTTTACTGTTTGTCCTTTTCATATTGTACCTAAAATGCTGACAAACAAAACATCGGTCAGCATAAATGAATATGTCGATATGTGGGGACAACCAAAATTTTTCATATATGGCTAACAACCCAAATATCACAATCAAGTTAATTAACAATTCAATTTACATTTTAGTGTGTCAATCTCCACTGCTTTTGCCTTAACCCTGGAATACCCTCCTTAGGGTTTCGCTTTTGCAATTGACTTAAGGCCACCTTCTCCATCCTAAGCTTGGTTCTTGGGGTCACCTCTCATGGTGCCCATTAGTCATGCAATATCATAAGGCCACCTTCTCTATCCTGAGCTTGGTGTCTGGGGTCACCTCTCATGGTGCCCATTGGTCTTCCCTCTTAGGCTTGACCTCATTGCAACTTCCATCAGGGTGGCATGTAGGTGTGAGAATACACACTTATAACATAATTGTGATAATCATAGTGACTTTATGAATTTGTGTATATGAACATCCAAGCAGATAGGTTGCATTCAATTCGATCAATCACCCAAGAAATCTTTGTGAAACTAAAGTGGTTAACCATAAATAACCACATACATGTTTTGTAGATCTTTGAGAAAGAATCAACCAATAAGAGAAATCCAATCAAGAAAATACAAGGATCCTGACATAGGCATATAATTTCCTATCATAAATCATGCCATCAATATCTATTAAACCTAGCTTGCTTCCTAGGGTTTCTAGTCCACTTTAAGGGTTTCAATTGCAATTAGGGTTTATCTTGTACTTTCATCATTACAAACACCAGTTTGGCAAATTACTCATAAACCCTAGGTCTCTCATCTTATCTCTCTTAACATGCTTAGGATCATCTCTTGACAACAGAATTCCATATTTTTGAATTAACTATACTTCTCTCTTCTTTTACCCTAAATTAGGGTTTCTAAATGTATTATCAACCATACTAGGTTTAAAACCCTAAATCATGCAATTAACCATATTTATCAGATTAAAACTTGACATTATCGTTCAATAGGTTAATATTACTTGAACTAACCTATCAATCCCCATTTTCATCCATTAGTCTCGATTAGGGTTTCTAACCTAATTTTAATACATTTTCCATCAAAATAACATACTTTTGCAAAAAGAGATGGAATTAGGTTATTAAACTATTTTTATCTTGTTCCTCATATTTTTTTTATCAACTTTCATATATAAAGTTTATTCATCCAAGTTCTCTAGCAATTTCTACGATTTTAACAAAGAACAGCCTTTTCCCATAATATTTGAGTAGAGAGGCGATTCACCAAAAAATCGGCTGTCGTTTGATCGATGGACCGGTGATCCGCCCTTTGGATCTGACACTCCTCATCACGCGCACCTAAAATAGCTGGTCCCTCTCGGAATCATTAGATCTCTGTGCAGGATCACGATGGACCGCGATCAGATGATTGTTGTTCGTCGTCTTCCTCCTCGTGTTAGTAGAGTCGAGGTCAACGTCCTGGTTGACTCTGAGCTCTCGACCACTTATGAGTGCGACGATTTCTCAGGGAGCTTTGTCTCCCTCCTCCAAACTCAACTATAGCCTCAATTTCTCTCCATGACCCCATTGTGACCACCTCCTACTCGTCAGACTCTAGCGAGGTCCTCTAAGATGATGAGGGTGAAGGTCGGGGTGAAAGATGGAATTGAGGGCACGGAGACATTCCTCTCGGTCTGCCGCAGAGTCTAGGGTAGAAAAAGAAGATGTGGGTACCCTCTCTCATCCTTCCCTATATATAGGGTCGAGGACAGGGATTGGATGAATTGGGATCTTTCCCTATCATTGACCAAACCCTGAAAAAGTAGGGATGGTCATCACCGGACTTCTCTTCTGAGTCCAACGGTGATCTTCCCTTATTCTAACTCTCTTTCCTTTTCTCACAATGATCTGAGTTTGGATCATCTCCAACCTGTCTAGCGTAGGACTCCTCGTGCCTATGGGAGTCATCCTGCATCATTGTATCATGATCCAATGGTCCACATAAAGCCTGAAATCCTGAACTATCCAATTAATTCATATCATTGATTTCTTAGGCAATTAATAACTACACTTTAGGTACTTTTGCAAATTACATATATCGAAAAGCGTGTAGTATTTTCCAACCAAATTTTAAAAGAAACTCTTTCTTGGCATTATCTTCTCGTGTATTAAATTTGAAACCCAAATTCCAAAGGAAGAGGGTATTTCCTTCATAAGAAATTATTCTTTAATAAAACCAATTTAATTGGTATCTCCTCTTTCTTAATCTTTTATTTTCTTGGTTTTGATTCCTTTTTCCACTAAAAACCATGTGGACACTAAATATTATCGAAAAGGGGTCCATTATCCATCTATCCACATATTTCTTGTAACATAATTGTTATCTCATATTTCCTTCTTAATAAAGTAATATTCAATTATCTTTTCTCTTTCTTGTTGTATTATCTTTGCAACTTGGACTCCTTGTAACCCAAGGAACCCAAAAGGCACGAAATCCACCTTTGGAGGATATTACCTAGCCTTCTAGAGGCTTCTACCTTTTTCTCTTCTCCCTTTCTTAATATATATTCTTTTATTAACTGAATTTCTTTTTCTCTTTTATTTTCTTTTTCTTGTTGTTGGTCCCAATAGCCAATAAGGCCCACAAAGCAACTAACAAGGCTATTGTAAACGAAATTCATTCATTCAAATCAAACCACACCATTATTTCTTCATATATTTATATTAAGAGAAATTGCATTTCTCACAAAAGAACCCAAAATTGGGGTTGTAACATCCTTCCCCTCTTATAGTAATTTTGTCCTCAAAATTCCACCAAGCGTACAAACAACTAGGATAAGACTTTCTCATGTCCATCATGTCTCCCATGTGGCTTCACCCTCTCCATGGTGCTTCCGAATAACCTTCATCATCTTATATTCTTACATCTGAGTTCTCTCTCACCTTGGTATCTTGTACCCTAGTAGGTGACTCAGGACATTTCAGCCTCTCTTGAAGCTTAATAGGTTCATAGCTCAGCACACGGCTTGGGTACCTCACCTAGTGCTCGAGATCAGACTCGTGGAACACATCATACATCACGTTATCTTGAGCGGTAAGGCTAAACATAAGCATCTCCATCGATCCATCTCAAATGGACCTATGTATCGGGGACTCAGCTTTCTCAGCTATAACTCAGAGGGGTCAGATGTTCATATCACATATTCTCCCATAGTGAATTGCATGTCAGTCTGCTTCGTATCAGCTCATGACCCATGTCACCCATGTGCTTTCTCAGCCATCACACGATCAAAGCGACTTCATCTACACCCACTATGGTCTCTCTCGACCTTTATAAGGTCCTTGAACCGACATCATCCCAATGAAGCAGTGACCAACACAACCTCCCTTAACGAGCTTTTTACATCCTGATATTGGCTATGGTGGCTATCATCACATCTTTCATAGGACAAGAACTATCTCCATGTATCACCCTGAACGAGCACACATGCTCTCATCAAACCCTCTAGTCTGGATCACACTAACTATCAGTTAGGGGTGATAAGTTGTACTAGCATCGAGTTCTTCATGTACCTACTTCCACCACATGGAATTGAATCTTTAGGTCATACTCAAGAACCTTTGAACTCGCATCATGGTGTAGTTGAACCATCTATCTCATATATAGTTCAACCGGATCTGTCCCCTGACAGTACTCTCTCTTTCTCTTGGATTATGTCATCTAGGTAAGGCAATCTACCATAACCGATATTGCATCTTGACCTTCCTCAATCGAGGGGAGACTCACCACAACGTTCATAGTGATTAACTTCCATTCCCTCTTGGGGACTCTTTATCCTCTATATCAACTCATTGGGTTACTGGTGTTCGTCCTTCACCTCCTGGCATGCATGGAGACAAGCCACATGCAACTCTATACACTTCCTCATCTTAGGCATCCAAAGTACTACTACAACTTACTATCTTAACAGTACCACAGTGTATGGTGAACTTAAAATCATGATCTCCTATATGTCATGATTCCTCAAGGTTGGTTCCTTAGAAACCCTAAAACACTCTACACATGGGTTTCATCACCTTCTTTTCCAGAGAAGTGCATATGGGGTTCTACAACCATCCTTCTATCACATCAAGCCCTAGGCTGGCTAACCAAGCAACCACTAACTTGACCAACAGGTCTAGTTGTATCTGAGAACTATCCATACAGGTCTCCTCTTTGGACTTAGGGCTCACCTAACAACCTCTTCTGGCCTCTCCACGGCTAAACAAGATAGTTGTATCTCAACTAGAGAATCCATTACCACCTTACATCCTTATGTGCTAGGTAACAATGAAGACATACACCTCCATGTATTCCACTTATCATCCTCATCTTAGATTTAGGTCTAACTGAGTCAAGAGAACTTCGAGCGCATCATCTTTGGTCATCAAACTCAAACTTATACAACTCATAAATTCCATACAGCTCATGATAAGAATGTCCTTATAAGATCACTACCTTAGTTCTCTTGGTGTTTGTAAATCATCCACACATCGTGTGCACTCCACAAAGGTACACTACTATCTCTATCCTCATACATCATGCAACCTTCCCACTCTCATCATCTTTATCCTTCGTGTATGGCATGCATATTGCCTTATCTCTCACCTCCATAATGAGAGAAAATAAGCATTTGGATGTCGTCCAAATACATAGTTCTTCTCGTTCTAAGAGTAGAGATGGTACACCCTACATCACCATTACACCTTCCAATCTAGGTTGAATCGTGCACCACATGTCTCCACATCATGATCATCAGGTTTTCTTTCATGGAGAACTGGTCTCAAACACACTTGGGTCACCACACGATCCCTAGTCATATCCTCTAGGTCTATAGGGTGCCGACACTTTTGGGGTCATCCCTCTTCCCTCATGCATCCAGAGAGTGCCCTCTTTATCTGCCCTTTGGGTCCCATGAGTTCATGAAGGTGATCAATCTCCTAACCCATGGCCCTCAGACAATGGTAGTTGTTACCTCTCGACCCTATGGTCATGTGCGGCTAGGGAATTAGGCAACTCCTACTCCCATCAATATTATCCCTACCCAACCCTAGGATAGACTTAGGATTCTAACATAGAACATATCCAACTTGAATCCTTACCCAAGTTTCCTTCATCTCTCTTGGCATTCCTGGTCTGACTTACATCCTTTCATAGGGATCATGGCGACCTACCTACCTTGGTCAGGCCCCATCTACGTGCACTTAGAGATGGTTATCTATGGGTCTGTAGGTTCATTCTCATACTATGTACTCTCCACTTAGCTTCTCAAGATCCTATGAGACCTCTTTAGGTTACCTCAAACCCAACAAAAGCTGGTAGATACCCTACATAAGGGTCCCTCGCCTAAGATGGGAGAAAACTATCTCTTGATATCAACAAAGGTCACAAACATCCCTACATCTAGGGTTTACATCCACATGAGCACGCTTAGCCCTAGCAAGCTACTAAGGCACGTAGCTAACAAGCAGACCACTTACTAAACCATGCTAGGTCTCAATGGTAGGTCATACTTGTTTCTATTCCTTAACATTGGACCATCTTCATACATGCCCATGCCACCAATCTATATGTGAGGGGTTCATCAAACATATACTTTAGTCTAAGGGGTTTCCTTTTCCTCTAAACATGAGGGGTGCCATGCTCCCATGTGTAGGAATTCTAGATTCATGTGAGCATCAGGTGCACCAGGTACTACTACTTCCCCTTTAGGTCTAGGAACCCTAGGTTCACTTCTTATGCAAGAGCTGTCCAACTGCATGCTCAGCTTTTTAACAACAAACCAAACATGTATGAGGTATAGCATGCACTTCCTACTATCCTCCCACATGAACCACTCCTCAGAGTTGAGCCATGCTCAAGGACAACCAACTAGGTATGGTTCCTCACAACTTTTTACTATACCTCCTCGGTCTAAGGAACTCTCTTCCTATACCTAAAAGGTAGGCACATATATCATCTGTACATTGGTACCAATAGCCTCGTCCTTGTTCTAGGGTTTGGTTCTTCTAAAGGCAACCAAGATACCACAAATCTCCAAGGATCATGGACAAGGCAACCACAACCATCCACTTAGGTCATCCATTCTAGGTCATAACATACCTGACTTCTCATGGTTTCTTATATCTCAGAGTCTAAGCTTCCAACCCTCTTGCTCGGGTCTTTCTCCCTTTCTCTAGAGCTAACCCTACAAACAACCTTACTACAAGAGGTTCTTTCTCTAAAAAGGTGGATCAAGCTGACATGTATTCCCTACATGGGTAAAACCTACGTTCGCTTAAGATCATCCATAGATCTTTATGCTTATCTCATAAGCTATCTAACATGCCCTTCTGGCTTGGATTTTAACCTACTGCCAGCACTATGACGTACTCTAGGTGCATACACTTCCATGCTCATATAAGCCCATAGGGTTTCTATATGGTCATCACTAACCTCAATGATGAAAGGGTCATCCTTCACCCTACATGCACCACCCTTCCTAGGTTGGGTCACTCAAAAAGGCACTAGGTCAACCAACCTCACATAGCTCACACTTCTCATAGGTATTCAAAACCAAAACCATGTCAACCCACACACATGGTCAACCATGACATCTAACTCATCATGCCATCTCTCTCTAACCACCACTTAGGGTTAGGGTTAGCATCATCCTCAGAGGATGTGCCAGGTCTCTACCTTTAGTGGAGGTCTCTGCCTCCAAGACCAACTCTCTACTCATCCTCCTGACAAGAAGGTCTAACCTCAAGTCTCTCCTGAGGGCACGACAACACATGCCATGAAACCTAAGCATGAAACTAACCTCTAGTTTATGCATAAACTATTAAACTTATATCCATGACATCTTATTTACATGCTTTTCATTAATTTAATGGAGGATTCCTCAGTCTTATCATACATACCCTGACCTCAGGAGGGTGAGGAAGAGAGAGAGAAAACCCTAAACCTTAGAATCTTAATTGAATTAGGGTTGAGAAGGGACGAAAATAAATGAGAGAGTCCTAAAGGTATCTTATTTCGAGTCAGAACCTCAAATATTGGCCAGGAAGTCACACTGCATCTGGGAGTCCTCGTGAGTAAATAGCGGGGTGGAGGAAAATAATGCCAACCCCTGAACTGTGATCCTTTTCTAGACACCTCTGTCTTTCGGAAAATCCTCTAATAACTCCCTCGGTTCTACAGAGTCTGTAAAATTTAATAATTATTCAGGATTAAATGAGGAACCAATGCTCTCATACCAAATGAAATGACCCCACCTCCCGGTAACCCCCAATTAAAGGAGACCAAAAGGTTAGAGCCATTATCCCAATTTTTTGGATCAATGGTTCAGCAAATAATCAATAATAACTACTAAATTCTACCAAAAACTATATTGAAAAGCTGGAAAAAAAACTGGAGTCTATTCTAACTAATCCCCATTGTAATTTAATTCATATATTCACAATGTATCACTTTACTATTTGTCCTTTTCATATTGTACCTAAAACACCGAGAAACAAAATATCTGTCAGCATAAATGAATATGCCGGTATGTGGGGACAACCAAATTTCACATATATGGCTAACAACCTAAATATCACAATCAAGTTAATTAACAATTCAATTTACGTTTTCAATGTGTCAATCTCCACCACTTTTGCCCTAACCCTAGAATACCCTCCTTAGGGTTTCTCTTTTGCAATTGACTTAAAGCCACTTTCTCCATCCTGACCTTGGTGCCTGGGGTCACCTCTCATGGTGCCCATTAGTCATCCAATATCATAAGGCCACCTTCTCTATGTTGAGCTTGGTGCCTAGGGTCCCCTCTCATGGTGCCCATTGGTCTTCCCTCTTGGGCTTGACCTCATTGCAACTTCCATCAGGGTGGCATGCAGGTGCAAGAATACACACTTATAACATAATTGTGATAATCATAGTGATTTTATGAATTTGCATATATGAACATCCAAACAGAGAGGTTGCATTCAATTTGATCAATCACCCAATAAATCTCTGTGAAACGAAAGTGGTTAACAATAAATAACCACATACCTGTTTTGCAGATCTTTGAGATAGAATCAACCAATAAGAGAAATCCAATCAAGAAAATGCACGGATCCCAAAATATGCATATAATTTCCTATCATAAATCATGCCATAAAGATCTATTAAACCTAGCTTGCTTCCTAGGGTTTCTAGTCCACTTTTAGGGTTTCCATTGCAATTAGGGTTTTTCTTGTACTTTCATCATTACAAACCCCAGTTAGGCAAAATTACTCATAAACCCTAGGTCTCTCATCTTATCTATCCTAACAGTCTTTGGATCATCTTTTGACAACATAATTCCATATTTTTGAAATAACAATAATTCTCTCTTCTTTTATCCTAAATTAGGGTTTCTAAATGTATTATCAACCATACTAGGTTTAAAACCCTAAATCATGCAATTAGCCATCTTTATAGGATTAAAACTTGACATTATTGTTCAATAGGTTAATATTACTCGAACTAACCTATTGATCCCCATAATTCATTCATTAGTCTCGATTAGGGTCTCTAACCTAATTTTAATACATTTTCCATCAAAATAACATACTTTTGAAAAAATATATGGAATCAGGTTATCAAACTATTTTTATCTTGTTCCTCATATTTTTCTAATCAAATTTCATATATAAAGTTTATTCATCTGAGTTTTCTAGCAATTTCTATGATTTTAACAAAGAAACGCCTTTTTCCATAATATTTGAGTAGAGAGGCAATTTACTAGAAAATCGGCGGTTGTATGATCGGTGGACCAGTGATCTGCCCTTTGGATCTGATGCTCCTCGTCGCATGCACCTAAATAGTTGGTCCCTCTCTGGATCGTCAGATCTCCATGTGGGATCATGATGGACCGTGATCGGACGATCGATGTTCATCATCTTCCTCCTCGCGCTAGTAGAGTTGAGGTCAACGTTGCAGTTGACTCCGAGCTCTCGACCACTTACGAGCGCACCGATTGATCAGGGAGCTTCATCTCCCTCCTCCGAACTCAACTATAGCCTCAATTGCTCGCCACAACCCCATTGTGACCACCTCCTACTCACTGGACTCTAGCGAGGTCCTCTGGGATGATCAGGGTGAAGGTCGGGGTGAAAGATGCAATTGAGGGCATGGATACGTTCCTCTCGGTCTACCGTAGAGTCTAGGGTAGCAAAAGAAAATATGGGTACCCTCTCTCATCCTCCCCTATATATAGGGTCGAGGACAAGGATTGGATGAATTGGGATCTTTCCCAATCATCGACCAAACCCCTACAAAGTAGGGATGGTCATCACCGAACTTCTCTTCTGAGTCCAATGGTGATCTTCCCTCATTCTGACTCTCTTTCCTTTTCTCACAATCATCCGAGTTTGGATCATCTCCAACCTGTCTAGCACAAGACTCCTCGCGCCTGTGGGAGTCATCCTGAATCATTGGATTGTGATCCAACGGTCCACATAAAGCCCGAAATCCTGAATTATCCAATTAATTAATATCACTCATTTCTTAGGTGATAAATTACATTTTAGGTAATTTTGCAAATTACATATCTCGGAAACCGTGTAGTATTTTCCAACAAAATTTTAAAGGAAACTCTATCTTGGCATTATCTTCTTGTGTATTAAATTTGAAACCCAAATTCCAAACGAAGAGGGTATTTCCTGCATAAGCAAGTTATTCTTAAATAAAACCAACTTAATTGGTATTTCCTCTTTCTTAATCTTTTATTTTCTTGGTTTTGATTCCTTTTTCCACTAGAAACCATGTGGACACTAAATCTTATCCAAGATGGGTCCATTATCCATATATCCACATATTTCTTGTAATATCATTGTTATCTTATATTTCCTTCTTAATAACGCAATATTCAATTGATCTTTTCTCTTTCTTGTTGTATTACCTTTGCAACTTGGACTCCTTGGAACCCAAGGAACCCTAAAGGCATGAAATCTACCTTTATAGGATATTGCCTAGCCTTCTATAGGCTTCTACCTTTTTCTCTTCTCCCTTTCTTAATATATATTCTTTTATTAACTAAATTTCTTTTTCTCTTTTATTTTCTTTTTCTTGTTATTGGGCCCAATAGCCAATAAGGCCCACAAAGCAACTAACAAGGCTATTGTAAACGAAATTCATTCATTCAAATTAAACCACACCATTATTTATTCATATATCTATATTAAGAGAAATTGCATCTCTCACCAAAAGAACCCAAAATAGGGGTTGTAACATCCTTCCCCTCTTATAGGAATTTTACCCTCAAAATTCCACCAAGCATACAAACAACCAGAATAAGACTTTCTCATGTCCATCATGGCTCCCATGTGGCTTCACCCTCTCCATGGTGATTCCCAAGAACCTTCATCATCTTACATTCTTACATTTGAGTTCTCTCTCACCTTGGTATCTTGTACCCTTGTAGGTGACTCAAGACATTTCAACCTCTCTTGAAGCTTAATAGGTTCATGGCTGAGCACATGGCTTGGGTACCTCACACAGTGCTCTAGATCGGACTCGTGGAACACATCATACATCATGTTATCCTGAGGGGTAAGGCTAAACATAAGCATCTCCACCAATCCATCTCAAATGGACCTATGTATCGGGGATTCAACTTTCTCAGCTATAACTCAGAGGGGTCGGATTTTCATATCACATATTCTCCCAAAGTGAACTGCATGTCGTCTACTTCATATCAGCTCATGACCCATGTCGCTCCTGGGCTTTTTCAGCCATCCCACGATCAAAGCAAATTCATTTGCACCCACTGTGGTTTCTCTCGACCTTTACAAGGTCCTTGCACTGACATCATCCCAATGAAGCGGTGACCATCACAACCTCCCTTACCAAGATTTTTACATCTCGATACTGGCTATGGTGGCTATCATCACAACTTTCATAGGACAAGAACTGTCTCCATGTATCACCCTGAATGAGCGCACACACTCTCATTAGACCCTCTAGTCTGGATCATACTAACCATTAGTTAAGGGTGATAAGTTGTACTAGCATCGAGTTCTTCATGTACCTACTTCCGCCACATGAAAGTGAATCTTTAGGTCATACTCAAGAACCTTTGAACTCGCATAATGGTGTAGTTGAACCATCTCTCTCTCATATATAGTTCAACCGGATCTGTCTCCTGATAGTACTCTTTCTTTCTCTTAGATTATGTCATCTAGGTAAGGCGATCTACCATAACCCATATTGCATCTTGACCTTCCTCGGTCTAGGGGAGACTCACCACAACATTCATGGTGATTAACTTCCATTCCCTCTTGGGGACTCTTTATCCTCTATATCAACTCACTGGGTTACTGGTGTTTGTCCTTCACCTTCTGGCATGCATGGCGACAAGCCACATGCAACTCTGTACACTTCCTCATCTTAGGCATCCAAAGTACTACTACAACTTACTATCTTAATAGTACCACGGTGTATTGTGAACTTAAAATCATGATCTCCTGTATGTCATGATTCCTCAAGGTTGGTTCCTCAGAAACCCTAAAACACTCTAGTCATGGGTTTCATCACCTTCTTTTCCAAAGAAGCGCATCTGGGGTTCTACAATCATCCTTCTATTGCATCAAACCCTAGGCTGTCTAACCAAGCAACCACTAACTCGACCAATAGGTCTAGTTGTATTTGAGAACTATCCATACAGGTCTCCTCTTTGGACTTAGGGCTCACCTAACAACCTCTTCTAGCCTCTCCATGGCTAAACAAGATAGTTGTATCTCAACTAGAGCATCCAATACCACTATACATCCTTATGTGCTAGGTAACAGTGAAGACATATGCTTCCATGTATTCCACTTATCATCCTCATCTCGGATTTAGGTCTAACTGAGTCAAGAGAACTTTGAGCTCATCATTTTTGGTCATCAAACTCAAACTTATATAACTCAAAAATTCCATACAGCTCATGATAAGAACATCCTTATAACATGACTACCTTAGTTCTCTTGGTGTTTGTAAACCATCCACACATCATGCACTTCACAAAGGTACGCTACTATCTCTATCATCATACATCATAGCAACGTTTCCACTCACATCATCTTTGTCCTTGGTGTATGGCATGCATGTTTCCCTATCTCTTACCTTCATAACGACAGGAAATAAGCATTTGGTTGCAGTCCAAATATAGAGTTCTTTCTATTCTAAGAGTAGAAATGGTACACCCTACATCGCCAGTACACCTTCCAATCTAGGTTGAAACATGCACCACATGTCTCCACATCATGATCATTAGGTTTTCTTTCATGGAGAACTAGTCTCAAACACACTTGGGTTACCACACGATCCCTAGTCATATCCTCTAGGTCTGTAGGGTGCCGGCACTTTTGGGGTCATCCCTCTTCCCTCATGTATCCAGAGAGTGCCCTCTTCATCTACCCTTTGGGTCCCATGAGTTCATGAAGATGATCAATCTCCTAACACATGGCCCTCAGACAATGATAGTTGTTACCTCTCAACCATATGGTCATGTGCGACTAGGGAATTAGGCAACTCCTACTCCCATCAGTGTTATCCCTACCCAACCCTAGGATAGACTTAGGATTCTAACATAGAACATATCCAACTTGAATCCTTACCCAAGTTTCCATCATCTCTCTTTGCATGTTTGGTCTGACTTACATCCTTTCATAGGGATCATGGCGACCTACCTACCTTGGTCAGGCCCCATCTACGGGCACTCAGAGATGGTTATCTATGGATCTGTAGGTTCATTCTCATACTATGTACTCTCCACTTAGCTTCTAAAGATCCTATGAGACCTCTTTAGGTTACCTCAAACCCAAACAAAGTTGGTACATACCCTACAGAAGGGTCCCTCTCCCAGGATGGGAGAAAACTATCTCTCGATAGCATCAAAGGTCACAAACATCCCTACATCTAGTGTTTACATCCACATGAGCATGCTTAGCCCTAGCAAGCTACTAAGGCACGTAGCTAACAAGCATACCACCTACTAAACCATGCTAGGTATCCATGGTAGGTCATACTTGTTTCTATTCCTTAACATTGGACCATCATCATACATGCCCATGTCACCAACCTATATGTGAGGGGTTCATTAAAATGTATACCTTAGTCTAAGGGGTTTCCTTTTCCACTAAACATGAGGTGTGCCATGCTCCCATGTGTAGGAACTCAAGATTCGTACGAGCATCAGGTGTACCAGGTACTACTACTTCCCCTCTTAGGTCTAGGAACCCTAGGTTCACTTCTTATGCAAGAGTTGTCCAACTGCATGCTCAACTTTTTAACAACAAACCAAACATGTATGAGGTATAGCATGCACTTCCTACTATCCTCCCACATGAACAACTCCTCAGAGTTGAGCCCTCCTCAAGGACAACCAATTAGGTATGATGCCTCACAACTTTTTACTATACCTCCTTGGTCTAAGGAACTCTCTTCCTAGACCTAAAAGGTAGGCACCTATATCATTTGTACATTGGTACCAGCAGCCTCGTCCTTCTTCTAGGGTTTGGTTCTTCTAAAGGCAACCAAGATACCACAAATCTCCAAGGATCATGCACGAGGCAACTGATGACTGCATACTCATCATGGAATTCAATTACCTCTTTGGAACAAATTCAACTCCATTTCACACCTTTTCACCCAAATATGAACCATAATGTGCAAAACTACTTGGCTGATTCAATAATCAAGGTTTTAACTAAATATTATTCATTTAATGCAGGTAAACCAAGCAATTCCACGCATGCGGTCCCAAGACCGTTTGAGCCCTTGTGGTCCCGAGACTGTTTGAGCCCTTGTGGTCCCAAGACCGTTTGAGCCCTCGCGGTCCCAAGACCATTTGGATCCATGCGTTGTCAAGACCATTTGGATCCATGAGGTCTCAAAACCGTTTGGATCCATGCAGTTTCAAAACCGTTTGAGTCCATGCGGTCCCAAGACCGTTTGTTGGAATACACGAAGAACGAATGAAGAAAACCGCGCGAGCTGTAAACCGCATGACCAATCGCGGTCCCAAGACTGCTTGGGTCTATGCAGTCTCAAGACCGTTTGGGTCCATGCGGTCCCAAGACCGTTTGGGTTCATGCGATCCCAAGACCGTTTGGGTCGATGCGGTCCCAAGACCGTTTGGGTCCATGCGGTCTCAAGACCGTTTGGATCCATGCAGTTTCCAAGACCGTTGGCCACGAGCGCGAAGACCGATCGAAGAACAAAAGTCGCACGTCCACGCCAAGACCGAGACCATCCTCAAGATCGACTGACGCGGCTGCCGATCTCCAAACCGTTTGGTACCAAACGGTCTCCAAACCGTTTGGCACCAAACGGTCTCCAAATCATTTGGCGCCAAACGGTCTCCAGACCGTTTGGAGGAGATATTTCCAGCAACTTACCAAGACCGTTTGGGATCAGATCTAAGCCTATAAATAGACCCCCAGGGGTCCTCATTTGGGGGGATCGGATCCAGACGCCACCAGGCTGCCAGAGCACAACTCCGATCAAGTTCTACTCCACCTACTGCCAGTGTTGCAACCAAGGAGGCTGAGAAGAGAAGGGAGACGGAGCAAGGGGTGTATCTTCTTCACCGGGCTGCGACTACCTTCTGCACCGAGCTCATGGCATTCTCTCTCATCCTTCTTATATCTCGCGTCATGAGCGAGTAGTCCCTTTTCGCTGGGGTGCGGGGACTAGCCCCGCTGCCCATGCAAACTATGTTCTTTTGTTAAACTCTCCATGGCAATGTATATAACTATTCATTTTGTCGTTAACTGTTATGTTCGTAGTTTGGGTAATTGCTTGCTTTCATTTTTGTGCTCCCTATGTTGTGATAACATCTATACGTAGGTATGAATGTCGTTTAACAAGTTAGACTCCTTGATGAGAACTTCTGAAGGGATTCCTTGAGGTCGCAAGTGTATGATCCGCGAGGGGACGAGCCATCTAGCCTTCGGTGACGCTTCTGTGCACCTAACGCCCGTATGGGGGGTTCACAACCTTAGTTGGATTTTGTATCTTCTTGTTAATCGTCGATGTTTGCTAGTATGCTACCTGCCTATTTGCTTATCGGTTAACACGACTGACTCCCAAACTAGAAATAGGATGGGATTCCGTCGAGGTCGTAAGTGTATGATCTGTGAGGGGACAAGCCATCTAGCCTTCGGTGACACTTCTGTGTGCCTAACGCCTGTATAGGGGGCCCACAACCTCCGTGGATTTTTGTATCTTCAGATTCGTAAGTAAAGTGATCCGGATGGTGACGAGACATCTGATGCCTATGGTGATGCTTACGTGAACCTAACGCCCATATGGGGGGTTCTACAATAGCTCTACTTGGAGTGTTATATCTTGCCTGGATTGTTCACGATCGAATGTGTTTGCATGTGTAGCGGTGGTGAAACTCGGTACCATCCCAGCGATTCCATACCATTGATCTAAACTCATCTTTAATTCAGCTTTTACTTTCCTAAAATTAGTTTAAACAACCTCAGATCAACATTTCATTCTAAATATTAGTTTTACTTGAGCTAGATTCAACTGACAAGGATTCTTAAAAACGTTTTCTTTTGAGTTCGATCCTTATCTATATTGCGATAAGACTCATCCGCTTTATTGCACTTTGGTTTGGGTAAAAGCTCGGGGATATCAACCCAGAGTGAATTTGTTAGTGCATTCAATATCCACGTCAAATTTTGGCGCCGTTGCCGGGGACAACGGAATCAGTCAGTCAAATCTAGTTCTTTTAAGACTAATCTAGGATTTTTCTTTTCTTTTTGAAACAATCGCTTATCTACTTGAATTTGACTCTACTTTGTGGATCTCATTTTCAAAATCTTTCTAATTTTCAGGTGCTACCCAACGCATAGTGTATGCACCGATCGAACAGTCCCAGACTCACCGCGAGCTTTGATCCTGAAATACATAGAACCTTCCATCGTCAGATCAGAGAGAATCAAGCAAGGATGGCATAAGAAGAAGAAGTGGCCTGAAGAGTGGCTCAAGCCATCAACGCACAAAGAGAGAGGCTCATGCAAGAAGCTAGAGCTGCGGTTCAACAGGAAATCCTAGCAGCACAAGCAGCAGTGCAAGCAGCCGAACTACAGAAAGATCTTAGAGAATTCTCCATCCCGAAAGCTGCAAATGTTTATCATCCAGTGTAGCCTCCTCCCATTGATGCTGCCAATTTTGAGATTAGAGCACATTGGATTACATTTCTTCAAAACAACCCTTTCTATGGCAAACAAGCAGAGGACAGCCAAGGACATCTTCTGAGGTTCATCAACCTATGTGCTATAACAAAGAAAAATGGAGTCTCTGATGATGCCATTCGACTCCGTATCTTCAAGTATTCCCTGGTTGATAGAGCCATCAGTTGGTACAATTCACTGCAAAGTGAAGTACCCATCACCACCTGGGAGCAACTCCAAAATGCATTTCTAGAAAAGTTCTATCATACATCCCTTACGTATGAAATCAGAGGCCGAATAACAAATTTCACTCAGGTTCCTGGAGAAACTCTCGCTGAAGCATGGGATAGGTACAAAGAGCTCCTACGCAAATGTCCACACCACAAAATTTCCAAGAATCAACTCATAGAAATATTCTATAGGGGTGTGGAGGATGATGTCAAGATGTTTCTAGACTCCTCATCCGGAGGACACTTCATGTGACAAAGCTATGACAGCGCATGGAGAGTCGTCACCCTGGGAGCAGAGAATCAAGCCAATTGGGGTAGATCTGTAGGTAAAGGAGTCTTGAAAGTAGTTATGGTTGAAGCTATTCCAGAGTACAAGTCTATCGTTGAAACCTTGAAGGTCTTAGTTGCCAAGCAAGACCACATAGAATCATCCCTAGTTGCTATTGGAAGAGGACGTTCACCCACTAGGCAACCAGGACAGGTCAAGGCCACTTCTCTATTCTATGAAGCATGCAAAAGCACAGATCACTCCACTCTATCATGCAATGTTCTCTTTGACGTTGTTCTAAGCAATGCATGCGGACAGGGAGATAATGGCCAAATGGAGAATCTTAATGCTATCAACACCATCCCTGGACAGAACTATTACAATCCGAATCAAAATAGGAATCACCCAAGTTTTCAGTATGGAAACCCCTCAGGAGCAGTAAACCCACATCAATTTGGTCCCAACAATCAATCAAGAGGTCCACCTGGATTCCAGTATAATCAACAGCAGAACTTTGGAAATCAAGGAAACTTCAAAGGAAACTTTCAGAATAGGAACTACAATAACTATCATAAAAACTCTCAATATCAAAACCTAAATCAACATCAAGGACAAATAGGACCCATCCCTGATGACAAGCTATCTACCATTGAAAAACTGTTGCAAACTCAGCAAACGATGATAGCCAACCAATAAGCCCAGCAAAAAGCAATTGAAACTCAACTAGATCAACTTACAGCTAGCATAAAGCCACCAGCTGGAGTCTTTGTCGGCCAACCCGAGAACAATCCTAAGCATCCTGAACAGTTGAAGGCAGTCACCACCAGGTCAGGAAAAGACTATTTAGATCCTCCAGTAAAGACACATGTGGTTATTACTGACGAAGATGAACATGTGATTGTCCAAGCCTCGACAACACCAGAGTCACAACCAAGGGAAGATAAGACAGACAAAGGAAGTCTTGAGAATTCTGCTAATGAAGAAGCTGAAACACCAGAACCAGATATTCCTGTATACAAGCCTCGTATACCCTTCCCATCCCGCCTGAGGCAAACCAAGCTCGATACTAGATTCAATAAGTTCAAAGAGGCTATGAAGAAACTCCATGTTGATATACCCTTCTTAGACGCTCTTGCTGAGATACCAGCCTGGACTAAGTATCTAAAGTCACTCCTCACCAGGAAGTACATAACCGAAGAGTATGAAATAGTAAAACTGGCTACAACTACATTGGATATCATCTTGAGCAAGATGCCAAAGAAACAAAAAGATCTGGGATCCTTTGGAATCTCATGTCACATTAGTGACTCATCATGCAAGAAGGGATTGGTAGATCTTGGCGCAAGCATCTCTATTATGCCATTCAGCCTGTGCAAAAGATTAGGGTTTGCAGAATTGCTTCCTATTGTTATGACTATTCAACTCGCAGACAATTCAATAAAAAGACCGTTAGGAATTCTCGAAGATATCCCGGTCAAAGTGGGCAAGGACACATATGTTCCATGCGACTTCGTCATTATGGATATAAAAGAAGACACCAGATATCCTCTCATCTTCGTCCGACCATTCCTCACCACTGCAAGAGCCCTAATTGATGTTGAAGTTGGTACCTTACTGCTAAGATTAGGCAAGGAGACCCTAGAATTCAAAGTTTTTGAAAGTATGAGAAGACCAAGTATACAGGAAGAAGTCTATCTGATTGATTGCGTTGAGAAAATGTCGCAACTGACCCAAGAGTATCATGAATCATACGATCCCTTGGAAACTGCTCTATCAAACTTATCGATCGATGAACCAATCGACAGACGAGCAAAGGATTACATTGAATCCCTCGACTCTGCTGAAGAAGATGTTGAAGCCACTTGTGAAGAACTCAAGGCTACTGAAACTACAGAAGAAACAACCAAAAAACCAGAGGCTCCCAAAATGAAGCCCCTACCTGAAGGATTGAAGTATATGTTTTTAGACGATCTCAAAGTTTGTCCAGTGATCATAAATTCTGATTTAACAATTGAACAAGAAAAGAAACTTCTGGAGGAATTAAGGGGAATAAAGAAAGCCATCGGTTATAAAATGAGTGACCTTACAGGGGTCAGTCAAGCTCTGTGTATGCATAAGATCCCTATGATGGAAGATCACAAGCTGACAATCGAGCATCAACAGAAGTTGAATCCCAATATGAAGGAAGTAGTCTGTAGCGAGATCATTAAACTTCTCACAGTTGGAATAATCTATCTGATATCAGATTCGCCATGGGTAAGCCCAGTGCATGTTGTCCCGAAGAAGGGTGGAACGACTGTTATATGAAATGAAAACAACGAACTCATCCCCACTCGAACGGTCACAGGGTGGAGGATGTTTATAGATTATAGAAAATTAAACAAGGCAACCCAAAAAGATCATTTCCCGATGCCCTTCCTCGACCAAGTCTTAGAAAGATTGGCTCACCAAGAATATTTCTGTTATCTTGATGGTTATTCTGGATTCTATCAGATCCCCATACATCCAGATGATCAAGAAAAAATGACTTTCACTTGTCCCTTTGGAACATATGCATTTTAAAGAATGTCGTTTGGTCTCTGCAATGCACCCGCAACTTTTCAACGTTGCATGGCTGCCATTTTCGCATGGCTCACTGAAACTATTATGGAAGTCTTCATGGATGATGTAACATACCGAATCTTAAACCCTACCCTAGAACTTTGATCTTTTGGGTTTTTCCAAACAAGGTTGAGGTTAGGATGATTCTAATAATATAATGCATGAAAAATGTAAATAATATGTCACATAATTCATTTGGTGATAATAAGATGATAAATAACTTAATTGGATGCATAATGTTGTTAATGGGCCTATAATGGGCCAGATGACAAAACTCATATAAGAAATTCTTAAAAGTGGAAATAAACTCCAAATTCGAAATCTACACATTAAAATAAGCCTACATGTCAATTTTCATTTAATTTGGACAATCTTGAAATAATATGGTATGATAAGAGAGAGAAGTTGCCTAAAAAGTGTAATTAATAAATAAATATAATAATTGACTCCAAAAGTTGGATATAATGCCAAATTTGTGTTCAACACACTTAAGTTAACTTGTGGTTGAAGTTTCACCTATTTTGGATAAACCATGTGTCATTAATGCATCAGGAAAGAGAAACAAAGAATATATTAAATAACATATCTAAAGTTGCCAAAAGTGAAATCTAATTGAATATAGTCAAATATTTTCTTCCGCTGCTATACATTGGTCTTTTGATTACCATTATATAAAGATTTGAAAAATTTACACCCACTCCGACATACCTTCTGAGTGTGTTTGGTCTGGAGGTTTTATTGTTCAAATTTTTAGTAGAGAAGTGGTTTCACTTCTTTACAGATGATTTTTCCGTATACGGAGACACATTCGATTCTTGTCTAAAGAACCTCTCCCTGGTCCTCAAACGTTGTGAAGAAGCGCATCTCGTGCTAAATTGGGAAAAATGCCACTTCATGGTAACAGAAGGCATTGTCCTGGGCCATAGGGTTAGCAACAGAGGAATTGAAGTAGATAAAGCCAAGATTGAAGTAATCTCTAAATTGGCTATTCCCACAAATGTAAAAGAAGTTCGTGCCTTCCTTGGTCATGCCAGATTCTATAGAAGATTCCTATAGGATTTTTCCAAGATAACTAAGCCAATGACAAACCTGCTACTAAAGGTTGTTGATTTCAATTTTAATGAAGAATGTGTCAAAAGCTTCAACACGCTGAAGAAGGCCCTTACAACAACCCCCATCATTAGAGCTCCCGACTGGGACCATCCTTTTGAAATTATGTGTGATGCTAGTGATTACACATTGGGTGTCGTTTTAGGGAAATGTATAGAAAAGAAACATTATGTGATCTATTATGCATCGAAAACCCTCGACAAAGCTCAGAGGAATTATGCAACTACTGAGAAAGAACTTCTAGTAGTCATATATGTCTTCGAAAAGTTCAGGTCATACCTTATCGGTTTGAAAGTCATTGTCTACACAGACCATGCTGCTATTCGTTACCTTCTGGCAAAGAAAGATGCAAAACCAAGGCTGATAAGATGGGTCCTCTTACTACAAGAATTTGATTTAGAGATAAGAGATAAAAAGGGACGGAAAATGTTGTAGCGGATCACCTCAGACGCATCCACACTCTGGACGCTGAGAAGATTTCAATCAATGACTCCCTACTAGATGATCAGCTAATGAGGGTCTCGGAAGTTATACCATGGTATTTAGATTTTGTAAATTACCTTGTTGCTGGAGTAGTCCATCCTCAATGCACCGGGAATGCACTGAAGAAGTTCATGCATGATGTGAAGCATTATCACTGGGATGAACCATATCTTTTTAAACTTTGTGTTGATGGTTTGTATAGACATTGTATCGCCGAAGAAGAAGCTCAATCTATTCTGGAACAATGTCACTCAGGACATGTGGGTGGGCATATGAACTCTAAAAAGACTGCTCTAAAGGTTTTGCAGTGCGGATTCTTCTGGCCAACCATATCCAAAGATTCTTATGATTTTTTCCTATCATGTGACAAATGTCAAAGGTCAGGCAATATAACAAAGAGAGACGAGATGCCACTGAATCTATGGCAAGCAGTCGAGATATTCGATGTTTGGGGGGTGGACTACATGGGTCCATTCCCATCTTCTAATGGATTTTCATACATCCTAGTGGCGGTGGTCTATGTCTCAAAATGGGTTGAAGATATACCAACCGTCACTAGTGATTCAAAACCCGTCATCAAATTATTCAAAGAGGTTATCTTTCCCCAGTTTGGAGTGCCACGAACCGTGATATCTGACGGAGATTCCCACTTCATTGAAAGAAGCTTTGAAGCTTTACTGAGAAAATACGGTGTAACTCATAAGGTCGCATCACCTTATCATCCACAAACAAGTGGACAGGTAGAGGTCTCTAACCGTCAACTAAAGGCTATTCTTGAGAAAACCGTTGGACGCAATCGAAAGGACTGGTCAACAAAAATCAACGACGCCTTATGGGCCTATCGTACTGCTTATAAAACTCCCCTTTGGACAACACCTTTTCGATTAGTATATGGAAAGGCTTGCCACCTGCCAGTCGAACTGGAACACAAGGCATGGTTGGCGATTAAACAATTGAACTTTGATATGAAAGAAGCAGGGCAGGCCAGAATTCTGCAACTCCAAGAGCTGGATGAACTTAGGATGACAGCTTATGAGAATGCATGAATCTACAAAGAACGCACAAAACTCTGGCACGATGGACATCTGAAAAGAAAAGACATACAAGTGGGAGACCAAGTTCTAGTATTCAACTCTAGATTAAAATTGTTCCCAGGGAAACTCCGCTCACGTTGGTGTGGACCTTACATCGTCAAGAGCATCTCTCCACATGGTGCTTTCTCTTTATGGAGTGGCAAGTCAGGCGAATTTGTGGCAAATGGTCACCGCTTGAAGAGATATTTCACCTCAACTGACATAGGCACCGAAATAATGTTGGAACTCACCGACCCAAAGGACCCACCATGAAGCTGAAGGACTCAGTCGAGCCATCGACATAAAACAAAGGCGCTTGTCGGGAGGCAACCCGATCAATAAATCTGTTTTACTTTTATTTTCCATATTTTGTTAAACTTTTCTTTAAATAAAATTTGCCTTATGAGATAGTATTTTTAAGTTCTAACTGCCCTTTTCCCATGAAAAATTTCAGATATGAGATCGGAGCTGCGCTGATCGGAACGCAATCACACTCGGCGGTCATTATTGGTGAAACCTTTCCCCTCCATCTTGGATTTAGGGTTTGCTCGGGATGAGCAAATCTCTAAGTTCGGGGTGGAGGGTGGGTGGTACGTACCTCACTCCCACATACACCCTCTTTTCATACTCAAGTTGTCTCTATCATAAAAAAATTTCAAAAATTTCAAAATTTTTGAACAGATACTTGATGAATTTTTTATACTTGTTGATAAAAGGTAGCTAACTTTTTTTCTATGCATCTTCTATCATTATATCCTCCTTATTCGAAGTAAATCCTCAAGAGGACCGATTTTGAAACATGACTTTTGCTTGAAATCATTCTGTGATGCTTATGATTCCTAACATCATAATATTGTTTACAAAAATGATAAGTATCTGTCAAACTGATAGGGATCAAACACGTCGTGCTTCCTAACTGACTAGTGGAACAATGGCTCAGAATCCCCACCAGATCCTCATCAAGTCATTATCTGAGCAGAGTACGACAAAGAGAACAACCCGGTACATTGAATTGTAAATCAAGTTGCATTCTGATCAGAACTCTCTTTTACACTTCTTCTATCATCTTCGTACCCCTCCATCCATCAAAAAGCAACGAAATAGCCGAATTTGTGCCAAACCCTAAGTTCGCCCTTATCCGCTTCTTCCATACCCCTCGAAATAAATAGGGGCATACCACCAAAAATGCAATCTCGAGTCAAATAGAGGAGAGATTTGCAAACAAAAGATGCCAAAGTGCACACAAAAAGAAATGCGATCTCGAGTCGAATAGAGGAGAGATTTGCACAAAAAATGCAATAAATTAAATTGACAAACAAACAAAAATCTCGAGTCAAATAGAGGAGAGATTTACTTCTTCTTTCCATACCACCTTTCACTCCTTTTTCTACCTAGGGGCACAATGCATGCCCCCACCATCCCAAAGAACACCAGTTTCAGATCAGATGCACATTTGTTGATTCTGCGGGTATCTCTGGACTCTTACAAAACTCTTTGACATGCTTGTTGTTGGAAAAGGTGAGGAGGAAGTGATATTGGAAAACGAACTCAGGAACAAAGCTATGGTAAGACATGTTCAGTGGTCCCAGGAGGTTGAGGTATTGATTCATACTGAGCAGAAAGAAGCATTTGTGATGTGAAGATGAAGCAATCACACGAATAGAAAGTATTCATTTGGCAACTGTTTCAAATTTTATGTCACTCGAGGACGAGCAACGTTTAAGTTTGGGGTGTTTTGATGAGTGCATACTCATCATGGAATTCAATTACCTCTTTGGAACAAATTCAACTCCATTTCGCACCTTTTCACCCAAATATGAACCATAATGTGCAAAACTACTTGGCTGATTCAATAATCAAGGTTTTAACTAAATATTATTCATTTAATGCAGGTAAACTAAGCAATTCCATGCATGTGGTCCCAAGACCGTTTGAGCCCTTGCGGTCCCAAGACCGTTTGAGCTCTTGCGGTCCCAAGACCGTTTGAGCCCTCACTGTCCCAAGACCGTTTGGATCCATGTGGTCTCAAGACCGTTTGGATCCATGCGGTCTCAAGACCGTTTGGATCCATGCGGTTTCAAGACCGTTTGAGTCCATGTGGTCCCAAGACCGTTTGTTGGAATACACGAAGAATGAATGAAGAAAACCGCGCGAGCTATAAACCGCATGACCAATCGCGGTCCCAAGACCGCTTGGGTCCATGCGGTCCCAAGACCGTTTGGGTCCATGCGGTCTCAAGACCGTTTGGATCCATGTGGTTTCCAAGACCGTTGGCTGTGAGCGCGAAGACCGATCGAAGAACAAAAGTCGCGTGTCCACGCCAAGACCGAGACCGTCCTCAAGATCGATTGACGTGGCAGCCAATCTCCAAACCGTTTGGCACCAAACGGTCTCCAGACCGTTTGGAGGAGATATTCCCAGCAACTTACCAAGACCATTTGGGATCAGATCTAAACCTATAAATAGACCCCCAGGGGTCCTCATTTGGGGGGATCAGATCCAGACGTCGCAGGATGCCAGAGCACAACTCCGATCAAGTTCCACTCCACCTACTGCCAGTGTTGCAACCAAGGAGGCTGAGAAGAGAAGGGAGACGGAGCAAGGGGTGTATCTTCTTCACCAGACTGTGACTACCTTCTGCACCGAGCTCGTGGTGGATCTCTCTTTCTCTCTCATCCTTCTTGTATCTCGCATCATGAGCGAGTAGTCCCTTTTTGCTGGGGTGTGGGGACTAGCCCCGCTGCCCATGCAAACTATGTTCTTTTGTTAAACTCTCCATGGCAATGTATATAACTCTTCATTTTGTCGTTAACCGTTATGTTCATAGTTTGGGTAATTGCTTGCTTTCATCTTTGTGCTCCCTATGTTGCGATAACATCTATACGTAGGTATGAATGTCGTTTAACAAGTTAGACTCCTTGACAAGAACTTCTGAAGGGATTCCTTGAGGTCGCAAGTGTATGATCCGCGAGGGGACGAGCCATCTAGCCTTCGGTGACGCTTATGTGCACCTAATGCCCGTATGGGGGGTTCACAACCTTAGTTGGATTTTGTATCTTCTTGTTAATCGTCGATGTTTGCTAGTATGCTACCCGCCTATTTGCTTACCGGTTAACGCGGCTGATTCCCAAACTAGAAATAGGATGGGATTCCATCGAGGTCGTAAGTGTATGATCCGTGAGGGGATGAGCCATCTAGCCTTCGGTGACACTTCTGTGTGCCTAACACTGGTATAGGGGGCCCACAACCTCTGTGGATTTCTGTATCTTCAGAGCCGTAAGTAAAGTGATCCGGATGGTGACGAGACATCTGATGCCTATGGTGATGCTTACGCGAACCTAACGCCCGTATGGGGGGTTCTACAGCAGCTCTACTTGGAGTGTTATATCTTGCCTGGATTGTTCACGGTCGAATGCGTTTGCATGTGTAGTGGTGGTGAAACTCGGTACCATCCCAGCGATTCCATACCATTGATCTAAACTCATCTTTAATTCAGCTTTTACTTTCCTAAAATTAGTTTAAACAACCTCAGATCAACCAATCATTCTAAATATTAGTTTTACTTGAGCTAGATTCAACTGACAAGGATTCTTAAAAACATTGTCCTTTGTGTTCGATCCTTAGCTATACTGCGATAAGACTCGTCCACTTGCGGGTGGTATTATTGCACTTTGGTTTGGGTAAAAGCTCGGGGATATCAACCCCGAGTGAATTTGTTAGTGCATTCAATATCCACGTCAGCAACCACAACCATCCACTTAGTTCATCCATTCTAGGTCATAACATACCCGACTTCTCATGGTTTCTTATATCTTGGAGTCTAAGCTTCCAACCCTCTTGCTCGGGTCTTTCTCTCTTTCTCTAGATCTAACCCTACAAACAACCTTACTACTAGAGGTTCTTTCTCTAAAAAGGTGGATCAAGCTCACATGTATACCCCTACAAGGGTGAAACCTACGTTTGCTCAAGATCATCCATAGATTTTTATGTTTATCTCATAAGCTATCTAACATGCCCTTCTGGTGTGGGTTTTTAGCTACTTCCAGCACTATGATGTACTCTAGGTGCATACACTGTCATGCTCATATAAGCCCATAGGGTTTCTATATGGTCATCACTAACCTCAATGATGAAGGGGTCATCCTTCATCCTAGCATGCACCACCATTCCCAGGTTGGGTCACTCAAAAAGGCACTAGGTCAACCAACCTCACATAGCTCACACTTCTCATAGGTATTCAAAACCAAAAGCATGTCAACCCATGCACATGGTCAACCATGACATCTAACTCATCACGCCATCTCTCTCTAACCACCACATAGGGTTAGGGTTAGCATCATCCTCAGAGGATGTACCAGGTCTCTACCTTTAGTGGAGGTCTCTGCCTCCAAGACCAACTCTCTACTCATCCTCTTGACAAGAAGGTCTAACCTTAGGTCTCTCCTGAGGGTACGACAACACATGCCATGCAACCTAAGCATGCAACTAACCTCTAGTTGATGCATAAACTATTAAACTTATCTCCATGATATCTTATTTACATTCTTTTTATTAATTTGATGGAGGATTCCTTAGTCTTATCATACATACCCTGACCTCAAGAGGGTGAGGAAGAGAGAGAGAAAACCCTAAACCTTAGAATCTTAATTGAATTAGGGTTGAGAAGGCACAAAAATAGATGAGAGAGTCCTAAAGGTATCTTATTTTGAGTCAGAACATCAGACATTAGCCAGGCAGTCACACTACATCCGGGAGTCCTCGTGACTGACTAGCGGAGTGGAGGAAAATATTGCCAGCCCCCGGACCGTGATCCTTTT
Organism: Alisma plantago-aquatica; assembly: GCA_963693085.1. Lineage (NCBI taxonomy): Eukaryota > Viridiplantae > Streptophyta > Magnoliopsida > Alismatales > Alismataceae > Alisma > Alisma plantago-aquatica. Next base: position 887,893,665 of record OY856410.1, read on the forward strand.
CTAGACACATCTGTCTTTCGAAAAATCCTCTAATAACTCCCTCGGTTCTACAGAGTCTATAAAATTTAATAATTATTAAGTATTAAATGAGGAACCAATGCTCTGATACTGAATGAAACAACACGCCCCCCGATAACCCCCAATTCAAGGAGACCAAAAGGTTAGAATCGTTATCCCAATTTTCTAGGATCAATGGTTTGAAAAATAATCAATCATAATTACTAAATTCTACCAAAAACTATACTGAAAAGCTGGGAAAAAAATAAAACTTTGCATACCTCTTTAAAATCTTAGATTTCTAAACTTCTATCCACAACTGGAGTCTATTCTAACTAATCCTCCTTGTACTTTAATTCATATATTCACAATGTATCACTTTACTATTTGTCATTTTCATATTGTACCTAAAACACCGACAAACAAAATGTCGGTCAGCATAAACGAATATGTCAGTATGTGGGGACATCCAAAATTTCACATATATGGCTAACAACCTAAATATCACAATCAAGTTAATTAACAATTCAATTTACATTTTCAGTGTGTCAATCTCCACCGCTTTCCCTAACCCTGTAATACCCTCCTTAGGGTTTCACTATTGCAATTGACGTAAGGCCACCTTCTCCATCCTGATCTTGGTGCCTGGGGTCACCACTCATGGTGCCCATTAGTCATGCAATATCATAACGTCACCTTCTCTATCTTGAGCTTGGTGCTTGGGGTCACCTCTCATGGTGCCCATTGGTCTTCCCTTTTGGGCTTGACCTCATTGCTACTTCCATCAAGGTGGCATGTAGGTGCGAGAATACACACTTATAACATAATTGTGATAATCATAGTGACTTCATGAATTTGCATATATGAACATCCAAGCAGATAGGTTGCATTCAATTCGATCAATCACCCAAGAAATCTCCATGAAACTAAAGTGGTTAACCATAAATAACCACATACATGTTTTGCAGATCTTTAAGATAGAATAAACTAATAAGAGAAATCCAATCAAGAAAATACAAGGATCCTCAAATAAGGCATATAATTTCCTATCATAAATCATGCGATCAAGATCTATTAAACCTAGCTTGCTTCCTAGGGTTTCTAGTCCACTTTTAGGGTTTCCATTGCAATTAGGGTTTTTCTTGTACTTTCATCATTACAAACTCCAGTTAGGAAAAATTACTCATAAAACCTAGGTCTCTCATATTATCTCTCCTAACAGACTTAGGATCATCTCTTGACAACATAATTACGTATTTTCAAATTAACTATAATTCTCTCTTCTTTTACCCTAAATTAGGGTTTCTAAATGTATTATCAACCATACTAGGTTTAAAACCCTAAATAATGCAATTAACCATCTTTATTAGATTAAAACTTGACATTATCATTCAATAGGTTAATATTACTCGAACTAACCTATCAATCCCCATAATTCATTCATTAGTCTCGATTAGGGTTTCTAACCAAATTTTAATACATGTTCCATCAAAATAACATACTTTTGCAAAAAGAGATGGAATTAGGTTATCAAACTATTTTTATCTTGTTCCTCATATTTTTCTGATCAACTTTCATATATAAAGTTTATTCATCTGAGTTCTCTAACAATTTCTATGATTTTAACTACGAAAAGCTTTTTGCCATAATATTTGAGTAGAGAGGTGATTTACCAGAAAATTGGTTGTCATTTGATCGGTGGACCGGTGATCCGCCCTTTGGATCTGACGCTCCTCATCGTGCGCACCTAAAATAGTTGGTCCCTCTCTGGATCATTGGATCTCCACACGGGATCATGATGGACCGCGATCGGATGATCGTTGTTCGTCGTCTTCCTCCTTGCACTAGCAGAGTCGAGGTCAACACCGCAGTTGACTCTGAGCTCTCGACCACTTACGAGTGAGACGATTGCTCAGGGAGCTTCATCTCCCTCCTCTGAACTCAACTATAGCCTCAATTTCTCTCCATGGCCCCGTTATGACCACCTCCTACTCGTCAGACTCCGGCGAGGTCCTCTAGGATGATTAGGGTGAAGGTCGGGGTGAAAGATGGAATTGAGGGTACGGAAATGTTCCTCTCGTTCTACCGCAGAGTCTAGGGTAGTAAAAGAATATGTGGGTACCCTCTCTCATCCTTCCCTATATATAGGGTCGAGGATAGGGATTGGATAAATTGGGATCTTTCCTAATCATCGACCAAACCCCTACACAGTAGGGATGGTCATCACCGGACTTCTCTTCTGAGTCCAATGGTGATCTTCCCTCATTCTAACTCTCTTTCTTTTTCTCACAATGATCTGAGTTTGGATCATCTCCAACCTGTCTGGCGCAGGACTCCTCACGCCTATGGGAGTCATCTCAGATCATTGTATCGTGATCCAACGGTCCACATAAAGCCCGAAATCCTGAATTATCCAATTAATTCATATCATTGATTTCTTAGGCGATTAATAACTACACTTTAGCTAATTTTGCAAATTACATATCTCGAAAACCGTGTAGTATTTTCCAACCAAATTTTAAAGGAAACTCTGTCTTGGCATTATCTTCTCATATATTAAATTTGAAACCCAAATTCCAAAGGAAGAGGGTATTTTCTTCATAAGCAAGTTATTCTTTAATAAAATCAATTTAATTGGTATCTCCTCTTTCTTAATCTTTTATTTTCTTGGTTTTGATTCCTTTTTCCACTAGAAACCATGTGGACACGAAATCTTATCCAAGATGGGTCCATTATCCATATATCCACATATTTCTTGTAATATCATTGTTATCTCATATTTCCTTCTTAATAAAGTAATATGCAATTGATCTTTTCTCTTTCTTGTTGTATTATCTTTGCAACTTGGACTCCTTGGAACCCAAGGAACCCTAAAGGCACGAAATCCATCTTTGGAGGATATTACCTAGACTTCTAGAGGCTTCTACTTTTTCTCTTCTCCCTTTCTTAATATATATATATATATATATATATATATATTCTTTTATTAACTGAATTTCTTTTTCTCTTTTATTTTCTTTTTCTTGTTATTGGGCCCAATAGCCAATAAGGCCCACAAAGCAACTAACAAGGCCATTGTAAACGAAATTCATTCATTCAAATCAAACCACACCATTATTTTTTCATATATATATTAAGAGAAATTGTATTTATCACCAAAAGAACCCAAAATTGGGGTTGTAACAGGGTGCGTGACACATATTTGTCCCATTAAAATCGAAAACTTAGGTTCTAGACTCCAATGTAAATGAAAATGTACATAATTTCAATTGGTCATATCTCCTAATTGGTTGACCCAATTGTAATGAAATTTTAGGAGTAGCTTTATAATGTCACCATGTAGTGATGGTATAAATTTGGGGTTCAAACTCAAAAGTTAAATGTGTTTATTGACTAAATATATGCATACATATAGTTCACCTTTATGTGACACTTAGGGTTTTGTATTATGTGGAATTGATAGGCCATTTAGTCAATTTAGTGAGAGAGATGGTTGAGTGCATAATTGGAATAAAGAAAAGTGTAGGAGAGAGAAAAATATATAGAAAAACTCACTCTGTCACAATACTCTTCTCTTCTTACATGCTTGATTATATGTCTTGTATGTATGATTTATACTCCTTGTATAAACTGGAAAGATATGTATAGGAGTAAGGAGATGTTACCTTAGATGCACTACCTTGACCATGGGAGTGTTTGGGAAGTGTTAGGGAATAAAGGTTTGTATTCCAAATGTAAGTATATGCACTAAAGTGCTATATAAAGTTAGGGTTGTTCTACACTATCAGGAGGGGTGTAGGACACAAACCTCCATTTGTGTTATTTCTAGTATGTTTGAAATTTTTTTGTTCTTCATGTTATGTTGTGGAAGTGAAACCCTATTCTCAAGATATTCTAATACAATTGTGATCCTAGAATCTAGTGATCCTTTCTTTAGTTTCTTTCTCTCTAGTTTGTTTAAGTTTACTTGCTTGAGTTATAAATTATGACTTGTGCATATGGATAACAATATAATCTCACATTCAGGTCCTCAACCCAACCATATGTCATCAAGTTAAACATTCTTAAGATATTATTAGATTTATTTATAATACCAATACTAAAATAAAAATAATAAGTAGAATTTTTTATTTAATAATCAAATAAAGTAAAACAATATTCCTTTTATTATCATCAAGTGATGGATTTCAAGACATATAACCAACAATATCTAGAATGGGTATTAATGAAGGATATTATTTCTCATCCAAATAAAAATCTTCAAAACTTCAAACTTATTTTTGAGGCTTTATTTGTTATTAGCAAAGTGGGTTAGTTTTCATTCAACTAGAGGGGTATAAATCCAAATAGATTTGGAGTGACATGGCAGGGGTAAGATGATGCATATAAAATCTAATCATAAGTTACTCAAATAGACTATACCTCTTTAGATAGGTTAGATAAGACAAGGCCCAATTAGGGAGAGATGGGAGTACACCACATCACCATTATAGAGATAGAATTTAGTAAAGTTGACAAGAAATAAAAGGGCATATATTTTTGTATTTAACTTGATGTGATTTTGTTGTAGGAACTCCTCGCTCTCCTTTCATATTCTTCAAACTCATTTCATTAGTGAATTGAACAAACATAATCTCCTCATTAAATATACACTTTTAAGTGTAGAAAAACATAGTTTACCTTAGTAATCACAAAGACAAGTATCAATCAAAATAATTTTACTAATGAAGATCATTTACAATTTTGTTCATTGATCACACATACAAAAATCACCTACTCTTTCTATGGAACAAGATGGTAAGAAATTATGAGTTCAATGCATCTTTTCAACCTAGCAAATTAGTCATTCAAATTTATTAGTTGTCATCTCTAATTGTATACAAAAGTAAAATAGGGTTTGACTTGGTCATTTTGAATGAAATCTCTTTGCATGTCATAATGGTGTAGGGTTCCCTATTTTATTGTTTTTTATGACAATTAGTAATGACGTCATGGTTATTTTCACTATTGTTGGTTAATTTAGATACATTCACTCTAAGAAAAATCTCATGAGAAATGATAGATATTTGTTTTTTTTTTAAGTTAAGCCAGAGGATCGTCTATTCATCCCACTCCTCTCTTTGTGGGCAAAAAACAATCAAAAAGGGTACAACTCCTGCTTACTAAGTAGGTAAACATCCCTCAGTTCTCACTTTATAATCTAGGTACAAAAAACTCAGATATTTGTGTTCTTAACGTAAGTGGGGTATTATACCCTGCAGTTCTCACTTTATAATCTAGGTTGAAAGTATTATTCTTTGTAAGAATATATAAAATAATATATTTTGCTTTTTAATTTATGCATTTATACATTCAATGGGTAGACATAGTGATACCATTAGCCAGTCATAAAGTGAGTTTCTAGCTTCTATATCAAAGACAACAACAAAAAATGAATAATTAAACACACGTTTGTCCAAGGTGGGACATCCAAACGGTTATACGTTTGGTTACTAATAGGTTTCAGCTTCAAGCCACAAAAATGGTATGAATAGAATCACGCATTTTAAATTTTAAAAAAAAACTAAACTTACAATTCAAATGTATACAGATTTTCTAAAATCAAGTAACCGCTTGTGAGTTATTTTATATGCTCTTCCAGATTCCCTATGTTGCTTATTTTATTTTCAAATAACAAGGATTGGTTTTCGCTACATTTTTCTTCATTTCTTAGCATTCCAAGTATATACAAAATCGGCACCGAGCTTATCAAACAACACATTTATTTTTTTTTTACTTATTCAAAAAAGTCATATGTGCTCCATTGGTAGTATTGCTTGTACATATTATTTTTGTGGTGATCTATACAACCTTGATGCTCAATTTCACGCTCCTCCCATTCTTCCTTTCACAAATGCTCAAGCATGCATGAGAAATGGACCATGCTAAAGCATTTTTGTCTTCCTCTCCAATCTGCTCTTCAGAGGACTTTGTGTTGATCAATATCCCTTGTACATGGGAGGTGGAGGCGAGGAGTACTCAAACCCACTTATGGGTGGATAGACGAAGTTAGGCTTAACTGGAGTGAAGATTGGCTGAGATGGAGGAGTCGTCAATGGAGCCTTAGGTGGAGGTGAGTATGTTGGTGGTGGGGGTGACAATATTGATCGGGGTGGCGATTGGACCGGAGGTGGCGAAGAGGAAACGGGTGGTGGTGGGGAATGGACAGGTGGAGGGGGCGGCGAGGAGACCGGTGGTGGTGGAGATGAGCGCACTGGAGGTGGTGGAGAGTAGACCGGAGGCGGAGATTGGATACGTGGTGGAGGTGATTGCACCGGTGGCGGCGGCGATTGGACTACTGGTGGAGGGGACTTAACTTGTGGTGGAGGTGAATAGACGAAAGGTGGTGGGGGTGACACTGGAACATGTGGTGGATACATTTTTTGTGGTGGAGATTGATTGGGGCTCACTGGGGGCGGAGGGGAGTGTTTGGATTTAGTTGGGCTGGATGTAGAAGGGTCTGGTGAAGTCGGAGGAGATGGATTGGGGTTCATTGGGGGAGGAGGGGAGTGCTTGAATTTTATTGGGCTGTTTGTAGAAGGATTCGATGAAGTGGGAGGAGATGGATTGGAGTTCATTGGGGGCGGAGGGGAGTGTTTGAATTTTATTGGGCTGTTTGTAGAAGGATTTGGTGAAGTTGGAGGAGATGGATTGGGGTTCATTGGGGGCGGAGGGGAGTGTTTGGATTTTGTTGGGCTAGATGTAGAAGGATTTGGTGAAGTTGGAGGAGATGGATTAGGGCTCATTGGAGGTGGAGGGGAGTGTTTGAATTTTATTGGGCTGTTTGTAGAAGGATCTGGTGTAGTTGGGGGAGATGGACTGGGATTCATTGGTGGCGGAGGGGAGTGTTTGAATGTTGACGGGCTGGATGTAGAAGGATCTGGTGAAGTCGGGGGAGATGGATTGGGATTCAATGGGGGCGGAGGGGAGTGTTTGGATGGTGTCGGGCTGGATGTAGAAGGATTTGGTGAAGTGGGAGGAGATGGATTAGGGTTCATTGGGGGCGGAGGGGAGTGATTGGATTTTACTGGGCTTTCTGTAGAAGGAGTTGGGGGAGGTGGAGGAGAGCTCTTGGGGATCGATGGCGAAGGAGGAGGAGATCCTTTTGGAGACTGGGGCCTTTTTGGCGGCGAAGTGGGCACTGGCGGAGGGGTGCTCTTCTTAGGAGTTGGAGGGGGTTGTGATTTGGGAACTGGCGGTGGTGATGGGCGCACTGGAGTTGGCGGAGGGGAACTGATAGTTGGCGGACTGCTGTCCTTCTGCTTTGGCGCAGGCGGAGCAGGGGAAGGTTTTGGCGGAGGGGTGAGCGGGGGAGCCGTCGGAGTTGGAGGTGCCTGCGGAGGCGGAGACTTCACAGACGGCTTAGGACTGCTTTCCTGCGGCTTCGGCGGCGGTGGAGACTGTTTTGGGGTGGGCGGCGGTGAGACGGGTACAGGCGTGGGTGAAGGCGTAGAGGGACTGGGGCTCTTCGGTGCCGGCGTCACCGGTACCGATTGAGAAGGTGTCGGTGACTTTGGCAAAGGCGAGTTGCCACCGGTGCATTGGAACTTGCTGCAGTCAACTGGGCGGCTGAGAACCAGGGCACACGCCTTGGGGTTCTTCTGCTGCGGCCTGGCCGGCAAGCAGTTGCTCCTGTCGTCAAACGACACCTCGGACGACGACCCGGACATCGACATGCACTCCTTGGCCTCGCCGTTGAAGAAGTTGTTGGAGAAGGTGAAGTTGGCCAGGTTGGGGAGCTTGCAGACGGCATCCGGTACGGATCCCGTGAGGACATTGTACCCAACGTCCAGTTCCTCCAACTTGGTCATCTTCGACAGTGACGACGGCAAAGACCCAACAAGTCCGTTATGGCTGATGTCGACGACAGTGACATTGGCAAGCATGCCTATCTCCGGTGGGAGGCAACCAGACAAGCGGTTCCCTAGGAGGACGAACTCCTCGAGCGTCGCCCCCGTGTTCCCAACGGTCTTAGGGATGCACCCAGTCAGGGCATTGTTGGCGATCACAACCACAGACGCCGTCGTGTTGCCGATGTTGTCCGGGATGTTCCCTGTAAACCTGTTGTTGTTCAGAACCAGCACGTCAAGCTCCTTGTCGAACGCCTCCGGCGGGATGGGGCCCTCGAAGTCGTTGTACCGGAGATCCAGGTACTTGAGAACCGGGATGGACAGGATGTGGTCCGGGAACGGCCCTACGAACCGGTTGTTGCTGACATCGAACTCGTTCATGAGCGTCAACCGCGCCATGCTCTTAGGGATGATGCCGCAGAACCGGTTGGAGTTGATGTGGAACACGGCGGCGTCAGTCAAGAGACCCAGCTCGGCGGGGAGGTACCCAGCGATATCCCCACCGTTGAGATCCACTCCCGAGACCACGTTGAGGGTAGGATCATCGAGTGCCGGGGCGCAGAAAATGCCGTTGTAGGAACACACGTCGGGTCCATCCCAGTTCCCGGTCATGTGGTGCGGGTCCGAGTGCATGGCCTTCTTCCATGCTTGCAGTGCAATGTAGGCTCGTCGGAGGCGGTTGGACTCGAACTTATGATCATCCGTCGTGGTCGCGAACTCATAGTCGTGCGGCAGGTCGCCGCCCATGCTAAGGGTCAGCAGCTGCCGCCGCGCGATCGCCGCCGCCTCGGCATTGCTGAGGGCGGCGGCAATGGCCGAGGAGCAGGCAAAGAGGAGGAGGAGGAGGAGGAAGGGAGGGGCGGAGGAGGGCAGCATTGGTCTAGGTGGTGTTGCTGCCACGCCGAGGAAGGAGGAAACTGAGGGGACTGTATTTATATAGGAGGGAGGTCGTTGCGAGTGTGGGATCGTTTGACCTTGTCTTTGCTGTTTTTTCAAAGGCTGGAATACACCCGCCGCACCGCGCGAACGGGCAACCGCCAGTCTATTTAGGGGCAGTTGTTCCTCGCACACCATGGCCGGAAATTTTTTTTGTTCTGTTTCCAGTTTCTAAATTCAGATTGGCACCATGAAAACTATTAACTCTTGCAGCTTAATCCTATTCAGATCGGCATTTTATGCATTCCTAAAGTAAAAATAATAGATTACTCAGAATAGTCTAAACCGTACTCATTGAAAGCAACTTTATTAATCTCCTATTATATATCGTTTTAGACTTTTGTATAGTTTGCTTCAATAAGACAAATAGATTGTTTAACTGCCGATTCGAGGGGAGCGATATAGAAAAATCTAGTGAGTTATATATTTATCTCTAGCAAGGCTCATCGACCAAATACGACTTATGCAAATGTATTAATTCTATATAGTGAATTATCAAGACAGATATTGTTTCTTACTCCCAAAAAAATGTTGTGTCATTTCTATCATAGAATCAAAAATAAACTATATTGACTACAAAATATATAGCATTATGAAAATTTAAGAAAAGATGATCTCGACTATTATGACGGGTAACATGTATTCCAACCTCTTTGACGTGGGTGTTGGTCAATCTTGTCGAGGATGTGTACATGACACAATCTGAAGGTTTTATAAATCCGAAGGATGTAAAATAAGGTTTGTAAGCTGCAAAGGTTAATCTACGGATTGAAGCAAGCATCTCGGAGATAGAATTTTTGATTTGACAAAGTAGTCAAAGAGTTTGGCTTTATTCAAAATGAAGATGAGCTTTGCATATACAAGAAGGTTAGTGGGAGCATGACTACATTCCTCATATTGTATGTAGATGACATATTGTTGATGGGAAATGATATATCTGTTTTACAAAAGGTAAAGACGTGGCTTGGAAATACATTCTCAATGAAAGACTTAGGAGAAGCATCATATATCTTAGGAATCAAGATCTATAGAGATAGATCTAGAAGACTTTTTGAATTAAGTCAAAGCACATACATTGATAAAGTGTTGAAGAGGTTCAGCATAGAGAACTCAAAGAGAGGAAGCATAACCATGAGGCATGGAGTTCTCATCTCTAGAGCTCAATGTCCCAAATCTTGTGAAGATAGGGAACGCATGAATGGGATTCCATATGCATCAGCAATTGGATCAATCATGTATGCAATGTTGTGCAGTCGTCCTGATGTCTCATATGCACTCAGCATGACGAGCAGATACCAGTCAGATCCTAGAGATGCTCACTGGACAGTCGTGAAGAACATCCACAAGTACTTGAGAAGGACTAAGGATCAGTTCCTCATTTACGACGGTGAGGAAGAGTTGGTGGTAAAGGGTTACACCGATGCAAGCTTCCAAATTGATAAAGATGATTACAAATCACAGTTAGTATTTGTGTTTTGCCTCAACAACGAAGATGTGAGCTGAAAGAGTTCCAAGCAAGAGACAGTTGTAGATTCTACGACAGAGGTCGAGTATATTGCTTCATCCCATGTGGCAAAGGAGTTTGTATGGATCAATAAGTTCATCTCTGAACTTGGAGTGGTTCCTAGCATTTGTGATGCAATTGAGCTTTATTGTGACAACAATGGAGCTATTCCACAAGCTAAAGAACCCATATCACATCAGCGGTCCAAACACGTACAGCGGCGCTTCCATCTCATACGAGAGATCGTATAGTGAGGAGATGTGAAGATTTATAGAGTACCAACCGAAGACAATATTGTTGATCCATTGACTGAGGCACTTTCACAGCAGAAGTGTGATGGTCATGCTAGATTACAAGGACTGAGGTTCATGGGTGATTGGCTCTAAGTGCAAGTGGGAGTCTGTTGGTATGTATGCCCATAGAGTCAGTCATATGATGATTGTAAAGGCATACTTTGTAAATGATTTGAATAATAATAAAGGCAATTTCCATCTATATGTTTAATCTATTTTGAGATAATGATATAACATGGTAGATGTCCAAAGAATTGTATTACTCAATGACGTATGTCTTCAGGTTAAGGACCTGAAAAATGAGATCATGCAGATGTTAAGAGTATACATTCTTGTTATGTCCCTAGTCAGTTGTTATTGTGGAAATAACACAGAAGATTAGAGTGTGTGTTGGTTGATGGCAAAATCTCATTAGTCATGATATATGATATCAAACTAAGCACATAGATACATGTTAGAGAACAGTGTATTAGACACACCCACCATAAGAGTGATGCATAGAAACCACACTTGGTAAGTCAGGATCATCTCTTAGAGTATTTGTGGTGACTGTGGTTCTTAGACATGAAATCACTGCACTCATCACATGTCGTTGGGAACACTTTGACATCATCAAACGTAGTCCTGAAACATGGGTTGTTATAACGGTGATGATTGGGTGACTTTGACACATGGGGACTTGACTGTGAGTGATAGATATGGAATTTATCCCTCCTAAGGGAGTGTGATATCCCGGTCACTTGAGGAGTGAGACTGAGAAATGCATGGCCATGCACATGAGCTTATATATATCTCAGACAGTCTACTATGAGTCAAGAAATATGGATTGAATATTTATAGAGGATGACAAGTCCATGCCTCGATTTCAATATGGATATCAGTGACAAAGGGACTAGACATTCACTATAACACCAATAACAAATTGTAGGTCTCTTCACTTAGGTAGCACTGATGTGTGACTAGGCACCACTCTTTGCTTGTAATGTCATAAGTTAGTTATGGACATTCACTGCCAATGTGAAATGGAACCTATAGGGTCACATAGGATTAACATGGAAGAGGAGTTTATTCATGAATGATGTTTAGATTGATTAGTGTTTAGGTATTTAATTAAACATTCAATCAATAGACTTGGCTTAGAATCATCAAGTTCAAGTGTTGAACCAATTGATTAGAGTGTCAGAATGATTGAGAATTGTATTGACTAAAATCTGCACAACCTAGACCACCAACTGACTGGTTCACTGGGTGAACCGATCGGCTCATGGTTAGTGAGACGACTGGTTCACACTGGTGAACTAATTGGTTCACATGGACCAACCGAGCAGGTGTTGGGTTTCTCAGTTTGTGAGAAAAGATTTTTGTTTCACTTGTTTAGTTTGATTGGGACAAGAATTAATCTTTATATTAATTAGAAATGAATAAGGAAAGTCAATTGTGGGCAAGTCTGGGAAGTAAAATGACCAGTTCAGTAAGTGAACCGACCGGTTCACACTCCCAACTGACCGGTTCAAAAGTGAACCGATCGGCTCACCTTCCCAAATGACCAGTTGAGTTGTAAAACGATCGATTCGTCTAACATAGTACAATCAGTTCGTGGAAAATTTCGGACTCTTCTACTCCCACACAAACTGAGAACCCTGACCCTGCCCTCTACTATAAATAGAGGGGTACAAATACTTCTCAGAACACACAACTCAGAACATCATTTGCTCTGCAAAGTTGTTGTCTTCTCTTGTTGTGGTAGCCAAGAGAGACCAAGTAGGTTCTACCCGTCCAGGGAGGAACAACGAGGGAAAGACAACTGCAGAAAAGTGACTGATTGTGGGAGAGTGTGTCGGTGACTAGTACGCTGACAGAAGGGGATGAATCCTTCTAGTTTGTCCATCAGGATGACTAGAATTACCGATAGTTCATGTAGACTATCTATAGAGGCAGGAGATTTCTGTTGCTTAGGAGGACGACCGTCAGCCACAGTCCAGGTCTACACCAGGAGTTGCACAGAAGCCGTCGAAGAATAGGTGGTTGAAGACTGCACTATCTGTGAGGTATTGTCGCTGAGTAAGCCTCAGGACCAGGTATATCTCGCTAAACCATCCTTCCTATTACATAGTTGTTGATGCAATCTGTTGGTTATGGGTTTGTGGTTAGATAATTTTTTTTGTTTCCGCTGTCTGTTTTGTCCCACAAAACCCAACAGTGGTATCTAAGCCACGTCAATATACTATGTTTTAGGATTAATCAATATGATCGGATTTTGATTTTTTGTCATTTATTTATTGCATGTGATGTAAATACTTTAATTGTCTAATGTGCATATCTGATTAAACACCACTATCCCTATATACATATATGATATGGTATATATATGCAATCAATACATGTCGTCCTAAAATGGTTTTGATGGTGGATGTGTAGCGTGGTTATGTCCCATAAACCCCTATGTGTGTGCATAGTTGGTTTTGGTTGTTTGCATCTAGGTATGCATACTGAGTCCTTTCTTCTATTCCAGATGTAACTCAAGATAACTCGAGCCTTTTCTTCTACCTTTGCTCCCCCTCAATGTAACTCGAGGTTTCCCAAAGATATTTGTAAAAGTAGGATAGTTTTATTTCATGTTTTGTCGAAGAACAGTGGACACCCAGATGAGCGATTGGAGGACTGAGATGATCGGCTGATGGTGCGAGATGAGCAGTTGGTGGCATGATAATGAGCGAGACGACCCAATGAACCAACCATCTGGAGGAGCCAGACGATCGGTTGGTGACAACCAACCGGCCATCCAGGAGGCGAGCCGAAGTCGTAGGATGGGTTGATCAACCCAAAATAGCCCAAACATAGATCTTCATCAAAAATAGGTTAATGTATGTGATGTGGACCTAGATGATCGTAATTCCTTGTAGCTTAAGGAATCACATATTGGATGGCTATAATCATCGCTTTGTCGCTTTGCATGTTTTCTTATGGGATATAGCATTATATGATACATACTGTATATGTGGTGTTTGGATATGTATATGTATATAAATACCAAACCCCTCAATGTAAATATTAAGTTTGAGATGTCTTCTAAAAGCAACACACATGAAAAGCTTGATCGAATAAGTGTGGGCATGCCCTAGCATGGGGCACCGTCTATCTCGTGGAAGTGTGATGGTGAATATGTGGGTCTACCCTAGCAGGGTGCATATTCATTGTGCTGGCATTTGGGTTGGACTTAACAAGGTGACCTTAATCGGATCAAGCACCTTGAGGCATGGAGATGTACATGACAAAGAGTTGTACATGACATCTATCAAGAGTTGCATAAGATGCAATTGACAAAACTTGCCTACCTAAAAGAAACTAGTTGTGGGTGACAGCCCTAGCTGGTCCATGACTTAGAGGAAATCAAGATTGTGCTCATTAGAAGGTTGTACGCTGCAATTTTCTGAATTGATAGTGAGGGCTATCAATTTGATCAAAATAGTGGGAGTGATAATTAATATAAGGCCTAATTAAAAATCATCAATTTTATTCAAATCATATCAAAAGGAGTTTTGATAAAATGCAAATGTTTTTCTCTTCTAGAATCAAATGCCAAAGAAATCATTGTTGAAATCAGACAATTTCATTTGAGATAAATTTCCTTAACTGGTTAAGGAATATGAGAAGTGTTCTACATATTCCTAAGATACCAAAGCCTATAGAATCTACTCTATATATGCCTAAGGTGTTGTTTGAATGCAAACTAACAGAGGGAGATCTAGTTAGACCCCATGTGCTCAATATGATTGGGCATATAGAACGTCTAGAGAAATTGGGATTTCCTTTGGGTCAAGAGTTGGCAACAGATATGATTTTGCAATTGTTGCCTAAATCATATAGCATGTTTATCAAGTATTACTACTTATGTAACATGGCTAAACCGTTGTCAGAGTTGCTTGACATTTTGACAAATGTTGAAGCACAAATGAAGAAGGATAGTTCCATGATAGTTATCAGTGGAATGGAGTCTAAGGACACAGGCAAGGCAGAAAAGTGTTCTCCCGCCAAGATGAAGCCCAAGTCTTCTGTACTCAAAATATGGAGAGGATTAAGAGAATCAAGGAAGATGAAGAAAGATATAGAGATCTCTACTTCTGATGGATACATAATTGAGATTAACTTTACTACATCCTCATCATGGATACTTGATACCAGATGTGGTTCACACATTTGTTCAAATGTGAAGGATCTGAAAAGAAGTAGGCCTTTAGAAAAAGACGAGGTTGAACTATGTGTTGTTAATGGAGCAAGAGTTGATGCCAGTTTAGTAGGAACCTATGAGTTATCTCTACCAAGTGGGCTGATAATAGAGTTACAGAACTGTTATTATGTACCTGCCATTAATAGGAATATCATTTCTATATCTTATTTGTACAATGATGGATTTGAATTTCTTATTAAGAATGGATAATGTTCCATTTCTAAAGATGGGATCTTTTATGGAAGTGCCTTGATGTATTATGGTCTATATTTGATAGATCTACATATAAGTGTATACAACATAAACACCAAAAGGCAAAGACTCAATGACTCAAACAAAACATACATTTGGCATTGTCATCTAGGGCACATAAATGAGAATCGTATATCTAGACTCCATAAAGATGGATATCTGGACTCTTTTGATTTTGAATCATTAGAGACATGTGAATCTTGTTTATTGGTCAAGATGACTAAGGCTCCCTTTTCAGGAAAAGGTGAGACATCTAATGATCTATTAGGACTCATACATACTGATGTATGTGGGCCTTTTAGAACAAATCCTAGAGGTGGGTATCAGTACTTCATTACCTTTACTGATGACTTCAGTAGGTATGGTTATGTTTACTTGATGAAACATAAATCAGAAACCCTTAAAAGGTTCAAGTATTTCATGAATGAAGTACAGAACCAACTTGACAAAAGTATTAAGGCACTTTGATCTGATCGAGGTGGAGAATACTTAAGCCAAGAGTTCGAGGACCTTATGAGAGCCCATGGTATTATATCACAATGGACTCCACCTAGAACACCACAGCGTAATGGAGTGTCAAAAATAAGGAATTACACATTACTAGATATGGTATGATCTATGATGAGTTTTGTCGATCTTCCAACTTCCTTATGGAGACATGCTCGAACAACCGTTGTGTTTACATTTAACTGAGTACCATACAAATCGGTTCAAAAGACACCATATGAGATATGGTCAGGAAGCCTCCCGATGTGTCTTTTATGAAGGTTTGGGGATGTGAAGCTTATGTCAAGTAAAAATTTCCTAAAAATCTTGGACCTAAATCCAATAAGTATTACTTTGTTGGATATCCTAAAGAAATAAGGGGATACTACTTATACCACCCAACCAATAGCAAAGTTTTTGTTGCCAGGAATGTTGTATTCCTAGAAAAGGAATTTATTTCCAAAGGAAGCAGTGGGAGGAAAGTGGAACTTGAAGAGGTTTGAGACCAACAAGAAAATATTGAACCAATAGATGAATAAGAGGAACATAGAGAATCACAAATTGTTGTGGAATCTCAAATTCCTCAAGTAATACAGAAACCTTGTAGATCTAGTAGGACACACTTTGAGCCTGAAAGATTTGAATATCTTGTGACCCAAGAAGGCGGTGAGTTGGTCATAGATTATGAGCCAACTACCTATCTAGAATCTACATAGGGACCATATTCTAAGAAATGGCTTGAGGCCATGAGACTTGAGATGGAATCCATGTATACCAACAAGGTATGGACCTTGGTGGATCTACCTGAAGGGGTAAAACCCATAGGGTGCAAGTGGTCCTTCAATAATAAGACCAACATGGATGGCAATGTGCAAACTTATAAAGGCAGATTGGTTGCAAAGGGTTTCAGACAAGTTCAAGACATTGACTATGATGAAACCTTTTCTCTAGTTGCCATGATTAAGTCCATCAGGATCATGCTTACTATTGCAGCCTACTATGACTATACGATTGGGCATATGGATGTTAAAACCACATTCCTTAACGGGAATCTTGTCGAGGATGTTTACATGACACAACCTAAAGGTTTTATAAATATGAAGAATGCAAATAAAGTATGTAAGCTGCAAAGGTCAATCTATGGATTGAAGCAAGCATCTCAGAGTTGGAATCTTTAATTTGATGAAGTAGTTAAAGAGTTTGGCTTTAGTCAAAATGAAGATGAGCATTGTGTGTACAAGAAGGTTAGTGGGAGCATGACTATATTCCCCATATTGTATCTAGATGACATACTGTTGATGGGGAATTGTATCCCTACTTTACAAAAGGTAAAGACATGGCTTGGAAATACATTCTCTATGAAAGACTTAGGAGAGGCATCCTATGTCTTAGGAATCAAGATCTATAGAGATAGATCTAGAAGGCTTCTTATATTAAGTCAAAGCACATATATTGATAAAGTGTTGAAGAGGTTCAACATAGAGAACTCAAAGAGAGGAAGCATACCCATGAGGCATGGAATTTCTGTCTCTAGAGCTCAATGTCCCAAATCTTGTGAAGATAGAGAACGTGTGAATGGGATTTCAAATGCATCAGCAAATGGATCCATCATGTACGTAATGTTGTGTACTTGTCCCGATGTCTCATATGCACTCAGCATGACAAGCAGATACCAATCAGATCCCAGAGAAGCTCACTAGACAGTCGTGAAGAACATCCTCAAGTACTTGAGAACGACTAAGGATCAGTTCCTCATTTACGGCGGTGAAGAAGAGTTGGTGGTAAAGGGTTACACCGATGCAAGCTTCCAAACTAATAAAGATGATTACAGATCATAGTCAAGATTTGTATTTTGCCTCAACTACAGAGTTGTGATCTAGAAGAGTTCCAAGAAAGAGACAATTGCAGATTCTACAACCGAGTCTGAGTATATTGATGCATCCCATGCGGCAAAGGAGGTTGTGTGGATCAAGAAGTTCATCTCTGAACTTGGAGTGGTTCCTAGAACCTATGATGCAATTGAGCTTTATTGTGATAACAATAGAGCTATTTCACAAGCTAAAGAACCCAGATCGCTGCTTGTGATGTCATAAGTTAGTTATGGACATTCATTGCCAACGTGAAATAGAACCTATAGGGTCACACACATAGTATTAACTTGGAAGAGGAGTTTATCCATGAATGGTGTTTAGATTGATTACTAAAATGTTTAGATACTCAATTAAACATTCAATCAGTAGACTTGACTCAAAAATATCAAGTTCAAGTGTTGAACCAATTGATTAGAGTGTCAGATTGATTGAGAACTGCATTGACTGAGTTCTGCACAACTTGGACCACTAACCGACTAGTTCACTGGGTGAACCGATCGACCCATGGTTAGTGAGACAATAGGTTCACACTAGTGAATTGATCGGTTCACATGGACCAACCGAGCAGGTGTTGGGTTTCCCAATTTGTTAGAAAAGATTTTTGTTTCACTTGTTCAATTTGATTGGGACAAGAATTAATCTTTGTATTAATTAGAAACAAATAAGGAAAGTCAATTGTGGGAAAGTCTGGGCAGTGAAACGATTGGTTCACTAAGTGAACCGACCGGTTCACAATCCCAACCGATCGGCTCACCTACCCAAATGACCGATTAAGTTGTGAAATGATCGGTTCGTCTGTCATAGTACAATCAATTCATGGAATATCCAGACTCTTCTACTCTTGCACAGACTGGGAACCATGACCCTGCCCTCTACTATAAATAGAGGGGCACATAAGTCTTCTCAGAACACACAATTTAGAACATCAATTGCTCTGCAAAGTTTTTGTCCTCTCTAGTTGTGGTAACCAAGAGAGCTCAAGTAAGTTCTACATGTCCAGGGAGGAACAGCGAGGGAAAGACAACTGTAGAAAAGCAACAAATTGTGGGAGAGTGTGTCGGTGACTAGTACGCCGAAAGAAGGGGACGACTCCTTCTAGTCTATCCATCAGGACAATTAGAGTTCCCGGTAGTCCGTGTAGACTATCTATAGAGGCGGGACATTTCTACCGCTCAGGAGGACGACCGTCCACCACAGTCTGGGTCTACACTAGGAGCTGCACAGACATTGTCGAAGACTAGGTGGTTGAAGACCGTACTATCTATGAGGTATTGTCGATGATCAAGCTTCAGGACCAGGTATATCTCGCTAAACCATCATTCCTATTATATAGTTGTTGATGTGATCTGCTGGTTATGGGTTTGTGGTTAGATAATTTTTTATTTCCACTGCCTGTTCTGTCCCACAAAACCCAACAGAAACACCATCTTTCTACACAACACATGATTCCATGTCCTAAGTGCATTAGGAAGATCGTGTAAAAATCTAGACTTGTATAATATAGACCTATGAATACATATTCGTTAGTTAATGGAGCCTTGTAAGGGTGGATGGATAGTGAAGAGACTAGCTCCCCAACACACTTCCATCTCATCTCTGGCCCACTAATAGAATAGGGTGCATGCTCTACTTCGATCCATGTTCATTGGTTTTCTAGCTTTTTGATAGAAGTGTGTGCATGGTTACGACCCTTTACTTTGTTGATTAGTACATATTCCCTAAAACAGCCCACTAACCCATCTACATGCTATACCCTAGTTTTCCTTCTTGCTAGTTGATTGTCTTCTTGGCTAGCTTGCTTGTTTCGCTCATGCTAATTGGTTCTTGATTACAGTTTGCGTGTGTTAGGTTTATTTAGTACTTGCTTAGAGTAGTTCTTGCATACTTGTTTAGTGTAGTTGCTAGCCTAGTTTGGACAAGTTGTCGTCTCTTTCTCTCTTTTTTGCTAGTGACTAGTCTAACTTATTTAAACTGCTCTTTTAGTTAGTCTAGTTGAATAGAATTCATAGAATAGGGTTAACTTAGGTTTTAGTTCTTGTTTTCTTTTCTTGTTTGTTTTTCACACTAGTGTAATAAAAAAACAAAATATAACCCATATCCCTTGATCTAGAAACATAAAGAAGCAACTCTAGCTAGCTATCCTACCCCTCCTCATGGATCAACTCCTAACTTTCACACTCCCTATGTTACAATTCAAACCCCACGCACTTGCGGGGAAGTTTTGTGTGTTTCAAGAGTGTGACTAGTAAGGATTTATAAATCTTTATTAGCCCGGTGTGTCTAAGCTGCCTCAAGATTTTTGGCACCGTTTTTGAAGAATGGCTTTCAGGACTGTTAGTATAATTGATTAGTTAGACTTAGGCCCATTGTATTTTTCCTTATTTCTATTCAACACATGTACTCTCTGAATCCTATATTTAGGAGACCCAGTTCTCTTTTATAATTTCCTGAAAGCTACTTTTTTTACATGGTATAAGAGCATTGTCTGAACCCTAAATCTTTCTCCCCTCCCTCCCTTCTCCGTGACGGCTACCATCTTGGTGGCTTAACGTTAGAATTGCCGGAACACAGAACACGCTGAAAGAGAATCAGCATTGCTTTTCTATCTTTTCCGATTCGTAATCATCCATGGCATAATATATTGTCAGCAACCATACCGGTGCACGATAAATCATCGTGGATGTCTTTACAAGTTCTTCTTTGTCTTGATTGCATCTTTTATCTTATTTCCCAACCACTGTATCGGATTACAAAAGTGGCTACCCTCTCCATCCGTTTTTACTGATTCGTTTTAATCCTAATCGCAATAGTTGGTACTTGAGTAAAACAAAGAAAGAGAAAATATAGAAACAAAGTAAAAGAGTCAAAACAAAAGACCACATGTTGATCTATAAAGTACCCAAAAAAATAAGAAGGGGCAAAGCTTTACTTTTTTCCTCTCCATGTGGTTCCCCTAATCCACATGGATGAACTCTTTTGTTAAAAATTAGGGATTTTATTCTCATGTATCCTACCGTACAATTAATCTAGTAGCACTTTCTTTTTTCGTATTGAGATCTATTCCGGTAGTGACACTTCTCTTTCTAACGAGTTCTATTCCGGTAGTGCTGCTTTCTTCTTACCGAGTTCTATTCTGATAATGTTAATCCTCTTTCTACCGAGTTTCTATGTCAGTGGTATTTTTATTCTACTTTGTTCTTTGTACCGTGCTACATTCGGGTACCTTTACTTTCTATTTGTATTATGCTACATTTTGGTATTTTTATTTCTATTTGTATTGTACTAATTTTGGTACTTTTCTTTCTGTCAGTACCGTGCCATTATATCCGGTACTTTACTCACATAATTATGGGTGATGCTGCTAAGTCAACAATCGTTTACAATGGTATGTCACACATATCTTCCGTTAAACTTAACTATGATAATTTTCTTTTATGGATGAATGTTATCCAAATATTTCTTGAGTCTCGGGATAAACTCAAATTTATCATTGATGACTCACCGGCAATTCCTGACGATGCCTGAATGACAGGCAATAGTCAAGTGCTCTCATGGCTCGGGGCATGCATGGAGCCAGAGGTGGTTGTCAAGTACATGTGACACTGAAACACCAAGACTATGTGGGAGGAGATGAAGCAGTTCTTCACTCAGAAGGGCAACTGTCTGTGCATGTACAACATTATGGAAGAACAACAAGGAGAATGACCCTTGTCGAAGTACTTTGATGCCATGAAAACCTTAGCAAACTAGCTCAACTTCTTCTCTCTGACGAAGTCTGCTAAAGTCACCAAAGAGAGGGAGACTCTCCTCACTAAATGCTTCCTAAACAGGCTTTATCCTCCCTTTGCTGTAGTTTGACAACTACTCTTGGTTGGAACAACCCTTCCATCTATGGACCAGGCATATGCACGACTGACCCAGTCCGAGATGCTTTCTCCTCACATCTCTCCCACTACTACATCTAAAGTTCCACCAACAATGGTTGTGGCGGCCTGAGGCCGCGATCGTGGACGAGGCCAGCGTCCAAAGTGCACCTATTGTATCAAGTTGGGTCACACTGAAGATGTATGCCACTCGAAGCATGGATATCTAGCCAACTACAAGAGAGGAGGTGGTAGGGGCTCTACCCATGTCGCTCAAGCACATGTACATGTTGGTCAAGCATCTTCCCCAGTGCCTGGTCATACATCTACTCCACCACAGACATCTTATTCTCATGTCTCATTTCCAAATGAGGAGTACAAACGCCTTCTCCAAGCATCACAATATTATGGGGATCCTCCCCTTGAAAACAACATGACAACCTCTACACCTCCGAGTGGCACATTGGTGACTTGTCGACTGCCTCTCCTTCAGCTAATCTTGTAACATCCCAGGATTTGAGGTCTTAGATAAAACACTCTTAAAAGGAATGATTGGACTACCCATATCACCAAGGTGCACCTCCTTTTTTGGGAGCCCATTACTAAAGAACTCTATAGTTAAGCGTGCTTAGCTTGGAGTAGTACTAGGATGGGTGACCAGTCGGGAAGTTGACACTGGCTTGCGCGTGAGTGAGGATAAAGCATGCAGTTAAGGCTAGTGGTGGTTTGTGGGGCCAGTCGTCATTCCTGAAACTCTATTAGATCCTTGGGCAGTAGGCCCGGGCGTTACAAATGGTATCAGAGCCAATTCCTCTCCAGTAGGTGGGGCCCACATGGGCATGGCATACCAGTCTTGAGCCGTGCGATCCAGGCATGTAGGAAAGGGTTGTCCATGGTTGATGTAGCCACCCTTGTGTTGGTATTCCATGATCAGGAACTGGGTGTCCATGGGCCATTGTGGGTCTGCACTGAAATGGGGAAGATATTATGAGGCCTTATAGTTGAGCCTTGACGAGGACGTCAAGAGTCTAAGTGGGGGAGATTGTAACATCCCAAGATTTGAGGTCTCATATAAAACACTCTTAAAAGGAATGATTGGACTACCCATATCACCAAGGTGCACCTCCTTTTCCGGGAGCCCATTATTAAAGAACTCCATAGTTAAGTGTTCTTAGCTTGGAGTAGTACTAGGATGGGTGACCAGTCGGGAAGTTGACCCTGGCTTGCATGTGAGTGAGGATAAAGCGTGCAGTTAAGGCTAGTGGTGGTCTGTAGGACCAGTCGTCATTCTTGAAACTCTACTAGAGCCTTGGGTAGTGGGACCGGGCATTACAAATCTAGCCACTGCTCCTCAAGGTATTCCATGATCGGGAACTGGGTGTCCATGGGCCATTGTGGGTCTGTACTGAAATGGGGAAGAGATTATGAGGCATTATAGTTGAGCCTTGACGAGGACGTCAAGAGTCTAAGTGGGGGAGATTGTAACATCCCAGGATTTGAGGTCTCGGATAAAACACTCTTAAAAGGAATGATTGGACTACCCATATCACCAAGGTGCACCTCCTTTTCTGGGAGCCCATTATTAAAGAACTCCATAGTTAAGTGTGTTTAGCTTGGAGTAGTACTAGGATGGGTGACCAGTCGGGAAGTTGACCATGGCTTGCGTGTGAGTGAGGATAAAGCTTGCAGTTAAGGCTAGTGGTGGTCTGTGAGACCACTCATCATTCCTGAAACTCTACTAGAGCCTTGGGTAGTGGGCTCGGGCGTTACAAATCTAGCCACTGTTCCTCAAGGTAATTTTGGGACATCTCTGCTTGCCATGAATTCTAACTAGATTATGGACTCTGGGGCAACACAACATATGATGGGTATTCCCCACCTTCTTACTACCTTTGACTATGTTATTCTGCATCCCTCAGTTACTATGGCAGATGGTTTGGTAAAACAAGTCACTCATTGTGGCATTGTCCCTCTTTATTCTACACTTAAACTGTCTGATGTCCACTTCGTGTCGAACTTCCCATATAATCTCATGTTCATTGCTAAAATTATTGATTCTCTTCAACACTTTGTGACCTTTGGTCCTTTTGGTTTTGTTCTATAGGATTGGAGGAACTTGAAGATGATTGGGTAGGGAGTGCGTACTGGTGATTTTTTTTACTTCTCCGCCCCACCACCCAGTACAACACATGCATTTCTTGCTTCCACTCCACTACAACTACATCTCCGACTTGGACATCTACCCTTGGAAAATCTTAAACTCTTAGATAATTTTATTTCTTCATGTTCATCTATTTCATGTAATGTAAGTTAGCTAGGGAAACACCATTGTGTGTCCTTCCCAGCTCGTACAACTAAACAATCATCCAAAATGTTTGAAGTAGTACATAGTGATGTGTGTGGTCC
Organism: Alisma plantago-aquatica; assembly: GCA_963693085.1. Taxonomy (NCBI): domain Eukaryota; kingdom Viridiplantae; phylum Streptophyta; class Magnoliopsida; order Alismatales; family Alismataceae; genus Alisma; species Alisma plantago-aquatica. The sequence goes on from OY856410.1 coordinate 887,917,390, forward strand.
TTTTCAAACTACTAGTTATAATGGATTCAAATATTTTCTTACATTTGTGGAATATTTTTCTATAATGACCTGGATATACCTCCTTCAAACTCATGAAGAAATTTTTTTACTGATTCACGCATTTCACACAATGATTTCTGTACAATTTTCTACATCCATTAAAATCCTACGTACCGACAACGCTCTTGAATATACACAAAAGGATGTTTCTTCTTTTTTTGAAGATGTGGGATGATTCATCAACGATCTTGTGATTGTTCTCCATAACAAAATGGCATTTTTGAGCATAAAAATTGTCATCTTCTTGACATTAACGCTCTCTTCTCATTCATGCTAATGTCGCAAAATAATTCTGGCCAGATGCTCACTGCATGTTTTCTCATCAGTCGCCAACCTTCTTCGGTTCTTAAACAACAAACTCCCTTTTTATTGTCTTTCTACAATCTACACCATTTTCTTAACCTCCTCGAGTTTTTAGTTGTGTCACCTTCATACATTATTTTGATCCCAAGGCTGACAAACTATCACCCAGAGATATTCAAACGGTGTTTCTCAGCTACCCCTTCTCTCAAAAAGGGTACAAGTGTGTTGACCCTACGTCAGGGTGAGTTTATATCTTTGCAGATGTCACATTACATGAAAATGAACTCTTCTTCTCATCATCCTCATCATCCTTAACAAATTTTGACACAATGGCCTCTCTTCTTGATCCCTTCATCCACTCAGATCCAACCTCAATAGAACCTTTAAATTGGTGCATGGAAGATGCATCCCAGGCAGGTCCTTCCCCTTCATTATCACTTCCAGATCAATATGATCTACTAGTGGCACTAAGAAAAGGTACACTATCAAGCATCCTATTTCTAACACATGTTGTCTAGCCTGTCTCTCTTCTGCCGCCTCAAAGTTTGCCATAGCCTTGGACACAACATATATTCCAAAAAGTCATGTTGATGTCCTACGACATCCCAGTTGGAAAGCAACCATGATGGAGGAGATGAAGGCGCTTCATGACAATCATACATGGGATCTTGTCACACCACCTCCCAACAAGAACATTGTTGAGTGTTGATGGGTGTTTTCTGTCAAGCACAACTCTGACGGTTCTATTGATCGACTCAAGGCAAGGCTAGTTGCCAAAGGATTCACCCAAACCTTTGGTGTGGATTACTTTGAGACATTTTCTCCAATCACAAGGAATGCCTCTGTTTGCATTATGGTCTCTTTGGCAGCTCATTTTGATTGGCCTTTTTCCGCTTGATATAAAGAATGTTTTTCTTCATGGAGACCTCATGGAAGAAGTTTACATGCAGTTTCTTCCCGGATTTGTTGCTAAGGGGGAGTCTTCTCACAAAGTTTTTCGCCTTCGACATTTACTATATGACCTAGTTGGTTGTTCATATTAACTTTTTCTAGTATCCCTCACCCTTCTTATTCTTTGTGTTAATTTTGCATTTGTAATTTATAACTTGCTTCTATTTCCTCGATTCTGCTTGTACAGAGTGATAGTACATGTACAGAAATTGCTCCTTATCTATTGATTCTTTGTTTGAAGACCCAGAGATAGGGAAAAGAAGGAAAAGGAACACGAACACCATTGAAATAGAAGAGCAAGACATATGAGATATTTTTGAGATTCACCAAGAGGTCCCACTCAATCCACCCACACCAAGGCCTCTCCATGTTTACTTCACTCCAGGAAACTACATACCTCAAATTACTACAAGAGTGGAACAAATGGCAGACCAACTATTCTCCATTTGGATAGCTCTTGTAGGATTACTTCCAAATTGTTGTGGGCTGGAAAATGAGAATCCCTACAAGAATGTCCATATTTTCTTGGAGACATGTTTTACCTTAGTACTCTTGCCACCACCAATTACTCCATTTGCCTTAAACTTTTTGCATTCACATTAAAGGATAATGCCAAGGAGTAGTATTCCACCAAAGACTGAGATAATGACATGGGAGGCAATGGAAAATAAATTTCTTAATAAGTTTTATTTGATAGACAAACTCACCTAATGAGGAGAAACATAACATCTTCTAACCACATGGGTCATAAGAAATTCCATGAGAGCTAGGGAAGGTTTTAAAAACTTCTTAGGGATTTAGCTCATCATGAGGTCCCACTATAGTAGCTAGTTCAATCCTTCTACTATGGGTTGTCACAAATGAACAAACAGTAGCAGATTCATCTTGTAGTGGCACCTTCATAGCAAAGCCTCCTAAAGAATCATGACCCCTCTTTGAGCTTTTTATGTAAAATTCAAGGCATAAGACCTCAATTTGAGGCAAGCGATTATGACATAAATATTGGTGCATCTACATCTACTCCATAGCCTCCACTTAAATTAAAGCCAGCTTGTAAATGATGAAGATTCATGTGATATGATGAATTTGATGAAGAGCCATGTGAGAGGCACCTCAACCCAATCTTTGCAATTTATATATGCCCCTGAAGAGGAGGTCAAAGATATGTCATCCACCCATTGTCAACTCTTATACACCAAAGTGGAGGAAATCATCACAAAAGGTAATGGAAACAACAGGGGGATATTGTGAAGGAGAAGACAAGCACAAAATCAAGGCAAAAGATACAACTCAAGTTTTGAAAGTGAAGTTCTTGGAAGATTGAGAAGCATTTATGAGGTCGAGAAAGTTGTGACCCCACATGGGCTAAGTATAGACATGCCAGGACAAAGGCTAGATCAATTAGCATTGACACTTTCTCACTAAGAGTAGGGGATAATTCCTTTCTAAAATTATGTGAACCCCAATAATTAATGTGGGCAAATGGTAGGCTCCTATGGTCCACCACCCATGAAAGTGCAACATGTTTAACAAGACCAAGGTCCCCCCCAACCCATATGCTCCTCCATTACAACTACCCTAATTCAATTATAAATGCTCTCCTCCACCTTAACAAATATCACAACAACCATATCTCCCTCTACATACACCTCAACAACACCAACCACCACAATATCCATACATCCTCCAACACACATCCCACCAACAACAACACCCAAGACCACCACCACCACCACAAACATTACAAGACCCCCTTCTTCCCATTACAAGACCCCCTTCTTCCCATAATCAAGTGAATACAGTGACCACTTAAGGAGTGGAAATGTACTTGACTAGACAAATAGGGTCAATAAACAAGTGGACAAAAATCATTTTGGAGTCCCATTTCCAGAAAGTTCTTGTGATGCTGCTATGATCACCAAGAATTCTACCATCCCACCCATTGTTAAGTTTGCAATATGAAATTCATCACTTTTGTTGAGAATGTAACACCAATTGTTCCACCTTTTGCATTAAGTAGTCATATTGTGATAGACTAAGGTACTCAAGTTAATTCAAGAAAGGATAATGTTATTGAGCCATCACTCCTTGAAAATTTAGACGGGTCTTCCACCAAAACAAGGTAGAATCATAACATGGATACGTAGGAAGTCTTTAGGCAGGTGAGAGTAACATCCCATTACTTGATTCCATCAAGCATATTCCAACTTGCATCAAATGTTTCAAGGATGATTGTACCTTCAAAAGAAATTCAACTTAGAGGTTACTAGAGAAAATCAAGTTGACGGAGCAAGTGAGTTCTGTATTTGACAGCCATTTCCCTTGAAAGAAGGGTGATCTGGGGATCCCTCTGATTTATTGATACATGATCACCACCTCATTGAATGCTCACTACTTGATCTAGGATCTAGTGTCAACATCATGTCTTATAGTGTATATGTGAAGTTGAGGTTGGTAAGTTGAAGCCAGACAATTGCATTCTACAACTGGATGATAGATCCACAAAGGTGTCAATGGACGGGGTAAATCACATACTAATGATGCTTGAAAAGGAGATTCAAGTGGTGTTCCTAGATACTTAAAATATCTACATGTTCACTACCCCTGAATGGTAATACATTTTTTACGAGGTATGTTACTTTAAGATCTCCTATGAGGAACTAAAAGATGGGAAAGTTGAGGAGAAGAGTGTTGACAGCTCACACAATCCTAGGGAAGAGAACCATCTACTTAGGAGAAGGAAATTTTATGCTTGGGAGTAATTCATGATGAAGGAAACCTAGTCTAGCTAAAGGAAATAAATCCAGCACTTGTGGTAAACAACCCATAACAATTTGAGGATCCTTTTACTCAACTCTTGTTTTTGTAATAGTTTTATCATTACACTTCAAAGAATCACGCACATGCACTCCACTTATTAATAATTTTGTTTGTGATTCATTTTGAATAGGAACATAGATAAGAAAATGATATGTGGAGTGGCCAAGCCTAGAAGTATATTTAAGTTGAGAAATGAAAAAATGAGATGGGTTGAAAAGATAATAGGAAAGCATTCACCACGGTCGTTCCACTCACCACAATCATGCTTCTAGTAGTCCAAAATGGTCATTTTTCAGAGAAAGTCTATGTTGTCTCTTCCTTGATCTATTCAGGTATGCATGAATCATCCACTTCTTGAGGACTAGACACCAAAACTTCATAATCATCACCCTATCATTCTAAGATTCTAATTGATGATGAGAACAGCTTCATTTAAAATCTTAGGGTGGCAGTGCGGTAAACGCTTATTTTAATTCATGTTCCTTGTTCTAATTTTTGCATTATATGATCAAATAGTTTATCTAACCTTTATACTTATCCCTCTAAACTTGATTGTTACACCCCTCACACTTGCATGCCATGTCATTTATTTCTTTTTTTGTATATTCTAAAACATAAACTTTTTCCCAAGCCACCCATTCATCTTGCATTGCATGTAGGTTTTGGCAGTCTCTTGTATGTGATTACACAAAGTCTACTTTAATGTTATTTTTTACTTTATATCTTAGATCATGTTAAAACAGAGGCATTTGGCACCATTTTGACACACTTCACCCAAACTTGAAATGTTTTGTTCTAAAAGCTTGTTCTATCTTAAATATTTACCTTGTTGATTGTGAAACTAAAATTTAATGACCAAATGATTGAACTTTTATTACAACTCGGTTGAAACAAAATGATTTCAAATTTCAAAATTACACATGTTTTCCACCTATCTTTGAATTGTCCAAATGAATGGCTGAAATGTGATTGAGACAAGCCATAGATGTTTATAGTTTTAAAGACTTGTCAAAAGAATGTTGTTTACCACAATAACTCTTTTATTGTGGTTGTGATAATAGTATGTGAAAGATGTTTGAAACAATTTGCATGCAAGAAACCTTATGTATAAGCCCATCTCATGTGACCCCTCTCTTGATCTGATATTATTTCATCACATATTATTCCTCTTCCACATGAAAAGATGCTAAAAGCAAAACAAAAAAGTAATCCTTGGCCACCCACAAAAACCTTGGGGTGACCAACACTTCCTCCCCTCCGCTTCAATCTATCCTAACTACACCAAGGGAATAGGAAAAAAAATGCAAAAAGAGAATAATAGATTCTCCTATGTTATAGCATCTAAGTAAAGAAAAGAAGAGTGATCCTATGTAATCTCACTCTAATATCTTTTCAAAAACCCCTTCTTCTAATTGCATACCCAGTTTGCAAGGAAACATCAAGCCTAGCTCATTCTATCCTTTTTGCACAGCCACATGGGTTATATGAAGTGGATTGCCACATAAGGTTAAATGCATGCAAGTGAAACAAAATACATATCTGCTATAGCTAGTCCCAAACATCAAATAGTTTAATTGAGTTTTGTGAATACTATATCACTTGCATAAGTCTTAGTTCTTTATGTGGAAAGTCTTTGTCCTTTGTGCCTCATTTGCATTTTGGAATGTTTCTAGAGTAGAGAGGAGAAGTGTATCATGTGTATGAATCCATTTTTGAACTTATTTAATCAATAATCATCTACTTGAGTGAACTTACTAATTTTTTTATGAACTGAATGGAAAAGGGATATTTGGTAGTATCATACTTGAGTACAAGTATGTCATAAGCTCAAGATGGTGATGGAGCCCTAGTTTGGGTCTCCATCTTGTGCCATTTTGTTCCTTATTCTCAATAAGATGTTTAGAATGCATGGTATTTCCCAATTAATATCATTTCTTAACCAATGCACTTACGGTTTCTCTTGCATGTTTTATAGGTACTTTGGCACTTAATGATGGAAGGCAGAGAAGATGGATGATAATAGGACATCCAAAGTAATGGAGGAACCTAAGATATCCCTAAAGCTACCATAGCATACCCCCAGTGACCAAGGAACAAGTTGAAACAAGGAGCACCATGGATGTACATTTAGAAGACTAAAGTCCAAGAGAAAGTCCCCAAAATGGCAGTGGTACTTCACTGTATCTGATAGATATTTGTTAAAAATCACATATTTGATCCAATGTGAAGCTACCCCAGGACATGCAGCCACCATAGCTATTTCGAGTAGCACGTTCATGGTTCCAAGCAACCAGAATGCATGTGTAGCACAGAACAGTCATGCCAGTACAGTCCCATTAATCACCTCCTAGATCCTCCATCATAGTCATTCTACCGTCAAGCCATGACAGATGTGGTACCCACTGTGTCTGTGCTACTCCACCTTATTTCACACAAATATTATTTGGAATCTTCATCTTTTCACCATGACTGTTCCCATTCACCATGAATGTTTTCAACTTCACCCACCACAATTGTATTACCTACCTAACTCTACTACTTCTCATACATAATTTTACTATTTTACCCCCACTCAGCACTAGACCCCTAGAGCATTACATATGCACTGGTGATGGATGGGAGTCCAAGGTTAGCTACTCCAATCTGCCACGCCTCATTCTCCACTCCTTCCACATCATTTCCCTCCACCTTTATCCCAAAATGTTAATTATCTAGAGTTTGGGCGTACCTCTTCCATTTTTCATGTCTTCCTACACCCGTGGAGGAGGACGATGACCTTGAAGATTCTTGAGGTGAAGAGTGGATCATCTTTATCCACACCACATGGAGTTTCAACCTTCTTTCCCTTCTTTTGTTATTTCTTTAGATATGAGTAACTAATCTCCTTTGTGAGCTCTTTGAGGGGAAATATGTAATTGTGAAACCATGTTGGAAAATATGTGTCCATCAAACTCCTACTTAGATATATAGTGATATTTTATTGTCTGTTATCCTTCCATGCCTCTTTCTATGGTTGTTTGATCAATGGAATCACCTAAGGTATAGGAAAATTTGATGATTTTGGGATTTTTGGTAGAGGACCTCCTAAGTCCCTAATGGACCTTTAGCTAGTTTCTCTTAATTCCCCTTGGTCTACCCATTATCCTAGTCCTAGGTATGATATATAAGTAATTACATGTGCCCTTCCATTTACACTTAGATAAATGGTCTACTTAGTGATTAGAAGGAGCTAGTGGAAGGTGGCATACCCTCTCTCTACTCTCCAAACCATTCATTGACCCTAAGTGCATTAGGAAGACCATGTCCATAAACCTACACTTGGATAATCTAGACCTATGCCTACCTATTAGTTATATAATTGAGCTTGCAAGGGTTCATGATTAGAGATAGGGACCAATTCCCCTACACACTACTGTCTCATTCATGGCCCATTAATAAAACTTTGTGCATGCTCTAATTCCATCCTTATTGATTTGTTTGATAGATTTTCAATAGAAGTGTGTGCATGGTTATGACCCTCTATAGGTTTTTTCAGTGCATATTCTCCCAAACTTCCCAATACCCTATATACTTTATCAAATCTCAGTTTATCTTCTTACCAGTTAATTGTCTTTTCTTGCCTAGCTTTCTTTTTTGCTCATGTTGGTTTTTCATTAAAGTAAGTAGTAATTTCTTAGTTGCTTGTGTTAGTGTTGTTTTGTTACTTGCTTAATGAGTTCTTGCTTACTGGTTTAGTGTAATTACTATCCTAGTTTATATAGTTTCCCTCTCTTTCTCTCATTCTTATTAGTGACTAGTCTAACTTAGTTCAATTAGTCTTTAGTTAGTATAGTTGAATAGAATTGATAAAATAGGAATAACTTCAGTTTTGGTTTTTGTTTCCTTTTCTTGTTTTCTTTCTCATCCTAGCATAATCAAATCCCCCAAATTAATCAAACCTCAAAGACATTAATCCCTTGTTCTATAAACCTAAAAAAGAAAACCTAGATACCTATCCTACCCCCACACCTCATGGATTGACCCCTAACTTTCCCAATCTGTATGCAACAATTTGAACCATGTGTCTTTGTGGGGTAGTGTTCAATGAGTTAAGAGCATGTCTAGTAGGGCTTTCTAAACCATTTTTTGCATTGTGTTCCCAAGGTGCATCATATTTTCACTTAAATAATTTTGCATCATGCATCTAATATATTTTGAGAATACAAAGTGTTTATCTTATTCAGTCATCATCCTAAGCATTAACTCCAACCATGTTTGGAACTGCCATATGGATCCATATTTTCCAATCATATCTATTATGGGGTCGTATCCCAATAAGGACTTAAATATTTATCTCTCTATAATATCTTACCAAGTAAAATTAGGTTTAACTCTTATCCTTTAACTTTTATTGACTCAATAGAATTGTTTTAAATAAGCTAGTTTTTGTTTTGTGCTTTGCATGCCCATACTGGCTCAAGTGCACCTCATGAAACTTGTCCTCAATACTCACCACCCCCAAATTTTTCCTAATATATTCATTTCTCAAGTGATATTTCCTTATTTTCTCACCAATCCATGACATCATACACATTTCAACTACATTCATCTTGTTGATACCATGTATCTTCATCATTCAACATTCAATGACATATAGCTTGTCCGTGTGTATAGTTTTTTTACAAAAGCCTTTTTCTAAGTCTGTGAGAGAGATCATGTTCGAATATATTTCAAATTTATAGTAAGTATCATGTAATAAATATTTTCTAGAGCATCACCATCCATTTGAGTAATGATCACAAACAATGAAACTCATGACATTTTTATAAATCCACTTTTATCAACTTGGTTCCAAAATTCACAATTCTAGATTGGTTGTAATTATAATTCACATACTATATTTCTCTCCTCCCAATCTTAAATCAATAAAATACCAATGCATGACTCCAAGATTTAATTGATACATAATATCTTTCTACTATCATCTGCCAGCACATCATCATTAGTAAACTACATGCACCAAGGAATATCATCATGAACATACTTTGTCAACTCATCCATAACAAGAACTAACATATATCAATTTTAGTGAACCCAACTATGATAGCAATCGTGGTGTCTCTATTTAGAGAGTCCTAGATCATGCAGTTGAACTATCATACAAGTCCTCAATGTATTGTGCTAGCACAACGTTTTTACCAAAAACCCTCCATGGCACTTCCTTAGGTATTCAACCAGAAAACTCTCAAAGTTTCTCCATATAAAATCATATTGTATAGTCTTCCATTGGTTCTTAATATTATAATCCATTACCAATACTTCACATCGTCATTTTTGGCTCATTTTTACTTGACTCAAGGTTTTCCCATTCCTTTATGAAAGTATACATATACATACATACATACATACACACATGAATCATTTTAAAATTTGTCGGTAAGGGAATAGCCCTGTTGGCAAATTTTGTTGGTCCCCAATGAAGGGACCCGGGTTTGAAACCACATGGATAAGCATCACTTGATTTACCACCCTCCCGGGCATCGGGCCTCTGCCACGGGTTATGGGAGAGGGCGGAGAAATCTTTCTCTCTTAATCCCATAGGAGATGTATATGTGATCCACTTGAGTAACATAAATTAGTAATGCAATGATTTTAGTTACAATTTTAGCATTTTGGTAACATTTTTGGCATCCTAATTACAAATTCTCACTCCTGGTACAGTCTAGGATGGAGATTTTTTCTAAATGCCACTTTGCTATTTTTTATAAAACACAATACAAAATTGATTGTATGTTAACAAAACGAGTCTTTATATTATAAATTTGCACATCTCATTATATTTTGATACCTTCCTATTACAAAATTGAATATACGAGTAAATAAGGTCTATTATCTGACTCAGGTAATCAAATATATGGCCTAGATATACATATAGAGAGAGAGAGTTGGGATAGAATACACTTTCGTGTACAGATCACATCATACACCCCAATGGTGTTAGCCTATCCACACAATTTTTTACAAATTCGGAATTGTTCATCTTCATTTCCATAATAATAATAGGTGATATAAAAAATTTGAACTCATTTGTATGATTGTAAGTCGGTCATGCAAGGACAACAAAATCGATGCATGTAACTAGTTTGAAGTGCATCATTTTTGCTCAATTTATATGCATGACCTATAAGTGTCTGAATGAGCTATGTTTTATGCATAAGTTGTTCATGAGATGTTTAAGAAGATCAGTAGTTTAGATTTTCAAAAAAATGTTATATGATGGAAAACTATTGAGGGTTAAGGTGTAATTTGTACACTCAAGTGTATTCTCGGCTAACTTTATATTTATATATGCATATACATAGTCCAACTTCTTATATGTATCTTCAAAGTATCTAGATATTGGCATTTTTAACTACTTTCTTAGCTTCTTTCTTTGGTAGCTGATATGTGTAGAAAGTAGCATCATCTTGGGATTTGGTCAGGCTCCTATAATTATTTCTTTGGATTTTATTAGTATATGTATTAAATCTATGTGGATTCCCACACCCACTTGACTCCTCTGATTACTCTTTAAAAATTATGTAGAAGATTATATTATGCTTTATGGTGCTAGCATCAGAATTCATGTTTCCAAGTGTCCTTCTTAATAATTTTTATAATACCTCATTATGAGCTTAGGTAGTAATCATGTTTTCTTAGTATTAATTCATGTTTACATGTACATTCATCTTTTATTGGTATACTTTCATATGAAATCTTTAATTATATTTTTCAATGATTAACGTAAAAAATAAACCTTAATTCTAGATAATTTCAGATGATAGCATGTAAATCCAAACTTTGGCTTATTTTAGTGAAAATTGAGATAAAACTTGTATTTGGTCTAAACCATGAAATATTTATTGAATGGTGATATGTTATCATATTTAAGGCATATATTATTATTAAATTATTAATATTTTATACATTGTTTGTGAGAATTTATGGTTGAAAACCCTATATTCTTAAAATCTAGGGTTGTTTGAGTGTTTTGATATATTAGATGTATGAGGCATAATAAATATTTTTAATGTAACTTAAATATATGGTTTGGAATTATGTTTTTAACGTGTTAAAAGTTTGATTACAAACCTAAGTTGCTTTTAGGTCCTAGATCTTTTGAATTGATCAAATATTCTCCAAAATGTACCAAGCCAATCAAAATTGACTCCAAATAGAACCCGAGATCGTCTAATTTTGTTCTAAGGGTATGCAGCTTACCAAAATTAGGTTTTGGAAAACGGTCTCATTATGTAAGTGTATATGAGAAAAATTAATCAAACCCATCCGTCTAGATGACCAAAATTTATGGTTCATTGAATATTTTGAGGGGGGAATCCATTGGAAAATATTGTTGGAAAATTTTAAAAAAAATGATGTGTAAACTTATTCAAGTATTCGAAGCACATTAGATCATCTATATCAAGAATATAACACATTTACACCTCAGATAATTTGTATTCTCTCTTGGAGATCGTGGTTGATAGGAGAAATAGGGTTTGAAGTGTTTTCTCTTCTTGGATCTAGACTGAGTTCTCTTCTTGCTTGATAGAATATGAGTTAATTACTAGCATATTTGGTTACTTTATTCTCCTTCCCTTTCAATTTTACATTAACTACCTTATCAAGGCCTAAAACTAAGGAACTCTAATTTCTTTCCCTTTTTTCATCTTATCTCCTTCTCTTTCTACTCAGGAACCTAGTTGGGTTGGTGGAGGTGTTGTTCCTGGATTTCTTGTTGTTCTTTAGCTCTAGGAAGTAAAAATTAGGCCAAAAGATATTTTTCTTGTTAAAATGAGTGGATAATTCTTCCTTTTCATTTCTACATGAATTTAGGAAGCAACTATGCTCAAATCCTAAGTTAAATAATATGAAATAGAAGTGGTTTTCTAATCAGATTATTATACATGTGCTTCTTGATGTGAAATATTATTGTGACCAGTAGATTGCACCTTATATTATGTTTTATTTTAATATATGAGAATCATATATGACCTTCCAAAATTGATCCTAGGTACCCAATGCGCCTTTTAAATTAGCTTCTTATTGAGTTTTACTATGCGAATTGGATATATCAACTTTTTATAGTGTAATGGATATCATTATCTAGTTGTCTTACACGGTAAATAAATCTATAATTAGTGATGGTATTAATTCATATGATTTCTTTGTAATATATTTTTATCAATTGTCAACTAATATTCATTGAAATTTCTAAATTGGGTATGTTGAGTGAGATTGGTGTGTATATTACATCTGGTTTCATTATTGCTATATTTATAAAGTAAAGTTCCCAAATTAAGTCTAAAGGAAACAAAATGATGTCCCAAACCAATAAAGATGTAATGATGATTGTATTTTTTATGAGTCAGACTAGAGAGGGAAACACTCATTGTTGATTTAATAAAAGGATCATCAAATAATCTAAACATCACACATAGGGATGAGAGATCCAATATTCAATATCAAAGTATGTAACCTACCAAAATGTAGTAGTGGAAGAAAAATTCAAGTATTATGATATTCATCAAAGTCTAGAACAACACTTCAACCACATGGGTGGCAACAAAAAGGAAAGCCAAAAAACTTAAACAAAGCATGACTCACTAAAGAGGGAAATGTGGCCATCCCAATTCTATCTCCAAAAATTTATCTAATCCAATCTAAACTCTAGGGAAACAAGGTCAAATCATCCAACTATTCCTTCAAGTAGGTGGTTGACAACAAGAATCCACAAATAGGAAAAAATGATAGATAAACAATAGCAAACATTGGTATGTACATAAATATGAGTCATTTGTGATATATAATGAAATAGAAAAAATTTACAAAAAAAGGTAAGAACACAAGACTCCAAAGATAAGAAATAGATATGACCAACACAAAATTGATTGACACAACTTCAATGCATGCTAAACACAAGTGTACGCATCACTATAGGAAAGGGACTCAAAGAGGCATATTGATCTCAGGAAATTAGGACTAATAAGGACTATTAGTAATCAAAACAGATCAGCTAAGTGTAGGAAATAGTGTTGATCAATTGATTAGACTAAGGTCAAGATAACAAATTGCAAAGAAATATAGTGGATGGAAGATTAGATTAATGGATTTTTTAGGATGCTAGTTTCACCACGGTCCCAACCTATACATGCATACTATATTATTAATGCAAATTATCTTGCTTCTTTGGATTTAGTATTTGCAGTGTGTACTACCTGCTTTCACATCATACAAAACTATTTATCCTCATTAATAACCCTCTTTCTTAGCTTGAATATAGAAAGTTAAATGACAAAATATCTTTTTGGACAAAATATTTCAAAGTGGTAGCCCATTTTTGTATCACATTACTGATGATGATAACAGTTTTTTAACTATTAATTTCATTTTTGCAACAATTAACAACCTATGACATATTCATGGTGATCAATCATAAATAAGGCAATAAAGCATTTCTTTTATCAAAACTTGAGGCAAAGACAATCTATATTGGATCAAACATAACATACATAAAGTAAACATAAGACTACTCCCAGATTCTAAATGGAGGTTTAACTCTTCATGCTCATCATGGAACTAAAGGAATGGAAGGAGAAAGAGGAATTCATAGAAAACTCATGTAAAATGGTGCAAGGCTGATCCAATCTGAAGAACACTACACTCTAATGGAATTATGGTTGTCTAACTACTCCTTGGGTTGCGCCTTGCTCCATGTTTCTTCATCTCCTTAACCTTAGGATCTAGTCCCTCATGGAACGATCAGATGAGATGTCCCGGATGAGATACCTCCAGATGAGATTTATGGCTTCCCTCTTGGGTTTATAAAGGAAGAGGCAGGGCACAACTTGTCCAATAGAAAATTGGATGTTGCCTTGTTGAATATCAATCATCAAGTACATATCAGTGCCACTGACTTAGGATTCAGTTCCACTTATTTGAGAGTTGGTGATACCACTTGCCAATTGAAAATGATTTAGATATTTTGATCTTGGTGCCATCTAGTTGAGTCAGTGGCATTGAGATTTTTTTGTCAATTCTCCTTCTTGTGTTGTCGGTTCTTTTTCTTCTCTTTCCTATTATTCATCATGTATTAGTGCCACAGTATTGAGTCTATTGTATCGACTTTTTCCCATTTGTGCTCGTTTCTATCTATGATAAAGCACACAATGTATAAGTCAATAATAAAATGCAATAATTTTGAGCCAAATACATGAAAAATAGACAAAATGGATGCACAAGATCTATTTTAGGCAATTTAGGAAAATGTGCATAATAAAAACATGATACTAATCCTCATGAAAACATGCCTAAATTATCTCCAATTTTGGTAAATAAATCAGGTGCATCACTGATCTAAATAAAATAAGATATCATGATGCAAATATGCAAATGAAACAAATTTTGTCTTTAAGGCACCATATTTTCAAATATGGTTATAATGTCCAACGATTTTCCAAAATATTATTTCCTTGTCACAAATTACAATATATGCCATAAAAGAAAAATTGATATAGATTAGGGCACATAACCACCAGAACAAGCAGCATGTATGATATGCAAACATTACTAGTGAATTTATAACAACAATGGTGGCATAAGCCCATAAATTAAACCTGATACAGCATGGAACATAAGAACACTTCCTGCAAAGTAGCACATAACCCCATTTTTATAAAACAACATGTTGGGCACAAATCCTGGGCGTGGGGCACAAAATCTCCATCACATATTATATATTACAACCAACACAATTGTGTTAGTTTAGCATTGTTGAATAAATAACATGATAAGTGTGAAGGTAACTAAAGTTCAGTCACAATAATGAACCAATTAGGGTTTTCATCACAAAAATGGATCACTACGGATTGACTGTATAATAGATGCAAAATGAGTAATATTAACAAGATATGACAAATAGAGTCCAATTTTCAAATCAAACTTGATCAAGATAAATAGGACCAATTTGAAGAGATAATGCTCAAATAGGTTGAACCCATATAAATATATACCTCATTAGTTAGATAAAGGAGAATATGACTTAATTTCTTAGTATGTATTCACAAAGAAATGCAACATAGCTATTTTGAAGCCAACCTAGGTTGATGAATCCAAAAGTCAAGGATAATCCTACTTGAGGTTTACATAAACATCATTTTGATAAACGCTATCATGTTATATGAACCCTAAAATTCACCTTTTCATGTGACTTAGTTAGATAAGCATGTTATATTTATTTAGGATTCCAAAATATATTTTGTCACATTTTTCTTAGTTATAGATATTATAAGAATTTTACACTTTTAATGTATTTTTTGGAGTTATAAATTAAAAACTAAGGCTAAATGACTAAACTGCCTATGCATCACGCATTAAAACAGCAATGTATGACAGGTATGATTGGTGCTTTCTCAAAAGAAAAGCATGCATAGATCTTAAATCAGATAATTTATCAAAAAGACATTATTGCCCATGATTTGTGTTACATAATTAAAAATATATGGGGATAAAATAGGGAAAGTACTAGCGGGTTTGGTATGTTGTTTTCTCACAAGACATAGATAACTAAATCTCAAAGGAGAAGTAATCAAGACCAGATTTTGTGATTCTTGCATATGAGAACTAATTGGATTGGATTAACAGTCTCTTGGCAGTCTTAGTAAATCCTAGGAGGAAATGTGAGATGACTAGGGTTATCTAGGGAGCCCTCCTCCATTAATGAAGATGAGGTGTATCTTGGGGAGGAAACCATGGAGAAACTTTGGAAAATTATGTTTGAGTACACGTCTATTATATGCCAATGAAAGACAACTAAGGGAGAACCAAGGTGAAATTGTAATCTGTTCATGAAAATCCTTACTCAAAAAATGAAAACCAATACTAGAAGAAGGAAAAGAGTGAAAGTTAGCTTACCTTGCTTTGGGTGAAATTGGAATGGAAAGGAGTTTTTTGGATATATAGTAAAAGGTTTGTAGGTCACTGACATGCCACATAAAGGTCAGATCTTACTATTAAAGTTAAGGTGTATCTAGTTTGTAGATGGAGTTGAAGAAAATATTCTGGAGTAATTAAAGCAGATAGGCCATACATATCCATTTGTGATAATGGCATGAAGGCTATGACATGATTATATATACATGAGAATGTGTAGGTGGGTTATGACTTATTATGGAGATCAAAGCATAAAGAGAAGAAACCCAAGGTTTTAGAAAATTTTATGTCATGAAACCTAGTAAAACTAGGGATTTTTAAGTTTAGAAAAATGTAAGGAAGATAAAGGGAAAGAAAGACATAGACAAGGAGGAAAAGAACTAAATATTGAATTTGAGAAACCCTAGGAGAATTTTTTTGTAGAAATAGGCTTCTTGCCAAAGGTAGAAAATAGCAAGGTGCAATTTAGGAAATACCAAGCACAAAAAATCTTGAAAGTTTGAGAAAGATACTATACGACACCCAAACTCATAGGAAATTGTATGTTAATTGAAACAAAATTGAGTTAACTTAACATTACAATTCATTTATACCTCTTTATCTTCTTTCATGTTTAAAACTAAAACATTATTGAAATGAAGTGAAACATAGAAGTTAGATTAATTAAGGCATGTATAGCCCTAAATAAGGCAAGTGATATATGGGTATATGGAACTTATGGGAGATAAAAGGGAAATAGCCAGATCAACCTATTGTCTTAGCTCTGGTACCATGCTAGTAATGAGTGGAACATGATACATGCTAGTAATGAGTAGAACATGATAGGGATATCTCTCAATACTCAACTAAATAAAAGGAGCATTCAATAATCCATACATCACCTAACATTTTACAAAGGGGTGAGTATTTTAGTATTCAATAGTAAGGTATATTAAAATAACAAAATGTAGCAGTAGAAGAAAACAATCTAAAAAATTAAAATATTAAAGTCTAGAACATCTCTTTGAAAACATGGGTGAAACATAAAGGAATACTAAATAACTAAAACTAAGAATGAATGGTTGTAAAGTACAACCTATCCTTTGCAATCTTACCTCAAAAATACCAAGTATTATTGTGCAAGATTTGGGGTAATAGTTCAACTGGTTTAAAGAATCCATAACTAAGAATTTGTAACAAGACCCCACAAAGAGAAATCAAGCATAGATAAAATATCATAAAATGCTAGTATGTGCATACATAACCAGCCATTTTGGTTGTTGGAAATAGAGAAGGAAAAAAAAGGACAATAGAGTAACATCACAAGTCTCCCAACAAAAAGCAAAAATATCAATGGCCACCTTATAAATAATCCAAAAAAGACATCTAACTAAATGATGTCACACACACAAATGTCCTAGTCAGTGAAGCACATAGATCTATCATGATGAGTGAGGTCCTACTGATCCCTGCTTGTCCTCCATGTTGATACTTTGTGCTTGGATATACAATGTAGTAACCCTTCCACAATCCATCACAATTGTACAAAAGATCTTATTTAACTTATTAAATAATGATAATCCAAAAATATATATTAAGACAAGGGTGTGACATATTGAAATCTAGTATCTTCCTAGAAACCTAAATCCACTGATCAAATCCCAATGTAATTTGTTATTTAGAATCCGATGAATAAGGTGTAATATGTATCATAATATAAGTTTGTGTAACTTGTTCACCGTAAATGCACATATAATACAGTAACTTAGGTATAAAACCTAACTCTAGTTGTGCATGACATAAACAGGTCTTACATCAATAAACCATGAATTTATGAACAAGTTTCGCTCAATGGATCCTAACCCTATATCCATAATTTTTGCAGTCTACTTTTTAAATAGTTATATTGTGGAACTAAAACACTAAAATTCATTGTAATAACCCTAGTTATGTATTCTTGGTAAGATATATGAAATGGCTATTAGCTTTTGTGTTGAAATGCCTTAACATAACTCAATACACATCTAGATGTGTGTAGTACATCCATGTGATGTAATAGGCAGGTTTTGAGTGCATAAAGTGTGTAATGTTTGTCACATACTTCATTATTACTATTTTATCACGCAAGTATGCTTATCTCTTTTTTAATTAAAGCAAAGGAGAAGGAACCAACACCACTTCCACAAAGTCCATGTACAAAAAAGAATGCTATACATCAGAGATATACATAGTTGTAAGCTCTAAAATAATAGAATTCCAACATTCCTCTATATTAGAAAACCACTCCAAAATGACAAGGTTCATGTACTTCCAAATATGATACAGAACCATCAGGTAGCTCCCACAGTTCTTAATCTTCTTCATCTTTAGAAATCCAGTAACACCCTTGGTGTGAAACAAATGAAACTAGACTTCACAGCTCTCTCCCAGACTACATTGACAAAATAGCAATCATAGAAAAGATGCTGACTATTCTCACATCTAGAATAGCATAATTTAAATATCAAAATAAATCAAATGCCTCTTTTCCTTAGATTCTTGATAGTAGGCAAGCAATCAAAGAAAATATTGCAGGCATTCACCTTGAATCTATTCAAACATTAAGCATTCCAAACCCAATTGCTCCATGGGACAGGAAGAAAGACATCCCTAATAGCATCCCAAGCCAACTTCATATTCATTTCTTTGTTACCTTTGAAAAGAATCAGGTCCTCATCCTATGAAGGATAGTAACTAACTTTTAGGCATTTAAAATCCTCCAAGTTTCCTTTAAGCTTATCAATCAAATGATAGCATATACTTTTAGTAATCTGACCAAAGAATACAAGAATGCCTAAATAATTGACAGGAAGATTGTCTTCATGAATACCTAGGAGATTCACCAAATTCAGCTTGATAGCTTGTTTACTGAAGTACACATAACTTTTCCCTTGATTAAAATGAAGTCCAGAAATAGACCCAAAGGTCTACACAATATTCTTCAATTCAACAACTTTATTTAAAGAAGCTTCTCCATATATCATCAGATCGTCAGTGAAGATTTAAATTATCCATCTAAGAAGAGTTAAACTTGATAATCTTAAAAACCTTATTCTTTACTTCATAGTTAGTGATACTCGAGAATCCCTACATGCATATAACAAACAATATCAGATCTAGAGTATCCCCCTTCCTCAATTCCTTAGAAGGCTTGAAAGAACAAATGGAAGGTTCAGCATTAATGAGAATCCTATACGAGACCTTATCCAAGATATTACTATCTAGTTACACTAGAACTAGGGAATACCATTTCTTCCATAATCCTCAATAGGTAACCTCATTTAACCCATTCATAAGATTGAGTTATATATGCATTCACACAAAACGTAGAGCCACTAACATGCCTATTGAAACTACTCAGCAACTCATTAGAAGTAAGAATAGAAGCTTTGATGTTCCTTAAACACATAAAAGTACATTGACTACTATTAATGATATAAGGCAAGATGGTAGTCAATTCGTGTGAGAATTCATTACACTAAATGTGATTACTCAAAACATAAAACACAATCAATCACCAATTAACCACATACCCAAAAATATGGGTAAATTAAAACCAATTTCAATGTCAGCAACTACTCAGAAACATTTACATAAGAGCCCAACATCTTTCTTATATCCATACTATGCCAAGAATTTGATACAAATTGTTTTATCACCTTAGTCACAATATATATACATAGGAGAACAATATTTGTATATGCCACACAACAAACATTAACATGCTAACAAAATTTCAATTCATTTGAAACACCATATACAAACTTTTCCTTCCCGGACCTGAGAGTACAGGGATGAATCTAGGACACACTAGACGTCTAATCAACTTTCTCAAGGATTCATTACTATAGCTCCTCTTTGTTGTTACATGTTTGTTTTCGTCACTTTCGTTTACCTAAAAAAAAGTGGTGAACCACAAGGGTGAGACCCATGTCCCATCAAGAGATATAACCTCCATAAATGTTTATTGATTACAACATTTTTAAGTAATTAAGTAGTTAAATAGTTTAATCAGATATAACAAATAAGCTCAGAAGCACTAATGATTAACAAAATACATAAAGGAGCAGATAATAACTATCATCATTAGCCAGGCTATCATCCTTTATCTTGTTGACAATATAAGCAATTCAGTAGCATATGCATATCTAGCATCATGAGCAAGTCTAGTAACATAGAATCTCTATCATTATGAATAAGTCCAACCACATAAGCATAGCTAAAAACATTAGCATGTCTAATAGGTTGAACATATCAACATCATAAAAAGAGCTAACAACATAAGCACAACTATTTGGATAAGCATGCTTAGCAGTATATGCATCTCTAGCTACAAAGCATGGCAAGAAATATTAAACATAGCTAGAAACAACATCTTAACCATCAGTGTCAGTATATTTGACAACATAAGCATGTTTACGACATGAGAATAACTATAGCATAATCATATCTATTATCTCTTATTGTACTATACATGATCTTAGTGAAAAGAAAGTAAACAATGGTTTTCATCCAATATGAAGTGTTTTCTATAACCCTAAACAGATATGCTACACGACTATCTTACATCTTTTATTAGGCCCTGGTGAATTTGAGGATACCACTCAAAATCCAACTAACCACTGCTGAGTCAAAATTACTGCCATACAAGATCTAGGAAGAGCCAGACTCCTAAGATCTTCTCCGCCCCCGGTCAGTTTGGGTCCTCCACAGTGACACATAAGGTCAATCTACTAACAGCCTAGTCTATCCTTGGTACAAGTCATGGCACTAGTAAAAGGAGGTGGGTATGCATACCCTACCATCCGAGGTACAACCGTAGTTGTCCTCCAATCTTGTCACATATATAATCACTGAGACACGATCGCAGTCATTCTCAATCACATCAGATGTATGAGGCATGACCATAGCCAACCTCCATAATCTACATTGTGGATGACAAGGTTATATCCTTAACTTGCCACCCCTACATACTCAAAAGTATGTACTCCGAGTTATCCTTAGGAATACTCGTTTCACCATCTGGCAAGTTCTAATACTCAGATGGATCTATGGCACAGGACACTACATGATTAGAGTTGCACTTGATTAGTTATGCCAATTGGGTGAATTAACGTTGCATCAAACAAGTGGACATACAAAACCCGATTCACTTCTAGCAAGCATATAAATATTACAACTTTTAAAAGATATAAAATGTGTGAAACATAATTTCTCATCTCATCATCACATGGTACTATTCACTTGCCATTCATGAGACCACACTAGTCATCATAATATCACAAGATAATAATATTTTTCACAATATCATAGGGTATCAACCCTTATCAACATAAGAGGATTACACCTCATTCAGGGCTCAACCATGCCCAAAGGTCATTAAGACCATCATACTATCATAGGATATAAATCCTTTTCACAATATCACAGGGTATCAACCCTTATCAACATAAGAGGATTACACCTCATTCAGGGCTCAGCCAAGCCCAAAGGTCATTAAGACCATCATACTATTCCCTCCAAGATCATCATTATCTTTCCATGCCTTATAACAAGGCTTGACAACATCACTTACATATAATACACCAGATCAGCACAATCTTGCATTAATGAGCTAGGAGATATTCATAAACAATGATAGCAGGGTTATATCAACATTAAGAACATTCCTTTATTACATCAACATGCAAGGAATCTAGATATGATTAACATTCATCATATTCATAATGTACATGTTTAGCATAAGAAAGTATCAACCATGTGGCTATGATAACCACCAATTAACACATTAAGGTTATGATCATGTTAAGGAGGTTATTCCACCATCATTCCATCATATAAGAATGTTAAACATGAATACTCATCTTTATCTATTTGCATTAGAGTTAGGTTCAACATGATAAATTATATCAATGTTACTAATCAACACTTATACCCAAACCCTAACTCACGGCATCCCCATTGGATCATGGATGCATAAGGTGAAGCATCACCATCACATTCTATACTATTCTCAAGTATGAACCCACACATAAATCAAGGTGTAACCATTAGGTTATAGCATACTAGGGTTTCAACAATAGTAACAGAGTACTCCATGATTGCATTAGTCATTCAAAGACTATTCCTACTGAATTACCATCATTTAGTTATATTAAAGATAGATATAACAGGCTATACCTCTTTACAGTTACATATCAACACAATATGATTATCATCCCTTCTATTCATATGAGTGAATAGTTAAGACTACCTTAATGAGGGTAACCCTCCATTTGTTCCATCATCATTCAACCCATTTCATCATACCACAATGTCACCCAAAACCATTGGATGTTTAAAAGGTAAGACCATTGGTTGTTTAGATAAGTAAACACCTTGGATAAACCACCAAGGAAGTCCTTGATTGGTGCTCAAGAAAGAGTCACCATCTAACCCTAGACATCCCTTGATAAACAACACAAAAATTTCAATTGAGAGTAGGGTAAAACCCACAATCTATTGTTCAGTTAAAACAAGCCATCCATTGTCAACAAGTAAGCTCCTTATGTTGACCATATAAAGAAAATCATATAAATCACATTATTAGGAACAACATATTACATTATCCATCATTCAACTTCATTGGAGGAATAAATATTAGATCTTGACCATTGGGTCAAGTTCATATGTTAAAACCATCAATTACAGTATGGTTCGACCATTGCATAAAGTGACCCAAGAAACCATTGATCTAAGGCTTAATTGATGCTACAACTATATGATTAACTCACCATATATTTTGGAGATCTGATACACCATAATTAGTGACCATTAAGTCATCATAGGTTCTTAGATAAGCGCTATATTCATTAATCAGCATCAAATATTAAGCTAATATAATCATTGATTGATAACATCAGTAGGGTACTTGATGGTTGATCATTAAACTTCTAATTGATCCAAAACCTGACCTAAGGGGGTACCCATAGGTTGTCACCATCATATGAAACCTTTTATCACAACCATCAATTGTCATTAAGACAACATCATAGGGTTGTTGCAATGGTACCATCATCGGGTCATGGGTTTATAGAAGAAATCAGCTTAAAACCCTAAAATTGGCCATTGGTTGATAGGTGTTTAGCACCATAGGTTATCAAACCAACCTGATCCAAGTCATATTATACCTTAGGAATAACATACACATGATCACAGGTTCATACATAACTGAAATCAGAACAGGGAACATTATAAAAATCAAAATCCAAGTCAAGCATAGCTTTTTAGTGCATGGATCATCATTTTCAAGAAAGAACATGATCTAGAAAGCTTATGGTAAGCAATAAACGTAGAGTAAGTTATAAAACTTGCCGCTAATGATAAGATGAAACTCCACACAGAAGAAAACTTGAGCAGGTAGGATAGAAAATCCAAGAATAAGCTATGAATTCGTTCATCTAGCACCTTTCTTCATCAAATGAGCAAACCCTAAGCATAAGGAGCAAGAAATGTAGGGTTTTAGAGCTTTAGAGCAATTTCTATCATGGAACAGCAAGGTTCCAACCTGGAGAAATCTAGGAGGAATGATAAAAAAATAAATAGACGAAGGAAAGAAGAGAATTACTACTCTTTTAGGTCAAGATCACTAGAAGGAAGCTTTTTCAACCCTAAAATGAAGTCAATTGCAACCCTAGATCCTTTTTCCAAGAAGATCCCCACTTTCTTCTTCCTTGGACAGCAAAATTCGCAGCAGCACAGAGGGAGAACGAGGTTGGGATAAGGAGGGAAGTGGTGGAGAGAAAATAGCTCATTTTGGTGCTTGGGGATAAGTATATGAAACTTTAAGATAAAGAAAAAGAAAAAGTTGAAGTTCTAGTATCTATCCAAGTGTCCATGGCCTTAATTTATTAAGAATATACAAGCACACACACAAGCAGCTCCCCCACCATGTGTATAGACCTTCTTAGCTTTCCTTTTTCGAATTTCCTAGCCAATCAAATAATTCATTAGTTGATAGCTACTAAAGGTAGCTCATCCGTGAAGGGGTAAACCCGAAAATACCCTTGGAGAAAACACCTTCAAACCAAGGTTTAAATAGGTGCCACATGGATAAAAAATCTCAAGAATGATGAGAGAATATCCAAGGAACATAATACAAGTGATAAATTGTAAAGAAAACCTGTCAATTGGGTAAATTACAGAAAAGTCCAAAATGTGCATAAAATTGCTTTACTTGCTCAAACAGTGTCCAAATTGGACCAAATTTGAAACTTAAGCTTGTATTATGATTTAAAATCATATAACTAGGTTATATTATGGTTATAAGAATTCAATTATGATAATTAAGCACATTCAACTCATTAAGCAAGTTTAGGGGCCTTACAATCAGTTAGCAAGAATCTATGAGATGATTATTTGGCAATGCTATATAATGCAATAGGTCTACAGTCCTTCAAAGTAGAAGCATTCTTACACTTAATAATGGGGGTAATAAACGTTCTATTCATTTCTTTTATAAGTTTTCCTTTGTCAAAAAATCAAGAACAGCTTTAGAAATAGAATCTCCTACAATATGCCAGGATGACTTGTAAAAGTGACCATTGAAGTCATCTGACCCTGGTGCTTTTTCACCACTAAATTTAAACACAACCTCATCAATTTTGTCTCTTTTCACTCTAGCACTTAAGCTCAGAAGGTGAGCATCACTAAGCTTAGGTAGTATCCATTCATCTTCCTAGATAACAGGAGAACTATTAATTTCTTTAAAGAGACACACATAATGATCCAAAATGTGATTTTTAATACCAGACACATCAAAAACTTGAATATCATCCACCAACAGCATGTTTATACTATTTCTCAACCTACTTGTTCTGAGAGACTATAGAAAAAATTATTATTACTATCTCCTAAATTAATCCAATGCACCCTGGACTTCTATCTAATCAGGGATTATTCAAGTTGAAGGGCTTTGAGAGCACATAATTTTTTTCCTTTAGCAATCTCTCTAAGGCAAATATCTTCCATTTTATCATCTTCCCTATTATGGGCCTCAAGGGCATCAGCTAAAGTCTCCTGGCTTCATCTATTATATTTCTAACACTACTTTTGTTCAATGATATTAATCTTGCCTTAACCTCTTTCAATTTTGACCACCTTAAACATAGGGAAGACTTTAATTTCAATCCTCCATGCCTCACTAAATTCATTAAGAAACCCCTCCTTTCCAATCCACACATTTAAGAACTAAAAGGGAACATTCCTCTTCCTCCCATTAGGAAGAAAATCCAGTCTAAGAATATTATGATCCCTAAAAATGGACAAGTAAATCTCAC
Source organism: Alisma plantago-aquatica (assembly GCA_963693085.1). Classification (NCBI taxonomy): domain Eukaryota; kingdom Viridiplantae; phylum Streptophyta; class Magnoliopsida; order Alismatales; family Alismataceae; genus Alisma; species Alisma plantago-aquatica. The sequence goes on from OY856410.1 coordinate 887,942,808, forward strand.
CCAAGTAATTTGGAAAACAGTCCAGGAGTTCATTGTTGAAAAGAATACAAACAATATTTGATGTAGTAAAGTTAGGAACCATTTGTCTTTTATCCCAAGTAAAATTCCCTTTAAGATCAGCTTCAAAGTATAAATTATTTTCATAAAATAGTTAAAGTCTTACATAGACGAATAAGAAAGATTAGATCTACCAATTCTTTCAAAAATAATCCTAATAACATTAAAATCACCTTAATGCACTAACATTAGTATAAACAGCAATGCTACTTAGCTTGTCCCATAGATCTGCTCTCTTTTTGTCATCATTTTCACCATATACATCAGTAGCAAGATAGACAAAATTATTATTACTAACAGAAATATGAATATGTTGATCAGATTCTTCACTTTTCCTAATATCAACAATATTAGGATCCCAAAAAATAACAATACTACCCAACGGGTGAGAGAAATGATTAGAAATTCACTTGTAATCTATTCACAATATTCCTAGGACTTTAGATATCTTCCTCCTTCTTAACTTTATCTCAGAAAGAAAATACACAGGTGAATAGTTCCTATTAAGGTCTTCCTTAATACAAAATTTATGAAAAGAATTATTTAGACCTCTAACATTCCAACATGTAATAGAAATGTTGTCATCCATATGTAACTGGAATGACTAGACCCCCTCCGGTCAAAGTAACTTCCCCTTCCTCCCCTTCCAACAGATCCAACCCTTGGAATTTATTGAGAGAAATTAAACTCTAATCACTAGTGATGATTCTCTTACTCTTATTTGTTCTTGTAGCACCTCGTGGGGGAGATATGGATCTACCAATTTGTTGAAATCCCTCAACATCCACTTGACCATGTACAAGAACATTCAGAGTGAGTTCCTTCGTAGAAAAATTAGAACTGGATGAATTGATTACCTTCTCCTTTTTCAACATAAGTGACTTCCTATTTATATTAGAACCCATAGGTTTCTTCTTGCTTTCTAATAGGAAAAGAGCCAGGTGTTACATTCTCCTTTTTAGATTCCACATCAACCTCCTCATTCTTGTCAAGCACTGCACAGAAATAGTACCCACTGAAATATTGTCATAGGAATTCCCAACAGGTTTGCACATCTCATTACACAAATTTTCATTCACATAATGAATAGCTTAAACGTCATCCCTAGGAATAACCTTATCTTTCGTAACCCAGGTGCTCTTATTCTGAAATTAATTTACCTTAAAAGTAGGCTTGGGTTATACCTTTGATTCGTGACCAACTGAGCCACATATAGAACCTTTATTTGGAATCCACTCATAAGAAATCTTGATAGTATGTTCAATTCCAAAATCACTTCTCAAGGAAAATGAGGAAAAAATTAGAATCAGTAGACATCACAATCTATAATCTAGAAAACTCCCAATGAGAACATTTCTTCGTAGTGAAATCAATATCATTAGGAGTTCCAAGGAAATTGCCTATTCTAGAAAACATCAAGTTGTACCATATTTCAAAGGCAAGTTCAACAAATAAATCCACACAGGAAATGAAACCAATTATTATTTCTCTAATCTATCACCAATTTTCCATGGTTTTAGAATTAGAGGGTTCCCTTTAACAAGCCATGGACCATCCTCTAAGGCATGTTGCATGTCAGTTCGCTCCAAAAACCTTATAGTAAAGAATTTGTGGTTTTGAGTGGAGATATCAATATTACCTTTAACCTTTCAAATCCACCCTAGGTGTCTAGTGAGAGTAGGAATATGTAATTTTACGTCCATCACATAGCCTAATACAGAATTTGTCCACTTCTCTAGTATCTTCTCTGATTCTACCGAAGGGTACATGATCTTCCCTTTCGCAATCTCCACGGCATCTTCCTGAGCTTTACCCCTACCAAAACTAGATTTTAACAAGCTAGACAAGAGGAGTATCTTAGTTACATCTTCAATCTCCACGGCTTCTCTGATTGCTACCCCACAAACCTCTCCCATTGCCGCTCCTTTCAAACCCAATGGAGCCATTGATATTTTGGACATGTCAACATAAATTATGTTTGTTTATCACATGATATTTTGATCATCTCACATACTTCATTAGCTTTCATACATTATTTTTAATAGGGCAACGATACCAATATATAGGAATACTTGCACAAATAAATAATGTGTGTTTTTATTGATCTTATTATATAAGTTTCGCTAACTTAATTTTTAATTAACTAAATCGTATTAATTTCTATGGAGTTAATGACTTAATCAAGCAAAATATTAGAATTCATGCAAGATAACATTAGGAGTCTTTTCATTATAAGATAATGGGAAGGCAAGCTAAATCCTAGATATTGAAGCTAAGTGAGAATAAAGTAAATGTATTTAGATAATGAGTAGAAACCCTAATAGGAAAGATGACCTAAAATATCATCCCAAACTAGGTCACTAATTTCATAATTAGTTTATTTGTCCTAATTGGCTAGGATACCTAATTTAAATCCGATTTGAAAAGGTATAATCTTAAGTAATCTAAAGAAATTAATTAGTTAGTTAACTCATTGATACCTTAGACCTAGGTTATAATCATTTATATACATGTGATATATACATTGTTTCATGTGTTCTCTTCTCTCCTATCTTTCTCTCTTCTAGATCCAAGTCACAGATTGGATCCTAGGTGGAAAAGGTCTCTTGCCGCCTCTTTGACATGTCTCTATTATTTTTTGAATTATGTAGTTCCCATCGTTGCTCCTTTTATCTATCATATCTCTCGTCAATGGCCCTAGACTCCAGTCCAAAATTGTTCCTTGTTTTATGTTAATCATGAGGATCACAACATGTTTAGGCTTGGTTATCTAATTCATGTTATATTATGTCAACCTATTCCATGTTCCACTTTTCTCTTTGGAAATGTAAACCACCTTACACCCTTGAAACTATATACCATAATGTTATATGCTCCACATAACCATCACTTATTGATACACATTGATTTTCTGACTTATATCATGCTAAGGTATTCCTCTCCAACTACACCTCATCGAGTTGATCTCCTTGGGTCTTCCATTGTGTTGGGATATTGCATGTTGTTCTAAGAATCTAGTTCCTCTACATAAAACTAAGGGAAGATTTTGAGGTTTTAATTCATATAATTGTGGTGTTTTTTCTATATCCCCCCTTTCTTTTCATTTTAGTAAAGACTCCACCTGTAACGACATCCCGCTATCACACAGACAACGAAATGCCACGCGAAAACGTGTGGAACATCCATAAATCACATATTACCAAAAACACGAGTTAATTAAAACTGATTGCGGAAAGCATATAATGACTGAACTATTGCATCCAGATCCTTAACCTGCAAGGAAACATGTTATATAAACAAACATAACCCTTGATACATGTCCATGGCTTATATGGACTAGTTGTCATGTCAGTGCAAGAGTTCATCACATGTTTATACATACATAACAGGCCACGTAAGGCCAGCAGTAGGATATACAAGCTACATCAGCTATTCATCATAAAACATCATCAAAACACCTCTAAAGACCTGGGAGTACAGGGATGACTCTAGGACTCTACTATAAAACAACCAAAATAGCAGCATATTCATCTCTTGCCTTCTACTGCTCTTCTTGTTGCTCGGCTGCAACCTCATGACCACCACCACGTCTAGCGTGATCACCTAAAAAGGTTGTAAACCAACGGGGTGACACACCCAGTCCCAGCGAGAAACATAACTCCTCGTTGAAACTATAAAACTTCAGAAAAGCTAAAGCAAATAAAGCAAATAATATGAGCAGCATACTGAGCATGACTTATTTTATTAATAAACTTACCAAGGTGTCCAAGAGGCATATATCCAGATATTCTTATGGAACATGATTGATAAGATAAGCTTTATAAGAACTTATCACAAAATATAAGGATCATACAAATAACTGCAAGGTATAACTAGATCAACTACACAAGCAAGGCCTCAATCAATGTTTCATATTTTTACCCTAAGCAGAATGTACTATTCAGCTGGATTACGTATTGTCATGCCCTGAGGAAGTGATTTGTACTTCCCAAATCCAACCATCGGCTGTGAAACCCAAGTCGGTGCCATACAAGGTCAATGGAAGAGTCAGACTCCATGACCTCACCACCTCGTGGTCACTGCAGGAGTGCTAATCAAGCAGGACCGCAGTCTCATGCTTAGGTGGTCGCAGCCATAGGGTCAGGCTACCCTCTGCCTAGCCCACCTTGGGTAGGTATTGGCGCTAGTGAAACTGAGCCATGGGCATGTTCACTGTGCTCCATAATCATTGAGCCATGGGCCTGTTCACCATGCTCTTATCACACATCCTTAGCCATGGGCATGTTCACCATGACCTATCATATTGAGCCATGGGCCTGAATCCGTGCTATGGAGTCTACAACCAAAGTTGCACTCTAATCCTCTTATTTTTGGCTAGGAGCAACCACACATATTAAACAATATGCGCTTCCAGGTTAACCTGCAGGAGAAACTGTTTCACCATCACCAACTACTGACAATGATGGATCTATGGCCAGGGCAAACTACATGATATGTTCCACTATAATTAATTAGTATATTTTAAGTGGATTGTTGAGGCAACCAAGTTGTAAAACATAAACAGCATTGAGTTGCATTATTACCATGGGATCTCAATCCCTCATCACATAATGCCACTACCTCTTAAGGCTTACATCATCGCCATGGGATAGCAATCCCTTATCTCAACATTAGAGGATAACACCTCAACTAGGCACTCAGCCTTCATCAGGTCAACAGACCTTTCACATCATACCGGTGATACATGTTATCTTATCAACAAGGATTATCATCATTGAGTGTTATATAGAACACATACACCTCATAGCTCTTACCTGGCTATGAATTCACTTGATTCACTTGAATGGTTAGTATGCATATCAAGAGAGATAACTCAATCACCAAACATAGATCTTTATGATTATCATGCTATTAGCTTTGAAGGTACATGATTGGAACAACATCCATAATCATAGCTACATGAAGCACAAAGTTGTATTAATTACATTATTGTTATCAAACCATGAGCATCCACTATGCCCTTATCTTATAAACATAACCATGTGTCTTATCATCTTATGTAGCATCATCTTTAAGTATCGAACATATCATTGGTTACAACCTATCATTCATAACTCATCATCCACAAAGGTGCGGTTACAAGATAACGACTCACCAAAACTAGGGTTTCTGAGATAGGTGCAACCCTTACCAAAGAAAATGCCTACCCTCACTATAGGTGTGGCGGACAGTGCATCCCTCACCCAAAAAGGGATATCGGGCAAGGTAACATCCCTCACTAAAAGCCTATCAGCTAGGGCACTTAGCCACACATATCCGTCAACGATGGGGTGCATCCATGCACAAGGGATATAGGGTAAACAGAGATGATGTGTATCGTGCAACTAGTCCAGAAGTTGTGTATCGTGCAGCCAAGGAACCAGGGGTGATATCGTGCAGCTCATAATGTGCAACCAAGGATCAAGGGTGTGTCGGGCAACACAACTAGCTAGCCGTAACGGCCAAGACCCTATCATCCATTAGGGTAAGGGTTCATATCGGGCAGCCTTCTTCACCATATCGGCCAAAGCCATAACGGCCAAGGCCATGGTGCCCAAGCTCAACACTATGTCGCCCAACAAGCTTACTACAACAAACGACACCAAGCCACCACAAGGTGGCATGTCGTCCAACTAGGTTAGGCACTACATCTCGGTCACCACTAAGGAACCTATTAGGGTTTCACTACCCAAGCATCATATGGGGAAAGAACAAAACTAGCCTATGTCACCCAAGGTACAAAACAAAAGTATCTACTAAGCACCATGTCATCCAAAGGCGCAACACCAAGGCAAAGGTACATCTTGGTCAAGGCATATCGCCCAAGGATACTAGCAAGGTTAAGGAGTCATATCGGGCAAAAAATCCAATAGAACTCAACTTATCATATCGTCCAAGCCAAAACCCTAGAAGAGGGGTATCGTGCAAAGCACAAGGTCCATATTGGTTTGTTCGTCACCAACCTCAAGATCACCATCATCAAACCCTAATAGATCAAGAGAGCTGGCTCACCTCTCAACAACTAAGAGAGAGGGGTTTTGTACAACCTCCATCACATCTCGGGCAACATGGTGGATCATCCCCACATCGATCAAGATCCCAACCTCCACTAGGTCAACGTCCAACCAAGGCTCACCTCTCAAATCCATGGTGAGAGAAGGATATTGCCCAAGTAACTAGAGCATAGACGCACCTCTCAATAACCAAGTGAGAGGGGTTTTGTCTATACCACTAGAGCTCAGACTCACTCCTCTAAACCAAATGGAAGAGAAAGGGGCTTTTCCCAAGAAACTCTAAAGTCAAGGTTCGGCCACAAGGTCTAAGAACACATCAATAACATATCCATCATATATTCAACAATATTAAAGGTACAAACTAGGGAAAGAAACATATCTAACAATATGCATGTCCGATCAAGATGAAACATAAACATGCAACAAGAAAAGGAAGTAGTATAGCTAGGGTTAGGAGTTATGTAACCCACCTTAAGCAAGATCCAAGCTCCTGGCACCAAGGTTCCAAGCTCCAAACACCACCTTTGACTACCTCAAGAAGAAAAGCAAAGATTATAACCACCATGGCCGAAGAATAAGCAAGAGGGAGAGGAAGGTGCTAAGGAAAGAGGGGGAGATGCTCACCACAAGAAGAGAAGCAAGACACACTCTAGGGTTCACCCACCACTAGAGGAAGAAGAAGACTCCAAGAAGATCGGCCACCAAGCTTTCTCTACCAAGTGTATCGGCCACCAAGCTCACCAAGGAGATGTATCGGCCACCAAGGAATAAGGGAAGCAACTAAGGAAATAAAGGGATCCTAAGTAAGAGAAAGGAGAGACATATATAGAAGAGGGTGAAGAGGAAACTAAGGCAAGGTGTCGCCCAAACTAGGGACACTTGTCCATGGGGAAAACCCACCTACTCATCTTGCCACTTCCACATGTCCAAAGCATTTACCACATGCAAGAAACAAGCACCAAGTGTCCACAAGGGGGTGACACAAATGATGCAAGGTGATGAAGTGTGTGTCGCCCATCATGGCAAACTATCACACCCACCAGCACCCTCCTTGGCCGATATACATGGTAGACACAAGGCACCAAGCTTGGCCGATACACCTAGAGCTTGCCCAATACAAGGCCCAACAAAGCAAGGCAAAGCCCAAACAAGGCTCAACAAAGAAAAACAAAGCCCAAAGCTACTCAAACAACAAGCCCAACCCATCCTCTCAACCCTAAAGGATGCAAGGAGAGAGAGAAACATCTCTCAAGGTGACAAAATTGCATATTAACCCTAAAACTTGGGTCATTTGCAAGTAGAACCTACAACTCTCAACAAAGCACAAACAAACCCTAATCACCACTAGAGGTGACTAGCCATAAACCTCTACAAAGGGATTTCACCCTCAAAATCTAAAGAGAAAATCGAGGGATACTTCCTCCTCATCTCTTCCTCAAGCTCCCACGTGGCTTCCTCAACACCACGATGATGCCAGAGAACCTTCACAAGAACTAGGTCCTTCCTCTTCAACTTCTTCACTCTTCTGTCAAGAATCATCGTTGGACCTTCCTCGTAGATCACATCTTCATCAAGCTCAACCTCAACTGGTTGTATCACTGTCCATGTGTTTGGATGACTTTTCTTCAGCATACTGACATGGAACACCAGATGTAACCTGTGCAATTCTAGCGGTAGTTCTAACTTGTAAGCTACTTTGCTAACACGTGCTATTACCGGATATGGCCCCATATACCTAGGTGCCAGCTTGCATTTCCATCCAAACCTCAGCATGCCTTTCCATGGTGAGACCTTGAGATACACTTTTTCTCCCACCTAGAACTCTAAAGGTCGTCGGTGATTATCTACAAACAACTTATGTCTGTCTTGTGCCTCTTTCAACTGTTGTTGTATCACTTTGATCTTCTATGTTGTCTATTGTACTAACTGAGGACCCAAAAGTTGAAACTTGCCCGACTCATACCAGCATAAAGGATATATGCACTTCCTGCCATATAAAGCCTCATAAGGAGCCATGTCGATGCTCCGCTGGTAACTATTGTTGTAGGTGAATTCTATCAAAATCAGATGCACGTCCCAACTGCCTAGGAACTGCAAAACACAAGATCAGAGAAGATCCTCCAAAGTTTGAATAGTCCTTTCAGACTGTCCATCTGTCTACGGGTGGAAAGTGGTACTGAACCTCAACTGTGTTCCCAACGCTTTGTGCAACTGTTCCCAAAAATGACTCATGAACTGGGGTCCTCTGTCAGAGACTATCATTGTGTGTACACCATGCAAACGCACTATCTCATCCACATACACCTGAGCAAGCTTCTTTGTTGTATACATTGTCTTCACATGTATGAAATGAGCATATTTTGTCAATCTGTCCACTATCACCCAAATGGAATCATGATTCTTAGCTTTCCTTGGCATACCAACTATGAAATCCATGGTTATATGATCCCATTTCCATTGTGGTATTGGCATGGGTTGCAACGTACCTGCCGACTTCTGATGCTCAGCCTTGACTTGCTGGCATACCGCACACCTAGCCACAAAGTCAACTACATCTCTCTTCAAGCCAGACCACCAATATAGGTCCTTCAGATTATGATACATCCTAGTGACACCTGGATGCATTGCATACATCGATGTGTGCGCTTCCTCGAGCACTAGATTTCTCAGATCATGAACATCGGGGACCACCATCCTACCATGGTAGCAAACTAGTCTGTCCTCGCGCTCATGGAACCCATCATGCTTTTCACTACCAAACTCTGATCTTATCACTGAACTGAAGCATCTTCATATTGTGCGTCTTTGAACTGCTATCGCAATGTAGGCTTTACTTGCATCTGTGCCAACAGTCCTGTCAACAAGGAAACTTCTAACTGTACATTCATCTGCCGCAAAGAAACAAACATATCTTGCATATGGCATACCAAGGAACTCAATTATGCATTCTTCATGTGAAGAGAAGAAGACTTTTTGCTAAGCACATCAGCTACCATGTTCACCTTACCAGGACGATACTCAATGGTGCAATCATAATCATTGATCAACTCCATCCAGCGATGTTGTCGCATGTTCAGCTCACTCTGCGAAAAGATGTACTTCAAGTTCTTATGATCTATAAAGATCTGACACACTTCCCCATAAAGTTAGTGTCTCCAAATATTTAACACATGGACCATCGCTTCCAACTCCAAATCATGTGTCGGATAATTCTCCTCATGTTTCTTAAGTTGACACGAAGCAAAAGAAACCACATGATCTTCCTGCATCGGCACACATCCTAAGCCTTTCTTGGAAGTATCGCAGAAAACAACATAGCCTTTCCCAGGCTCTGGCAGCACCAACACTGGAGCACTAGTTAGCTTCTCCTTCAAACTTTAGAAAGCTTGCTGACAACGATCATCCCAAACAAAAGGTACATCCTTCCTGGTCAACTTTGTCAATGGTAATGTGATCACGCTGAAGTCCTTTATAAACCTTTGGTAATATCCTGCTAAACCCAGAAAACTACAAACTTCTATTGGTGTCTTTGGTTGCTCCCAGTCTACAACTGACTCCACCTTCTTAGGGTCCACTCTGACTCCTTATGCAGATATCACATGACCCAAGAAAGTCACTTCTTTCAACTAGAACTCACACTTACTAAACTTGGCATACAACTAATGTTGGCGTAGAAGAGTCAACACTTGTCAGAGATGTTGTTCATGCTCTTGACTGTCCTGACTATAGATCAAGATGTCATCTATAAAAACTACAACAAATTGATCTAGAAACAGACTGAACACCCTGTTCATCAGATCCATGAAAGCAGCAGGCGCATTGGTTAGCCCAAACGGCATAACCACAAACTCAAAGTGACCATACCTCGTCCTAAAAGCTGACTTTGGTATGTCCTCATCCTTATTCCTCAACTGATGATATCCAGACCGTAGATCGATCTTTGAGAACACTATAGCGCCACGCAACTGATCAAATAGATCGTCTATCCTCAGCAACAGGTACTTGTTCTTGATCGTAACTTTGTTCAGCTGTCAGTAATCTATGCACAAACACATCGATTCATCCTTCTTCTTTACGAATAGGACCGGAGCACCCCATGGCGATGTGCTTGGTCTGATGAAACCTTTATCCAGCAACTCTTGTAACTACTTCTTCAACTCTACCATCTTGTCTGGAGCCATCCTGTATGGTGTCTGAGCAACTGGTTGTGTTCCTGGCACCAGATTGATCTCAAAGTCAATCTCTCGAGGTGGGGGAACACCGGGGAACTCATCGGGAAACACATCTGCAAACTCTCAGATAACAGGAACCACCTCAAGGCTAGGACCTTTTGCCTTGGTATCCACAATGTGAGCTAAGAACACCTTACATCCTTGTCGCAGCAACTTCTTTGCCACCATAGCTGATACTAAACATGTCAGAAGGATCTTCCTATCTCCTTGGAAGATCCACCTCTCACTACCGTCAACAAACATTGCTTGCTTGGAACCATAGTCCAACACAACCTTATACTTCTCTAGGGTATCCATCCCAAGGTTCACGTTGAATCCATGTAGATCAAGTAGTATAAGATACACTTGTATAGTGTGTCCCAAAAAAGATAGAACACAAGATGGACACACCTCTCGAAGCATTGAGGAACCATCAAGAAGGGTTTCTAACAATCCTTCTTACAATTAACAGGTAAAATACACCTATCAAGCATACTACATGCGATAAAAGAGTGGTCAACCAGAACAGATATAAAGTAAGAAGAAGACAAATCAGAATGAAATAACTCCATCTGACCAGCCACCACTCGTGGGTTGACTATCGCCTTCGGCTGACTCATAGCATAGAATCGAGTTGTTGCTTGTTGTCATCCACACCCTCTGCTTCCTTGAGCAGATGATCCCTCTTACAATGCTTGACTGCATCCTCGCCCTCTGTTACCACTAGACTGTTGTCTATCTGACCATTGTTGATTCTGCCTCGGCTGCTGTGTCACTTCAACATCTCTCTTTGGGCAATTTGTCCTGAAATGCCCAACCTGACCACAAAGATGACATGACTAGTCTCTCTATTGTGGCCTAGACGGCCCTGTCACTGCCACTAAAGTTGTACTGTGGGCTTTGGATGGTGAAAATCCACACCCTCTTCCCTTACTCGAGGACCACTGTGATGGCGCACTGGAACATTGTATCTCAGAAGGTGCTGAAAACATTGGCTTCTTGAAGCCATCAAACCTCTATCTCGGGAACTGAGCATGTCTCTTCTTGGACATGGCCTCTCTCTTCTCCCTAACTGACCATTCTATCCTCTGAACAGATTCCACAAATGTGGCGAACCGCTCCCGATTTTCCAAAGCAGCAGCAGGTGTTGTCAACTCGGCACTCAAACCCTTCTCAAACCCTCTGATCCGCTCATCATCTTTTGCCGCCATGTGAGGACAAAACTTCAGCAGGTCCATAAACTTGGCTTCATACTCAGTGATGCTCATCGATCCTTGGCGCAGACGCTCAAACTGGTTGATCTTCTCATCCAGATACGTCTTCGGGAAGTATCGGATGATGAACTTCCACAAGAAAACATCCCAACATATTACCTCACAGGTTCGCTTCTCCTCCTCGATGGCCCACCAGTAGCCTGCACTACCTTTCAGAAGGTAGACAGCGTGCTTGACTTTGTCTGCTTCAGGGATGTTGAGGATCCGGAAGGCCTTCTCTAGACCTGTCACACAGATCTATATATGTTGGATCAGCCATTCTAGAATAATCCGAAGCTCCGACTCAGCAAATCCGCTCGAAGGTCTTCCCAATACACGATGTTTCACTATGGGGAGCAAGTGCTCTCGGTGGAGGCACTGACAATCTTTCCACCATGAGATTCATCGTACCCATTAACTACCCCATAAGCTGTTGATAGGCAGGGTTTTCAAGAATGGCTGGGTCAAGTTGGGGGACCTCAGGCACCCGATCTTCATGTGCCTGCACTCTTACTCCATCAACTAATGCAGCATCACTGCTCTCGACAGCATGTTCTTCATGGTTTCCAGACATCTTTAAGCTTTATCTTCCACTGAGGGCGGAAGGTTATTGTAAGAAAATCTGGAAAACTCACAAGAACAGACACAACCCTAGTCCTAGATCCCTATAGACTCAGCGAACCTAGGTCTCTGATACCAAAACATGTAACGACATCCCGCTATCACACAAACAACAAAATGCCACGTGAAAATGTGCGAACATCCATAAACCACATATTACCAAAAACACGAGTTAATTAAAACTGATTGCGGAAAGCATATAATAACGGAACTATTTCATCCAGATCCTTAACCTGCAAGGAAACATGTTATATAAACAAACATAACCCTTGATACGTGTCAACAGCTTATATGGACCAGCTGTACTGTCAGCATAAGAGTTCATCACCACTTTATACATACATAACGGGCCATGTAAGGCCAGCAGCATGATATACAAGCTACATCATCAATTGATCATAAAACATCGTCAAAACACCTCCGAAGACCTGAGAGTACATGTATGACTCTAGGACTCTACTACAAAACAACCAAAACAACAGCATATTCATCTCTTGCCTTCTACTGCTCTTCTTGCTGCTTGGCCGCAACCTCATGACCACCACCACGTCTAGCGTGATCACCTAAAAAGGTTGTAAACCAACGGGGTGAGACACCCAGTCCCACTGAGAAACATAACTCCCCGATGAAACTATAAAACTTCAGAAAAGCTAAAGCAGATAATATGAGCAGCATACTGAGCATGACTTATTTTATTAATAAACTTACCAAGGTATCCAGGAGGCATATATCCAGATATTCTTATGGAACATGATTGACAAGATAAGATTTATAAGAACTTATCACAAAATATAAGGATCGTACAAATAACTGTAAGGTATAACTAGATCAACCACACAAGCAAGGCCCCAATCAATGTTCTGTGTTTTTGCCCTAAGCAGAATGTACTATTCGATTAGATTACATATTATCATGCCCTAAGGAAGTGAGTTGTACCACTCAAATCCAACCATCAGCTGTGAAGCCCAAGACAGTGCCATACAAGGTCAATGGAAGAGTCAGACTCCATGACCTCACCGCCTCGTGGTCAGTGCATGAGTGCTAATCAAGTAGGACCACAGTCTCATGCTTAGGTGGCCGCAGCCACAGGGTCAGGCTACCCTCTGCCTAGCCCACCTTGGTATAGGTATCGGCGCCAGTGAAACTAAGCCACAGGCTTGTTCACTGTGCTCCATAATCATTGAGCCATGGGTCTGTTAACCATGCCCTTATCACACATCAAGCCATGGGCATGTTCACCATGCCCTATCATATTGAGCCACGGGCCTGAATCCATGCTCTGGAGTCTACAACCGAAGTTGCACTCTAATCCTCCTATTTTTGGCTAGGAGCAACCACACATATTCAACAATATGCGCTTCCAGGTTAACCCGTAGGAGAACCCGTTTCACCATCACCAACTACTGACAATGATGGATCTATGGCCTGGGAAAACTACATGATATGTTCCACTGTAATTAATTAGTATATTTTAAGTGGATTGTTGAGGCAACCAAGTTGTGAAACATAAACAGCATTGAGTTGCATTATTACCATGGGATCTGAATTCCTCATCACAGAATGCCACTGCCTCTCAAGGCTTACGTCATCACCATGGGATAGCAATACCTTATATCAACATCAGAGGATAACACCTCAACTAGGCACTCAGCCTTCATTAGGTCAACAGACCTTTCACATCATACTGGTGATACATGTTATCTTATCAACAATGATTATCAGCATTGAGTGTTACACAGAATTCATACACCTCATAGCTCTTACCTGGATATGAATTCACTTGATTCACCTGCATGGTTAATATGCATATCAAGAGAGATAACTGAATCACCAAACATAGATCTTTATGATTGCCGTGCTATTAGGGTTGAAGGTACATGATTGGAACAGCATCCATAATCACAGCTACATGAAGCACAAAGTTGTATTAATTACATTATTGTTATCAAACCATGAACATCCACTATGCCCTTATCTTATAAACATAACCATGTGTCTTATCATCTTATGTAGCATCATCTTTAAGTATCAAACATATCATTGGTTACAACCTATCATTCATAACTCATCATCCACAAAGGTGCGGTTACAAGATAACGACTCACCAAAACTAGGGTTTCCGAGTTAGGTGCAACCCTTACCAAAGATAACGCCTACCCTCACTATAGGGCAGTGCATCCCTCACCCAAAAAGGGATATCGGGCAAGGTAACATCCCTTACTAAAATCCTATCAGATAGGGCACTTAGCCACACATATCCGTCAATGATGGGGTGCAGCCATGCACAAGGGATATCGGGCAAACAGAGATGATGTGTATCGTGCAACTGGTCCAGAAGTTGTGTATCATGCAGACAAGGAACCAGGGGTGATATCATGCATCTTATACCGTGCAACCAAGGAGCAAGGGTGTTTCGGGCAACACAACTAGCCCTAACAACCAAGACCCTATCGCCCATTAGGGTTAGGGTTCATATCGGGCAGCCTTCTTCACCATATCATCCAAAGCCATAACGGCTAAGGCCATGGTGCCCAAGCTCAAAACTGTGTCGCCCAACAAGCTTACTACAACAAATGACACCAAGGCACCACAAGGTGGCCTGTCGTCCAACTGAGTTAGGCACTACATCTCGTTCACCACTAATGCACCTATTATGGTTTCACTACCCAAGCATCATATCAGGCAACAACAAAACTAGCCTATGTCACCCAAGGTACAAAACAGAGGTATCTACTAAGCACCATGTCGGCCAAAGGCACAACACAACTAAGGCAAAGGTACATCTCGGTCAAGGCATATTGCCCAAGGACACTAGTAAGGTTAAGGGATCATATCGGGCAACAAAGCCAACAGAACTCAACTTATCATATCGTCCAAGCCAAAACCCTAGAAGAGGGGTATCGTGCAAAGCACAAGGTCCATATCAGTTTTTTTATCACCAACCTCAATATCACCATCATCAAACCCTAATAGATTAAGAGAGTTGGCTCACCTCTCAACAACCAAGAGAGAGGGGTTTTGTACAACCTCCATCACATCTCAGGCAACATGGTGGATAATCCCCACATCAGTCAAGATCCCAACCTCCACTAGGTCAATGTCCAACCAAGGCTCACCTCTCAAATCCATGGTGAGAGAAGGGTATTGCCCAAGCAACTAGAGTATAGACTCACCTCTCAACAACTAAGTGAGAGGGGTTTTGCCTACACCACTAGAGCTCGAACTCACTTCTCTAAACCAAATGGAAGAGAAAGGGGTTTTTCCCAAGAAATCCTAAACTCAAGGTTTGGCCACAAGGTCTATGAACACATCAACAACATATCCATCATATATTCAAAAATATTAAAGGTACAAACTACGGCAAGAAACATATCTAACAAGATGCATGGTTGATCAAGATGAAACATAAACATGCAACAAGAAAAGGAAGTAGTATAGCTAGGGTTAGGAGTTATGTAACCCACCTTAAGCAATCTCCAAGCTCCTAGCACCAATCTTCCAAGCTCCAAACACCACCTTCTGCCTCCTCAAGAAGAAAAGCAAAGCATATAACCACCATGGCCGAAGAACAAGCAAGAGATAGAGGAAGGTGCTAAGGAAAGAGGGGGAGATGCTCACCATAAGAAGAGAAGAAAGACAGACTCTAGGGTTCGTCCACCACTAGAGGAAGAAGAAGACTCCAAGAAGATCGACCACCAAGCTTGCTCTACCAAGTGTATCGGCCACCAAGCTCACCAAGGAGATGTATCAACCACCAAGGAAGAAGGGAAGCAACTAAGGAACTAAAGGGATCCTAAGCAAGAGAAAGGAGAGACATATATAGAAGAGGGTGAAGAGGAAACTAAGGCAAGGTGTTGCCCAACCTAGGGACACTTGTCCATGGGGCAAAGCCACCTACTCATCTCGCCACTTCCACATGTCCAAAGCATTTGCCACATGCAAGCAACAAGCACCAAGTGTCTACAAGGGGGTGATACAAACGATGCAAGGCGGTGGGGTGTGTGTCGCCCATCATGGCAAACCATCACACCCACTAGCACCCTCCTTGGATGATATACATGGCCGACACAAGGAACCAAGCTTGGCTGATATACCTAGAGCTTGTCTGATACAAGGTCCAACAAAGCAAGGTAAAGCCCAAACAAGGCTCAACAAAGCAAAACAAAGCCCAAAGCTACTCAAACAACAAGCCCAACCCATCCTCTCAACCCTAGAGTATGCAAGGAGAGAGAGAAACGTCTCTCAAGTGACAAACTTGCATATCAACCCTAAAACTTGGGTCATTTGCAAGTAGCAGTTCCAACTCTCAACAAAGCACAAACAAACCCTAATCGCCACTAGAGGTGACTAGCAAGCAACTAAAGACAAGGTTAAGGCAAAGCAAATAGGATAAGCCCAAAATGAAGGTCAGGGTCCTTACACCACCATTAGTTTTTTATTACATGGTTTGGCCTTGCCTTTTCTTTGCTTCTATATTTGGCTTTCTGAACTTCTCTTAAATCTTTTCAAAAACCCTTCTTCATTCATTGTTTTTGTTTTAGGTGTCTATGATTTTTGTTGGAGTAGACATGGTGGAAATCATAAATATAGTTCATGATTGTCTCGTTGAACTCTTCTTGGGCTCATTGGGATCCACTAGCAAATAGGAATTTATAGGCACCCCTAGTTGATAGTATTATTTGATAGGGTATTTTCATTCCTTGCATATGAGTTTTGTGAAGCTCTTTCATTTCTCAAATGTGATAATGAAGGGAATAAAAAATTGCTAATGATTTCATGTCTGTACTCTTGATTTTATTTAAAGATTGTCTATGTCTATATGGTTAGGAAATATTGTATGTATATGATTATATTTTAATCATGTGGAGTTTGGTTGTGGTCAAGTTACTCACTTGACCCTATCACATGAATTGATTGTAAAATCATGTGTTGTGTTATCTCATAAATTGATCAGTGATTTTTAATAATAAATCAAACTATATATATTCTATATCTCATAAAATCTTATTGGTAGCTCAAAAAATAAATCAATAACATTTTCTAAAAACAAAATTAAGATGTAACATCTAACCTAGATTTATAGGGTGATGAACATTATATGGAATTCTATTTTAGGAATTTTATTTAATAAGTTTAAATTAATTTAATTTTCAATTGTGTAACCCTAGGTGTCATCAAGTGTTGACTATAGACTAATAAAAAGCTAGGGTGAAATTGAAAAACTACTAGAGGGGGGGTGAATAGAGTTTTATAGATATTTTAATAATTAATTAACTCAAACAACCACAATGAAAATATTGGACAAGGAGACACAGGGTTTAGAGTGGTTCCAACCTTAGCAAATACTAAGGAAGTCAGTCCACTACCCGGTTGCTTACCCAACCTGGATTTGAAAAGAAATTTATTTTATTACCTCGCAAGGACTTTACATAAAATACAATTTCTTTTCCCAAACCCTTCAAGCAGCCTTCACCTAGAAGTAATCGCCCAACCTTGAAGCAGCCTTCCCTTGAAGTAGGTGCACCAACTCCCGTTGCACCAGCCTTCTGAAGTAGCTTCCCATGCGATAGCCTTCTTGAAGTAGCTTGAAGTCCCCTTCTCCACCTGAGAAGTCAACCCTCTCCGATCCGCAGCCTCCAACCCTAGCAGTAGCAAGGAGAGTACAAAGGATAAAAAGGAACAAGAAGGAAAATAGAAATTACAATACCGTTGTAAGCACAAGGCTTAATTTGCCTATATCAAGCGTATAGATCTCCTAACCAATGTGTATGACAATGTGATTGTAGTGGATAGGAGATACTAGCCTATAGGACACGAAATGGGAGCAATAGGAATGAATGGCAAGTGTAGGAATTGCTCTATTGCTCTAAAACAGATTGCAAGTGAGTATTCAAGCTCAAGTATAGCACAAGTATAGCTTAGGTGTATTTTGGTGTCCTAAGGCATGTCCTATTTATAGGAGTGGCCTATGGATACTTAAGAACGTTCTAGACAACTTCTAGGGGCTTCTAAGTGCTTAACTAGCCGTTAGATATAAGTTAGGTGCATTAGTAACGGCTAGTTACTTTATTCTGCAGTTGCTGTCAGAGACCATCTCGGTCGACAATTTGTCGACCGAGATACCTACTCGGTCGAAGTTTTGTCGACCGACAGGCTCTCTGGATCAACGTTCATTTGCAACTGCCAACTACTTTGTCAGCTGTGTCTAACGGCTACTTGGGTCATTCTCGGTCGAGAAGTTTGTCGACCGAGAGTGTCTCGGTCGAGGAGTGTGGTCGACCGAGATTGACCCTATTTTCAATCTTTTAATTAAACCACTAAGTATGTGTATGAGTGTGCATATGTGATCCTATTTGAAGGAGATGACTTATCTAAGTGTGGTGTTTTAGCTAGGGAGATCTAACGCTTGATTTACATGAAGTCTAAGTACTTGTACATTATATATTTGTACAAGTTTACAATTGATTTACATTGCATGACATTTACAAGCATTCAAGCGTATGGATTCCCTATAACTTTGTCATCACCTTGTTCCTGCACACTTAAGTAGCTCGTTAGATCAACAAGAATGAAATGTTTGTCATCATCGAAACAAAGGGATTTATCATAATGTCCAATTTATCCAACAATCTCCCCCTTTTTGAAGATGACAAACATTTCCTAAAATATGAAATAAGGAAATATAAAGCATGTGAGTTTCATACCTGAAGATCACCTTTTGTATCCATTCTTGTTTTACAAGTGAGTGCTGGCCATCAAGATGAAACTCATTTATATTTATATTTTTGATTTTATATTCTTTCTCCCCCTTTGTCATTTCAAAAATATATCTAAGTTGAATATTTTAATTTTCTTCTCCCCCTTAATTTTATAATATGCTCCCCCTTAAATAGATATCTATTAGGAACATGGATTTTTTGTCTAATTTATCCACAATTTGTTTCTCAATCATTTGCAAAGGATGTTAAGCCTTGAAATGATATGAGATTCCCATAAGCTTATGATGAATGTATATTTATTTCTCATTTATCAAGGGATGTTAAGCCCTAAATTAAATGAGAGTCATGTGATCCTAGAGTACATAAAAAATGTCTCCAACCAAATACAAGGGATGTTAAGCCCTGATTTGTTTAGAGAGTTCTTTTAAGAGCAAGATATATCATTTTGATGAAATTCTTTTTCATACAAATTACTTTTAAGAATCCGAAGATCATAACAAACTCCAAATGATGTTAATAATGTTTTTATAAGCTTCATAATCAAATAATCAAATTTGGTTTTATAAGCTCCCCCTTAATCTTACAATTTAAGCAATTTGAGGCTTTTAAGGTCACAAATGATTTTAAATTTTGATTTTGACTTTTATCAAAAGTATACTAAGATTAAGTTCAATAAATTGATGTCCAAATAAGCATTTTGTCAAAGCTTATTTTAGGTCGCCCTTGACTACGACCATAGTGCACCTTGGCTAAATTTTGTTTTAACCAAGAGGCAGAAATTGCAGATTTCCAATTAAGCATTCATATCAATTTTGATGCATGTTTAAGTGATAAGAACATGAAAAGCACGATAAATATTTCAAATCCTTTAAAGATGCCAATAAAAAGTTTGTTACATGGTGCTCTATGCAGGCATTTCTAAGAGATATATCACCAATGAATCATTTTGCTTGCCTATGATAGATCAATAAGAGCATATAATGATAAAAGCAGAAATTTCCTTTAAAACTAAGCATAATTTTAATTTTTGACTTAAATTATTCAGAGAATAAACCAAATTAATCTCAAGTAGACTTTCAAGGATAATTTCCATGATTTATTCTTTATTTTACAGTCATTAATCTCAAATAGATAGCAATTTTGATTAATTTCAGCAATTTTACAGCAGTTTGTAAATCAGTGACATGCTCGGTCGACAATTGTTCGACCGAATGTTCACTCGGTCGACAAATGCTCAACCGACCAAGTTTCTGAAAAGTGTTCAGAAATCGATTTCAAGCAAAAAGAAATTATACAAATTAGAGCTCAATTGTGTTGAGATAAGACATTATGATATCAAGAATCAGTTTAGGTCAAATCTCAACTAGTTAATTTTAAGCTACTAGGTTTTAGGAATCCAAGCTAACTCATCATTCCTTTTCTTATATGGGCATGAAAATGAATAGTGTCCAAGACGCATGCAATAATGACAACTAATAGCATCAACTTCATTTCTCTTTCTAGGAATTGAGTTCCTTGGTACAAATATAATCTTGGATGCTTTAGCTCTTTTGGGTTTATTTCTACTTGGATCGTATCCTAATCCTCTTTTTCCATTATAGCTATAGGAAATTTTCAGAATGTTTTCAAGCATGTCATTTCCTCTTAACTCATTTACATTTCTTTGTAACTTAGCAATATCTTTCTTTGCTTGATCTAAATTGGATACTAGAAAGTTTCTTTCTTTGACAACCTCATCATAATCTAAATGTGAACATAGAATAGGTTGTTTCTGAAGATCATTCACTTGAGTTTGCAAATTTGACTTTTCTAAGGAAAGAAGATTGCAATTAGCTTCTACCGATTTTAACTTAAGAGCATAATCTTCATTTTCCTTTTTGAGATTTTCATTTTCGGATACAAGAGCAAGAAGTTTAGCATTTAAATCTTTATTTGCTTTCTTAAGTTTCTTCTTGCACTCAATATATTTCTGATGAGTATCTTGAAGACTAGAAATTATATCTTCTTTTGGTAGATCATAAAGACTTACCTCTTCTTCGTCTTCATTTGTTGTAGCAATGAGGCATTCTACTTCTTCATCATCGCTATCATCACTTGAATCATCCCATGCAGCTCGATATGCTTTTTCTTTCTTTTTGTGAGATGATTTCTTCCCTTTCTTGAGTGTTGGACAATCACTTTTCATATGTCCTTTCTTACCACATTCGAAGCACCTGGAAGAAGAAACACTAGAAGTTTTATTAGTTTTAAAACTTTTATATTGCTTACCATTTACAATGAGAGTTTCTTCTTCACTATCATCTTCACTTGTGTCATGATTGTCTTTAGTTGAAGCTTTGAATGCAATGTCCTTCTTTTTCCCATGTTGACGTTCATGTTCTCTTCTTTCTTCCTCTTCTAGATCTGCCTCATGAGCTTCTAAATTGCCAATGAGTTGCTCCATTTTGAGTCGAGTGAGGTCATTTGCTTCTGCAATGGCTGTCACCTTTGGCTTGTATTTCAGAGGAAGTGATCGAAGAATTTTTGATACCTGATCTTCCTCAGGAACAGGTTTTCCTAGGGCACTTAAACCATTAACAATAGAAGAGAATTTTGAAAACATTTCACTAATAGACTCATTAGGATCCATACGAAAATGTTCAAATTTCGTTTTAAGCATGCTAACTTTGGAATTTCTGACTTGGGCTGTACCCTCATAAGTTATAGATAGTTTATGCCAAATATCATAAGTTGTATCACAATTAGATATTCTATTAAATTCTCTTACTGAAATAGAACAATATAAAATGCTTACAGCTTTTGCATTCATTTGGGCCAGCTTTACCGTGTTTGCATCCCATTCTGCAAAATCATTTTGAGGAAGCACATATGAAGTAGACACTATCCTCCATAGATCCCAGTTGATACCTTGGAAGTAGAACTGCATCCTTCTCTTCCAATATTGGTAGTTTGTTCCATCGAACGCTGGAGGCCTAGCAACAAGTGTCCCATCAATGTTGAGGTTGTTGAGCATTCCATCACCCATTTCTTCAAAACCTTGTTAGGGTTCCTTGAAGCCTCGCTCTGATACCAATTGAAAAACTACTAGAGGGGGGGTGAATAGAGTTTTATAGAGATTTTAATAATTAATTAACTCAAACAACCACAATGAAAATATTGGACAAGGAGACACAGGGTTTAGAGTGGTTCCAACCTTAGCAAATACTAAGGAAGTCAGTCCACTACCCGGTTGCTTACCCAACCGGGATTTGAAAAGAAATTTATTTTATTACCTCGCAAGGACTTTACATAAAATACAATTTCTTTTCCCAAACCCTTCAAGCAGCCTTCACCTAGAAGTAATCGCCCAACCTTGAAGCAGCCTTCCCTTGAAGTAGGTGCACCAACTCCCGTTGCACCAGCCTTCTGAAGTAGCTTCCCATGCGATAGCCTTCTTGAAGTAGCTTGAAGTCCCCTTCTCCACCTGAGAAGTCAACCCTCTCCGATCCGCAGCCTCCAACCCTAGGAGTAGCAAGGAGAGTACAAAGGATAAAAAGGAACAAGAAGGAAAATAGAAATTACAATACCGTTGTAAGCACAAGGCTTGATTTGCCTATATCAAGCGTATAGATCTCCTAACCAATGTGTATGACAATGTGATTGTAGTGGATAGGAGATACTAGCCTATAGGACACGAAATGGGAGCAATAGGAATGAATGGCAAGTGTAGGAATTGCTCTATTGCTCTAAAACAGATTGCAAGTGAGTATTCAAGCTCAAGTATAGCACAAGTATAGCTTAGGTGTATTTTGGTGTCCTAAGGCATGTCCTATTTATAGGAGTGGCCTATGGATACTTAAGGACGTTCTAGACAACTTCTAGGGGCTTCTAAGTGCTTAACTAGCCGTTAGATATAAGTTAGGTGCATTAGTAACGGCTAGTTACTTTATTCTGCAGTTGCTGTCAGAGACCATCTCGGTCGACAATTTGTCGACTGAGATACCTACTCGGTCGAAGTTTTGTCGACCGACAGGCTCTCTGGATCAACGTTCATTTGCAACTGCCAACTACTTTGTCAGCTGTGTCTAACGGCTACTTGGGTCATTCTCGGTCGAGAAGTTTGTCGACCGAGAGTGTCTCGGTCGAGGAGTGTGGTCGACCGAGATTGACCATGTTTTCAATCTTTTAATTAAACCACTAAGTATGTGTATGAGTGTGCATATGTGATCCTATTTGAAGGAGATGACTTATCTAAGTGTGGTGTTTTAGCTAGGGAGATCTAACGCTTGATTTACATGAAGTCTAAGTACTTGTACATTATATATTTGTACAAGTTTACAATTGATTTACATTGCATGACATTTACAAGCATTCAAGCGTATGGATTCCCTATAACTTTGTCATCACCTTGTTCCTGCACACTTAAGTAGCTCGTTAGATCAACAAGAATGAAATGTTTGTCATCATCGAAACAAAGGGATTTATCATAATGTCCAATTTATCCAACAGAAATCTTATTAGGCATGACACATTCCTTTGTTCAATTACTTTCTACAATCCCTTTCCTATCCTTAATTTTACTTACTTTGAACTTATTATATTGGATCTATCTTTGCATATATTATTGACTTAATTTGGATCTCATTTCCTTAAATTAAATCTTAATTAAATGAGGTCTATTTTTATATGCAAATTAAGCCTAGCTGATATGCCTGGTTTATATTATCTAAATTTGCACCCTACTTTTAAAGGACCTATTTTTGGTGACGAAATCCTAATTTGACCATTTACTAAACTCTACATTGTCTCACTATTTTATGCATGTTGGATTTTCTTGAGTAGTATTATATAATTATAGTGGTGTATATTGGTATCAGACCCAGTGCACAGTCATATTTTAAGATGATGGTGCTCCTATCTAGACATGGTTTCTCTCACCCTCTTCACATACATACACAGGGGATTGAAATGATCTCTCCTCCTTCTCAAAGATCTGAATGTGATTGTGTCTCATCCATTATTATGAGTTGTTGTGAGATACTTTAAAAGGCATGAAAATTATTATGCTTTATTTGTTTCCCAATTTATTGATTTATCCTACTTGAAGGTTTCTATTGATTTCCATTTGGATAATTTCTCTTATCTCTTTTATGGGAACATTGTCACATATTTTGGTCCTTTTTCTCTTATGAACGCCCAAAGCAAATGGTCACTATAAATACATACAAATTATTTTGAAGTGTCCTATTTTTTTATCTTTGACAAGGCTTGTTCCCAACCCCTTAGATCAAGGGAGCTTGGAGTAGTTGAGAGCAATCTCCAACATGCTTAGTAGTAGTTGCGCCTTGAAAATAGAATGGAATGGAAATCTTTCCTTATACAACCAATTATCATTAGTTTGCATGTTTAGGCATCCACCCTTTGTGGGTGGGGAAAAATCTTAGATTTGATATACATTGTAATGTTTAGATTACTTTGTTTGTATTTCTGCATTTTGGTATATATAATGTTATACTTGATATTTCGGCGTTCATCCCTTTGCAAATAGAACTATATGACATTATGAATATGGGATGATCCATAAGATTCAAAAGAGTAATGAAAAATTACCCTCTAGATCCCACTTGTTACATAGGGTGTTATACCTTCTATACATTAGGGTGTGATTTTATTATTAAATGAACAATACTCATCTTTTAGAAGCACATTTCATTCTTAAAGCATCTATCTGATTATATTGACTCATTCACTAGTTTCTGGTTTGTAAGCATTAAATTTCAACAATCCATAGTATAATAATTATCCAATCAACACATTATAATAGTAAATAATATATGGAATTTTGTTTACAGATCATTTTGTACATATCATCAATAGAAATAGCCCTAAATAACATCTCGTTTGTTAAGCATTCATACAAATATAGTTCTAAAATTTTGATTGATATGTATGTCATATTTACATTATACTTCTGATTTTCTACTTAATAAGTTTCAATACCACATGGGTACCAGATTATTGTAATAAAATTATTACAACAACATTCTAGGCATAAGCATCATCTTCAATGCCAACATACCCTAGATAGGATTCCTACATACCAGTGTACTCTTTTTCCTCTCATTGTTCCCAACTTTAGGATAACTCAACTTACATGGCGTATAACCAAATAAAATTTTGATATCATATTTAGAATTGTTGATTGGAAAGAGAGATTTTGAAGACCTAAATTAACTTGGGAAGAGAATACAAATAGAGATTTTGAATCTTCACATCTTGATCAGAGTATGGTCCATAACAAAGTTGATTAGAAAAGAAGCATCTGTAAAAAGGGGCCATATCAATTCAATTATTTTTAGTTAAATATAATTTATATATAAAGACATTAAAGACTTGAAAATATAGCTTTACTTTCTTTTTGTTGAAATAAGTGAACCTTCTTTTCTTATTGATCTTAGAAAACTAAAATATCTCGTAAGAGATATGTACAAGTAGGGAAAATGTATAGGAGAGAGAATAAATAGTATAAAAGGAAATAAGAGAGTATGGCTCATAGGGCATATTTGCAGGATTAAAAAATATAAAATGTATCTTTAAAAGTATTTAAAAACACTCTATTATTTATTTTGATCCATAGATTTTATATTAGTAGTGGTATATTGCACTAAATTTTATTCTTAAAAATTAGAAGGCCATCAAACCTATAAGGATATTTACCATAATCCCTTTAAACTTCATCCAAGGCTCCTTTAGAGATAACACCCAAAGAATATGTGATTGTTAGACTAGTCGTCACTATAGAATAGAACACATCTTGAAACCAAAAAGAAACCACGATTTTTCATATACTCAATGATTGATTGTTTATTAAGGAAGAACTTCCACAACAAAATATACACTTTAAGAGGAATATACTTTGACCATATCCATTTACCCCATAAAGTCTTATCAGATTTCTCCATGCTTACCTTCTAGAAGTCTATGGTCTTAGGTTTAATATTTGCATCAAGACTTAAGTAGTCATCATTTGGCAAGGGACTTTGGATACTCTTGAAGAACTTTATAGATTCTTCAAATCCTCTCATTGGAAGGTAATACTAGTATCTATCAGATATATAGACATTCAGTTTACAATTTAGAACTTTGCCAAGTTTAAACACTAGTTGATTGTCTAGAATTTTTAGAAAAGTCGTAACCCCTTGGATCCAAGGTTCCTTCCATACCAATAAGTTTGAGTCATTTCCCACATGAAAAGTCAAAACATGACTCAGCAAATGTCTTTGTTTTAGAAATTTATTCCAAACACAAGAATCGGTTTGTTTGAATGCAACGAACCATACATAGTCAATTTCAATGTATTAGTTTTAAATAAATCTAAGATAGAGAGAGATTTTTCTATTTTCCACATCTCACAAATTTATTTTACTATTACAAATTAGTATTGCAATTAAAATTTCCTATCTGGTTATATTTTGCTCCATTTGGGGTATTTCAAAGAGAAGATGATTAAATTACTATATATCAACATTAAATCTCATACTTGTGATTTCTTATTCGTCATTCTATCATAATAACTCTTTTTAGTATATTTGGATATACTCAATTAACATATTTGCTACTTCATCATTAAGGAGTAGTATGCATTGTCATTACAAGAATCGGCATATTAGGGTTAGTGTTGGTTTCAAAGTTCCATTTACTTCACTTTTTTAATCTTATTCATCATCTCTAAACCATTATGTATATACTTCTCCTAGCCTCTTGTTAGCTTAATTAATATTTTGGGTTATAGTACTTCATTTTATTTAGTATCTTGTATCAGTTTTCTTTTTTAATTATCTTAACACCACAAATAAAAAAATTGCATAATAGGTTAAAAAATTATTAGACCTACATATACTAGGTTTAGTATCATACTACACTTAATTAATAAAAAAATATTTCTTACATTGGTGCCATTCAATCCATCTTTCCATCTACTTATTTTACTTTTGAGTTCTCCCATTATGAAGTATTTCACATTCAGTGATACTTTGGTAACTAGTACACTATTGTATAAAAATTCCACTACATGTCTTACTATTATTCGTGTAGAGCATTCTAGGGTTACTTTTAGTTATACAATATTTATTATTCTTATATAGTTCATTGTAATATAGTTTAAGAGTACATAATTGCATTTATGTGGAAGTAGTCATTGTTTCCCTTGATTGTGTTATAAATGTATTATTCGGTTAAAAACTTCATGTGTCTTATTATAATAATATGTGTTATAACTAGTTTACTAGAGTACCTTGGCATTTGCATGTTTGTTTCAAAGATTATTACTTTATTTCTCATTTTCCCCAAATTCATTTTCTTGGATTATGTGGACTGGCAAAGTTTAGGTCACCCTCATCATCTTCATCTTCAATGGTATTATTCACTACCTCTTTTTCACCCACCACGTACTATTATATATTCCATTCATTCATTATAAGCAAAAGTCATTCAATTGGATCGCTTGAGAAAATTTCTACATTATTTGCCCTATAATAGGCCATTTCATTGTCATAATCAATTATACTACACAAATAGTGCTTAAATAATATAGTAACCATTATAACATGAATATTACTCATAATTCTATCATTAATACATTAATTCCATCCTAGATGCCCTATTAGGTTGATACTCAACTATATTAGCATAATACTAGGTAAGTTTATCTTGTATTTGTTTCCATTGATTCTACTTAACAAATTATTATAAAATAAATAAATAATAATAATCAAATATTGAACGGAATTCAATAATCATATAATTTCATTTCAATTTTTTATATTTATTGAAACCCTAAAGTGCAAAGAATTATGTGTAATTAGCTTCACTGTAATGTATGTAGCCTTTAAATATATTTGAACCCCTAAAGTTAGATTAAAACATTCATTGGTAATTCTTAAGAAAGTACATTTGGATACACCTCAAATCCATCTCCAAACTTCATTTGGTACACAAATCACCATCAACTCTACCTCCACAGGTCCAAATTCATGAAAGACATGAAGAATTGAGGGGGATACATGGGCTAAGGTTACCAAAAGGTAATTATGTAGAGACCATCTAGAAGTATTTTACTTACAAGAATTTATAAAATGTGATGGTTAGAAATGTTACTAAAATAAGATAAAGCCTAAATCTGGCACCAAACCCTAATCTAGTTTGATTAGGGTGAATTCTATGAGACCATGAACCTTGCTTAACCTTAAATTCACTTCAATCATGCTTGATTTTCATGATTGTATTCTTTATTAAGTTCGAGACTACTTTTTTAAGATAAATTCTTAACCTGACTTAATTTGCAGTTTCTTTGCCTTAATTTCAAGTTTCCTTACAGGTTGTGGACTTAATTGTAAATTTAGAATAAAATGAGGACCAACCAGTTGAAACGGTGTGAAAAATATCTTACTAGTACGTTACTTCATATTCTATTTTATGATGCCTCAAAATTGGTTGGTTAAAATAATGTTCTAATTGATTTCAATAGCATAGTATTTACCTTGATTTGTAATTTCATGTATGTTTGTGGGATAATGTGCAGTTCCACCATAATTGAGGGTTTAATTGCAAATTGAGTGTACATTATCTTAGATCATATTATTCCTAATTATATTGATTGGTTTTCATTGGTTTTAATGTTTTTTTCTTAGTTTATGTAGGCTTTCAACCTTTGATGCTTAAACCTAAGCCTAGCTAGTGTGGTGGTGGTTGATGATGGTCGATGGACTATCAATATATGATGGTCTCAGAGTCAACAACTGATATAATACCTAAATATCATCAACTAATGAGATAATTGGTTTTTAAATGGATGTCTTGGTAGGCTCTAAACCAATGATGAGACCCTAGGTGGATGAGTAATTAATATACTCAGTTGTCAATCGATGGAATCACTAAGTCACCAATTGTTGAGGAGGTTTGGGGTTGTAGATTTATGGAAAATTTGCATGGGTTGATGGAAGGGTTTCATGGCTCAATGAGGAATGTTGGAGGGATGATAGGATTGTTTCTTTGATAAATGAAAATTTTGCTTTGACCGATAGGTATACTAAATACCAGTTATGGTTTGTTTGACATTTGCATCCATTTTAGTTTTAAAACCCCTTCCAGTCTACCTAGAGGCTCATTTGAATCCCCTTATTTTTGTTAGAATGTGGTGGAGATACCATATGGTCGATGGTAGCTCTAAGGATTTGGTGTCCATGGATGACGGATCGCATGTGCTTGCATGTCTATGCAAAAAGATAGTCCTTTGTGTACATGCTTGTATTTAATGTAAATTTCACATGCTTTTGATTTTGAAGTGATATTTTGTATCATGTTATGTTACTGTGAAATAAATTTTAGTTCCAAATTTAAGGAGGTTATGATATTCCTACAAGAACTTGGCCTTGATGTGGCCTTATATGGTATCATTTTCTTTTCTGGCTAGTATAGGTTGTTTGTTCGCTAATGAGTACTTTGAACCATAATATGAATTTTCTTATATATTTTGAAGTTGTGCTCATTCAATTAACTTATTAATGAAACTAAAAGTGATTATGAATCAAGAAGTATAATTATATGAATGTGCATAATACATCATTAGGTATTTAACAAAGCAAATAAAAAGTAACATGGGGGTTTCTTAATCCTATGTGAGTTTTAGAAAATGATGGAAGCCTTTTTATGATAAATAACTTTAGTGGGGTAATCCTCTCTGGCACATGATGACTAAGGCTTCTAATTCTCATCCTTCTATAATAAAGAGTTTGTCTAAGTGTGTAACAAGTAACATTGTAAAATGTATCTCGAGTATGGGGTGTGTGTGTGTGTGTGTGTGTGTGTGTGTGTGTGTGTGTGTGTGTGTGTGTGTGTGTATATATATATATGGGCGTTCATTCATTGCACGCACGGGTAGCCTGGATTTTTGCTACTCAGCAGCCAAAAAAGTAACTTTCCTGGCCAAAAAAATAACTCTATTGTCAAAAAAGTAACTATGGTGATAAGAAAGTAACTACACGACTAAAAGAGTAACTATGTACAAAATATACAACAGATATATATAAGGACGGGTTTTTTTATTTTGGGGGGCAAATGATATTATTTTTTGATGAAATTTTTTGGGGAGCTAGACAAAATGGTCCTCTGCAATTGCAAAAAAAAAATTTTGAAAAAAGGTGTTCGGAAGGGTGGGTGGGTAGCTACCCGCGCGGGCAATAAAGATGGGCCATATATATATATATATATATATATATATATATATATATATATATATATATATATATATATATATATATATATATATATATATATATGTGTGTGTGTGTGTGTGTGTGTGTGTGTGTGTGTGTGTGTGTGTGTGTGTGTACATATATATATATATATATATATATATATATATATATATATGTATGTATGTATGTATGTATGTATGTATATATATATATATATATATATATATATATATGTGTGTATGTATGTATGTATGTATGTATGTATATATATATATATATATATATATATATATATGTGTGTGTGTGTGTGTGTGTGTGTGTTTGTATGTGTGTATGCAAGCTTGATGCTTTGATATTCATACCTTGAGTGCAATGAGATGGGTGTCATCACCGGTATGATGGAAAGGCGCAATGGTTAAAGTTAGTCCATGTTTGAATATGAATAAAATATAAGAAGATGGATAAGATGGTAAATTTGTAAGTTGGAAAAATTAATGTGATCTTATTATAATAATGCCCTTAAATGATGATGTACACTATTTTATAACCAATTAGGCCCTAAAGGATATATAAGATAATGATTTATTGACTTGAAATGAATGTTATTAAAAATAATATCATATAATAGTTCCTCATGATAATTTGTTCACTGGAAGAGCGATGGTTAACCTTGTTGTATAATCATGCTTTTTCTAAATGATAATTATGAGAATTTATATCTATGGCGTTATGGCCTATATTTTGAATTTCTATATGAATATTGGATATGAAATAGTACAAGGATAGATGTCCCATGATTAGCACCTTGTTTAGGCTGATGTTCCTTAGACTGATGTTTTGGGCCTTGTTGTGGCCATTATTAGTAAGCTTGGGTCTACTTGACTGGGACCTGGTATGGCCAAAGGTGATTACTTTATGCTATTTTGTATGGTTTGTTATATATGAACAATTTTTTATATCTTCTTTAGTTATTAGACTTTATTAATGCTACAATTACAACTTGATGTGTTGATGTAACTTGATTGATACAATCGGAATATGAGTAGTAAGATTAACCAATCAAATAACAAACCTAATCATGTAGCACCTTGAGTCCATAGATCTATATCCTTGGGTCAGTGGAAGAAATGGAGAAATGACTTAATGTAGTAGCAACCTAAGAACTGTGAGAAGATGCTAGAAAGTCATATATTTGTGAATATGTAGGTTGTTTGGGATTGTTGTACCCTAACTGCTTGATTTCTTATTTGTGCCCGCCTAAGGCCAATGGTTTGGTGATCTATGATAGAGCGTGCATGTAGCCATAACTCAATATTTAGGTTGTATAATTTGGTACTTGGTGTCATGATCTGAGTACCTAGGACATATGTGAGTTATGTGAATATGTCATCTCAGGTTTAACTCCACCAGTAGTTTGGCCTTTTACACTGCTTTTTTTAGCCACTCCACCAGTAGTTTGGCCTATGTGCACTACTTTTTTAGCCTCACTCTGACAGAGGTGTGGGTGATCTCAGGATCTAGAAATCCTTATATCTGATACAGTTTTAGGTTGGGCTTCACATGAACTAGCTAGTAGTTTGAGTGGTATGCCTCTAACTACGGTGATTAATAAAATGAGTAGCTCAGTTGTGTATTATATACTTGCTTAATTTTTTTATTAGCAAATCACATTGTGATTGTTGTTACCCTTCTCTTTTTTCTAGAAGTCATTATGTGATTCATGATCAGTATATGTGTTTGTAGCTTTTAGTATATGATTATATAGTCTTACGACTTGTTTACTATATACTTTGTAAGATAATTAGTACTTTATGGTTATATCATGTGTAAAGATATTTCACCTATTGATTAATTTGTCTGTAAATAACTTGTTCATAATATGTATGTTCGTGGAAGTTATGCTAGCTTTTTTTATCACATTGGTGATATGTAGATATTAATCATGGTTCTCCATATCTTTTAGGTACGTTAGAGTAGTGGAAAAGACGTGTTGATCAAGATGTAACAAGAAATAATATAGTTAAGCCTAGAGTGTCCATGTACTCTCACTTTTCTAAGAGATAGGTGGGTAGTTAATGCGGTATATAATACGTTGTTTTATCTACTATTTTCTTATTATTACATTACAATAATTTTATTTAGACCCCTTATGTTGTTGTATCTTTGAGGATATGAATTATCATGTAATTCTATTTGATGAAGTCAACAATACGGTTCTAGTTTGTTTTCCTGTCATGCATTTTCTGTTAATGATTCTAATGTGAAGTGATATGCTTTCAACGACATCATGCAAGATTCATCGGTTTCTTATAGTTAAATATTTATGTGGAATGCCTTATTCAAAAAAATTTGACTCAATTTTGATGATTTCTAGATTTGAGTTGAATTTTGCCTAAGGAGTTGTCCTAATGGTCATATTGAAGTTGATCAGAGAGATAGGCCCTCACAAATTCCTACTTTAAAAATATACTTCTTTCCTCCTATTAAATATGAATATTACATATATGATGGTATCATGAGTTAACTTACGGTCATACTTGATTTGTATAAGTGACAGAGTTTCTTGTCTAATTTGCAACTAGATATTTTTGTTTTTATTTTTCATTTCTATTTTAACATGTCAGATGACCATCTAAAGGTCGTTAAGTTCAAAGGAAGGCCAACCTTTCTAAGGTCAATCTAATTCTCTAACCCCATGGTGACAGTGAGCTCTGTCAACCTCTAGGAATTGGTCTATCCCAAAGGACATATGACTTGTGCAAAGATCGATCAATCCTTGTCCCCAAACTAGCCCAAATCAACCAGCATTTTATAGTTGACCCCAACATCATATCTTACACGTTTTTAGGGTTTCTATTTTCTTTTATTGTTCAATATATAGCCTTAATCTATTGTCAGATACCCATGAATATGTTTTGTTCTGGTTTTAACCCATTAGTGCATTGATTCATATCCAAATCAACCAATCACCCACAAGACTTAAATCAACTAAATTAGAGTTTTATCTTGCTAAATCTTGCTAAATAAATAAAAACCCAGTTAGATGTGAAATGAGTATATGCCTAAATAAGCTAGGTCATGATTTTGTAGTACCTCACATAATGTGATATGCGAAGAAAGTAGTGATAAACTTTCTTCCACTAAGATATCAACATGATATCCACCAGGGATCCCCTACAAGATGAGATTAAGTAGGATATAGAGCATAGTGGTGCCCAGCATTGAATTTAATGAACATTGTTGACGTCGACCATGATTCCTAGTCATATAAGGTGGAATATGAAGAACTCACTTGGAATGTAAGTAGGTAGGAGAACCTAGATTAGATTGTAGATCCAATGACATCTTGATTTTTCTAACATTTAACACTCATTGGATTGATGTAAAGCAAGTTAAACTACTACAGATGTGCTTGTTGGTTTTTTGTTTTTATTGTATTCATTGTCAAAATTCATAATTTGAAAATCTTATCTAAGTGTCATTTAGTTATGGACAGACATGAAATATATGATTTATTAGTAATCAAATCATGTTCTATAAGTAATCTTATAATTATACATGTAGATGGCTCAACATCCATGGATGCACATGATAAACAAAGAACTCATTGAAGTCATGGAAGCAAAGAGTGTCAAAAGTCATATTTCAAGGTTGACAAGACTAACAACCTGAAGTATGTAAAGATGTCGAGGGTTAAGTAAAGTTTGATTGGGAAAAGCATCATTGGAACCAATTGATACACACTATGTACAAATATGACATACTTGAGGTTGATGAGTCGTCATGTGCGACAGCTTGTAGTGCGACAGCTTGTAACGAATTATTTACAAGAAAGATATGATTTAATTAATCAAACCAAATTAGAAGGGTTGTCATACCAAAATGGACATTTTACAGCTAGTGCCATTTGTGTCCATTGATGTGTTGTAGGCAAACATGTATAAGGGCGTTTAGTTTGATGTTGAGGTTTTTGTAACTACATACTTACAATAAATAAAATAACTATTACAATAATGGTGAGCATCTTAAAATGAGTTAAAACATGTTTAATTAGCATCAACTAGTGTAAAGAGGAAGGACAATATGCATATAATTTTACACTTGTGGATGTACTTTTATATGTTAAAATTATATATATGTACATATACATTTCATAAGTACTACAAAATTCAGAAATATAGAAGAAAATTTTGCAAAAAAAAAAAGTTTCTGCGGGTTTGTTTATGTAATATGATATATACATAAGGACTTTTAAGAGGAAAACACTTGCAAGCAAAGGGATCTTGGCTGGACACTGGCTCCGGTATCGCACTTGTGACTAGCGAGGTGGTTCAAGAAGAAGGGCTACATCGGCCACTATGTTGACGTTAAGGTGAACGGCCCCACCCACAAGCGTATGACCCACAAGTTCTATCACGGGATGGCAAGGTATGGAACGTCACCAAGCACGCCATCGATTTAGCATGCGTTTGGCACAGGACTGGGATTCTGGAATCTAGACTGGGTTAGTTAGGGTAAGTCTGGATTCTGGTGTTGGGGCAGTCAGGATGCAGTCTGATTTTGTTTGGCAACGCAGTCTGATTCTGGTCAGCTGGTCTGATTTCAGTCTGACTGCAGTCTGAATCTGTTTGGCTGGAAGTCTGATTCTGTTTGGAAGCTTAGTCAGTATCTGCTTATTCTATCATGTTCTTGCATCACTGTTTGAACAAGTACGCAGAATGTGTATTTGTGATGTCACTTCGAACTAAGTTTAGAATATATTAAAAATATATTTTATTTGTGTTATGTGGGTGTTATTTTGTATATTTATAATAGTGCAAATAAGATATAATAATTCTAATTTTTACGTAGTGATTAAAAAGTAATAAAACGTTACTGTTGTATGTAATGACATTTACATGTGGTATATATGTAATGTTGAACATAGTTAATTGTCGTCATTAGTGTAACAAATTACATTATCGTCAGTAACAGTCAAGCTACATGAAATATGAAATTGGCCTAATATATTTTGTTCATAACATAAACAAATTACATTATCGTCAGTAAAAGCAACTGATAATAATCATATTGTCTTCATTAGTGAAACATAAACGATCACTGATAATAACATAATTCTTTACGGGTGATCTTCATCAGGGGAGAAGGACAAAAAATCGGAGCAATAAACAGCCAAACAAAAGCTAAGATTTTGACAAGGCACTTTGGGGGGACATGGTTGGATGTGGATCTTGGTTAAAATAGGCCAACGTTATGGCCTCATCGTACTCGTCCCATGACACTGGGCATGGTTCCTGCACCGGCTGCTTGTTGTGTTGTTTGATGTCATCTTTTGGCCAATCAAACAACAATGGCAAATGAGGAACATGCTGACTGACTTTGCCCTTGAGTCGATCATCAGTCCCAATTTTGCCCTCCTCCTCCTTTGTGTGATTGCAACATGGTTTTGTGCATAAAATGTTATCTTCAACATATTTTTGAATTTTTTCCAGTGACATCAAAAGTTTTTCAAATTTTGCCCTTGCCCTTGCCCTTGCCTTTTCACGCGATGTCGACATCTAAAATTAATATAAACAAAGGTATGAATAAATAACAGAATTCGTAAAGTAACTGTGGCATTAACATAGTAATGAAGTAGGAAATTTGATCACATTATGGTAACAACATATAATAATGTAACACATAAGTAGAGAATGTAAATTGTTACGATGCAAAAACACAACTACATTTAGCACATATGTTACAAGTTCATTTGTTTATTTCAATCGTCAGTGCTAAAAAAAATCTCTGGTGGGTAAGTGTGACGCATCGTCAAGAAGTTGTGTTCAATCCCTTGTTGCGCGGCCAATGTGGGGGGAGGCAATAAATCTCCCAATATGAACATATTGTCTCTTACAAACTCTCTCTTAATGTATTGTGATCGCATTTGCAACTGAGGCAATGAAACGTAAGGGCCTCCTTGTTATGTATAAGAATTGGTGTCATGCCTCCATCCAAGCCTGTGTAGAGTATACTCCATTTACACATCTACCCATGTGATATTGGGTTCTCATCAAACCCCTGAGAACCATATCAAGCTCGGTAGACCACATAAAAGACGGTGTCGGCGATTGGCCAGCCATATAACAGATTCTGTAAGTAATATATTTTTCAAAAGTAAGGGTGTATATCACAATTAATTGTATTATTTGGTTCGAGCTAACGTTAAGCAAAATTTTGATTAATAA
Source organism: Alisma plantago-aquatica (assembly GCA_963693085.1). Lineage (NCBI taxonomy): Eukaryota > Viridiplantae > Streptophyta > Magnoliopsida > Alismatales > Alismataceae > Alisma > Alisma plantago-aquatica. Next base: position 887,979,183 of record OY856410.1, read on the forward strand.
CATACATCATTAATAAAACACTCATCAACATGAAGAAAATTTTCATAACACTTCAAATGTAATATGACGATTATAAAAGTGCCTAAATTAAACAAGTGTATGATGTTCATAACATCCATTGATAGTCATTTGAGGTGAAGGGATTTGCCATTCAATGTAATATGACGTTTACAAAAGTGCCTAAATTTTGAGAAGACAATGTAAATGCATTTGCCATTCAACGTTATGGATTCATTTGAGGTGAAGGGATGTCCAGAAGTAGACGACAATCTCCCTCCAGACTGGCAACGTTGCGTTCTAAAACCTCATGCTCATACTTTTTGTTAGAGTATAATTCATCGTAGTTATAATGCATTTCAACGAAGTCCTTCATGTTCATCGCCTGACCCCACACTGACTTGCACTCAACAGTTAGTAACATAATCTTCGATTTCAATGAATCAATTATTGGGGGGGATATCGACTACCAATGGAAGTATCTGCATCGGTCTTTTCCCTAAAATGTAGTATGAAGTACAAGTAAATGGCAAAGAATGCGGAGCCTCGACAAGGACAGTGTATTATTTATTGATGTACTATCACACCTCACGAGTAGGGCATATGTAATACATTTCGCTCAGCCTTTGACTCAGAATGGCAAAGTCATTTAACCCTGCATCCTCTGTGTTAAGCCGTAAGGCTGCATTTAGCCCACAATCACACCTCAGAACCTCAGATGGAATCATCGACATCTAATAAAACAAACTTGACAATTAATAGAAAAATATTGGGTTCATGACTTAGTTTTTAAAGATAATATATAGACCATTTGATCAGGAGTACTTAATTGTTGCAACAGACAAGTGCAGTTAATTTGGACATATCATAATATAGTATATGTATGACGTATTGTATCCATCTTCTTCTGTTGAAGAGTCATTATCGCTCGTTATTTGAAGTCGGTGGCGAAGATATTGCCACCTCTCCCACATACTTGAAATTTCTTTTTGTAACCTATTTGTGTCTGCTCTTGTTGAACAGACAAAGGCACAATGTTCTGACCAGAACTTGTGTTCGCTACGTGCATATGCGAGCTGTGATACCATTGCATCCCTAATTGCAGTCAGCGTAGCCACTGTAGGTGGTACTTGTTGCGTGGGCAACCTCATATGACATCTGGTTGGTACAAGACCCCTACCACATGTAAAATATGGCATGTGGGGATTGTTGTCTTCAAACTGTCTGTTTGTCGCATCTGTGGCATCCATGTACACTCGTACGGTGCACGGCATACCACATGGGCACGACGGCATGTCATTGGCCATTTCTAGACAGAAAACTTAATGAGACATAATTTCACATTATTTATAAGTAGGCAAAATTGTGGTGAACAATACAGTTTGAGAACAAAAGTTGGCCGTTAAGTTACAAAAAAAGGAGTAAGTGAAACATGTTGTAGAACATGTTTCAATGTCTGCAAGTTAGAAAACAAATGTATAAATCACTGATTTGCCCACATAGAATTGGAAATAGTTTCACGTAAAACGTCTCCCTCTCTAGCATCGGTCTGGCTTGTTTGTTGCAGAGAACTCAATTCGTTCAAGATGTCAGTGGTAGTATGAGGCTCATCCAAGTTTTCATCCATCATAGGATCGCCATCATTTTGCCGTCGGATAAAATTGTGAACGATACAACAAGCCATTACAATTCGAGACTGAGACTGCACGGGAAAAGTTGCTCCTTTACAAAAGTAGGAAAACCTCTTCTTCAACACACCGAAGGCTTGCTCGACAACGTTACGTAGTTGAGCATGTCGGTGGTTGAACATTTCCTTTTTGCTTGTGTATGAGCCTCTGCTACCCCGATACTCTGCTATATGGTAAGCAACGTTTTGATATGGTGCAAGAAATTTCTTGGTATTGGCGTACCCTGCATCAACAAGATAGTACTTCCCAGCGGGTACTTTGAACCCGCATGTGGTTGTAGCTGCCTGAAGTACCCTTTGGTCAGCAGCAGATCCCTCCCAACCAGTCATGATATATGTAAACTCCATTGAGAAGTCTACTGCAGCCATGACATTCATGGAAACATTCCCTTTTCTATTCCTATATCGGTTCTGCTTTTCGCGCTTCACCAAAACGGGGATGTGTGTCCCGTCAATTGCCCCAATGGCATCCTAAGACAAGTAAATAAGAAATACGCAAGTAAATACCAAACTCAATGATGACGATACTGGTTATATTAACAATGGAATGGACAATGGTCAACTAAGTGATGGTCATACCTTGAAGTAAGGGTAAAATCTTGGACGCTCGGCGATGCGGCGGTGCGGAGTTGTGGATGCAGTTAGCATGACAATATATTCGTTGCACAAAGCACACACTGCATACAACACCTCGTTAAACTTTCTACTTATGGTCTCACCACTGTGAATGTAGTCCTCAACAAGAACACGGTTGGTATGGTCATGGTCAACCATTTGAAGGAAGTAGCAAACTGCCTCCACTGATGACACACCTCTGGTACTTTTTAACAAACCTCGGTCCTCAAGTTTGTCAACAAAGGCTAAAACCGTGTTGGGTAGCATACGCTACAGATCGTACGCCCTCCTTTCATGGCCGGTTATTATTTCTAAAACCTTTTGATGGCCGCTCCTAATACTAACCGATCTCGGTATTGGTTGGTGTGTGGTTGCGGCGTCTAAATTTTGCATGATATTGTGGAAAATTTGGTCGGCTATTTGGTAGGATATAGCGTTAGCAATGTCATTAGCCGGACCAGACATAAGATGCAGTAGTTGTAGAATGTCATCAGTTGTTTCATATGGATGCATACCAGCCATCACGTCTATAATTAAAAGCGATTATCCGCATCAGGGAAATATTGAGATATTGCAGAAATGAAATTAGGGCTATAGCGACAAAATAGCAAATACTGACCAAATAGCAAATAACAAGATAAACCATTACATAGTACCATAGTTCAGAGATTGTTCCCAACAGAATAAAATAGTACAACAACAACTTCTGATAAAGTTCATCAAATAAAAGGCAGGATACTGATATACTTATTAAATTAGTCAACCTCAAAAGTACGGTGGAGATTGTGGCGTGAAGGGTGATTGTGATGCAGAAGCTACAGAAGCTATGTTCTACATTTCCCACAAGTCTTGTAACCAAATGGTAATTTTTTGTGGGGTGTCCATAAGGCTTAGGTAAATGTTACGGTTAGCTGGATCTTTTATGGCGTGCACAAGAGTGGTAAAAACTGGGACAGGGGCGTCAGGGTAGGTTGCATGAAAGTGGTGCAAAATAGTTTGGTATTCGTCTTTATCATTACACCTAGCAGCAATTCCGCTGCCCATCTCATGTACCTTGGAAAACACCTTTGTGAATTCGCACACAACATCATTAGACATGACACAACTGTCATGTGAGCTTCACGCTCGCTTCCTATGTCTGATCGTGGTGGGAGTCCTTACACCAACACCTTGGTTGTGTGATCCGTCATTGGTGTCCTCACTTTGCGTCCCAGAATTAACCACGTCTTCAGTGAAATTGGCTGGACCGGTTGGTTCTGGGCTGACAAATGAATCAAATGCATCTAGGTCAACAGCAACATCATCTTCAGATGCAACATCAGAAGGAGGTTGTCTATCGGTTGAGGACATTGCATGATGGCCCCTAGCTATGTTCCTCCCCCCCATCAACTCGACGTCGTGGTAGTGGTAGAATGGTCTGTTGATCAATCTCGCTAGTTCCCTGTTTGCCTAAAATAGGGGACAACTACTGATTAGGTCAATAGTAACAAGTTTAATTTAATATATAATAGTCAGGGGAGTATATATTATTAGACATACCGTAAGTGCCTCCCTCCACTCCGGGGTGTCAGGCAATATTGGCTTGTGCCTGCTGTCATCCCATCCAACACCACTTTTGTTGGTTACCAGTTTTATCTTTACATAGTCTCTCATGAGGTTCTTCCACCGAGTTTTTAACTGATCCAATGTACCCTCGTTCCTCCCCATCCTGATATGCCAATCGCGTAGCGTCTCCCTCCACGCGTCCCTAGTCAATATTCCATCGACGCACTTACCCATGTCATATTGTCTCCTCAATGCCGCAACCAGAGCCTCATCCAACTCTTTCGACCATACAATACGGAACCTCGGGTCGGGTGCAGCCATAGTTGCAATGACACTGCGATATATCAATTTAGTGTGGGTGTTTAAACGAAACCATTATACGAACCTAGTATGAGACTACGCAGTTGAAAGAAATAACTTATATTAAAGTAGGCTAAGACAAGATCCATTACCCAGACCAGTCATAAGATCCAAAATGTGTACAACAAATTTTAAATTGTTGTTAAATTTGAAATGGTTGTAGCAAACGCATCATCAAATATGTTCATTACAGGAAAACTACATAAATAGCAAGCATTCAGCATGGCATTCACATTAAACATGTTCGTATTGCTCATGAGATATACCTGGTAAGCCCAAGTGAAGGTTGAAGAGAGTTGCACGGCCAACAACAGGGTCAGGGACGGTACATATAAGAAATTCAGAGGGAACACAGATTAGCCGAAATAGTGGTATTATTTGCAATATAATCAGTAGAATACTAACGGGTGTACATTTTGGTCTACATGAAAAATAAAATCATTCATTCAAGCTAACATTAAAATCATTCATTCATGCTAACATTAAAATAATTCATTCAAGCTAACATATATCACAAAGCATAATTATTTCACAACAGAATTGGCATTTGAAGTATATATCCCTATATATCACAAAATTCCTATACTAATTGGTAAAAAATTACTAACCTCACAACACAACTGAATTTGAAGTATATATCTGTATACTAACTATATATCCCTATACTAACATATATCCCTACACTAACATATATCACAAAATTACCCATACTAACTATAATTTTAGGTGTATATATATTTTTATTATAAAGATGATCATGATTTTTTCTTGGAAATAGAGATGATATGATTCATAACATAACCTCATAAATTTGACCCAAACTGGATGAATGAAGTCTGTGCAATTGACCACAAGTCCATCTTTCACAAAGTAAAATATTTACAGGTACAATTACAGCTAAGAATTATAAAATATTGATATATGTCTGCTATATCAATAGTGTGTACAATAGTAACATTGTAAAAATATTGATACATGTCTGCTATATCAATAGTGTGTACAATAGTAACATTGTAAAAATATTGATATATGTCTGCTATATCAATCACGTAAAAAAAAATTGAGCTTAAGAGGATGTGTGTACAATAGTAACATTGTATAGTAACATTGTTCATAGTTAGAAAAGGGCTATAATATGTGGGTAAGCTGAACAGAAAGTAAATAACAAAAACCACCTCATAAAGTCCATCTTGCACAAAGTAAGCATTTTTTCTTTTGTCTCTTTTTTGGACTAGATATGAACATTATCATCAGATATCTTCTGAAACATCACCTCATAAACAGGGGAAAAATCCTTGAGACAAACATCATATTTGTATTACAAATATTGTTGCTGAAAACACAACAGGACATGTTGATGTCATTTGTTTCTCGTGATCAAAACTGACTTCACTGAACAATTTGTATAGGAGGGAGGGTAAGGATTTATGTGGAGTGTCGTTTTAGAATAAATCAACCAAGTTTTCTTACCAGTGTTTCCTTATGCACAACTACATTGAATGTTGCAAAAAAATATTTTCTTAAATGTGAGCCACATGTATGAGTTGTGGCAGATGATGTTCACAAGAACTTTTACAATTCAGGAAGGATATGAATTAAATCTAGTGAATATGTGACATGGATAAGACAAAATATTTTACAGTGAATGATTATTTTCAAATACAACACTGCAAACCTTGTAGTGGATAATTGCAAATACTACACTGCAGACCTTAATCATGTACACGGATTAATAGTGGCACACACATGGATCAGATTGGAATGTGCGCATCATTTTGTAGACTCCAACCCTAGTTCTTATTCTTCTTTGATTGAAACTAAAAAGATGTGTACTCCCTTAACTCCCTAACTAATAAAACATGTGACAAGGCCACCTTTGAAATTATGTTTTGTTGGTTGTGAATACTTGAGCTTTGAGGAAGATATGATGAAGTACATATGGAATGAAGAAGATCATTATAAATATAGTATATGATAAAATTAACGAGACTATGCCATACTCATTGGAATGGACTTTATGATTGAAATAAGTGAAAATAGCGCCACCATTGTAGTGTTTGAGGTATCTTCAAACACAAATATAATGAGGTCATTATATCTATTAGTCTAGATCCAAATTTAGTGTGACTCTTGGGGGGTTGATGGAAATGAAAGAAACCACATCAAGGATAGCCTAAGTAGATGACTACAAGAACCATCTTTCCATCTCAGAACCAAAACAGGCATCATTGAGAATACATGAAATAAATGTGTTATGAATCAGCAACCTTGCAAGTGTAGTATATGTAGACTACATATTGATGAATTTGTTAAAAGTAACCATTCATCTCATGACATGCAGCGATATTGTGACAAGGTCAACAACAATAGGAACAACATGCTAGAATAAGCACAAAAAGATCTGGCCTAGTGTGTTACAATGTGCTAGAATAAGCACACAAAAAAACTCCCTTACAAAATTAGACCTAGACAATGCATATCAATGGTTGGAGTAAATTTTTTAATTACAGTTGTTCTTTAGTATGTTATCAATAATATTTAACATTAGGTAATATTTAACATTAGGCCAACATAAGAAAAGAAAACGATGGTCTCCTATGCAATACTTGGAGTATCGACAATGTTACAAGAATACAGATTTGAAATACAAGGGGCATACAGACAATAATTCGTGTTTTCCTGGTAATTGACCAACAAAACTGAGCCTTACTTGTTACTCGTGTACAATACAACAACAATATCATGGCGATAATACAATAGCCACAGACCATGTCATTATACAACATCCCAATAACCCATGTTACCCGTGGACATAATACAACAACAACATTGTCCGAATCAAGCAAGCAGGCAACCACAATAGGAGAAAACGTGTGTTGGTGTTTGCTAAGAACAATTACCTGCTCAGCCGAGATGACGAAAACAGGAGCACGGCCAGACATTGCCAGGGACAAAACATGTGACAAGAAATTGAGAGAGAAATACGCATTAGTTTACTGATTAAATCATCTATTGTTACAAGAGTAAAGATAGGAGGCTAGCAAACAGAAAGAAAGAAAAGGGCGGCGGAGACAAATCTTGCAAGCAGGCCGGCGACTTCCCACAACAGGGGCTCGGCAGCGGCGGCGGAACAGAAGACTGTGTGGAGGGTTCGAAGGTGAAAAGCGAGGAGATCGCTGATGAAGTGCAGAACTATATAGCAGGCGCGACAGTGGTTGCCCTTCCTAGGGTTTACTACACGGCTTGTACACGGTGAAATGGGACGTTTTGATGCAAGTTGACAACTCGGGAGGGTTCCTTGTCCGCGTGTAGACTGCCGGAGTAGCTCGGCGCTTGCAGACGAGCCACCACACCCATACATCCGCTTGATTGACCTGGTATTCTACCTACTCCACTGGGTAGGGTTTGGCGTACGCCAGTCGCCTGGCATGGCTTTGCCGCTGGAAACGATGGGTCAGCTTTAATGGCGATAATAGTAATGGTGAGGTCGTCTCGAGGTCTCGGGAGAGGAGGTCTCGGGAGAGAAGAGAGCATAGACCACAGAGCAGAAGATAGAGCAGGTAGAGGGGAAAGGTGAAGAATGTCGGGATGCGTGTGGGGCAAGGAGAGGATCAGATCGCCAAAACCGATTTGTGAACCGAAATCCCGCCCCTCGTGGTACTGGGAGAACCCGGGTTGGGGGGTTCTGTTATCCCATAACGGAGGATTTTCAAGGTTGCGAACCAAACACGAATCAGCCTCAAACCGACACTTGTTTGGCAGGGTTGGCACTAAAAGACAACACGAAACCGGGTTTCGGTCCCGTGCAAAACGCAGGCTTAGAGATTAACAACAGCCTTCCCGTTATGCAGAGGAGTTCCATCTGCGGAAGCAGCAGAACGACAAGCTAAAGGCAGAGGCCGAGGCAGGGGTTGAGGCGATTAGCACAAAGAGAGCCTGAGGGCCTAAGCTAGGATTTATAGTTAAAGGGAGCTAGACTTGAGACAGGACTCTCATTCCTTACGATGTGGTCAACGGCCACTAGGGACGATATTGATGCGTTATCTACTTTGTTAGCAGTTGCATTGCAATCTCTTACTCCAGCTGTGCCAGATAACTTTCGTTTTTTGAGGTGTTTGCCAAACGTCGATGTTTCGAAAGTAATACACGTTAGACGATGGCGGTTGTTTTTTTCTACTTGAAAAGAAAAAATAGAAATGTACATAGCCGCACAAGTTCTCACATACAAACGCAAATAGACCTGATTCATTAAACTAAAACTATATTATAGATGTATTGAAACTACTTGTCAATAAGGATAATATTACTCAAATGGGTTTTTCAATATCTTTTTCAACTGCAAATGCATATTTCTACAGCTGTGGTGGGTGCGAAGGCAGAGAAGGTATTTGATAGCCAAGCATCGAGCATAATCATATGTTGGTTCATCTTTTAAAATCATGCCAAATTCCAAAACGGCATTTTACATAAATTCGGACCAGCTTGATTCCAATTCCAAGGGCAGTCCAGATCATATTTCGCGATCCAAACTTGTTCACAAACAAGGACTCATGACTTTCAAATATTAAGATCAGTGAGGAAAACCGTCGAGTAAAAATGATTTGCATGTATTTGGTCGTTTTACCTTCCAAGGTTAAAGACATTGACCAAATGTGTAGCGCTAAAAGATTCACAAGAAATATGAATAGGGAAATATCCAAGACAAGGAGGTTTCTTGAATAAAGGGATCAAAATGTATTTAAACTTTGAATTGTACTCCACTCAAAAAAATAGTAAAAAATTTCGCTGCAGCAATGTACTAGGATATATATTTTACCAAACCGTACGTTTTTTACAGGTAGACTCGGTATCTAAACAATAAATGTTATCCGTAGCCATACGGTAAAAAGAAATAGATACTGAGGAAATATACAAGTTGGGAATGTTTCTTGAATAAAGTCAAAATTGCATTTCAATTCTGGATAATGCTCCCAAAAAAAAATAAAGTGGAGCGAAAATACTGGGATACATATTTTAGCAAATCATGTGGTTTTTTTCACGTGGACTCAAGTATCTAAAGAATAACTATATGGTGTATAATCAACCATACTGTGAAAGGAATAGATAAAATTTATGAAGCATTTTATGATGGATCTAGCGCAAGTCTTGATTTATTGTTTACAAGACACGGAATACTCTGCCAAATAAAATCACACGGAATGCAAGTACAAAGTTGGCATAAGAAAACAATATCATGCCTACCGAAATATGGTATCTAAACTACATCAAATGAAATGCAATAGTATACAAGGGGGTTCTCAAAATTAGATGGGTATACAAAGCGATTCTCAAAATCTGTGGTATACACATGCAACAACATTAGTGTACAAACAATTCCTGTGTATATGCCGAACAAAATGACTAAATAAAATTTACACATACCATTCTTAGTATTTGAGAAGTTGAGTTCTTTTACCACTAATAACCACACACACTAAGTGTATTCTAACACTAAGGCCACCATGTCCACTAGCAACCTGATCAGCTTTCAGCCACCTAAATAAGATAAAAACAATGCTTTGAGAATGCTAACATTATGTAGAGGAACCCGATGCAGGAAGGTTAAAGAGATTTCAGATGTACCTGTCTTTTCTTTTTTGGCCTCCTTTTCCGGCGGGGCTTGTGAGCATCAGAATTTGAACTCAAGTTGCTACTAAGACCCGTGTGTCCACTTGAGACCCTACTAGGATCCGTGTGTCCACCTGAGACCCTATTAGGATCCATGTGTCCACCTGAGACCCTATTAGGATCCATGTGTCCACTTGAGCCCCTACTAGGATTTGTGTCTCCAGTTGAGCCCCTATCCGGAGCGGCACGTGCAGTTGAGCCCCAACTACGATTTGTGTGTGCAGTTGAGCCCCTACTGGGATCAGCACGTCCAGTTGAGTCCCTAGGATCGGCAGGTCTAGTTGAGCCCCTACTAGGAATTGCACGTCCACTTGGGACCCTACTAAGATCCGTATGTCCACTTGAGACCCAATTTGTAGCTGACTTACCACTCCTGCGGTTTGACGTGTGGTTGGATGTGGACATTGCAGCTCTATTGTTGTGGTCTTTTTTCCTGCCAGTGAAATCACTCTGTCCTCGATCTGTGGTTCTGAATGTATTCTTGTGAGCCCTTGGAGGTGGCATTTTGGCCCTATCAGACAACTTCTGCATGATTTTGAAAACAGTAAGCGCGCAAAAAAGATAGAATGTGCTGTTGGATCCAATCCAAACAAACAGAATATACCTTGCTCTTTTCATCACCAGACATGCCAGAAGTTGCTCGCCCAGATGTGCTAGAGGTGAGCTCTCTGCAAAGAAATAAACAAGCAATTCAACACCGTAAGCCCCTTCCTCAAATCGAGACCATGACCATGCATAGCACATTTCATCGGGACATTTAAATGTGTAATGTCAGAAGTAAAGCAAAAATAAATTAGATGCATATGGAGACAACTTGGATGATGCTAGTTGCAGACTATAGCAAAAAATCCATCCCATTATGTAGTGACTGCAAGCTAAAATCCAATCTCTATGCTATCCAGCTATTTTGGCCGTGGCAACTTGTAGAATATGTTCAACTAATAACAGACCCAGTTCAAACTAACACTACAAAATGCTTCCAAAAAAAACATTATTAGTTCATACAAACAAGTATGTTATCAATAAGCAACCAGAGACTATCTTGGATCCTAGGGCAACTTTTAGCAATTTATCCTCCCAAGACAGGCAATTATTTATAATACTACTGTATGAATTGTTCAAGAATATTTAAGATAAAGATTTCGTTATGCATAAAGCTGCAATAAGCTACACGTCATTCGTCGATTTGCAGTCATTCGTTGCCTTGCTAGATTAAAGAGAAAACATTCAGCCTTACAAATTTTCTCTAGGCAAAAGGGCATCATTGCTCCTTTTGGTTGTCATATGTGGCGTATTGAAGGTCTAGTTTCCTTCAAGTCTCATCCATTCATTATAGAGTATTCACAAATACTTTATGAAAATAGTGCGGGCTGTGATATATTTTTATCCTTTAGAATATATGAGCATAGTAAGTTCATTGTGATCATCCAAGGCCCTGTTTGGTAGGGTGTAAAATAAAAATAGAGTTTGTTTGTAACATTTCTCATGGGACGTGTGTGGCAGTGTCTGCTTTCTTTCTCTCACTTTCTTTTGCTATACTGTGTGACACCGGATCTCTCACTTTCTCTCTCTCTCTCTCTCTCTCTCTCTCTCTCTCTTAAGCATGAGTATAACGACAACTAAAATGATACAGCCAGATCTGAACCAAATGGCTGAAATAGCACAGAATGATACATCATACCTAATAGCATCTATGTCATTCTATATATATGCATTTGACCTCCATACTTATAAAACCATCCAACTCACTCCTATTACACCCTACCAAACAGGCTCTTAACTCTCAATCTCACCCATATTGGAGTCAGCTGCATGGATTTTTCTTTCAAGTTGAACTCTAGTTTGGCCATAATCTCTCCGAAATTTTTAAAAGAACTATCATAGAGATATATTCAATAAATTTATATGTTTGTTCATATCAATAGAATTTTTTACAAATTAATGCAAACAATGGAGGAGTGCAACTGGAGTAGCATGTGACCAAAAGATCCCTCTCAGATTAAAAAGCAAGTTTTACAGAACAGCTATACAGCCAGCCATGCTATATGGGAGTAAATGTTGCGCGATGAAGAAACAAGGTTTCAACAAGATGAATGTAGCTGAAATGTGTATGTTGAGATGAATGTGCGAGAAGAAGAGAAAAGATCGTTTGAGGAATGACTATATTAGAAATTAAGTGGGGGTGGTGAGCATCGAGAACAAGTTGGGTGAAGGCCGTCTAGGATGGTATGGACATGTGCAGCGCAGACCGACAAATGCACCTATTCGAAGTAAAGTTATTGAATCAAGCACAACTAAAAGAAGTTGAGGCAGGCCTAAATTAACTTTGGAAGAACTTATAAAGAGAGATTTTGAATGTTTACATCTTGATCAGAGTATGACACATAACATAGCTGATTGGAAAAGAAGGATCCATATAGTCGACCCCAACATGGTTGAGATTGAGGCTTAGATGATGATGATGATGAATGAATGAATATTACACTGCAAACTGCTTAGAAATTAGTATGAAGTAACTTCATCAATCTGTCAGAAATTTACATGATAAAATGTAACGGTGTATACCTATTCAAAAATTAATTCAAAGATAAAAACAAAATAGCTGAATTCAACTTATTAATTAGAATGAAAACATTATTGCTACTAAATTTTATAGCATATTTTTTATGATCACAACAGTTATTGACCCAATGCTTTTAGATATCAACCTATCATGTCAATACAAAACCTCAAGTGAAAATTTTGAGATCTGGCAGTCTTTGGGCAAGTCTAAAAAGTCAGAACTCGGGAATTACGTGGAATCAAGAGCCAAATGCTGACATATTTAGTCAGAAATTCAATTAGCAGTCTTCTTTATGCTTGTCATTTGCAAGATAAATGCCTTTGCATCATTACCACTGGTTGTTTATTGGTACTGAACTTAGGCCCACTTGTGTATTCTCTCTTTATTTTATTCTAGTTATACTCAATGACGATCCATTTACATCTTAAGTATTTGTGTATCTCCTTTCACTCCTACATATAAGAGCACATTCTCTTTACACATAATCCTTCCCCAAGGTCTCGGAGCAATGATTTGCTCTTAGACCCTAGCTGTCATTCCCTCCTTCCTCCCTCCTCAGCCCTAGCCATATCCTTTCTGACTCTTTTCTATCTTCCTCTACCAGCACCAACAACGGGTTGCCCATAAGAAGCTAAGCAAGAAAAGAGGCAATTAGACTAAAGCAAGCAAAACAAGATTAACACACACAAACTAGCAAAGCAATTCTATTTAAAAATCCTAGAGAGAGCAACTAGTGAGATTAGGCAAGAAAGACACTGCACTAGCAATTAAGCAAGAAAGACAACTAGGAGACTAGAGTAGCAACTAGCTAGCTAAGACTAGTACAAGCAATCACAAAGTACCACTAACTACACTAGCAAGGCCTAGCTACCACGAACAAGAAAAATAATAATTGAGCAAGTAAAGAAGCTACGCAAGCATCACTACTTATCATACTTGTCAAGGCAGCAAGGCGACACGGCATTCCAGCTGAACGCCTTGTGACTAGGTGTGACTAAGTGTTGCCTAAGCGACCCATTACTTTAATAATTTCAGAGTTATAAAAGTATTTTTTAGGTTAAGGTTTTCAATGGTTTAATTGTTTAAAATGTGTTAAATGGATGGTGAAGATCCCACATCCCTAAACCATCTATAACCATAATCAAAATAGTTTCTTTCAAATACTAAATACAAAAAAAACCATTATAAGAATGAACCTACACAAAGTATTGAAATAATGAAAATGAATTTATCAAAATGAGAAGAACATCATCTTAAAAAAGTTATGATTTGGAGCATCGTACAAAATTTCGATCGAAATTGCAAAATTTCGACCGAAATTTCCGATTTTTTTTCAATCGGACATCGAAACACATGTACGCAGAGAATGGGACGTCATTTCGCAGAAATTTCGCAAAACAATGCAAATTTCACCCAGTTTGGGCCATAATTTCGCAAAATGACACAAAATTTTGATAGAAATTTCGAGATATTTGTTCCTAAGACTATGCCACTACATGTTAGGTATTTTGGCGATTCTCTTTGTATCTTTTGCTTATAGAGGCTATTTTCTTTGATTCTAAGGTACGTTTCCCCTATCCCTAGCCCATGTATACCTCTTTCTATGTTTACACTCTTCTAAAAGATGTGAAGAGATACTATGAAAAATAACAAAGTTCTAAGTGTTGTTGCTACATGTTAGGTATTTTGGCGATTCTCTTTCGAAAATCACATGAACTACAACAAACTTGAGGATCTATGAAATAATAGTATTAAGTCTGCAATTCTACAATAAAGTTGTTATTATTACACATATTTATACATAAAATGACTTAAAAATAATGCATTTTCTTTGATCTATGTATACATGACCCATGTAACCTAACTAAATTTTAACACTAGACCTATATAAGTTGTAACATGTAAGTTTGTAACTTGCAACTGTAAGTTTTAAGGTCTAAGTGGTAAAGTGTGGGTTTGTTAGCTGTTTACAGTCTAACGGACTTGACAATTCTGTTCATTTGTGCACTCAATCATCAAGACATGGATCCCACCCTAACCTCTAAACATATAGATTTATTATATAATCTAGTGTGTTTATGTCTAGACTGTGTTTGCTATTTTCAAAGCTTAATTCCTTCATTTTGCCATCGAAATTCTGTCGAAATTGTTCAGCTTCCTTCACTTACAAATGTGGGAGACCCCCCCTCCCATATCCAATATGAAATATTATTGCATATTTGAGTAGATCTTGGCGTTTAGATCATCCTGGTAAATTTTCATGATTTAATTCGCTTATTTGGTCGTCGAAATCGTTAGGGCCGTAAATATCAAAATTTAGTGCGAAATTTCAAAAAATTTCTATTTCTGGGCCATCGGAAACGGCATCGAAATCGGACATTTAATTCTATGATTTGGAGAGAAATTTAAAAAAAGATAAGAGATGACAAGGTAATCTTCAAATATCTTTTAACTCTTACACACAACAACAAAATATTCACACATTGCTAAGACATTCACGCACCAGTACTGAAGTCACTACTGAATTTTTTTTTTTAATTTAAGCCAGGAGGTACTCTATTCACCCCACCCTCCTCTTGTGGGCACTCAAAAAAAGATACATCTCCTGCATTATATATTGCAGGTAACATACCCCTACACCAACTCCATCATGCCCATCCCGATCTCGAAGAAAGACAAAAACAGCAACGTAAACCCCTCACCCCTCAACCTGACATAAAACTGAACCAAACTACATCCCCTTCCTCTTAAGAACGATATAGGGAACTCTTTTCTTCTCAAGCATCGCCATTCCCCTTATTCTAGGAGGAATTCTTCTCATGTCAGAACAAACCAAAGGGTCGTTCATCTCACATCCCCATCTCCCAATATCTCTCGGAATCGAGTTTGCTATTTTGTGGACCAGTGATCCCATGATACCTGCTACGTTCAACTCCTCCTTTAGCTCCCTAACCACACTGATCACCCTCCAAGGAATGGTGGCATTACCCCAAAGCATGTTATATGTCATGCAGTCCTCTATCTCAATTACAGAGATTCTAAGGACCTGATCTGCTGAGAACTTGAGAGCTACAATACATGCTTGTAACAAGGCCACGGTATGATCTTCTGCAGTAAGCCATGCACGTACAATTAGACATATGGTGGCATGGTGATTCCGGACTACTGCTGCCATCCACCATCTTCTGTGTCTATTTGGATCCTTATTTCGCCCAACCGTAACATTCATTTTCAGGCTATTGATGTCAGGATTCATCCACCTTACAAGGGAAATCTCACGCCAATAATACCTTGGCTCCATTAACCCATACTTGCTCATCTTCGTGTGCGTTTCACCATCCACCACAGGCGAGAATGATTTATCCTTAATAAAGCTGTTCATTTGGAAAACCAACCATTCCCATTCTCTATGCATATCGATTCGTCCCCCATCAAACCTCGATTTACACCTGAGACGCCAAATGCATTGTGGTATGAGAGTGGCCATACACGCAGCTATCCACTCCATCAAAACCTCGGATGTGCCATGCGAGCATAGGTTTAGGAGCATCCTCCTGTTCATCGGCTGTGGTTGCCCCGAAATCTCTGAAAATCTACTCCAAAAGAAATTGGCTACCTGACTATGAAAAAAAAAGGTGGTCCGAGTCTTCTCGCATCGGTTCCTCACAACACTCACATCTAGAAGCAAGGGAGATGCAACATCTATTCACATTCTCATCCGTAGGGATCGCGTTCTTCATCATCTTCCATATCGTCGAGGTGGCTTTTGGCGCATCAATGTGCCAAATCTTGTGTAAGCATGCAGGTCCATCATAGCTAGATTCCATCAATATCTTCTTGACAGATCGAAGAGAAAATTGGCCCCTCGTTTCCTTTGTCCATATCATGCGGTCCTCAATCTCGGAAACTGATTGACCCGCCTTCCTAATCATATCCAACCCTATATCATCCAGAATCTGTCGCAAAGACACCCAATCCCACCCAACTTCAGGGATCCAAAAGTCTTGTACAAGAAAAGGTTGGTTACGATCACTAACGAGAATAGCATGCTCAAAAAGACGCTCCTCACACCATAACGCATCCCAGAAAGGTATATTACCTTTGCCTACAATCCATATGCACAGCGGAAACACCTGCGGGAAAACGTTCCAGATCCTCTTCCAGTATGGCGAGGTTGTCGATGATAATCTGATGTTGTGCGGATATGTGGCCGATCTACTGCTCGCTCTGTTAGCATACTTCTCCAAGCAGAATTTAGCCCAAATGGATTTGCCTTCAATAAGATCCCAACTAGCCTTTGCTATGAACGCCTCATTTATCATTTGGGTGTTCGACAACCCAAGACCACCAAGCTCCATTGGCTTTGCGATCCTCCTCCAAGCCACCCAAGGTCTTCTACTGTTGTTCACTCGATCCGCCCATAAGAACTTAGCTAGCATCGAGTCAATACGTCAGGAAATTCCTTCAGGAATACCAATAGCAGCAGCAGTGTACACCGTCGTCGAAGACAGAACACTTGAGATCAGAAGCCTTCTTCCTGCAAATGATAACAGTCGTGCCTTCCAAGATGCTATTCTCTTATTTATCTTCTGGACAAGGAAGTCAAAATCATTCAAAGTTGCCCTTCCCATCTTGATCCGGATACCCAAGTAGGATATCGAATCCGCTGCCTGAACAATATCTAACTCGGCGGCTATAGAAACCTTGTCTGTTGTGTCTTTGCTGCCCACGATACACACAGACTTATCTCTATTAATGCGCTGTGTCGTAGCTTTCTCATACTTATGAAATGTCTGCCTAATCTCCCCCAAGGTACCATGATCGGCGTTCACAAACAACATAATATCATCTGCATAAAAAAGAAATAAAGGAGCTCTGCCACGTCCTCTGGTACAAAACCTAGAAATACTTCTCTGTGTCTCCAGGTATCAAATCTGTCTACAAAGGACTTCTTCATAAAGGATAAACAAGAAAGGCGATAAGGCGTTCCCTTGTTTCAGAACTCTGAGAAACGGAAAGAAACCAGCTGATTCATCTCCAATGGTTACCGAAGCCCACGTATTAGAGGAAAAACTGATACATAACTCTGTAAACTCATCATTGAACCCGAATTTCAAGAGGATCTTCCTGAGAACCCCCCAATTAACTCTGTCGTACGCCTTTGACATATCAAACTTAATCATAACATTTGGCCTATTACCTCCATGGTTCATGTCATGCATCAACTCCTTCACCATGCGAATGTGGTGGGTTATGTCTCGTCCCTGAATGAACGCTGCTTGCTCCTCAGAAATAATGTTGGGCATGATCTTCTTCATTCTATTATTCAGAACTCTAGCAAGGATTCTCAGAGAGACATTCTCAACTGATATGGGCCGAAAATCCTTTTCCAATTTTCTAGGGGAATCATGTTTCGGAATCATAATGATCCTACAACTAAACAAACTTCTGTGACGGTTCTCTCCTCGGAAGAAAGCTTCAGTTAGCTTCATAAAGTCTTCTTTAATAATGTCCCATGACTCTAAGTAGAACGGTATGGTGAAGCCATCGGGGCCTGGAGCAGCTTGGTGGTCCATCTGCCGCATCACCTCAAACACCTCATCTACATCAGGAACCCCAATCAGGGACATATTTTCATCCATCGATATCGTGTCTGGGATATGCTGTAACATTTCCTCCATATCGACATCGTCAGAATCCTCATTCTGACAGTAAAACAATTGCAAATGGGCAGCCGCTTTTTCAGCTATGGCTACAGGGTCTTCTATTAAGCTACCATCTGGCAACTCAATGCATCTCACCCCTCTATTCTTTCTCCTCGATTTAACAACAGCATGGTAGAACTTAGTGTTCCTCTCACCATCGTTTAGCCAATCAACTCTAGCTTTTTCCTTGCACATCATCTCCTCAGTGTCAAGGATATCTTTAAGTTCAGATTCAGCAAGCCGAAGAGCTGTCTCATTGTCAAGAGACGGGTTCTCATCAAACGAAATCTGTGTGGTGTATATAATATCCTCCAGGTCTCTCTTGCGTTGTACCATGTCCCCAAAGGTATGTTTACTCCACGATTTGAGCACTTGTCTCACCTTATACATCTTTTGATAGAAAACATTCGAAGGGTGTCCACTCATCTGTACTTTCCATTCATTTTCTATCATCTTCAAGCATTCCCCTTTCTGCAACCATGTGCTCATAAAGGTAAAGAAATTCTTCTTTCTATGAAACCGAGTGCCCCCTGGTTGGTATATAATCGGACAGTGATTCGACACTCTGTATCTAGTAAGGTGCACAGTTTTCGCGTTCGGTCTCTTATCAATCCACGAATCATTTAGAAAGATTCTGTCTAGCCTTTCCCAAATCGTAGGGGTGTAGTGCTGCTTATTGACCCATGTAAATCTACTGCCTTCATAGGGAATGTCCTTCACATTGATGTCCTGAATAAGAGAGTTGAAATCAAAGATCTCTTGATAGCTGCGATCAGCACCACCTCTCTTCTCATTGTTATTCCTAATAATGTTAAAATCTCCTGCTATCATCCAACAGGAGTCCCCAATCATCTCTGACAATTCATTCATATCATTCCATAACGATCTTCTACATAGGCAGTTGCAACTGGCGTAGATAGAAGTCACGAAGAACTCACTCCCATCTCTATCATGTAGCTTCACCGTAATATGCTGCTGATGAGTCTTTACGATGACTGGATTCAACGAAATGTCAATGTAGCACCAGATCTTTCCCCCTTCGGCTTCATTGTCGGTCGCCCAGTCCAGACGGACAATATCAGTCAGTTCCTCCACAAAATGCGCATGGAGGAAGGGTTCAAACAAAGACCATCATGGGTTTATGCCTCCTACACAATCTCCCGAGAACTTTCCTCGTTTTGTTGTTAGCCGCTCCCCTAATATTCCAGAACATATAACATAGATCCATACAGAACGAGAACTATATTCCTCTTCTACTGGTCCGGTCCACCAGCTCAGATATTCCTCTCCCTATCTACGCCAGGGGGAAAACAATCAAGGAGCTCGGAAGAATTTTACATACAAAGATAATAGTATCAAACTATTAGGAGGAAAATACTTTTTGAAGGGAGAGGGGTGAGTAGCTAGCACAACACAACTAGGTAGCACTCTGTACAATTACTTTACAACAGACATGGGCAATACTATGAAAATAAAGAGAAATTGAGAGGGAGGGAACACAATTTCAATCATACTTGCAATCTAAATGAAATGTGGTGTATTATTAAATCAATTATTAGCTTTTACAAAAGAAAACAAAAAAACTAACCACAAACAATGGCAGATTTCTTTGTTGCTGGAGTCAGGACACTTGAAGAATAGGAGGGTTAAGGAATAAGAAGAAAAGGTCAATGTCGTGGCTTTCTCTAGCTGTCGCCGAAGTTGGCATCACCTTCCAAGCAGACCTAGGAGTAGGTGGCTTGGAGGAGCCATCAATCCTCCAGCAATAGGCAAGTGAGCGGGCCGACCATATTTCGTAAGCACGGTGAGCTTTGCGACGACCATTGACCTCTAAGAGCCCCTCCATGGGATGTGTCGTCAGCTTGGGAGTTAGGGCTCCAGACTCTAGGTCGGGATATGTCGGGGTTCGGAATTGTCATGGACGTTTAGGTAGAGGATCATGTCCCTGTTTTCACTTAAGGGGCTAAATGGGTCGGTAAGCAGATCCAGTCCGCGAACCACAACCCAATTGACGCTTTTCTTAATCTCGGACTTGGCGATCAGTAAAGCTAGCCCCAAAAAACTTTGCCGCCAAAGCAACCGCTTATGCGTGCCTAGGCGAGCGCCATAACAAGTATGCTACTTATGCAAGAACGCAATTATGGTCTTTAGCAATTATAGGAAGTGTAGGTTGTTTGGGGTAATGTAACTATAACCTAGGTTAAAGGGGTCATAACATGCAAGCACTAATTCATTTCGATTGTCAAACCAAACAATAAATGAGATGCTAGAGAATTGTCCTAGACTACTAATTGGCCATGGATGAAATAGGGTGTGTGAAGGGGGACTACTCCCTAGCACCCCCTATCCAACCTTGCAAGGCTCATTTGGATTAGGATTCAAGTGGAATGCAACAAAGATCTAATCAAGTCTAGGTTTTAGAATAAGAGCTCTTAGGGCAATTGGGGGCTAATGGTAGTAATGGATGGTGGAAATGAAAGTATTGCACCTCCCATCACCTATCATCTAGCCTTTACATAGTTCTAAGCCAATTGCAATAAGCGCTTCTAGACTAGCTACCTAGATCTCACACATTGGAGGTAGGAGAAGGGATAGATATGCAGGAAGATGGGGTGCTAGCTAGGGATCTACTAGTCGGACCTAGGGAGTAATTCCCAAAATAGCTACATATAGGCCATTTATCCTGAAACGTAGGTGTTTTCAAGCATAAACCACAATGTAATCCATGGAAAATAAGATAAAAAGTAGAAGACAATCATTAAAAACGAACATATATAGTTTACACATTACTTTCCTCCAACATGGTATCAAAGTCAAATTTTAACCACAAACAACCCACCTAAGGGGGCCTAGCTACTCATGGAACAAAAAATGGAAAAATAAGCAGAGGAGTGGATAGCCAAGAAAGCTCGTGGAAGACTCCTTCACCTCCATCCACAACAGCTTGCCCTTCTTGCTCATTGATGGAAGGATGGCATGGATGGTGATGGAAGTAGCAAAAACCCTAGAAAACTAGGATTTTTAGGTAAGATGGTGGAAATGGAGTGGGAGTATGAGGGAGTGAGTGGATAGCTCAATGAATGTTGGAGTGGGTGGCAATAAGTTCTACCCTCAGCTCCCAGCCGCCATCAAGGTATATATAGTGGCTAGGGAAGCATAGAGTTAGGTGGGGGTAGAATAGGAAAATTAGTGTAAAAGGGCAGTTAGAGTTGCTCGGCCACCACGGTCATGGATGGGATGAAGATGGTTGTGGTGGAATAGAACATGCGAGGTGGAAGATGGTAAAGTTACTAATTAGATATAGGAGTTGGAGCACTTCAATGGTACGGCTATGTGGGTGGTAGCACGGTCGTGGTGGACACCAAGGCCATTCTGCAAGGAGGGGGACTTAGTCATTTTCTCCATTCTGGTCGTCTTGAACGCCTGCCACCAAGATTGTTTTGGCTAGCACGACTGTGGAAGATCTTGCACACCACGGCTGTTTCGCTGGCCACGACCGTGGTGGATGACTTGCTATAGCTGCTTCAACCATGGATTTTATTTGTGTTTTTAATGCTTTGTGCCTAGGTCGTGGCCATGTACCATGGCCCATTTTGAGGGCTCAGTTGTGCATTTTAAATCCAAAATCCTTTTTTCTGTTGTTCTTTGCTTTGAATCAATTTTTAACCACTTGTGGTAGGTTGGGGCCTGGGAGATGATTTAGGTGTCATCCAGGGGTGTAGAAACCCTAGCATCCTCCTCTCTCCCTTCCATCCAATGCACTATTCAAGTAACTGAAAAACATACATAGAACAGTCATAAGTGCATTATTGAGGGAAGTAATGCGCATCCTAACATGTTTAGACTTGATTAAAGAGTAAAATGATACAAGATGAAGCCCTAAATAAGGGTTGCATTAGTACGCCCGACAAAAATAGCTTTTTCCTGTCTTTTGCCTAATAACTCAGCAATGCTTGAAAACCTTGCCCGAGTCTATCCGCAAACCCATTGGACCCGAGATTTTTGGGTTTGGATTGGATCTAGTAGGGTAGGGTAGGGTCGGGTAGTGTTAAATTGCCATGCCCTGTAAGCAGCCCAAAATCCAACCGCAACCCAGCAGCAGTTGTTAGTTCTAATAGGTGCCGCCAGCGCTAGCTAAGGAGGCCGCAGGGACCCCCTCCAGCGCTAGCTGATCTAAAGCAGTCGACCATGTGTTCCTTGCTTATTAAAACAAAAAATACCTAAGTTGCCACATATTCGAAACAAAAACAAAGGGATCAAATGTAGTTTCTTTCCTCCCCATGTTGCTTCCCCTGAAACGCATGGATGAGAGCTTCATTTCCTAATAAAGGGGAATAAGTTTTGAACACAATGCATAATTCATGTGATCTACTTCGGCTATGCACACTCTTCTAGTAGCGCTAGCTTTTATCTTGTAGGTGCTCCTTCTCGATGTCAAGTTTCATCTTCTTCCCATATAATGCGCTTAAGTCACGTAGCACGCTCTTTTGTTATCGTGATACATTCCAACAAGTCATATATGAACTTATGGTTGACAATGAAGCCGCTTCGACTCCCACATGTATATACAATGACATGGTTGCCACATTTGTCATTAAATTTACTTTCAACAACGGCCTATTGTGGATGTACAAGGTCTACACATCCTCGAGTTGTGGAGCAAGCTTAAGTACGTTACAGACAACCCACTTGTGAAACTTGAGGATAATCCCACTTGGGCAACCGACGATAGCCAAATACTTCAACGGCTCTAGCATAGCATGTAACCCAAGTTATGGTGAAATATATGTTTCATCACAACTATAAAGTGATCCGAGAATTAGGAAAATATTTGCCCCCGTTTGTATAAGTATAATGGATAAACTCTCCTCAGAGGAGTAATGTGATCGGCATCTTGATGACTAAAACTCCACGAAGACTCCAGGCTCTAGCGAATCAGCTCAATTTGTTCTCACCTACTACATCAGTGTAGGTTAACAAGAAGCGTAACTATATATTGTCAAAAAGAATATTGAATGAACTTATCCCATTGTATGTTATCATCCGCCTAATACTCTTAGGTGAACATCTATGCCCTCCCTAGAACAAGTCTATGCATGTCTCTCTCAATCAGGTATGCCTTCCTCGAACATGACTCACAATGAGATTACGGCAGTTCAATTGGCACTCGTAACCCATCTCAACGACACACATACGAGGATGTGGACAAGAATAGTGTCCCCGATGCACTTACCACCAACAATTAGGCCACATCTACTTGGAATGCCACAAGAAAAAAGTAGCATAGCTTGGTTGTGGGCAAGGTCGTGGCATTGTTCACTTGCTTAGGCATCACCTGGAGTTGTTGGTATGTCGACACGTGTTGGGTTCTCCCTCGCATGCTACCCTCACAAATGATGAAAGCAACTCCTCTGTGGCTCCCAACAAAGTGGCACGTCCCCGCTTCATGCATAGTCGGCTTTTCCCTCGGCATACTCGGCTACCTCTTGAATGGTCGATCGAGTACTCTCCAGTTTATGTGAACAACCTTCATCATTTATTTATCTCGTTGCATCTCACGGTAATGTTACATCATCCATGTTTTTCACATCCGATTCAATTGAAGACTCTAATGTTGCCCAACACGACTGTTATGCAACACATTACTTACCACTTTTGGTCCATATATCCCTCAACTTTGTCACATTGGCAGATGACTATGTAAACTGCTAGACAAAGTAATTCAATTCCACTTACCGCTAGAATACATCGCAGGAAAAAGACTGGTGCAAATACTTTCATTGGGCAGTCGATCTCCCCCCAACAGTTCAGTAGTTGCAGGTTGAGATTAAGTTATTGACTAACGAATGCAAGTCGGTGTAGGGGCAAGCAATGAACATGAAGGACTTCGTTGAAATCCATCATGACATTGAAGATGTTTACCAATCCTATCAGCACGAGTTTGATGCTTTGTACACCGCGGTTAACAAGTTGGAGGATATAAATCGCCTTTTTTAGACTCCTTCACCTCCGATGACGTCATAGGCCAATATAACACCTAGATACACATGGACGATATTTAGTTACATTATATGTTGTTGTGGAAGTTACATTCTATGTTGTTTGCACATTATGTCTTCATGTTTGAATTATCATATTGTATTCGCATATTTGTGAAATGCACCCTTACAATTGAAATGTGTTACACACAGAATTGATAATATGGCTGAAGTATATATTCGAGAGGCTTGGAGGGAGACACGGCGTGACTTTCGAAACATACCGGGGTGCCTTACATATCTTTGGACCAGGTGAGAACCCAATGGAAGAACCTCGGGAGATATTTTATTAGACAAAATTGTTTCATTTTGGGAAGTGCATTGGCTACTCGGCCCTCAGTCGTGCAATAGGCGATTCCACGCAACTTTGTGAGAACTCATAGCACTTGCCCACTAGGAGTTGCAGTACACATGAACAATGCTAAAAACATAAATGATGCAACTGCAAGAGTTGGTGAAGGCAATGAATGAGTTGCCAGAATCCCTAGTAAAAAAATTTGCGTGCCAATTTTACAACGTACTTATGATGTTTGTTTTATGCATTTCAGACCATACTTGTTAGAATGGTTATGAGCTAGTACTTTGATGTTGATTTCAAATACGCTACCTATGTATTTAACTTTTCTATTAACTAATTCCATCGTTTGTGTTAACTACTTTCATCGTTTGTTTGTTATTATTATGGGCTCAAATTTGTATTTAACTATTCTGTTAAATGTTTTATCGTCTAAATGGCGTGCACCAAGATTGAAAAAATTGTATGGTCCAAATTTTTGTGTAAGCATTCGCACTCCCATTCCCCGTCTTCCCATGAAGAGCCCACAAAGATGGGCCATGAACAGCCCACAGATGCAAAACAAAGCAACGATGGGGTTGCTAACCCTGTTCGTCATTTGCCCATGTTGTTTGATTGACCAAAATATGACGTCAAACACGAGGACAAGGAAGCAGTGCAGGATGACTGTGGGGTCTCATGGGACAAGTATTATGAGGCCATAAAGTGGGCCAACTAGGATGGCCATACCTAGGATCAGGTAAATTGTCGCTACCACAAAAGGGACAGCACAACAGTTTGTCGCCATCTTAGATTGATTGTAGGCGCGTCGACCTAGGCATCCACCATGAAGTCAAAGGAGCCCTTCCGAGCTCGCAACAAGAACTCATATGATGTTGTCACTCCAACCCTTCCGCATTTGTCCATTATCATGCCGGCTTGTCATTATTTTGTTTTTGCATGTTTTACGTTTCAAAGCACCTATGTACACTATTTTTATGGAACTAGAACATTTTGTCAATGTGAATGGCAATTATAAATTGGTAATATTGAGTTCTTGTCCATGTAGCAATTTAAAAGGTGTTTCATTATTTGTTGTACATCATACTAAATTCTAGGTTACTGGCATTGTTTCTTGTACATGTGGTGGGGCAATGTTTGTATTTTTTGTTGCCCACCTAGTAAATTAATGCTTGTATTGTTTGTCGGCCATTTAGTAGTTTCAAGTATTTCCTCATGAATGGCTATAGTTTAATTCAATCACAATTTTTTTTAACAAATACATACACTGCCAACATCGGTATTTTTTCAAACAATGTCAGCTGCTTCTCGATACAATGAATCGGTTTCAACGGGATGACGAATCAGATGTAGCACTTAGCACAATCTTAGGGCGTCAGTACTATTTAGGCCAAATGCGTCGACCTATTCTACGTCAAGCTTGGTGTGATGCCCTTCGTGAATTTCACACATTAATAGGAGGACTGATGTCAACATGAACATGTTTAAGGAAAGGTGGAGAGTGTTGAAAATTGTAGATGTCGTTCCAAAAACCTTCTGGACCAATCCTCGCACATACCCACCAAGCCTACAATAACAACCCGACCAAGCGGGAAACTCTCAACCACATCCAATAATTGTTGACGACGAAGTTATTACACCAAACATTGTTGCTCACGACGAAGTTACAACACCAAATGATGTTGCTGGAGGCGTTGCTGGTGAAGACAATGAGTTAAAGTCAGATTAATGACTATTCAAAGTAATTTAATGAACCTTATGCAACTTGATTTCGTAGTTGGCAATATGCAATGTTAGATCTAAAGTGATGTAATCAGCTAAAGTCAAATGAAAACCAACTAAAGTGGTGTAATTAACCTTATGGAAATTAAAGTGATGCAATATTACATATTGGTATTATAGTAGTATTTCATATCACATGTTTGGTTTCACTTATAAATGAACATATCTTTAGCTAGCATTGTTTAGTTATTATACACATGTTCGTAAAACACATGTTTCGTGTACCCATACAGTCATTATATATTTAAAAAGATACATAGTGATATATAGATACAACATAGATCTCATGTATTATGTAAAAACATGGGTAAAATGTATAGGTCGGCTAAAATAATCGTACTCAAAAATTCCATTAATCATAGTTAAATATTTTACATTTTTATGTATGCATTTTTTCTACTGCACTGAAATATAATATCGATCACAGTCGAATCATATATTATACTACCCATAATCATGTTGATTTCAAGCATATCAAAACCAGATCAGATCATGTTTAGGACCTTTAGGTTGCCAAACAAAATCAGACTATGGATCCTTGACCAGATCCTAACTAGACTGCCAAACGAAATCAAACTGAATCATGACCAGACGACCAGAACCAGACTGGGTTGCCAAGCCAAATCAGACTGGATCCAGACCAGACTAATCGAGATCTCCTGACTAACCCCGACTAACCCAGTCTTGACTACTGTGAAATGTAGGTTGCAAGGCTACTTGCAATGCAGCTTGTGTGAGGGTTCAAGAACCACTCACCCATTTATTAATAGAATAGGAGAAATTACATAGAGGTCCAGCAATAAATAGAAATTACAAAATCACAATATAAAGAGATATATTAACACTCCCACTCAAGCTGGAGCGTACACATCGTGTATGCCCAGCTTGTTGCAAAAGCTCTGAAAAGTTGGACTCAATGGCTTTGTGAGGACATCTGCAAGTTGATCTTCAGATTTGACATGTGGAGTCACCACCTTGCCATTCTTGATCTGATCTCTGATGAATTGGCAGTCAACCTCTATATGTTTAGTGCGCTCATGAAAGACTGGATTCTTGGCAATGTAGATAGTAGCCTAATTATCACATATGAGCTCTACGGGAGACGAAACAGAAATCTTTAACTGAGAAAGTATAGACTGAACCCACTGCAACTCACAACAGGGATGAGCCATTGCTCGATACTCAGCTTCCGTGCTTGATCTAGCCACAACATTCTGCTTTTTACTTTTCCAGGTGATAAGGTGATTTTCCAAAAATGTGCAATACCCAGAAGTAGACCTCTTGTCATTCATATTACCAGCCTAGTTTGCATTTGCATAACCAGTAAGAACAAGAGTAGACACAGGAGTCTTGGGTCTATCGTAGGTGAACCCCTTAACAGGTGCACCCTTCAGATGTATCTGAATATGGCAAACTGCCATCCAATGTGATTGTTGTGGTGAACTCATATGCTGACTCACCACACCTACAGCAAAAGAAATATCAGGACGAGTAACAGTCAGGTATATCAGCTTCCCAACAATTTTCCTGTAGTAGCCTGGATCTAGATAATCGGTATCATCAATCATCTCCTTCACATGATAGTCTATAGGAGTAGACACCGCCTTGGATTCACTCATGCCAGCTTCCTGCAGTAAATCCAGCACAATTTCCTCTGAGACAAATTAGTACCTGCATGAGATCTAAGTACTTCAATACCCAAAAAATATCTCCCAGATCCTTTGTATGAAAGTGCCCCTGCAATCCTTAATTCACACGTGAAATGCATGTAGAATCGTTGCCCGTGATAACTATATCATCAACATATCTGCAATAATGATGGATCCACCAGAAGAGTTGGAATAAAATAAGGAGGGATCAGTCATAGAACGAGAGAAGCCCATCTTTAGCACAACATCATTGAACTTGTCAAACCAAACTCTAGGAGATTGTTTCAACTTGTAGATGGCTTTCTTTAATCTACACACCTTCTGACACTCCCCCTGAGCAACAAAACCAGGAGGTTGCTCCATGTATACCTTTTCTTGTAGATCACCATGGAGAAAAGCATTCTTGACATCAAGCTGAAATAGAGGCTAGTCAAAGGTAGTAGCCAAAGAAATAAGAATCCGCACGGAATTCAGACGAGCCACTGGTGAAAATGTCTCAAAGAAATCAACTCCATATGTCTGAGTATAACCCTTTGCCACCGGTCTAGCCTTCAACCTCTCAACTGAACCATCTGGATTATGTTTTACTGTGAATACCCATCTGCAGCCCACAACATTTTTCCCTGGAGGTAAGTCAATAAGATCCCAAGTGTTGTTTTGTAGAAGAGCAGACATTTCTATATGCATCACTTGTTTCCAGCCAGTACCCTTCATAGCATCAAGATGCTTTCTTGGAATGACCACAGAATCAATCCCAAGAGCAAATGACTGAGCCTGCTTAGATAATTTTGACAAACAACACATATTTGCAATAGGATGTCGAATAGTACAAGAACGAGTACCTTTGCGAACAGCAATGGGAACATCAAGGTCAGATGGTTCTTTAGAAATCTCGAGTAGAGGAAGATGGGGAAGGCTCGGAGACTGGAGTCGCTACCTCCTCGGGATCCTGCCTGCCTCGTCTGCTATAAATATGTTGATATTGTTGAATTAAAGTATCACTTGTTGGCTGCTCTTCCTGTATGACAGTATCGTCAGGAATGATAGGTGGCACTCTCTCACTGATGTCTGATGGTGGCACTCTCTCACTTTCACACAATTGCTCCCCTTTACTGGGAACACTAGAGAAAAATGGTGTGGATTCATGGAAAGTTACATCCCGAGACACAAACATACGGCGGAGACTGGGACAATAGCACTTGTATCCTTTGCTAGTGTTGGAGTACCCAAGAAAGAAAGTCCTAATAGACCTAGGAGATAACTTATCAGCCTTAGGATCAAAATTGTGGACAAATGAAGTACACCCAAACACTCTGAGAGGAAAAAGGAAAGACGGATCTTTTGGACGTAAGACTGAAAAAGGTGTACGTCTTTGAAGCACCGAAGAGGGTTGGTTGATCAGGAAACATGTGGTAAGTAAAGCATCAGACCAGAACCTCTTAGGGACATTGGATTGAAACATAATAGTCATGGTAATATCAAGAAGATGATGATTTTTGCGCTCAGCTACTCCATTTTTTTGAGGAGTGTGAGGACAAGACGTGCGATGAATCATTCCAACAGAGCTACAAAAATCAGCCATTGCAGTTTGAAAATATTCAAGGCATTATCAGATTGAAGAATTTTAATATTGCAATCAAATTGAACTTATATTTCTTGATGAAAATGTTTGACAATGGACAACACAGACTCTCGACTCTTTAATAAATAGATCCATGTCATGTGAGAAAAATCATCCACAAAGGAAATAAAATAGTGAAAACCATTGTAACTATTGGTCTTTACAGGACCCCAAACATCACTATGGACTAACTCAAAAGGACAAGATGCCCGTTTATTAACACGACTAGGATAAGACAGACTATGATGTTTTCCCAATTGACAGGACTGACACTCTAAAGAAGACACTTGGGACAACTCAGGTTCTAACTTTCTCAAGCTCCCCAACGACGAATGTCCATATCTGTAGTGCCACAGTAAGGGAGAACCACTCAAAAGGATAGCTGGAGCAGGAGCAGATACTTGGCGAGGCAGACTGTCACCGTGGAAGAGGTAGAGATCACCTTTCCTAGGCAGACTGTCACCAATCATCCTCATACTCTTGAGATCTTGTAATACAAAGCAAGAAGGCTCAAATGTCACTGTACAATTCACAGTATCAACTGACTTTGCAACAGAGAGAAGATTAAAAGGAAATGTAGGCACATAGTGAACCGATTTAAGATTAATTTTAGGAGTCAGAGAAACATATCCACTTGCTAACACTCTCCTCA
Organism: Alisma plantago-aquatica; assembly: GCA_963693085.1. Classification (NCBI taxonomy): domain Eukaryota; kingdom Viridiplantae; phylum Streptophyta; class Magnoliopsida; order Alismatales; family Alismataceae; genus Alisma; species Alisma plantago-aquatica. The sequence goes on from OY856410.1 coordinate 888,009,359, forward strand.
CTGAACCATCTGCTATGGTCACAAATTTGTGAGGAATATGTGAGTCAATGGAGTCAAGTAATCTCCTCATACCGGTCATATGTTGGGATGCTCCAGAATCAACCGCCCATGAAGAAGTTGAACCAAAAGCCAGTAGAGAGGTAGCCTGATTACCAGTGGTAGATGCCAAATTTGCAGATGAAGAAGAGGATCCCACACTCATATGTTGTGTAGCCAGAAGAAATCTATCATATTTTTCTTTGTGAGTGTGATGTCAGAAGAACCAGAACTTGATGCAGATGGCTCAGAAGACTTAACAGTACTTGCATAGTTTGTTGCCCCCACAGGTGATGCAGCAGGTCTTTCATGCTTCTTCCAGCACTTCTCAATGGTGTGTCCAGGTTTGCCACAGAAGGTGCACTTGGGGATGTGCTCCACGTCCTCGTCCCATACCTGTACAGCCTCCTCGAACTGCAGCTACTACAGATGCATGAGAGTCTCCAGAAGGCGAGAATGTTGTAGAATCAACCGGTTTAAAATTTGATTGTAGAATTCTTGAGTAGGCTTCTTCCAGGCTGGGAAGTTTGTCAGAAGCGAGGATGACGCTACAGGCCGAACTGCAAGACGAATTCAGACCTGATAGAAACTCCGCATTAATCAAGTCATCTCTGTCTTTTACCTGTTCTTGGACAGTCATTGGATGATAGAAGCTCAGCTCCTGAGTAATACTTTGAATCATTCCAAAATATTCTTCCAAAGGCTTGTCTCCCTGTCGTTCAGCGAAGAGTCGATCATATATCATAAACTGACGAAGTGCATTCTTTTCCTGAGAGTAATGCTTCTTCACAACATCCCATATGTCTTTGGCAATAGTGTAGAACATGAACCTAGCATCAATAGCAGGTTCCATGCTCCCCCATAGCCAGGTCTTCACCAGACTATTATGACATTTCCATTCAACATAGCCTTTGCCAGTAGAAGCAAGAGGATCTGAATCAACATGTCGTGCTTTATCTCGGGATTCCAACACTGTATGGGCAGCACTCATCCACAAGAGATCATTTTTCCCGTTAAGCTTGATGGAGGGGATAGGCGACACCTCGTTGTAGATAGTAGATGCCTTGGTGTCCTCCATGATTTAACAGATAGATAAAGTGTCGGAGAGATATACATCATAGAAGAATAGAAAGTGACGGAGAGATACACGTCACGTCAGAAGATTAGATACGTTTCTGACGCATCCACAGCCCCCAGTCGGAAAATTCCCTAATCACACATGGAGATGTGATTAGGAATATGCTACGTACGGACGGAGCCTCCGGTCTGAGATTTAGCAAGTCGTCTTATGTAGACTCTTCCTTCGGAGTAAACTGAAGGAACCGGAGGCTGCTGACGGGCAGTGGGTCGGCCCGAAGCCGGTGGCTACGTCGTTGTCCTGGCTGGTGACTGTTGCGGCCGCTAAATCGGCGACGACAGCTGCCCCTTTGGGCCGGCGGCAACAGCTGCTGCCAGTGGGGCGTTGCGGCTGTGCGGCCCGGCAGCGCGGTCGTGCGGCCTGAAGGCGGCTGCTGGCGGCGCGAGGGAGAGAGAGAGGGAGGGGAGAAGTGGTGCGCCCTAGATTGGAACTCTAGGAGTCCTGCTCTGGTACCATGTGAAACGTAGGTTGCAAGGTTGCTTGCAATGCAGCTTGTGTGAGGGTTCAAGACCACTCACCCTTGTATTAATAGAACTGGAGAAATTACATAGAGGTCCAGCAATAAATAGAAATTACAAAATCATAATATAAAGAGATATATTAACAACTACAAAATCCTAGTCCCAAACCAAACAGGGGATTAAAGACCAAACTAGCATGGATTGGTCTGAAATTGGTCAAATGGGATCAATTTTAGTTATTTTAGGGAAGAAATGTGGTGAACATGTATAGTTTAGGGAGTTTAGGGAAAATGGGTCTTATTCAAGGAAATTAGGTCAGATTTGAGGAAATTAAGTCAGATTTCTTCGAATTAGGACTCATTAAGGATAGTGAAGGGAAAGTTAGGTCTAATCTTGGTTTAATATTTTGAATTTGGCATCATTTTTATGGCTCAAATACAGAATATTCTATGAATCTCAACAGAAATTTTCACATTTACGCTCTCGTCAACGGTCGACACAAGATTTTGACGCTCAAATAAAGGGATTAAAGTCACAAAATTTTACCAGGATAATCTTCATACATAATTACACCTATTTATGCAATAAAATCATATATTGATGTTGGGGGGACTCCTACATGCATGAGAGAAAACCAGCCAATAGTTTTTGATGGAGATTTCAATGCTAATTTATGTGACACAACAAGCACAATCTACTAAAGCTTACGTAAATTAATATCAATCTATTATAATACAAAAGAAAGTATAGAATTGCCTAATTGAAATTGGAGCAGTGTGGTCCCTGATCAGGCTCATGACCCCCACTTGGTGGTTTTTGTCCAAATGCAACCTCGCTTATATGACTGACATATAGAATATGCCTCATGTTATCTTTGTAACACGTATTATATGTTATGCCATGTTTTACCACCATCATTGTGACCATATGATATATATATGTTGCACTAGGACCCCTTGTGAGTAGTACTAATAAGCAATATGATATTCATAAGCATAGTTCCATGTCCATATATATAAAAAACAAGAGGTTGTTGTCAAGGAGGTTGTAAAGTTGTGGGGTTAGTATAGCCACAAGATGGCCAATTCAACCCTAGGACTGGTAATATAAGGCGCATCATCATCATCATTTTGAAATATGTCCCATCCACTTCTTGATTGATCACCTCTGTTGCCACCAACACCAACCCACCACCAACACCACCATCATCATCAATAGTGGTTTTAGACTTGGGAGTTGGAATTTCATTTATTACAAAAAATTGGCCACTAGATTGAATCTCTTCATGTACGATTCTTTCAATGTAATTTGTAACATAATTCAATAAATCTACAAATTTCAATTGTAATCTCACTAGCAACTTGCAATTTTTAGAATTAATCTTTTTGATGTAGATAGAAGGGGCTAGAAGTGGAAGAAATAGATGTAGATGGGAAGGAGAGAAAGTAAACTTACCTCAAATCTAAAGAGGAAAGCCTTGAAGAGCAAGAGAAAGCAAAAAGATCACCAAAGAAGTAACCCTCCAAGTGCAGATGCTCTTGGCAGTTGTTTCTTGATTGTAAGCCCATTTTGTGTGTGTTTTGCAAAACGTAGCCCCAAATTGAGCTTCTTTCACCGAAATTGTTGTGTTTAGTCAAAATTCCACCCCCTGGCAAAATTTTATCAAAATTTTGAAATTTTACTAAGCCTAGAGAAGTGCATTTCTATGTCCAATAACCTTTGTAGCTACAATTTTGAGATTTCGACTAAAATTTTAAACCATGAGTCTAATTAGGTCATGTTATGCCAAATTAGGTTTGACTTGGGCCGAATTAGGTCAAATCAAATCAAATGAGGTCCAAGATAGACCAAGTTAGTCAAATTAAGGTCAATTTGGTCTAGCTTTGGTCATGATAGATGTGATACAAGTGAGGTTATGATTGATTCAACTTAAAGATGATCAATATAAACGTACACAGTAGTGTATATTTGATAATAGATAAAAGCATATGTAAATTCATTTGTATACATGTAAAATATTGTCAAATATGAAAGAAAAAAAACTATCTTCAAGTCCCTACCACATAATCATCCCTCCTCAATACTTGTACTACCCCACATATATACTACATGCCTAGCCTAATGCTAATCACCATAGAATTAAATGTCTGATCTTGATGGCATATCTGATGGCCCATAAACAGAATTTTACATAAATTTCGGTAGAAATTTCGATATTTACGGCCCTAACGATTTTGACGACCAAATAAGTGAATTAAACGAAAAGTTACCCAAACAATCTAAACACCAAGATCTACTCAAATATGCAATAATATTTCATATTTGATATGTGGGGGATCTCCCACATTTGTAAGTGAAAGAAGCTGAACAGCAAGTGAGGTTATGTTATGATTGATTCAACTTAAAGATGACCAATATAAACGTACACAGTAATGTATATTTGATAATAGATAAAAGCATATGTAAATTCATTTATATACATGTAAAATATAGTCAAATGTGGAAAAAAACTAAAAAATATCTTCCAAGTCCCCACCACATAATCGTCCCTCCTCATCTCCGATTTTGATGGCATATCCAATGGCCCATAAACAGAATTTTACATAAATTTCGGTCGAAATTTTGATATTTACGGCCCTAACGATTTCGACGACCAAATAAGTGAATTAAATCATGAAAAGTTACCCAAATAGTCTAAACGCCAAGATCTACTCAAATATGCAATAATATTTCATATTGGATATGTGGGGGGCGGGGGGGGGGGGGGGGGTCTCCCACATTTGTAAGTGAAGGAAGCTGAACAGTTTTGATATAGTTTCAACAGCATATTGAAGGAATCAAGTTATGAAATTTTGCAAACATAATGTTTAGACATAAACACATTAGTCTATCGACTAACTTTATATGTTTAGAGGTCAAGGTGGGATCCATGTATTGATGAGTGAGTGCACAAAGGAACGAAAATGTCAAGTGTGCAGCACAGTGTACTAGACAATTACTTCAAGTTATAGCTTGGAATTTTTAAAACTTACAGTTACAAGTTACAAACTTACGAACTACTATTTGTATAAGTCTAGTGTTAGCATTTAACTAGGTTACATGGGGCATTTATACATAAATCTAAGAAAGAACTTTGTTATTTTTGGAGTATTTCTCTAGATCCCTATAAAAGAGTGAAGAATTTGATGAAGTTGATGTATAGATTATAGATGGTCGAGGGATAGGGGAAACATACCTTAGAATTAAGAAAAATAGCCTTTAGAAACGAGATTTAAAAAAAAATTGCCAAAATATTCAAGACGTAGTATTAGTATTCCTAGGAAGAAATTTTGTAATATTGAAGTTGTGTTTCTGTGCCATTTTGTGAAGCCCAGATTGGGCTTTTTGCTGTGAAATTTCATCATGTTTGGCAAAATTTTGCACCTAGGGTCAAAATTTTTGCAAAATTATGTTTAATTTCTTGCATTTGTGCATTTTGATGTACGTTTACCCGTTTCAATGTCCGATTGTAAAAAACAAAATTTGATCAAAATTTTATTCCATGCTAATCACATCTTTAAAATTGGATACGATTTTTTACCATACTTGTCAAGGCGGCTAGGAAATCCTTCCCACCCAAAGTGCACCTAGGGCATGACGTTTCTAGGTGCACCTCAAAAAAAATGATAGACCATTCAATGAAGTTCTAAAACATCAGATAGAATAGCAAGCAAAGTTGCATGCAATATGTCAGATCTTTGCGCATCAGTAGAAGAGTAGCAGGCGTACACATTATTATATGTAGATGACGAGCCAAACTTGCAGTAGGCAGTGGAAACGCCGTGTAAAATTTTCAGAAAGAGTGCAACTGTCGAGGTGGAATGGCCAGCTATTGGCAACCACACGTATAAACAATTACATTTCATATGAGCAGACATGTCGTGTATTTTTGACACGCATGTCAAAGTTAGGAAAGTGGCGGCAATAAAAACCAAAACACATGCCATGTAGTTGGTCACACGTCGCGTAATCTGATTACACAATGTATTTGTAGACGTGGTTCAAACTGCAAATGAGCAAATCAGTGATCACATGCCCTATCAAATAAAGATATGTCGTGCAACGCAGCATGGCAGCAAGGAAGTCCCTAAAACGACAGTTGAAGGGTATTAAATCCTCATAGATCTCCACCATAGCAAGGTAGGGATAAATGATCCCAAGAGCAGCAAAAAAGACAATCTGTTTCTGTAGATTTGCCTAGATAAAACAAGACAAAAACAAGAAGGATTTCGCTAGTGACGACGGCACTAGATCTTGATGGCAGCAGGCCAGCGGCATACATGGTGACGGCTACAACAACATAGATGGTGGAGTAGATGGTCATGGCAGCAATAATCATGGATGGTGGCGACTCGAACGGCGATGGCAGCAACCATAATTTTAAAAAAATGTACCTCAAGGATTTATACGCGTACACTTTAAGGTGAGGCGGACTCCAGTACACCTCGAGGCTTAAGCCTCAGTCTGCTAGGTGTACGCCTCAGTTTGTGAGAGGTGTATCGAGGCGCTAAGGCGTAAGCCTCAAACTCGTGTGTCTAAAAAAAGACTATATTATCCTATTTTGGCTTAATAGAGGTCAAACTAACCCAAATTTTTATTTATATAGATATATGTATGTGTTATTTATGACTCTATGTATATGTATGATTATGTCTATTGACAACTATGGATATGTTACATATAAAGATCATCATATGTTGCATGTATGTACACACACTCTTGTGTGTGTTTGTATATGCATGTGTGTATATTATAATTATAACTATGTTTGTATGTATAGATATGTATCTATATATACATGTGTTTTTGCAATAGTATAGGCCTACGCCCCATAGAAACTGTCTACCTGAGACTGTCCCTTGGCCCGTAAATCCTGGCACAAGGTTAGAATTCTAGCTCTTTCAAAGTGGTATCTCATTGATGGCTCGGGCCCCCCCGGAAGGAGGCCTTCTTCGCCTTCCAGCTAAGCTACGTAGAAAGGCCCAAAGCCAATCCCAGGGAACATTGAAGCTTCATAGGGTCTTTCTGTCCAGGTGCAGGTAGTCTGCATCTTCACAGACATGTCTATTTCACCGAGCATCTCTCTGAGACAGTACCCAGATCGTTACGCCTTTTGTGTAGGTCGGAACTTACCCGACAGGGAATTTCTCTACCTTAGGACCTTACCAGATAAGGAATTTTGCATACACATCTATATAAATAAAATTTGGGTTAGTTTGACCTCTATTAAGCCAAAATAGGATAATATCGAGACACACGAGTTTGAGGTGAGGCAGACTCCAGTACACCTCGAGGCTTAAGCCTCAGTCTGCCAGACGTACGCCTCAGTTTGTGAGAGGCGTATCGAGGCGCTAAGGCGTAAGCCTCAAACTCGTGTGTCTAAAAAAAGACTATATTATCCGATTTTGGCTTGATAGAGGTCAAACTAACCCAAATTTGTATCTATCTATATATATATATATATATATATATATATATATATATATATATATATATATATATATATATATATATATATATATATATATATATATATATATGTATGCGTTAACTATGTATGTGTATGATTATGTCTGTTGAAAACTATGGATATGTTACATATAAAGATCATTATATGTTGCATGTATGTACACACACACTCTTGTGTGTGTTTGTATATGCATGTGTGTATATTATAATTATAACTATGTTTGTATGTATAGATATGTATCTATATATACATGTGTTTTTGTAATAGTATATGTATATGTGTGTGTCCATTTTTGTATATGCATATATGACTAGATGCGTGTATCTATATAGTATACATATGTAAATCTAGATATATAACTATATATGTACATATATGTAATCATGTATATTTATATATGGGATTATACATATAAATATATTATTATATGTATTTATGTATTTTTAATATATATATATATATAATTATATGTACGCCTCGGTACAATCTGAGGCTTATGCCTCGCCTCGATGCGCCTCACACACTTTAAACCTTGGCAGCAGTAAGGAACTTCATGGCGACGTTAATAGCACTAGAAATGGATATGGGGGAGGTTTGCAACAAATGGAGTAGCATCATAGACATAGAGAACAGATTGATTTTTAAGATGGAGAGGCGGCGTGGAGACACTCTTAGAAGAAGCGAGAGTTGGGCATCCCTAAGGGCAGCCAAGCACAGCAAGGTGCCAAGGACGATGGATACTTGCAAGGGGGCTCTCTCTCCTTTTCTCTCTTAAGTTTAGGGGTGTAGAAGTGGTTGCTCTGATACCGTGTAGTAACACGTGATTAGGGGAAATTTCAGTGTACATTGCTATTAGATGGGAAGACCCTTTCCCTTTATATAGGAGAAGGGGGAACGCATTACAGACTTCAAGGAAACCCTAATGGGTCAAAACACACTTGGGAATATATTACAAATAGCCCCATTAACTAAATATCGATACTCTTTAACAATGGCTAATATAAGTATTTTCACAGTGGGACCATAGAGGCACAAGTTATAGAAGCAAGAAATGATTGGAAATTTTTCATGAAGAAAGATTACTTTTATTAGGTTCGTTGAGTATTCTTCACAACTAGATTTTTTTACTTGTTTATCAAATGCTAATTAGTACTCAGAAACCTAATCGAATTGCATATGAAAAAAATGTACTTTTTTAGTATTTTTGACAAAAATTAAAGTAGTGTGTCTACATCCATCTTTAGAAAACATGCTATATGTAAAAGAAATCAATTTCAAGTGAGGCACGCCTCCCTAACCAAGTAAAAAAACCAAATCATTGTATCCCTATTTCATCCCTTAACCGACCAACTTTAACCTCATTTTTGGATTTCTAGGTCACCCATACTAATTAGGTTATTGGTTCACAAATTGACTTGCCCATCCAATCCAATCATGACAACACTAGTTAGAACCCTAGTTGAATGCACTCACTATTTTCAAATATTAGCTAAAATAGAGTAATATCTATTGTTGTTTTTATGCAATAAGCTCCCAAGATTGTTGGGTGATCTAAAGAGGAGAAGGTCAACATGCCCTTTCCAAAATAAGTATGACATGATTGGATAGGTGTAGGACATGTCAGCTTTATATATAGTGTTTTTAAGTAGCCTACATATATGAAAATGAGAGTTTCAACAAAGTGTTTGTCCTTCCCAGCTTTTAGTAAATGTAATCATGTCAGTTAGGTGAACATATATTTAAAGAGTGTAGAACAAAAACTAGTTCCTATCAAACAATGTCACTTAAGTGGTTTCTCCACTTGGTAAATCTTTTATGATATAAATTTTAGCTTAAAATACAAGCAGACAAGGAAGTTTCTAGGAAGTCTCGGTTCATGTTGCTTAAGAATATACCTTAATATATGATTATCTCTCGAGAAAAATAGCCCTTGATAGCTAGTGCAAAAGTATAATACCATGTTTGGTATAACAAAATTACTCTATGGCAAGCCTCTTTATATAAGGTATCATTTTGCACAAGTGAAAAAATACTACTGTGTATACCATTTGTTAATTACAATGACATGGAACTCGCCGTGGGGACAATTTTCACAACGCTGCTGCCACAAGAAGCCAGCGTAAATAATGCACCACTGTTTTAAAAATATCTTTTACCAACATTCAGTAAGGTCTTTTGAGTATAATGGAAGGAGTTGACCAAGTAATCATATGGATAAGAGGGTGCTGCTAAATAATCACGTCTCACTTATCTTTTGTTATTAGTATAGTAGGTTAACCCTTAGTTTGCTATTCAGCAGAACTTGGTGACAAGCCAACTTGTCTATGGCAGCTGGCAAGCCAACTATCAAAAAATGCTATTGAATTGCTTCCCATTCACGAAAACTAGATAGAACGCACAAACATAGCAACCTCATTTCATCAAAAAAAGCAGCAACAATATACTTTTCCTAACATTAGTTTCAGGCAATCCTATCGTGAGGTGGGAGGATCATAGACAGAGGACAGAAGATGCATTTTATGTTCCTTTTAATCCGGTGTCCAAAGAAAAGCGATAAACATAAACATTGATGATGGAAAAGGGCAAACTACAGCATTTTGTAGAGAATAAGTAGATTATAAACCTTGCACTTTTATCAGTCCATTCATCATCAGCATCTGCCTCATCACTCGAGGTTCCAGATGCAAAAAAATCATCTTCACTCACTTCCAAAAGTTCGTCGTCATCACTACCTGTTTCTATTAAGACATACATAAAACATACAGAAGAATATTAAGAGACGTGTGTTATTTTCTGGATATGAGTATGCTGTATGATCAACCTACAATTAATACAGAAGAAAATATATAGTAAACATAGCTCTAGCCCATGTTAGGAAACAAGGAAGCACATACATGTTTCTAGATACGGACACGGACACCGGACACGGAAAATTTCTAAAATGTAGGACACGGACACGGCATAGGATGAGGGGAATTATTTTTAATATATACATATATGAGGGTGTATGACGTATGAACTGGAATTTATCTTAAAATTTATCCATATTAATGTATCTATGTATGTATAATCTTATATGCAGATAGATGTATGTCTTTATGTGTATGGTAAAAACAATATGAAGTAGAAATCTAAATGTAAGCTTAGAATTACTCATTTATATGAGTTTGTATTACTCATTTAACCAACTTATTAGACTTTAATCTACTTGTAATATCTGATTCAGCTTAGAATTTGCATATTGGTTCTTTTCAACAGATTTGTTTCTAGTTGTGATTAGATCTGAGCTCTATGTTAGTTATTCTCAGTAATAAGGCATTAACACCAGTTGTATATTCAACATTTGCACTCTGAAATAGGTTACTGCAGCAGCAGCAGCTGCAGTGATGTGTCCAAGAAGTGTTTGGGCAGTGTCCAGCTGTGTCCGGGGTGCAAAAAAAGACCAAAATAAATTGGACACGTCCCAGCGGTGTCCAAAACGTTTTAGGCCGTGCCCGGGTAGTGTCCGTGTCCAAAACGCTAGGAAGCACGGATACGGATACATATCAGATACAGGTGCAGGTACTGGTACGCGGATACGGCAATTTTCAAAAATATAGGATATGGGTACGTCATGGATACGGCAATTTTTTAATATTTATTTTAATATTTTTAAAAATAACCAATATATTTATTTTAAAAATAGATGAAGACAATCAAATTTCATCTAAAAATCGTAATATTTTTAAAGAAAATGGAAACCAATACCATAATATTAAACAATGATATAAAAAGGGGTCTTTCATTCATATTTATGTGAGACAAAAGTTACAAAATGATATGATAATATCATATTATAAACCTTTCACATTTCATGTATCATGTAATTTTGCGTTGTAAAGTGAGTTGTGTCATCTGTGATACCAAACTATCTTCTCTCATGTATGGCTGTCTACTATGAAGCACGAATACAGATACAGAAATGGATACGGGTACGGTACGGGAATACAACAATTTTTCAAAATATAAGATACGGGTACAAAGTGGATGCAACAGTTTTTTTTATGTTTATTTTAAAATTTTAACTAAAAATACCACTTTCATTCTCAAATCACTATACAAAAGGGGGAGTCTAGAGTTGGAAGTCACATGGTTTTGGGATTTTGAGGGATCACACAAGTGGGGTGCTCCCTTGGCTGCTAAATGGGTTGGTTGTATCCTGGCTGCATTGAGGTCATATCCTACTAATAAAAAAAGGGATACAACTTAAGAAGTATTTGGTACTAGGAAGCACGGACACTTCCGGGAGGCTGCCGTGTCCGTGTCTGTGTCCGACACGTGTCCAACCCAGACACACCATGGACACACGTGGACGCGCGGCGGACACTCCTCTGGCGTGTCAAGTTCCACATTTTTTATATTTGCAAGATGGACACTTTCTGGAAACTTCCTGGACACAGCCAACCCAACCACATAAGACCTAACTAAAAAGAAAAGAGAAAACGTTAGCCAATCCTATAGACTCCTTGACCAAACCCCAAATCCTCACCAAAACCCTCACTGCTTCCCTCAAGAAGGGACCAACAAGCCTTCCCCTCTAATTGTTGTTGTTCCTGTAGAGAAAGGATGTAACCGCCTCTTACAGCAATTGTTGCAAGTAGCAGCTAGGTCCTGAAGTTGCTGCAAGCATCTACCATAAGGAGATGGAGCTGCTACAAGCAGCTTTTACAGCAGCAACCACTAGGATTTGAAGTTGCCATAAGCAGCAGCAGTCTGCAACAGCCATTTGCAACAGGAGCTGCCAACACCTAGAGCAGCCATTAGAAGCAACTTCCTTCCCTTCTTGGAACTCCTTCCCTCTTCTTCCTCTTGATTTTCTTCTCTATTTCCTTTTCTCATGTTTTTCCTACTTTGTAGGTCCTATAATGCATCCGCTCCACCTATCTCTTCTTCCTACTCTATCAAAACTTCACCTCCCCTCCTTTCCTCCTACTAACATGCAGTTATGTTTTGCTTTTGTCTCTTCCCTCTACCCTCCACTCCTACATGACTACTAAACGTTTTATCCTCCTCTTGCTTCATCAACATCAGCACCATCCATGCACATGTTCCCTCTATCACTGTTGCTTCCACTCCTCTTCCCTATACTCCACACCTCCATTAGTATTGTAACCGTTAAATCGTTGTGTGTAATTAATTCCTAATGATTTTCATGTAGTCCATCATTCTTGGATATTACAATAATTTATTATATCATTTTGTATGCTAAAGTTTATACTGATCAGCATAGTGGGTTCGAATACGTGAATATCAAGTGGATATCATGGTGATCTTTGTTTGTGCTTGCTGTGGAGAATTATGAAGTTAGTTGTGTGTACGAATAAATTATATATATACATGTATTTAACAGTATATATTTATGTAAATATATGTATGTATATATGTATATATATTGTCGTGTCCAACGCCGTGTCCGTGTCCTATATTTTTTAAAATTGCCGTGTCTTGTGCCCGTGTTCGTGTCCATATTCGTGTTTGTGTCCGTGTCCGTGCTTCTTAGATCTGGTATGTATTAGAGAGTATATCAGATATGTATTCAGCACGGGTAGGACACATATTTGGAGTATCGGTGTTTCATAGGGGGAGACAGAGGATGGGGATGCAATGATTATCTTCAAAGGAGATGAAATAGATATTGTCTAGATAAAAATCTAGAATAAATCACAATGGATTTAGTCACCAAAACAAGAGGCGTGTTAACCAACGATACTAAATTGAAGCCTTTCACAGAATATGGAGGACATCAACGTGCATAAAACTTGCATCTTAGCAGGGAAAGCATCTGCAAGTACCATGTAAAGGTGAATGAAGTGGTTTGCAATAAAGAACAAGCAAAAATCCATATTACATAGGAAGTTCTTTAAAAAGTGAAATCTCAAAAAACAGAGGAGGTACAAACAATAAAGAGAAGGAAGATTGGCATTTAGCAAGAGAAATGGTGACTAACCTTGAACTACTTCATGGAAGCAACTGTGACAGCCTGTTGCAAGCTACTACTTAGTAGAGAGGGTAGAGACAGGAGCTGGTGTCAAACGCTAATCAAGCAATGTCATGCCCAGATTTTTTTTTCTAGTTTTTACCGACTGGATATGGTATGGATACATATTAAGAGTATCCGATACGTATCCAGGAGTATCCACTGAGTATTGGTATTGGATACGTATTAGATACGGGTACGACACCTTTTTTGGAGTATTCGTGCTTCATAGGCAAAACGTGTCTGACACGGACACGGGGGCTGTCTAGAAGTGTTTGTGCTTCCTAGTAAGGAAGTATATTCACATTGTATAAGTACTGAGGATTTCATATCCAAAGAACAACTTGAAAGACTGCCAACAACATTAAGATCAAATTGTACTAGATTCTCTCAAGAATTATCATCATGATGTAAAGAGGTCTCCACAAGCCACATATAAGTTAACAGGCAAGATACAAGTTGCCTGATATGCTATATGGCCGCTAATACAGGTCGGTCTTTTTTCAATAAAGAAAAACGAAGCTAGAGAAAAACCTTCCAAATCTTTTCCACTGGCTGCTGCCGATACCAGACTATCTTTAATCTGCTTGCGCATTATATTTCTCTTGTTCACCATATCTTCATTATCACCTCCCATGAATAGAGAAACATACCTTTCATTCTTGGGGTAGAACTGCAGAATAAAAGGAAATTAGTTGATAACTTCGTGAAGAGGCTTACCAAATGACCACAGTCGAATACGAAAAGGACTGAAAAGAGACGGAACTAGTATCCACATAATTTATGTTTGGACATTACTTTGGCAGTTCGGTCTGCACATGAAAAGATAAATCGGTATGATCGTTGAAGCACAGTGGATACATTTTCTTACCCTGACATACTCAAGATCTTCTTTAAGTTTGGCAAGTTGCTCAGAGAGCAATGCCTCTGAATTAGGATCTGATGTAGTGCGTTGTTGCCTTTCCAAACGCCTTATCATCCTCTCAATCTTTCTTCTCTCTAAGCCAATAGTGAAAATTCAAAAGTTAGCACGGCCTAGACAAATTACTATATAAATTAGTCAACAGCAGCTGGGGAGTGTGGGCATACCAAAAAACTTTATTTTTCGACCCTTCAGAAAGATCTTTCTTTTGACAGCCAGCTGTTTCTGAAGCTCCTGCTGATTCTTAAGATCCTCCAGTTTTTTTTCCTGTGCCGCCCTGATTTCAGGTGGAAGAGTCTGCAGATAGGCGTCATATCAGAAAAGCATCAAAGTTTCAACTTGGAAAGGATATAGAAGAGACATATAACAACGAGAGATTGTTTTTTCGATAACTATATTACAAACGACGAGCAAATAAGACGTATCAAAATGCCAAGGAGCTTTCAATGTAAACTTCAGAAACTAGCATCATAACATTCAAAAATAGGAACTTATTGGGCGGGAATTATTTCAACTCATTAGATGGAATGATTCACTTCGTCACGAAGCATTGCCCCTAAAAAACCAACTTCCGATACTTTGACGGTACATATTGCAATAATATATATAGCATTCTCAGGGAAGGCGATTCCAATATGTCCACGGCCAGTTCTGATTCCTACAACTTCAACAGCCTCGGGAGAAAGGCCACAACCCATTGGAGTAGAGCCCCGACCCTCACCTTTCGAAGCATGCGTTCCGTGGACCGTATTTGGTTCTTCAGCGACACGGTTTTCTGCTTCTTCTGTTTCTTTTTTATTTTGCTGCTACCTTTGTCCACCCCGGGCCCCTTCCCTCGGCGGCCGACAGGCCTTCGCTCAGCATCCCTGCGCCCGGCATACCCTCCGTGCGCCATCAGCAGGAGCACAACCTGGTCGTGTTCTGTGCCGTCGCCAGGGGAGCTGGAAACGCTGTAAGCTAGGGCTTTTGCCCGTTCGAGCTGCCTAAGATTTGGAAATTCTGCTACGTGGAATCACTTTTTAGACATCTCTCTAGGTGACGCCTGAAAAATACCATATCATGGATAGTTTTTGCACTTGGAATAGCGGTCCGTTGAAATGGCCTTTTAGTTTTTTGGGAGAATGAATGGCCCTTTAGTTACTGGCGTGAGAAGGACGTGATTTTCAATTGAGAATGTCATCAACCGTGTATTTCAATTGAGAATGACATCAACCGTGTATCTCATTACTAGTTTACTCTTTATCTATACCCTATAGGATAAAGATAAGAGTAGGTTTTTGTTACATGTTCTATGTTTACTGTTTCTTCGTTTCTTCGTCACATTAAAAGTGAGGAGAGTAAAGCATAAACACTATCCATATCTTTTTACTCGTATTTATTTAACAAAACATATAATTATGTAGAAGCTTCTAGTTTAATTTCTAGTCTGTTTTTTTCAATACGAAAGTTTGTGAGTTGCAGATTGCTTCTCACTCTCATTCACACTCAAAATGCTTATAATACATTATTATTAAATGTTGAATTAGTTTATAGGGTTGCAAAACAATGGAAAAAGGATGACCACGTCATCTCAAAATAAGTTATTTTTGGACTAATATAGACATATATTATGCAAATAAAACATTGCCATGCTTATATTCACATTTGTGAAAATGCAAATCAAGAAAGTTGTGACTTAATCTTTATCATCCTACGTATTTTTAAGTTAGCTTTTATAAATTCGTTTTATATCAAAACCATCTGTTTACCCCTTACCCTCCTCGTTTACCCTGTGGAGAAGAGGGTAAGGGGATTGCTGAGGAGGGTAATTATCTTTACCTTTACCCGCTACCCTCTAGAGGATAAGGGTAAAGGTAAGGATAGATCTTTACCCTCCTGATACCCTCCCCGTTGACAGCCCCATGTCTTATTAACATTGTTGTTGTTGAGGAATTTTTTTCGTACATCATATACACCAAAATAAAATATATTTTGTCAAATATACTTAATAATTTTATAAACGCTGCACATATAATGCAATTCAAATCTCACCATGTGTCTCCGTGTCATACATGCTTTGGGTGATTGACGTATGCAATTGATTCTATGTAGTAGTATTCATGATTCTATGTAGTAGTATAAAGGAAAGTTGTTTGCAGCACGAACAATGTTAGTTTTTTAATGCTAGTAAGCTATATACTCTTCATCCATCCAAAGCAAGCTATACATCGTTGATGTTGTTGGATGCTTGAATCTTCATTCTCTTGAAAATAATTTGACATATATAGGCTATTTGTCAAAGGGACAAGAGGGACAAATGGGTTTCATTCTAAGGACTTTACAGATACCTTTTTATTTGCAAATCTAATCTTATATATATATATATATATAGTCAGGCTAGAATACACTCGAGTGTACGGATCGCACGAATACACTCAAGTGTGTTTGCATATCAAGACTATTTTTTTCAAAATGAAAACTGTTGATCTTCACCGTCATACTATAACTAGGCTACATACAAATTTTGAGCTCATTTGGATGAGTGTAAGTCACTCATCCAAGGGCAATAAAATAGACACGCGAAACTAATTTGAAATGTATACTTTTTGAGGTCTTCATAACATGAGCTATACATATCCAAATGTGCTCAAATTTTACGTATGAGTTGTTCACGAGATGTTTAATAAGATCAACGGATTAGATTTTCAAAAAAAATATTGCATCATGAAAAACTACTTGAGTGTATTCCGCTCCGGATACACTCGAGTGTATTCTATATATAGAGTCAGGCTAGAATACACTCGAGTGTATCACGAGCGGAATACACTCAAGTAGTTTTTCATGATGCAATATTTTTTTTGAAAATCTAATCCGTTGATCTTCTTAAACATCTTGTGAACAACTCATACGCAA
This sequence comes from Alisma plantago-aquatica, assembly GCA_963693085.1. NCBI lineage: Eukaryota > Viridiplantae > Streptophyta > Magnoliopsida > Alismatales > Alismataceae > Alisma > Alisma plantago-aquatica. The sequence continues at coordinate 888,026,333 of OY856410.1, forward strand.
AATTTGAGCACATTTGGATATGTATAGCTCATGTTATGAAGACCGCAAAAATTATGCATTTCAAATTAGTTTCGCGCGTCGATTTTGTTGCCCTTGGATAAGTGACTTACACTCATCCAAATAGGCTCAAAATTTGTATGTAGCCTATTTAGAGTATGAAGGTGAAGATCAACGGTTTGCATTTTGCAAAAAATAGTCTTGATATGCAAATACACTTGAGTGTATCCGTGCGATCCGTACACTCGAGTGTATTCTAGCCTGACTATATATATATATATATATATATATATATATATATATATATATATATATATATATATATATATATATATATATATATATATGGGCCCATCTTTATTGCCCGCGCGGGTAGCTACCCGCCCACCCTTCCGATCACTTTTTTTTCAAAAAAAAAATTTGAAATTGTAGAGGACTATTTTGTCTAGCTCTCCAAAAAATTTGAGCCAAAAATAATATCATTTGCCCCTCCAAAATAAAAAAAAAAACCCGTCCTTATATATATATATGTTGTATATTTTGTACAGAGTTACTTTTTTGACCAGTAGAGTTACTTTTTTGACACCATAGTTACTTTTTTTACAGCATAGTTACTTTCTTAGCTAGGAGAGTTACTTTTTTGGCTGTAGGGTAGCGAAAATCCATGCTACCCGCGCGGGCAATGAATGAACACCCTATATATATATATATATATATATATATATATATATATATATATATATATATATATATATATATATATATATATATATATATATATATATATATTCCATCTCCTAAAGATTTCATATTTGAAGAGTTGCATCTATTTCGTGCAAAAGTTGGTAGGAAGGTTACAAAAGTAGGTTACATATTAGTGAAATATATGAAGATGATATAACTATAAAAAATAAATTTTCAATTGGTAAATGCAGACACTTGAGGTGAGTGAGCTCATGTGCTTGAGTGGCAGGGTGATCTGACTCTGACCTTTTTTTATTTTTATTTTTATGAATAGTGCTAGTTTTAGGTCATGGGTTAGATAGACTCTCATGACTTGGGTGGTGTTGTTGTAAGGCTTCGTTTGATCTTGTTTTGGCCTACTTGAGGGGACAAAATGAATATGTTAGACCCCAAAATAATTAAGGTAAAAAATACATACACTTACTAGAATATACTTCTTTGTGTTCAAACAATCTCAACATTAGATAATATTTTAGAGTAGATTGCATTTCTTGTTGTCGTAGCACTTATGTTTTCAATAGAACTTGGTCTAGTTAGAACTTTAGTATCTTTATCCAATTTCGGTCTGGATAACATATGGTTGACCATGAGAGAATACATGTTGTGGCAAATAAATTTCAACTTTCTTTATTGTGATTTATTGATTATCTTTGTGAAATAAAGTGAACGGGAAATGTTGTCTCTCAAAAGCAAATGACAATTTTTCATGATCCTTTGGCATTAATAAAATTCTTAGAATGAATATGCTTTTCTATGTCCAAATGTTATGTCAGTGTCAATGATATTCTTGTTGAAGTTTTGCCAATAACTCGTGTGCCATTGCAAAGATCTCAGAGCATATCAATATTTATTAAGTAACATGATAAGACAATTTTGTTGTAGAACCAGCATGTGTGATGGAAGACCATAAGGGGTCAAAGAATTTAGAAATTCTTCTTGAAAATGGTTTGTGTTGTCAGTGGTTGAATCGAATATGGATTACTCTTTTCTATCACCGTGGATAATGTCATTTAGTAACTCAATCACTTTTTATTGAAATTGCATAGTTTATAAGTGAATGAATGTTATCATCAATATCCAAATGTTGGGAAAAATTGCTCGTATCAGCTCATGCTTCGAAGAGGATTCATTAGTGAATAGAATCACCATGGATTTAGGGAATTTACTTTGATCATCGATTAAAGTTTTTATTGTTCTATTTCTAACTTGAAGCAAATACTTAGCAAAGGGTGGGTTTAATATGGCCCTCATTCTTTTAGCTCCAATTTCTCAACATATAATTTTTTTTGATATTGTTTATACTTACCTCTTATGGTCAAACAAGCAAACTATGTCTGAAGTTATCATAAAATACAACAATAACAACCCCTCCAAAAAAAGAACATTCCATTACTTGTCATGTCTTTTAGTAGCAAATCTAGAGATTCAATAGCTTGTTATTTTGTCATAGATACTTCATCCCCAACTATATGATTAGTTCTTAGAAGCAACTCCCAAACTAGTTTTTTATATATAAATTCTAGATGTATAGATAAATGTCTGCAAATAGAAACATCTGCAAACATGTGAGAGTACATGAAAAAACATAGAGAAACATCACCATGAGTGTGCATTCCATGTTTAACGCAACCCTAAACAAAATAAGTAAAAAAAAACTATGGTTTGTAGCAGAAACAAAAGATAGATGTGATATAGTTTATCGGGGAAGGCACCCCATAACAATAGGGCTAAAAAATATGATGTTTCAGAACATGTCTATGGAAGCTACCACATAGGTGCTGCTCTAGAAACCAATATTCTTGACTAGGATATCTTCCAGAGTGTAATGACATCCGTCGAAGTTGTTGTCAGTGAAAACTGCCATCTGGGTGTCTTCATCTTCTATCTCCTAGGTTGATGTTGATGGTTGTCCTGTAGTGCAATATGAGAGAATATGTGTGCTCAATCTCAACGATGGTGTGTGAAAATGAATGTGCTATATTGTTATGTTTCCTGTTATTTCTCTCTAACTAGTTATTCCAAAGAATAGCAATCATCATCAAGTGAGGTTCATGTTGTGAATGAGTATGCTTAAGTCTTTTGATCAAGGAGGGTGAATTTATGTAATCTAACTCTAAGTGTGATTGGTAGTGGTGGTTAGAATCTGAAAAGTGAATGGATAGTGTTTAAATAGGTTTTATGTAGTCTCTTCATCAGATAGACAATTGTAGCATCTAATTGGTTCTTGAAATCCCCTCTATATGAGGTTAATATCGGTGAGAATTTTGTTTTGTGTAATAAGATAAAAGGAAATCTTGTATTTTTGTGGTCATTTGGTGTTCCAACAACATGTAAGATCAGTAATTTGACCTCTGTAAGAGAGAAATTGGTAAGCTATGTTAGGAGAGTATCTGTTTCCCCATTTCTATGAGATGTTGTTGATGGTATTATATTTGAGTGTGTGTATAATATCAGTATGGTATCAGATATGAGAGTCTTGTGAGAAGATATTTGAGGTTGTTTTATCTGTGACTGGTGATGAGGTGTAGCACTCTGGTCATGTTAATGTTTATCAGGTTATGAAGAATCTAGAGGTTTGTGCTCAGGTTACGGATCATGTTGTTGTGATACCATGGGTCATTCCAACATTTGATATTAATGGACATGTGGGAGGTGTTGATCATATGCAAGATGGTTTCAAAATGTTTATTTATGAATTACCATAGAGGTGATGAGATGCGTATATGTGTCTTGTTCCATGGATTTTTGTTTTTGTAGTATTTGTAGATAATGAATGGCTACCAAGTTTTTTATGTGTGGGAGGTGGGACCATGAATGATTTTTGTAATGAGATAGATAGCATATGTTTTAATGTTAATGATACCCCATATGCCATAAGATTTGGGGGCACAAATGGTTTTCCAATTTACCAAGTGTATCTTGGTTTTTCGGAGTGTCTAGTGTAGTGGTTCCACATGAATTTTATTCTGTAGAGTCAATCATATTTTGTGTTTTGGCTGGTAATGTTATGCAATTAAGGTAATGTGTTGTTATGGGACTGATGGTGTTGTTAAGCAGTGTTATGGGAGTGATGGTGTTCCAAATACATGACCGAGAAAGACTCTGTTTTGCATCTAAGAAGGGTTTGATAACGAAGTAAGGTGTCAGGAGGTTGTTGATGCCTGTAATGGATGGTTTTCCAAGGTTAATCTTGAGTTAAGTGATGTATGAGAGAATAGCAATGATGTGAATGGAGTTGAAAATGGTGTAATATTCTTGTTTGATAAGGATCATCACGTCATCCACATATTGAATGATGTTTTTGAAACATTCGTGCAGATTAGATATGTCCATTAGTCGTCCCTAATTTGATCATGTTTGTGAGATCTAACCATTATGAAGAGGTAAGGTGATAAAGAGTCACCTTGTTTGAGGTTGTTAGTGTTTCTGAAGTGACCAAAAGGTGAGCCATTTATGATGGCGGAGAAGGTGTTTGTAAAAATACAAGCTTGAATCCAATTGATACATTTGGTAGGGAATCCATAACCATGAATATTTTGAATGAGTCCATTCCAGTTGACATAGTCAAAGGCTTTATCAAAGTCTAGTTTTATTGCTAACACAAGAGTTATATTTTTGTAGCAAAGGTGAAGTACTTTATTTACCATAATGAACGTGTCATGGATGTTCCTGTGTTTCAAAAAGCATTTTGGTTGTTATCTATGATATGTTCTAAATATGATTTGATATGTTGCTAAGGATTTTAGCCATGATTTTGTATGGAGCATTGAAGAGACTGATAGGTATGACTTGTTATATTATGTCTAGTTGATCCACTTTTTAATCAAGGCTATATGTTGGTGTGGTTGAGCACCTTGATGTGTTTGTGGATATTTTCATTGTTATGGATCAAATGTAGGTCTATAAAGTCTTCTTCAATGTAATCCCACATGGAGAGATAGAATTCTATGTTAAGTCCATCTGGCCCTAGTCATTTTTTTTCAGGGACATGTCAACGTATTTTTAGACAGTCTTTAGATAGTTAAAAGATTTTTCGTTGCATATATTTTGTCCCAAAACTACTTTGTTTTGAAATGCTGCATATTTTATATTCTTCAACATTTAAAAGAATTCCAAACATTGAGTGTGTTACTTGATGAAAAGGTAGTAATTATGTTTCCATACCAGAGGATGCAATTCCATGGGCTATTTTTTCAAGCAATCTTACATTCGCAACTAAAGCATGATACCACAATATCTTCCTAGATCCTCCAATACCATCAATTAAAAAGATTCCATATATTCCACTATTCACTCAATCAATTATTCTATAACCACAACCTTAATCATAATTAAGTTGTGATATGATCAATATGTCTTCATTAGACATGATGACATCCAATTCTTATTCTATCTCTTTGTACAACTTTTCATGTTCATCTTGAACAATAGAGGGTAACTCAAATTTAGATAATCCTTTTTCCTATTGACTCCAAACACATATTAATGCACTTTAAAGTATTACTACAAGCGTGCATGCGATCCTTTCTCTATATATTATAAAAATCTTCATTCATTAAATGTTGAACTTTCCATGCAACTCTATTAGAATAATGTAGAACAATAAACTAATATAGTAGAGAATGATTGTAGGATACATTAATGCATTTGAAATAACACTACTTCAGGAAGCCATTCTTCATTATAATTATCATATTCTCATGAATTGATCTTTTTAACTGATTGCTACAATGTATGATATTTGATCACGTTTACAATCTTTAGACAGTCAAAAGATTTTGCACCCATGATATGATTCAATAAACAATCTAAGCAATAGTGTTAAGCTTAAATAGGCTTTGAAAATATATCCTTCTAATTAAATTTATTTTCTCTCTTATAGTCCAACACTTGGACTTTTTTGTCCCATACATAATGCTCTAGAAATTCCCTATGCATGTGATTTATAGCTTCCTCATATATATATATATATATATATATATATATATATATATATATATATATATATATATATATATATATATATATATACATACATACATACATATATATATGTATACATACACACACATATATATAGTTTATCCTAAATATTCAACAAGCATTGTTCTTGATAATTGTTTGTTATGTATAATTGTTGATATATCTTTATTTCCATGAAGTGTAATTGTTTGTATGTCCTCAAGATGAAGTTGAAAACATAATACATATGGGTGTATTTCACTCAATAAAAATTGATAAATTCTTCATGTTGGCTCTAGTGGTGATTTCCGTATTCAAAACACAGACAATGAGATTTCATCATGTGTATTCTTATTTCTTGTGTTGTTCACTTGAAAGATTACACAATCACGTTCTTTATATATGTACTTATAGAATACTTGACTACTTTAACTTAAGAACAAATTTCAACATTCACATAACAATTGTAGTTGATCACTGAGTTAGGATTGTGTGGAAAGCGATATAATGGGGAATAACCCTTTGTGCAAAGTTTTTCATATATTGATAGAAGGGAAGCCCCCATCTCCTATATATAGGATAAGGGGGAAGCGTACAGACTCGAGACAAACCCTAATGGGCCAAAACACAATTGGGGCCCATATTACAAATAAATCCAACAACCTAATCAACTAATTGAATAGACTCTCTAATACTCCCCCTCAAGTTGGATCTTGGGAGATTCCCAAGTCATCTTGCAAACAGACAAACAAACTAGAGCAAAATAACAAAAGATAAATCAAGCCCATTCAAGAATGTTTCTTGCCATCACTAGTACAATAACTCTCTCAAATACTCCCCCCAAAATAGATAATATCAAAGTGGGTAAGTAGTCTGGTAGAAGGAGATTCTTGATCATGTGAAGTGTACTTGGAGCAAAAGTAGACAGCAACAGGTAGGGATCGTGGTCTTCATCTCAGATGTTATCGTCATGCAGTATACTAGAGAGGCAATAGTAAACATACATACAAAGCATGGACAGGGAAAGAATCAACATGTTCAAGGCACAGACAAGCCAAAGAGTGTTGCCACACAATATTAGAAGGGAGACAATGTAGCTAAATGGAAGAATAGTGCCGAAAATAGCAAGTAGATAAAGAAGTATAAGATCCAATGTAGATGAAACTCCATCATGTATGTGTAAAATTACCTATTGAAATATTCATTGTCTTCTCTCATCATAAAATTTTCATCATAGTAGAAGACATCACATTTGGGAGAGTGTTGGGTCCCAAAAGTAATAGTGGTTGATGTGTGAGGGCACAAACAAAGACTCAACATGAAAATAGAGACCTGACAGTAGATAATACACAAGCACAAAGCAACAAAAATGTGCTAATCATATCACAAATAGCAAGAATCACTTGTTCGATAGATAAGAAAAATAGATAACTCCATAGTTGTAGTTGACATGATGATGAATAAGTATCTCAAACTCTTCATAAGATAAATAGATCAATTGTGGTAGTAGAAAGCTTCACATAGAAGAACAAGCAACACCACATGGTAGCAGTGAAAATAGTGTGACGCCCCATGCCAGAAGCCACAATATAACTCAAAACTAACCGTGAAAACAAACTTAAACAAACATATTACCAAAAACACTAAAAATTAAAACCATTTTCGTTAAAATCCAAAATAGTAAAAACCCTTACATATGAGTCCTTTCATGTCACAAGGTACTTACCATGTATGTTATCAGCCTGTTACAAGAAAACTGTCCCAAACACACACACACACACACACACACACACACACACACACAGATATATATATATATATATATATATATATGTGGGTATATCTTCGCTACCCATGTGGGTAACTAAGATTCGCTATCCGTGCATCCGTTTTGTAATGGGAAGGTATGCATTTGTAATGAGACAATCCAAATTTGTAATGAGACAACCGAAATTGTAATACAAAGACTCGTTTTTGTATTACAATTTCAGTTGTCTCATTACAAATTTGGTTGTCTCATTACATATATGTGTCATCCCATTACAAATTTGATGCACGGGTAGTGAAATCTTAGTTACCCGCACAGGTAGCGAAGATATACCCTATATATATATATATATATATATTCTCCTTGATCTTGCTTTTAATCAAAGAAAGGATCTTTGATTATGATTAAAAGAGGGAAAAACATGCACACACAATTGATCACACGAATGGAAATTTTATTGGCAACTGGAGGGTTTACACTCGGAAAATATGTGGAAACTAAGAACACATGACTATATAGATGAAATTACAATATAAGTGAAGTGGAGGAAGGATTACAAGACTTGGAAATTATCTAAGGAGGAGAATTTCGAGCTAAGACACTTCCTACTACAAAAACTAAGCTTAATAAGCAAGGGGAGCTCTTTGATGGAAGAGTGTTGTGCCTCTCACAACTCTTGCTTTCTTCTTCTATATATATATATACATATACATATACATATATATATATATACATATATATATATAGATGTACATGAAAAGGACATACAAGCCAAACCACATATCGAAAGCATGTCTACCAAACACATCCAAAATTATCCCAAAGACCTAAGGGTACATGGACGATTCTAGGACTCTACAACAAAAGGACCACCAACAACACTTCCAACCTTGTCAAATATTGTCCTTCTTGATGTTGCTCAACCTCTACTGCACGATCTCTACCTCCTCGTGTACTTCCACCTAAAAAGATGTAGGGAACCCACGGGATGAGATTCCAAATCTCAGCGGGAGATATAACTCTCTACCAACACTATTATCAGCACAAATATGATGATTAAAGAACAACAGTAAGGCTACAACTATGATAAGTAGGTAATCATCACTAACAGAATAAGCAATTGTAATTAGATTATGAAACATCTAATCATCATAAAGGGAATATGAAGAACATGTATATTCACTACCAACTATACTATACAAAAGCAAGAAAGGCATCATCTAATATTTTTGTATTTGATCCTATGCAAGTATGCTACACGACTGATTATGAGTTTTATTATGCCCCGAGGATTTGAGTTGTACCACCCAAATCCAACCAAATACTACTAAGTCGAAATTTGTGCCATACAACATCTATGGAAGAGCCATAATCAACGACCTCACTCCCTCAGTCAGTATGAGTGAACCTACAGTTACATCACCAATAAAACTACTACCAATGACATATAGTCCAAATGTACAAGTGTAGCTCGCCTTAGTATAGATCACAACGCTAGTGGAACTGAGTTACGGCCCGCATCCGCACTCCTACCAGGGTATAGCCTACAGCCAATCCTATATCACATGTCACTGAGCTATGGCCCGTAGCTGTACTCCTACCAGGGTGTGGCCCATAGCCAATCCTATATCACATATCACTAAGAGACCGGCTCATGCTTGGCTATCTCATATATCATAGACGTAAGATGATATTCATCCTCACCCCCGCATATTCAAAAATATGCGCTCCGAGTTAAACTTGTTTCACCATTCAACAAGTGCTGACACTAAATGCATCTATGGCACAAGGCAAAGCTACATGATTAAGTTCCACTTGATTAGTTAGGTCATTTAAGTGTCTTTTATCATCAATCAAGTTACAAAGTATAAAATCATAACAAATTCTATAAAGATATGGGCATAGTACTCTTCCAATAGATAAAACATATAGGGCGTGAACTTGTCACACTATCACCACATGATGCTTGAATTATTGTCGTTCACAACATCATCAACAAAGCCACATTCCATGGGATATCAATTCCTCAAATAATCTTATATTAGGTCACAAGTCACTGTCAGGTCATAGGACAATTCAGAACATCATTTTGGTATCACAAGTGCCTCAACATGCCTCTCAAGGTTCATTTAACATGTATCATATCATACTCACCATAACATGCACTAACTATGATTATTAATCTCATAATACATGCATGGTTAGAATTTGATAAGAAAGAGAGAAAGACAACCACATAACATTATAATCCTTTCATGATAGGGAAACAAGCAAGCTCATTATTCACTATTAGGGTTAGGGTTTCCTTTTTAACTGATTAGGGTTTACAAGGCTAGGCTCAACCATCAACCCTAGAACCATCACCCTCCATCATCTTGGAGTGTATAAGGATTAGGGAGCATTGTTAGAGTTGATTGGATAACATTATAAACAACATCTTAAATGGCGTATGTATCATACATATATGGTTATCATTAGGTGTTTACATGTGTTTCTCATCCACCTACCATCACCCTATGTTGACCACATAACCACATAGGTCGCGATCACCTACCATGGTCTATGTTTCCACTGTGACCATCATGTGCTTCAACCATCCATCACATATCATGACCCTCAACATCTAGACCATGTCGCGCTTACAACACTTAGGGTTAGCGTTTAACCTAAAGCACCTCAACCGAAAGATATCTCGACCTCAACCCATGTCGCGACCCCAACCTATGTCACGACCCAAGATGAGCAACTTTCACCCATGTCGCAACCCAAGACCATCATGGTCTCAACCATATTCTCTAAGGTGAGTGTCAACTCAAGAAAAATAGGAACAATGACCCAACACCCAAGATAACTTTGCCACCACCCACCAAGGATCTCAACCTAACATCACTAGGTCAAACTCAGCCTCAAAGGAGCATCTCGACCCAAAAGCTATCAATGTTGCTACCATCATGAGGGGAGTGTCGTGACCTCCCAAGATGCACCACCTAGGTCGCCAAAACAGAAATGAAACTAAAGGTGAAACCATAGATGTCATGAAGAAAAGGTCACGTACAACCGACCACCAAAACCCTGAGTCATGGGTCAAGAGACTATCAAGGAAGAACCTTAGCCAAGGAAGATAAAACCAAGCTCAGGACAACTAAAACCACACCTAACATCCCTCCAAACTCTAAGTATGCAAAAACCATGCATGAGGGCAAGGTAAAGAGAAAAACATGGAGAGAAACCTTCATAACACATCATCTTCCAGAACGGGTACAAAGGATTAGGGTTTTCAAATTGCTTTCAAACCAAGTAAGGGATCACCACCAAACAAGCTCTAGAAATTACCACTAAGCACAAGCATAGTGAGGGAGTAATTTAGAGAGAGTAGCATGTAATAAAAAGCATAAAGAAGTGTAATAATAGGGTAGGTTTAGTGTTATATAAATCGCCTTAAGAAGATCACCACCAAAGCTTCAAGCACACGATCCAAGGGTTAGCAAAGCTCCACCAAAAGATCCACACTCAGCCTCAAGAGCACCTCAAGAAAAAGGGAAACACAAAGGTCAAAGGGCAGCTCAAGAAAGAACAAAAGAAACTCTTTGATGAACCAAAGAGAAAAGGGGAAAAGATAGGAGAAATCCTCTTCACACTTGGGTATACCTTGTCAAGACATGGTCTAGGACCCTAGTGATGAGGAGTCTCTCTCCCAAATGACCACCATGGGAGAACCATAGTCTAAGGCCGAGAAAAGAGAAGGAGATGAAGGTAGGATATCAAAGGAACATCAACTTAGAAGGTAAGCACTTACCAAAGATGGGAGATGACCAAGGATCACCACAAGCACCACATGCAAGGGATGAACCACCTCCAAGGCACCAAGAACACTCCTTTCTCCACTAAGATCCAAGTATGAGCACAAGAGAAGGGAGGAAGAAGATGACCGAAAAGAACCACTTTTATGGAGAGAAGAGGGTTCATATAGAAAAGGAAGAGGGAGGTAAGACAAAGGATGAGGTGTCAACAAGATAGGGCTCCAAAGAGATGTGTGTCCACTAAAAGGACCAACATACATCCACATGCAACCACTTAAACACAATATGCAAGACATGGTGATACACTCTAGGTAGTGTCTTGACCACCCAAACAACTCCACCCTTTATGTTGTGACCACAACACACCAATGGGGCTCCATGGTCGCGACACACCCTAACAACACCACTAGGTCGCGACACCAAGACCACCACAAGCAACCTAGGTCAAAATACACCTCTCTAAGTCTTTTTCTCGACCCAAGACAACCTTGGTCACAACCACCACACCAAGGGGAAGTGTCTTGACTGCAACACCCCCTAAACAAGCCTTAGGTCACAACCTAGGTCGAGACAAACCACCAAAGGTCACAAAATCAAAGCACACCAACCCTGGGAAACCCTAATCACCACTAAGGATGACACCACTCAACCAAGGGTCAAACAAAGCGCCCCAAAGCAACACACTCTATATCATGAAGCCAGGAGAGAGAATGAACACTCTAGAGGTGGAACATCGACCCCCTATATTGGGTAAATTGCAATTTGCACCAAAACTAGCACATCAAGCACAAACATCATCCAAACATGCTCAAACTTGAAACTTAAGAACAACACAAGCCCTAATAAAATCTTAAAATATTAGAGAAAGGTTCTAAGCACATTATTAAGATAAGGCAAATATGGTTACCCCAAAACTCAGGTTAGGGTCATTACAAATAGCATGAAGAGTCCACATAACAATAGAGGGATTCACGTAGAAGCAAAAGGAATGCCACATATCAACAGTAAATAGTAGCATAAAGATCCATATAGAAACTTAACTAAATTCCTCCTCTTCTCTTCTCCATCTCATATGTTCCCTCTACTCATCATCCTCTATTCTCCCTCTCACGCCAACCACAAAAAAAGTCAAGAGAGATGTTGGGGTGGAGAGTAAAAAATAATGGCAGAGGTAGTGTTTATGTAGGCAAATATGTGAAATAGGTAACCAACAACTCAAGTCAATGTGTAACATGACTCATTTATATAGATCCAAGTAGGGAAAATGAATGGATCTCTTTACAACCCAAAAATATAAAAAAAATGAACCAGGTTAAAAATTGTAGGAATTGATTATGATTAGGTAGAATATGTATATGAGTGGTAGTTCAAGTATTGAGGAGGCTAGAAATATGTATGTAGGGATAGAAAGGATGGGGGAGTTAAAGAACATAAGAAATCTAAAATTGTAGGGAAAAAAGATAGGTGTTGTTGGTAAGGATAAAGATAGGGACTCGCCATGCTTAGAAACCTCCGCCATGTTATAGAATCATTGTATATGATATAGCACGCCGAGATGTAGTAGTAGTAGTATATGATACATCATGTCAGTAAACACGCACATCGTGTTAGTTCACAGATCCCAAGGTAGATTTTGGATAGAAAGCAGGTGACACGTCGTGTTTGTTTGCAACACATCGTTTCATTAGGCAAATTTTGTGAACCAAGTCATGGACAAAGTAGAACACCATCTACACATCGTGTCAAGAAGCAACACGTCGTGTCAAGAAGCAACACGTCATGTTAGTGGAAAAAAAATAGCAGAAAAAATCCCAGAGACAAAGGCAAAAGGTGGATAAATCCTTCTAGATCTTCATCATTGAAATATAGAGATGATAAAACCCTAATATCAGTAGAAAAGGGATATATTTATCCAAGATTTGGGATTATATCTCAAAAGATGTGACATGGAGGATGAAGGTGTTGTAGATAAACATTAGATTAGATGGCGAAAATTTAGATCTGTAGAAATGCAGATCGGTAGAGATATAGATGACGATAGTGTAAATCTATAGAGGTGTAGATCAATAGAAATGTAGATGATGGTGGTGTGGACCAATAAAGATGTTGATATGTAGAGATGTAGACAAATAGAGATGCATATGACAGGGGTGTAGATCTACATAGATGTAGGTGACGATGACAAATAGGGTAGCAGTGGTGGATCCATAAGCAAACAATATCTATGGAGGCATGAAGGCCCTTGTAGATATGGTACCAATAACTTCAAAGTGGATGCTTTTTGTTGATTTGATGGAGATGCTCCATGGAAATGGATCCAAGAAGAAGTAGTGGTAGGAGATCCCTACAAACAACCAAGCAATGTCTAGTGGAAACTGTCGATATAAGGGGAGTCTTTTCTCCTTTGTGTTCTCTCTCTCTCTCTGGGTTGGGGATGACATAAGAAATCATGCTCTAATACCACGTGGAATAATAATAATATGGGGAATTCTCCTTGGTGTAAATATTTTCTTATATTGATAGAAGGGCCCCACTCTCCTATAATTAGGATAAGGGGGAAGCGTACAGACTCAAGGCAAACCCTAATGGGCAAAGACACAATTCGGCCAATATTACAAATAGACCCAATTAACTAATTAAATATACTATATAACAATGTGAAACAATCCATAGGCTTCCAATTGTTGTAGAACTAAGAGTAATTTAATGACGAATCTCTCTTGCCAATACAATGTTAACATGTGTTCTTATTGAGCATAAATCCTTTGCGTAATGTTCTTTATATTATCCATTTTCCATGTAGGCATTTTTTTGGGTTTAAGGCACCACGTGGACCATGTACCATATGTTCTAATACCATCTTATGGATATGTGGATTCAATCTAGTCATAAACATCCATTGTTGTTATCTTTTGTTTTTTATACTATGTTAAGGAAATGTGCATGTGGTAGTCCTCCTTTTGACATTGTAAGAAGATTCCATGTAATCCAAAGGTAAATCCTACAAATTCTAGTCTTATTACTCCACCTGGTGCTTCAAATGTGTAAATGAGGGTCACTTCAAGGATAATTTCCCACAAGGCAAAGTACCCATCATTGCAAGATAGGGGAAGAGAATAATAAGGATAAGGAGAAATGACACAAAATCTTTGGGGGTTCATCCTACTCAGGTGAAGATTTTAGTGGAAGCTCTAGTGAAAGTGAGGTATGGGAATGCCATTTCTCTCTCATGGTAAGTTTAGATGAAGATTCAAATGTGGTAAACTTGAACTCTTTAGATAGAGAATTGTTAGTTGAAATTATTCATGCCACTCATGCCTCTTTTAACTCTACTAAGCATAAGAAGAAAAGTTTGCTAAGATTTTTGACAACTTGCATGATGGAAAGATAATCTCAACATGCTAACATTTTCTTACAAAATGACATTGAACATATCCAAAAGCTTTATCAAGAACCTGAACTAATATTCAATTATGTTGAGATAGAAAATAATGTGTATCTTAGACAAATAGATTCTTGTAAACTTGGAAGTGCTAGCCTTCTTGTTATAATTAATTTTTTAGAATCTCAAAACTTGTATGTCTAGTTCAAATGAATATCATCTAAGATTATTGTTTATCTTATTGTTGGTGTTGATGTTATCAAAATTAAACATGAGGATAAAGACTTCGTTTTGCAAGGAACATATATCGAGAAATAGTATTTTTTTAAGATTACTATGCTTGAGAATGAAATGCTTTCTTTCTTGTTAAAATCAATGTTCTTAAATGTTGTTCAATTTCTACTAATCGAGATAATGATGCTTCTCTTCATGTTGAAAATGATTCTCATATGACTAAATCCCTTTACTTAGAGGCTGATATTTTGCATGAAATGGATGATATAAATCAATTCTCTTCTACTACTACTTCTCTCATGCATAGTAATCATATTTTGAGATCCTCTTTGTAAAGTGTTGACACCCCATTTTTTCTCACTCGACAGAACTTCACGATTAATGCAATTTTTTTTGGCTAATGATGGAGTCATTCCATATTCCAACCATTTTTCACATTTATAATTTTATCTACAACATTCCACATGTATTCACATATTTAATTCGTCCATCTACACCCACTCTCAATTAATTTTGGCCTTTTTATAAACAAACCTTCTTTTTAGACTGAAAATGCAATTTTCTCTTCACTTCTTATTTTTACAAAAATCTTTTTCATAATTTGCTCAACTAAATTATCCAAAATAAAAATATTCTTTCTTTTTTCAAAATACGTTCAACTACTTTTGTAGACAAATCTAAGAGATAATCTCTGTGATTTTCTTCCATTTTCCCCAAAACATTCTTGAAATTACTAAAAATGTGAGAAACTGGTTTTCAACCAACCAAGACACCTAATGGATCTGATCCATATGCTACATGCCACGTAGCGGATCATCGCGATCTGTGTTCCCCTCTTATGTGGTGCATCAATGTGATATGTCACCTATTCCAGAAGTATTTGTCTAGAACCCCAAACCCTAATATCCATGTACAAATACCCCCGTACCATATGTATTTCAGGCCCCTTTAGAACCTCTTGAAGTCAGAGGATCAAACACCTATGTATTTTATTTTCTTACTTCTTGTGATAGGAGGATCCTTCCTCTGACACCCCCTTCCATGTTAGCATACTTAGAACTATAAATTGTTATACTATTGCACCTAATATGCTATAACTGCGAAGTTTTACATGTAACAACTACATCTAGTCTATTCAATTGTTGCATGTGATTTGTTCAATCACTATAACTGCTCTATTGTTGTTATAACTGTTTTTATTGTTTACTTCTTCTAAAAATTCAATCCTTCTATTATCTTGCATATGCTAGTCACCTTTAGATCCTACACATTGGTCCTAATCACCCATGAGGGATCTCCGTAGTGGGAGGTCCTGAGGTGATTGAGACCCCCAATCAACGTAAAATTATGACTTACAAGACAACGATGGGAAGGGCGTGGCTATCTTCAGCCTAAAATCATACCTGCCATGTTTTTTTATCCAATTTTGCTTCAATCATCCTGAACTCTCTTCTTCACAATCGGAAATGTAAGGACCCTGACCTGAGTTTTGGGGTAACCTTATTTTCTTTGGCTTAATCATGTGCTTATAAATTTTCTCTAATCTTTTGAGATGTGATTAGGGCTTGTGGAGAGCTTAAGTCTCCAATTTGATCTTGTTTGGATGATGTTTGTGCTTTATGTGCTAGTTTTAGTGCAAATTGCAATTTACCCAATATTGGGGGTTGATGTGCAATTTGCCACCTCTAGAGTGTTCCTTCTGTCTCATGGATTCATGAGAGAGAGAGTGTGGTGCTTTGTTTGACCCTTGGTTGAGTGGTGTCACCCTTGGTGGTGATTAGGGTTTCCTAGGGTTGTTGTGCTTTAACCTTGTGGCCTTTGTTGGTTTGTCTCGACCTAGGGCTTGTTGAGGGGGTGTCGTGTTCAAGACACTTCCCCTTGGTGTGGTTGTCATGACCAAGGTTGTATTGGGTCGAGACAAAGGCTTGGGAAGGTGTGTTTCGACCTAGGTTGATTGTGGTGGTCTTGGTGTCGCGACCTAGTGGTGTTGTTAGGGTGTGTTGCGACCATGGAGCTCTTTGATGGGTCATGGTCGTGACATAGAGGGTGGAGTTGCTTAGGTATTATAGATGCTACCTATAGTGTATCACCATGTCTTGCATGAGGTTTCATGTGATTGCATGTTGGTCCTTTTAGTGGACAAGTGTCTCTTTGGAGCCCTATCTTGTTGACACCTCATCCTTTGTCTTACCTCCCTCCTCCTTTGCTACATGAACCCTCTTATCTTCATGCAAGTGGTTCTTTTTAGTCATCTTCTTCCTCCATTCTCTTCTACTTGTCCTTGGAGCTTGGTGGAGCAAGAAGGAGTGTTCTTGGTGCCTTGGAAGTGGTTCATCCCTTGCATGTGGTGCTTGTGGTGATCCTTGGTCATCTCCAATCTTGGTGAGTGTTTATCTTCTTTATTTGATTTTTACCCCATCTTCTTCCTATTTCTCGACTTAAACTATGTTTTTACATGGTGGTCGTTCTTGAGAGTGAGCTCCTCATCACAAGGGTAATGGGCCATGTTTTGACAAGGCAACACCCAAGTGAGAGGGAGTTTCTTCTCTTTTTTCCTCCTTCTTCCTTTTAGTTTGGTTTTGAAGTTTCACTCTCTTTCTTGAGCTACCCTTTGATTTTGGTGTTTCCCCCTTTTCTTAAGGTTCTCTTGAGGCTGAGTGTGGAGCTTTTCCAACCCTTGGATCGTGTTCTTGGAGCTTCGGTGGTGATCTTCTTAAAGCGGGTTCTATAACACTAAACTACTCTATTATTGCACTTCTTTATAATTTTAGTACTATCTTCTCCTCTAAGTTTCCTTTTCACCATAATTGTGCTTATTGGTAATCTATAGAGCTTGTTTGGTGGTGATCCCTTGCTTAGTTTGAAAGAAATCTAAAACCCTAACCTTTTATACCCGTTTTGGTAGATGATGTGTCATGAAGGTTTTTCTCCACATGTTGCTCTTTACCCCACCCTTATGCATGGTGTTTGTACACCTAGAGTTTGGAGGGATGTTAGGTTTGGTTTTGGTTATCTTGAGCTTGGTTTTCTCTTCCTTGGTTAAGGTTCTTCCTTGGTAGTTTCTTGGTCCATGACTTAGGGTTTTGGTGACCGGTTGTATGTGACTTTTCTTCACGGTAACCATGGTTTCACCTTTAGTTTCAATTTTGTTTTGGAAACCTAGGCGGTGCATCTTGGAAGGTCACGACACTCCCCTCACAATGGTCATGGCCCTAATAGCTTTTGGGTCGAGATGCTCCTTTGAGGTCGAGTTCGATCTAGTGAATGTTAGGTTGAAACCCTTGGTGGGTGGTGGTCGAGTTACCCTTGGTGTTGGACCTATCTTGCTTGAGTTGAGACTCACCTTAGAGGGTAGGGTTGTGTCTATGATGGTCTTGGGTTGCAACATGGGTGAAGGTTTATCATCTTGAGACCGTGACATAGGTTGAGGTCGAGACACCATCTGGTTGAGATGCTTCATGATACCCTAACCCTAAGTGTCGCGGGCGCGACATGGTCTAGAGGTGGAAGGTCATGGCATGTGATAGATGGTTGAGGCATATGAAAGTCACAGTCGCAACATGGACCATAGTATGTGGTCACGACCTATGTGGTTACGGGGTCAACATGGGGTGATGGTAGGCGCTTGAGAAACACATAATGATAACCATACATGTATGACACTTAAGACATATACAATGTTGTTTAGAATGTTATGTAATCAACTCTAATTATGTTTCCTAATCCTTACACAATTCAAGATGATGAAGGGTGATGGTTCTAGGGTTGATGGTTGAACCTAGTTTTATAAACCCTAATTGGTCAAAAGGAAACCCTAATCCTAATAATAATGAACGATGATCTTTCTTGTTTTTCCATTCTGGAATGGTAATGATGTTATGAGGTTACCTCTTTTGTTTATAAATTTCTAACCAGTAGGTGTTATGAGTTTGATAGTCATGGCTAGTGTATGGTATGGTGATGAGAAATGATATAAGTTGAATGAGTCTGGAGAGGCATGTTGAGGCACTTTTGATACAAGAAAAATTGAGCTGAGGGATTGATATCCCATAACATGTGATTATGGTATCGATGACGTGATAAATAGAAATAATACAAGCATCATGTGGTGATAGTGTGACAAGTTCATATCCTATATATTTATATCTATTGAATGAGTATTATGCCCTTATCTTTGTAGAATTTGTTATGATTTTATACGTTATAACTTGATTGATGCTAAAAGACACTTAATTGACTTAACTAATCAAGTGGAAACTTAATCATGTAGTTTTTCCATGTGCCATAGATCCATCTAGTGTTAGCACTTATTGAATGGTGAAATTAGTTTAACTCATAGCACATATTTTTGAATATGCGGGGGTGAGGACGAATATCCCCTTATGTCTAGGATATATGAGACAACCATGTGTGAGCTGGTCTCCTAGTGATATGTTATATATGATTGGCTGTGGGCCATACCATGACAGGACTGCGGCTATGGGTTGTACCTTAGTGACATGTGATACATGATTGGCTACGGGCCATACCCTGGTGGGAATGCGGCTGTGGGTCGTAGCTCAATTCCACTAGCGTTGTGACCTGTACCAAGGCAGGCTAGACTTATACAGTTGGACTATATGTCGCTGGTAGTAGTTTGACTTGTGATGTCTATGTAGGTTCACTTGTATCGACTGAGGGGGTGAGGTTGTGGATTTTGACTCTTCCATTGACCTTATATGGCACCGATTTCAACTTAGTAGTGGTTTATTGGATTTGGGTGGTATGACTTGAATCCTCGGGGCATAACAAAACACGTAATCACCGTGCAACATACTTGAGGATCAAGTATGGAAATATTGGATGAGGCCTTACTTGCTTTTGTACAATATTGTTGGTAGTGAATATTCATGTTCTTCATATTCCTTTTATGATGATAAGATGCTTCATAATCTAATTGCAATTGCTTATTTTGTTAGTGATGATTACCTACTTATGATAGTTGTAGATGTACTGTTGTTCCTTAATCCTCTTGCCTGTGATAAAAATAGTGTTGGTGGAGAGTTATATCTCCCACTGAGATTTGGAATCTCATCTGTGGGTTTCCCACATATTTTTGGGTGGATGTGCGTGAGGAGGTAGAGGTCATGCAACAGAGGTTGAGCAGCAACAAGAAGGATAATAACTAACAAGGTTGGAAGTGCTGCTGGTGGTCCTTTTGTTGTTAGAGTCCTAGAGTCGTCCCTGTACACTCAGATCTTTGGATAAGTTTTTGGGTGTGTTTTGTAGATTTGCTTTTGATATGTGGCTTTGGCTCAGGTGTTTCCCTTGATGTAAAGTTATAGTGGATATGTATATATGTTTGGGACGAGTTTTCTTGTAACTGGTTGATGACAAACATGGTAAGTACCTTGTGACATGAAAGGACTCATATGTAAATGTTTTTGCTGTTTGGGAGCTTAATGAAAGTGATTATAATTTCCAATGTTTTTCGGTAATCTATTTGTTTAAGATTTGTTTTTGTGGTTAATTTTGAGTTATTGTGTGGTTTATGGCGTGGGGCATCACAGTTTGGTTGGTATGAGAGCATTAAGTTTGATGAGTCTACATGGACCTAGGACTAGGGTTTGTGTCAGTTCTTGTAATATTCAATCTGTCTTATAGTAATTTCTACTTTTACAGAAGAAGTAGAAAATCCTAAAGATGTCTAGAGAACATGAAGAACACACTACTGAGAACAATGTCGGTGCACCAGGAGGATGTGTAAGGGACCAGGCCTGAGAAGATCGGGTGCCTGAGGCCCCCCCCCCCAGTTTGACCTAGTCGTGATTGAAAACCCTACCTTTCCGTCTCTTTTTGGGTAGTTTATGGCTATGGTGGCGCATATGGCGGACAAGATGCCCACACCTCATCCTAGGGCATCAGTTCCCAATGCAGGTACTGGGAAGACCTTTGAGCAACTTCGGCGTCTTAGGGCAGTGGAGTATGCTGGGACAACTGATCCAATGGATGTTGATTTGTGGCTTACTGAGCTTGAGAAAGCCTTCAAGATCCTCAGCATCCCGGAGGCAGATAAGGTTAAGCATGCAGTGTACCTTCTGAAGGGGAGTGTTGGCCAGCTATTGAAGTGGAGAAAAGACATGGAGTGGATGTAGGTTGGGAGGAGTTCTGATGTGAGTTTGTTAGTGGGTACTTTCCACGGACCTATCTAGATGAGAAGATAGTCAGTTTGAGTGGATCCGACAGGGATCCATGACCATCAATAAGTACAAGACTAAGTTTATGGAGCTTCTTCGATTCTATACTCACATGGCTGCTAGGAATAATGAGAGTATTCATCATTTTGAGAAGGGTTTGAACACTGAGTTGTCTACCCTGGTGACTGCCTTGGAGAATCGATAAAGGTTTGTCACGTTTGTGGAGTTTGTTCATAGGATAGAGTGATATGTGATAGAGAAGCTGGAGGCAAGCACCAGGAAGAGGCCTGCACAGTCCCAAGGACAATCATCAAGAGGCTTTAAAAAGCCAAGGTTTTCTCCACTACCGGCACCACATAGGTACAATGCTCTGACAAAGTGGTCACCGAATAGAGGTAGAGGTTGTAGTCTCCCACCTATTGGAGCTTATAGCACCGCGTCAGTGTATGTGATGGGGCTGTCTAGGCCACAGTTTGAGACTCGAGCTTGCTACAAGTGTGGGAAGATAGGATAACTAAAGCGGGAGTGTCTGGTGAGAGACGATGAGGTGACCCAACAACCGAGGTAGAGACAACATGGCTCTCAGAGACAACAAAACAGTAGTACAGGAGGATGATGACATGGCGAAGCATTGTAAAATGGATCATCTGCTCAGGGAAGTAGAGGACGGGGGCGACATCATGCAACAACTAGATTCTATACTATGAGTTAGACAGAGGCGGTAGTCAACCAGTGAGTAGTGACAGGTCATATGGAGTTATTTCATTCTGATTTGTCTTCTTCTTACTTTGTATCTGTTTTGGTTGACCCAGGTGCAACACACTCTTTTATCACTCATGAAGTACTCGATAGTTGTCTTTTGCCTATTAGTTGTTAGAGGGACAGTTTGTTACTAGAAACCCTGTTAGTTGGTTTTGCAATGTTACATGAAGTGTGTCCTTCTTGTGTCCTTTTTTTTAGGGCACAACATTCCAGAGGATCTCATACCACTTGACATGCATGGGTTCAATGTAATCCTTAGAATTGACACCTTGGAGAAGTATAGAGTGGTCTTAGATTGTAGTTCCAAGCAGACAACTTTTATAGATGGTGATAATATGTGGATATTCTAAGGAGACATGAAGATTCTTCCGATGTGTCTGGTATTAGTGATGGTGGCAAGGGAGTTGTTGAGATAGGGTTGTGAGGTGTTCTTGCACTAGTACATAACCGACCTTCAGTGTCGGTTATTTAAAGCCTTTAGTGTCGGTTTCTAAGTGAAACCTATGTGGGCGCCGCTAAAAGCCCAACCTTTACGCGGCGGTTCTCAAACCGACGCCACAACCCTTCGCGCGCCACCGAAACGCGTCGAAAACGCGCCAGCAGGGGGTATAGGTGTCAGTTAACCTCTAGGAAACCGACACTGAATCACCTGCTTACACGGCCGTGCTGGCCAGCATGGCCATGGTGTCTGGTAAATCGACGTCGGTTACTAGTATGGCAACCGACATTGTAACCATATATCGTCAGTTTTATACAGTTATCCGACACTATAATCGTATGTCGTCGGTTTTATACAAATAACCGACGCCTATGATTTGATTTTTTTTTTCTGTCAGTCTGCAGACCTGCTGTGGCTGGTCACAGGATGAGAAACCTGCAGTTTAGTTATGAACTGCAGGTTTTATGACATCCATTGATATCAGCCAACAACAGGCCACAAACCTACAAAATTAACATGATGGACAAATTATTATATATGTGATTCACACTCTTGTATAAGAAATTTAATTCATACTATTTTTTCATCACACGCATGTAGAAACCATTAGCAACATGCAGTTCCATTTATTTCATCTCTTTTCACATTCAGACACCTGTAGAAACATTCATGTATTGATGATCTTCACACACATACATGACAATTCATAAAAATTCATTCACATTCACACAAAATTAATTATGAGAACAAAGTTATTCTTTATTCATCATCATCATTGTCATCATTGTCATCAAAATCATATTGAAAAATTTCCACTCTTTGCAGGGCTTTTGCCCAATCTTCTCTTACAACATCTAATTCATCTCTCGTATAGGGAGCATGTACATTGAAATGCTTTGCACCTGTGTTGAAGTCCTCAGTTTTAAAGACCTACAAAGAGAATGACGTACATACATAATTATAATAATATATAATAAGATTCATATATTTTATATTATCAAACGAGACTATGTATAATACCTATTGTATGTTATCGATTTCCAATACAACATGTTTGATGATTAGGTCCATAAATCGCATCACATAGTAGGCACATGCCCAACTGTTGTCTTGTGTAGCACACTATAATTTTGAAACATACAAAATATTCAAAAATACAAATAAGCACACTTCACATAAATAATATATACATTGGAGTCAGGAAATTACTTTCACATTCTTCCAAATGAGTTGTAGATGTTTTTTCCTGGGGACCTTTCCTCCAGCTTTTTTGTACTCTTGTAAAGCCCTATATATATGTTAATGTAACACATTAAATTGCATAATTAAATAGTAATGCAGTAACAGGTTTTAACAGATATAAAAACATAAAATATTTCTCACGAGAATAATGGCCTTTTAGTTGCATGTCCAAATACATCCAACTCACTCCCCGCAGGATCTAGATAATAGACGGTGAATGTCTTGGGGACAATAACTAATAACTCCCAATGCTTAGAACTACAAGTAAGAAAGTAGAAAATTAATAACTCAATATCCGCAATAAAAATGTAATTTGCTTAAGTCCAAATTACAAGCAAAGTAAACTTACTCAACATTGAATGGAGCTATTATCACCGTTTTATTATTTTTACCAAAATATTCAAAAGTATCACAGCAGTATGAAGTAACTGAACCAGGGTCTTTTTCTACAAGACTAATCAAAGATGGAATCAAAAATCCCACATGGGAAAACCCAAAATCTTTACATGTCTTGTATAAGTGGCTGCAAAACATGTATTACGTATGCATTAATATATAAGAAACCAGATTGCCGTATATAAAACAAGGTATATGGATGTATAAACCAGATTGCCGTATGCATTAATTAATCTCACCACATACACAACTCTATCATAGATGTGTTCAGTCATTCATACTTAAACAACTCCAAAATATCTTGTATAAATATGTTGTTTCTGAATGTTTGACCTGCATTAATACGTATCCATAACTTCTATTATGTATGCATTAATACGTATGCTAAACTTGTATAAATAGATTAATTTTTATCGTATGATTTACCTGCAACATTCTCCGGAATAGTAACATTTATAGGGCAATTTAGATTATGTTCGCCGATCCATACTGCCACACTCCTACAATTAGGACCTATCAAGTTGTATAGGTCCCCTGGAAGCCAACTTGGTAGTCGAGGAGGTGGAGGCCGAGATGTAGCAGGTCTCGTCTTTTTGACCTGTATATATAATTTTATATCAATTGACTCGTATATATACACACTAACAAAGTAAAGTAACAAAAATTTATCATACAATATCAGTATAGAGGACATCCGCTTTGGGCCACAGTATCACTCCGCCTACTGCCTCACCAAGTATTTCAGCATCTGGGTGTGCATGAGGCAGTGCAAGATCCGTCCAGCCAGTGAGTATATGTATGGGGCTCACACGTACCATGCCATCTGGTACTGGACTCTCATGAAACATGCACCCTTTAAGGGGTGGGTAAGCCGATGCATCTACAACGATATATCCTTCGCTTTGTAGTCAACATGGCTTCAACCCCTACAAATTTACGTAATTAAAGAATGTTATATGCATATATACACAAACATATCATCTTAAATAGACTAGCTATTATATATGCCATAAAAATACTTACAGAGGACATGCTAGGTGGTTCTATAGGATTACTCCCAACCTCTGCAGTATGAGGAGTAGGAGAAGAGAGGTTCGTCACAGGTACTGTCTGACTGGCAGTCTGAGGCGCCTGCCACTTGTGAAATGCTTCCTGGAGTCTTTTTTCAATTAAGGAATCTACCTATACATGGATAAAAGAAATGCTAATTGCTGATTATTGAATTCCCTTTCGCAATAACGTTCTAAAATAAGAATAAGTTACCTCAGCTTGAGAAAAGTCCCGCTTTTGGGACAGGTTTACGCTGGGATGGCCCAAAGAACGCTTTGATGCCCACACCAGCGCCTGCACCCCTTACACGTCCAGGATGCTCTGGGTTACCCAGAGAAATTGTCAGTCCATCCCTTGTACCCTAAGGGATGAACTTGCCTTCCTTCCTCTGCTCGTGCAGCTCCCGCTAAGCACCATCAACAAAAATTCATAAGTAAACATAATAATAATAATCAATATCGATAGATTGCTCTAAGAGTTTGATTTTTACCATTTTTGCAGCCGCCTCAGGGGTTGCGGGCTTCGGTATCTCTCCCTTCTTGTTTTGCCTCCCAGCCATCCACATAACATGATGAGGTAGAGGTACGGGAGCAGCAGTAGAGGACTCTGCAGTCTCCTGAGTAGCAGTAGGCTGAGTAGACTCAGCCTGTAGTCTTTGGCGAACACCTGCATATCCTCTTGGACCCATTGTGTGGTCGTGCACATTCAGTGCACGCCTTGCTCATTGAGCATCTCTCTTAGCCTAGTTAGTTAGCATGTTGATTTGGTTAGTAACACTAAAGGTTAATCCTGAATAGGTGAATACATAAAAACATATATTAATTAAATTGGGAGTGGTGGCGCTTAATACCTTGAATTCATCTGTTTTTCTTTGGGTAACAAACTCCTCCCAGCCTTTGGGTTCCAAGTAGTTCCATTGTTGTGTGGCTTACTTCTTCCTATATATATTTTTCAAAGAGAATACAAACAAAAACTATTAGTGTAAAGTTAGTGAAATACTGATCAATGTCTAGAATTGGAATCTATAAAGAACCTATTCTCAGCATCGCATATGTAATCTCGGGTGAGATTGGTCCTATAGTTCCTTAGGACCCTCCCATAACGTTGCATCACACATTTACGATGCAGTTTTTCATCCAGATCAAATATGCTCTGCAAATTAAATAGAATATATTGCTATTAACTAGTATCCTAAAAATTAGTAATCTACACAAATAGAATTACAAATAATAATAACTCACGCATAGTTCCTTCCATATGTGGTCTTTCTTATCCTTAAGAACTCTATGCCATGATTCTAGGATAACACTGCAATGGCTGCGAGTAAGAACCCCAAGATATGAAACAAATGAGTTGCGGTTCACTCCATATGGATTTCCTGCCTGATCGAAATCCACAACCAATTTGGGTCCATTGGCCATTTGCTGTATTAACTTGTTCATCATTGTGATGCCCCTCACTTTCTCAATTTTCTTTTGCTGCTCATCAAGTGTTGTAATTTCTTCAGGGGGTACATCACCAACCTAAAATTTGATTAAAAAAAACACTTACATAATATAATTATAAATGAACATATAGGGATATATTCTTAAAACTTACATTGTCAGGCGGTGCAAGCATGTCCTCACCCTCACGGTGATCATCAACACGGTCCTGATCAGCCATCTGATACACGTATTAATACTTACACTTCAACAATTCATCACATTTGCAACATTATATACAAGTTATAGCTTTATCACTCATACTCGTCTTAATACTAAGCTTCTAGGGTTTTCAAGAAGTCATCCTGTGTTCAACATCATAAGAATTACATAATTCAATAATCCATCAACACAACCCTAAATAGGGAATATTGCCACCTCACACTGATCCTTATGTATATATCATATTCAATTTCAGTAAGACTCAACAAACACTTGTATAATTCATTCTAATACAATTCAAATATGATTTTATAATGTCAATTCAATTCCCAAGCATATTGACCACTGACCTGATTTTTAGGCAATATTCACATGAAATAGCATAGTCATATATCCATAGAATTTCCCATGGATCGTCAATCAATATAGTATGCAACATGGCCGGTTGAGTTAATCTAGGGAATACTCAACCGCCACTCCTCTCTATAGAGTTCAAACATCATTAAAAAATCGGCCGACAAACAAGTCAAAAAATTCTTCCAACTAATATCTAATTTCTCCAAACCATGTACAAATTTCAACTAAATCCTAGTTGTATATAAAATGCTGAAAATCAATCAGTACACGACTATACTGATCAAATTTTGTATTCATATGTTACCAAAACCCTAATTTTTGTCGATTAGGATTTTCAATTCTCAAACCCTAATTATGTGAATCAAATAATGTTCAATTCTCAAATAATTATGTGAGTATGTTGTAAACGTGAGTAATATTGTGTAGAAAAAAATGCAGTTTGTCATAGAACAATGCAGGTTAGGGGAAAACCTGATAATGGGCGTGCAGGAGGGCTGGTTGTGCTTCAACTGGCGGCCCCACTAGCAGCTCGAAGAGGCGGCCCTGCTGGCTGCTTCAAGCGGCAATGTTGTTGGCTCCGTGCGGCGGCGCTGCTCCGTGCAGGCGGCAGTGCTGCTCCATGCGGGCGGCGCTGCTGCTCCTTGCAGGCAACGTTGCTGGGGGCGGTAGTGCTGCTCTGTGCGAGTGGCGTTGTTTCTATGGTCGGGCGGTCGGTGCTGCTGCTCTGGTCGTGCGGGCGGCGTTGTTGCTCTGGTCGGGCAGCGGTTGGCGGAAGCAGAGGCAGCGAGTGGCGACAGTGTCGGAGAAGCAGAGGTGGAGGCAGAGGAGCAAAGGAAATTGTCGGAGCAAAAACCCTGATCAGTGGGAAATGAATGAAACAGAAGCGGAAGAGTCTTCTCACATTGTTAAGTTAACTATAGGTGTCGGTTATGAACAAAAATCGACAATACACACTTTAAGTGTCAGTTTGCAACAAAACATCGACACTAAAGGGAGGCAAAAATTTTCGCAGTTATTCGCATGAAAACACAATGGCGTCAGTTTTAGTCACAAAACCGACGATCAAATGTGAGCAAATTTCTGTCTCGCAGAAAACCTTTCGTCGTCAGTTTCTATTTTAACAACCGATGATGTATGTCAAATTTTGGAGGTAATTTTTTTCACTGGAAATTTTAGTTTTGGCGGTTACTTTTAGGTGTCAGTTTCTTATTAAGGAACCGTCACTAAAATAAAAGCGATACCCATGTCTGGTCGCCCTTCAAAGATTGATGTCGACTTATTTTATAAACTGACACTGTATGTTTTAGGTGTCGATGTATTATTACAACCGACACCATTAAAAGTGACGTTATAAGCCATTTCTGTAGTAGTGTTGGCACACGTGCTGGATACTGAGGTGAGGGGTTGTAGTATTTAGGAGGTGCTAGTTGTTAGAGAGTTTGAGGATGTGTTTCCTAAGGAGTTCCCAGGTGTTCCCCCACCCTGAGAGATTGATTTTGAGATCAATCTAGTCCCCGACACGCAACCGATAGCCCAAACATCGTACAGGATGGCTCCAACAGAGATGATAGAGTTGAAGAGACAGTTGCAAGAGCTACTTGACAAAGCTTTCATCAGGCCGAGTACGTCACCATGGGGTGCTCCAATGTTGTTCATGAAGAAGAAGGACGAGTCTATGAGGTCGTGCATAGACTGCAAATAGTTGAACAAGGTAACGATATAGAACAACTACCCCTTGCCAAGAATAGATGACCTATTTGATCAGTTGTGTGGCGTGATAGTGTTCTCGAAGATAAACCTGAGGGCATGATATTACCAGTTGAGGATCAAGGAGGATGACATACCTAAGTCAGCTTTTAGGATGAGGTATGGTCACTACGAGTTTGTGGTTATGTCGTTCGGGATGACCAATGCACTGACAACGTTCATGGACTTGATGAACATAGTGTTCCGGCTATTTCTTGACCAATTTGTGGTGGTCTTCATATATGACATCTTGATATGCAGTTGTAACAATCAACAACATGAACAACATCTTTGTTAGGCGTTGACCGTGCTGAGGCAACATCAACTTTATGCCAAGTTCAGCAAATGTGAGTTCTGGTTATAAGGAAGTAGCTTTCCTGGGGCATGTTATATCTGTCGAGGGAGTTCATGTGGATCCCAAGAAGATTGAGTCAGTGGAAGAGTGGGAGCAGCCAAAGACGCTGACAGAAGTACGTAGGTTTCTAGGTTTGGCAAGCTATTACAGGAGGTTCATCAAGGACTTTAGTGCTATCACTTTGTTCCTAACAAAGTTGACAAGGAAGGACATGCCATTTGTCTGGGATGATAGATGTCAGCGTACTTTTCAGAAGTGGAAGGAGAAGTTGACAAGTGCACTGGTTCTGGTCTTACCTAAGTAAGGAAAAGGATACATAGTCTTCTGTGATGTGTCCATGAATGGTTTGGGTTGTGTGCTGATGCAGGACAAGCAAGTAGTTTCTTTTGCTTCCTGATAGCTTAAGAAACACTTAAGAGAATTACCTGACCCACGACCTAGAGTTAACTGGTGTAGTCCATGCTTTGAAGATCTAGAGGCACTACCTTTATGGTGAGAAGTGTCAGATCTTCATGTATCACAAGAACATGAAGTACATATTTTCACAATAGGAGTTAAATATGAGGCAACGACGATGTATGGAGTTAATCAAGGATTACAACTGCATCATGATTGGGCGATATGCAGGTGCTAATCCTTCCACACTCATAACAAGAATGTTGAATCTTATATCTAGATTCGTTCTTTATTTCCTAATTTTTATCAATCT
Source organism: Alisma plantago-aquatica (assembly GCA_963693085.1). Classification (NCBI taxonomy): domain Eukaryota; kingdom Viridiplantae; phylum Streptophyta; class Magnoliopsida; order Alismatales; family Alismataceae; genus Alisma; species Alisma plantago-aquatica. The sequence continues at coordinate 888,056,098 of OY856410.1, forward strand.
CACTCAGATGACATCCCATATTTTCACAATGGCTTCAACCATTTATCTTGTTTTGCGTCAATATCTATATAAAAATGTGGCGGTGCACTACCAAAAAGGGTAGGATTTTCTTTGTATATCTCTATTTCCCCTTTTTTTTGGCAAGGTGTGATAGACTGGAGACTCTGCTGGGGAAGCCAAGACGGTCTGCATCAAATTGCCGCTATCTTGTTATGAAGATGGATCATCTTCAAGATAGTTCATTTTTTATTTAATTCCCATCCTTTCCTATTTTTCTTTTTTCTATTTGTTTTTTGTTTGGGAGTGTGGCGGTGAATCCCTTTGATCCACTAGCCCATGCTTGTAGATCGAATTGATCTACTGGCTTGACTCTCCTTCTATGTCTCTGGTCAGTTTTGGTGGTTCTAATCTTGTCCCTTTTTTCTTTCTTTCTGTCTTTGTCTCCTATAGATGTAGGGGTTTGACCGCACATCCCTCTTAGGGCTTTGTTTTTTCTTTCCTATGTTAAAAAATGAAAAATAAAAATAAAGGTTGAATCACATATGCAGGTTGGAAACAAAAACGTATCTTCATTACGACATGCTATAGTTATTTCTTTATTTCCCTATATCATACTTCTTCTAAAAATGCTAAAATCTGTCACATGCACTTTGCATTTCTACATACCTATGTGTCATGAAATGAGTGCTAACCTCATGTTAGATCCCTTAAAGTGATGCAAGATTTCAATAAAGGTACCAGTGCAATGCTAATCTAGACGTCCAAATGCCTTGAAAGCATCCTACTCTCCTAGCTAGCACTCATGACTAATTACAACCGCCATAGTCACGAGGTATTTTGGGAGCACTACCCTTATTTATTCAACCTAGATAATGTTGGCTAAATGGACATCTATAAATCCCTTTGTTTTGATTATGACAAACATTTCATTCTTATTGATCTAACGAGCTACTTGAGTGTGCAGGATTAAGGTGGATGCCAAAGCAACTAGGGAAATCCATATGCTTACATTTATGTTTTCATGCAACGTAATCGCTTTGTAAAAACTTGTACAAATATATAATGTACAAGTACTTAGATTGCATGTAAATCAAGCGTTAGATCTTCCCTAGCTAAACATCACATTTAGATAAGTCATCCCCTTCAAATAGGATCACATTTGCACACTCATACATATAGTTAGTGCCTAAATTGAAACATTGAAACAAGATCAATCTCGGTCGACAAACTCCTCGACCGAGACACTCTCGGTCGACAATCTTCTCGACCGAGAAAGATCCAAAGTAGCCGTTAGACACAACAGACAAGTTAGTTGGCAGTTGGAGAAAGACGTTGAAAATCACTTGTTCCAGAGTGCCTGTCGGTCGACAAAAGTTCGACCGAGTAGGTGTCTCGGTCGACCATTCCTCGACCGAGATGATCTCTGACAACAACTGTAGAATTAATTAATTAGCCGTTGTTAAAGCAACAACTTTGTACCTAACGGCTAGTTAAGCACTTAGAAACCCCTAGAAGTTGTCTAGAACGTCCTTAAGCATCCTTAGGCCATTCCTATAAATAGGACAAGCCATAGGACACTCAAATACACTTGCTACATTTGAGAAATCCTTGAGCATACTTTGAGCAATCTGTTTGTGAGCAATTTGAGCATTGTGACAATTGGCCATTTCATTCCTTAGCTCATAATTCGTGTCCTATAGGCTAGTATCTCCTACCCACTGCAATCACAAGTCCACATATTTGGTTAGGAGATCTATACGCTTGATCTAGGCAAATCAAGCCTTGGGCTACAAAGGATAAGTTGTAATTTCCTTTTTTCTTTCTTGTTCTTTATTACTGTTTGTACTCTCCTTGCTACTCCTAGGTTGGAGGCTGCGGATTGGAGAGGGTGGAGTTCTTCTTGGCGAAGAAGGTGACTTTGAGCTACTTCAGAAGGCTGGTGCAACGGAAGGTTACTTCTAGAGAGGAAGGCTACTTCAAGGGGGAGCTTGGAGTTACTTCAAGAAGGCTACCTCAAAGTTGGTGCACCTACTTCAAGTGAAGGCTGCTCAAAGGGTGTAAAGGAAAGTATTGTATTTTGTATAAATCCTTGAAAAGGTAATAAAATAAATACTTTCAAAATCCCGGTTGGGTAAGCAACCGGGTAGTGGACTGACAACTTTAGTAGTTGCTAAAGTTGGAACCACTCTAAACACCTGTCTCCTTCTTCTAATTGTTAATTGTGGTTGTTTGAGTTAAATAAATTGTTAAAATTATTTAAAAACTCTATTCACCCCCCCTCTAGTGTTTTTCAATTGGTATCAGAGCGGGCTTCAAGGAACCCTAATCAGGTCTTGAAGAATGGAGGGTAATGGTGATTACAATCACAACAAAAGGTGCTGCTTGGACAAAACTACAACATGCTGCAATTGGTGCTTAGGAACAAGCCACACAACAACTAGATGCCCATGGAGATCAAAGAAGGAAGATGAGAACAAAGATTGTCTCATTGCTACAACTAGCGAGGAAGAAGAAGAAGAGGTAAGTCTTTTTGATTTATCCAAAGAAGAACTAGTTGCTAGCCTTGAAGAAACACATATTAAGTATGTTAAATGCAAGAAGAAATTAAAGAAATCAAATAAAGCAAATGATGAATTACATGCTAAGCTTCTTGCTATTACATCTGAAAACGAAGATCTTAAAAAGATCATTGAAGATCATGATATTGAGATAAAATCTATAGAGGAAAATTGTAATCTACTTTCTTTAGAGAAGAATAATTTGCAAAGTCATGTGAATGATCTTCAAAAACAACCCATTTTATGCAACCATCTAGATTATGATTCTATTGTCAAAGAAAGAAATTCATTGTCATATAATCTAGATCAAGCAAAACTAGATATCACGAAAAGAATGGAAGAGATTGCCAAGTTACAACAAAAAGTTAGTAATTTAAATAATAATGGCATTCTTGATCAAATCTTAGATAATTCCTATCATCAAATTGGGAGAAGAGGACTAGGTTACAAACCTAAAGGGAAATCCTATCAACAACCTAGTTGGAGAAAGTCACAAACCCATCAATCTATATATGTACCTAAAAGAACATTTTCACCCAAGGACAACACAGAACACAATCATAGAAAAAGATATGAGGTTGACTCGATATGCTGTCATTATTGTTTGCGCCTTGGTCACTATTCTTTTTCATGCCCTTACAAGAGAAAAGATGTCGAGTTAATTTGGGTTCCAAAACCTCCAAACTAAATGAGCAGAATCAAGTTGAGATATGACCAAGGACCTTAGTTGCATATTTCTACGTCTATCTCAACTCAACATAATGGGATAATCAATAAATTTAAGTATCTAAATATTTAACTTGCATATGTTTTATTTGAAAGCAATTAACAGTTTCAGAAATATTGTCGGTCGAGAGACTGTCGACCGAGACACTGTCGGTCGAGAAATAGTCGACCGAGCATGTTACTGATTTCCAGTCTGTTGTAAAAATTGCTAAATTTCTTTGAAATTGATGAAGTTGCTATCTATTCATGATTAATGATTGGATATTTATTTTGGAAATCATCCATACAAATTTAAATTAATTATTGTAGATCCTAATGATAAAGTTAAAACTAGGTCTTCTTTCAAAGATGTTGCAAACATGGCTTTTGTTTCTATCATTGAACCTAAAAAGATATCTGAAGCTCTTAAAGATGATTATTGGATAATAGCCATGCAAGAAGAATTGAATCAATTCACTAAAAATGATGTATGGGATTTAGTTCCTAAACTACAAGATAAAACCATAATAGGAACTAAATGGGTCTTTAGGAACAAGCTAAATGAGGCAGGAGAAGTAATAAGGAATAAAGCTCGGTTAGTAGCACAAGGATATAATCAACAAGAAGGAATAGATTTTGATGAAATGTATGCACCGGTAGCTAGACTTGAAGCTATTAGAATGTTACTAGCTATTGCTGCACATAAAAACATCAAACTATACCAAATGGATGTAAAAAGTGCATTTCTAAATGGCATCATTCAAGAAGAAGTATATGTTGCCCAACCACCTGGTTTTGAAATACCGGAAAAAGGTGACTATGTTTATAAACTTAAGAAAGCACTTTATGGTTTAAAACAAGCACCTAGAAATTGGTATGAAAGGCTCAAGACATATCTTTTTGATAATGATTTTTCTATTGGAAATTCAGATTCTACTTTATTTTTCAAAACATATACATCTGATTTCCTAGTTGTGCAAATATATGTTGATGACATTATTTTTGGAGCTTCTAATGATTCATTGTGCACACAATTTAGTGATATTATGCAAAAAGAATTTGAAATGAGCCTCATGGGTGAACTAACTTTCTTTCTTGGTTTTCAAATTAAGCAAACACCTGCCGGAATATTCATAAGCCAAGAAAAATATACTAAAGAACTCTTAAAACGTTTTGGGATGGATCAGTGCAAACATGCTACTACTCCTATGGCTACTTCTAGTAAAATTGATAAGGATGAAAATGGGGAACCTATTGATGATTCTTTATATAGAGCCATGATTGGTAGTTTGCTTTACTTAACTGCTTCCAGACCAGACATTATGTTTCCCGTTGGTCTTTGTGCTCGATTTCAATCACAACCTATGCACTCTCATTTTCTAGCAGTTAAACGAATTCTTCGTTATCTAGCCGGCACTACTTGTTTTGGTTTATGGTATCCAAAAGGACAAACCTTGGATTTTAAAGCTTATACTGATGCGGATTATGCTGGTTGTCGACTTGATCGCAAGAGTACTAGTGGTGGCTGTTTCTTACTAGGGAGAGCTTTAGTATCTTGGTTTAGTAAGAAACAAAATACGGTTGCCCTATCTACAACTGAAGCTGAATATATGGCTGCCGGGTCTTGTTGTGCTCAAGTGCTTTATATGCAACAAGTATTAAACGATTATGGTTTTACTATTTCATCTACGCCTATTTTTTGTGACAACACGAGCGCTATAAACTTAGCACACAATCCTATTTTACACAGCCGAGCTAAACATATTGAAATCCGTCATCATTTTTTAAGGGATCACATCTCCAAGAATCATGTTTCCCTTCATCATGTTGATACAGAAGATCAATTGGCTGATATTTTTACAAAACCGCTTCCACTAGATCAATTTAATAAAATTAGGAAGCAATTGCTTATCACTCCTTTAGAAGATGTTTTCTTTGATATTTGTGCTACTTAAACAAAAACTCTTATTTACATCATGATATTTTGGCTTTTAAATTGACATCTTTTTCATTAGATTTGATGGGACATCTAATTAAGGGGGAGTTTTTATTTCTAAACGGATATTTTTTTTGAAATGACAAAGGGGGAGAAATAAATATAAAACTAAAACTTAGAAAAACTCAATCAATGAGTTTCATAAATAAACTCTTGGCTTTACATTGAAAGTTGCTATATTCCCTAGTGAATTGGATTTCATGTTCCATAAATCAAGGGGAATAATAAGCACACATTTTATAAACAAGAGGAATGGCTACAAAGGTAAATTTTCAGGTATGAAACTCATATGGTTTATATTTGAGATTTTATATTTTTGGAAATGTTTGTCATCTTCAAAAAGGGGGAGATTGTTGGCTAAATGGACATCTATAAATCCCTTTGTTTTGATTATGACAAACATTTCATTCTTATTGATCTAACGAGCTACTTGAGTGTGCAGGATTAAGGTTGATGCCAAAGCAACTAGGGAAATCCATATGCTTACATTTATGTTTTCATGCAATGTAATCGCTTTGTAAAAACTTGTACAAATATATAATGTACAAGTACTTAGATTGCATGTAAATCAAGCGTTAGATCTTCCCTAGCTAAACATCACATTTAGATAAGTCATCCCCTTCAAATAGGATCACATTTGCACACTCATACATATAGTTAGTGTCTAAATTGAAACATTGAAACAGGATCAATCTTGGTCGACAAACTCCTCGACCGAGACACTCTCGGTCGACAATCTTCTCGACCGAGAAAGATCCAAAGTAGCCGTTAGACACAACAGACAAGTTAGTTGGCAGTTGGAGAAAGACGTTGAAAATCACTTGTTCCAGAGTGCCTGTCGGTCGACAAAAGTTCGACCGAGTAGGTGTCTCGGTCGACCATTCCTCGACCGAGATGATCTCTGACAACAACTGCAGAATTAATTAATTAGCCGTTGTTAAAGCAACAACTTTGTACCTAACGGCTAGTTAAGCACTTAGAAACCCCTAGAAGTTGTCTAGAACGTCCTTAAGCATCCTTAGGCCATTCCTATAAATAGGACAAGCCATAGGACACTCAAATACACTTGCTACATTTGAGAAATCCTTGAGCATACTTTGAGCAATCTGTTTGTGAGCAATTTGAGCATTGTGACAATTGGCCATTTCATTCCTTAGCTCATAATTCGTGTCCTATAGGCTAGTATCTCCTACCCACTGCAATCACAAGTCCACATATTTGGTTAGGAGATCTATACGCTTGATCTAGGCAAATCAAGCCTTGGGCTACAAAGGATAAGTTGTAATTTCCTTTTTTCTTTCTTGTTCTTTATTACTGTTTGTACTCTCCTTGCTACTCCTAGGTTGGAGGCTGCGGATTGGAGAGGGTGGAGTTCTTCTTGGCGAAGAAGGTGACTTTGAGCTACTTCAGAAGGCTGGTGCAACGGGAGGTTACTTCTAGAGAGGAAGGCTACTTCAAGGGGGAGCTTGGAGTTACTTCAAGAAGGCTACCTCAAAGTTGGTGCACCTACTTCAAGTGAAGGCTGCTCAAAGGGTGTAAAGGAAAGTATTGTATTTTGTATAAATCCTTGAAAAGGTAATAAAATAAATACTTTCAAAATCCCGGTTGGGTAAGCAACCGGGTAGTGGACTGACAACTTTAGTAGTTGCTAAAGTTGGAACCACTCTAAACACCTGTCTCCTTCTTCTAATTGTTAATTGTGGTTGTTTGAGTTAAATAAATTGTTAAAATTATTTAAAAACTCTATTCACCCCCCTCTAGTGTTTTTCAGATAACCCCTCAATGAGTGCTATATATCAATAGAAAAGATAAGAACCCACCTCTCCTATGCAAGGTCATGTTTGAGTGAGGATGTAACTATTGATCTAAACTCACGTGCTAAAAAGGGGAGGATTGTTTACTTCCTATACATATATCATGTTTTGTCAGCTGAGAATGTCGCTAACTCTTTTTGTGTGCAGATAAAAAATATTTTTAAAGATTAACCGTCTCAATCCTAAACTGATATTTTTAAATTAAAAACCTTCAGTCAAACATTTTTTTAATAAAAAAGATTAACAATCCTAAACAAAATTTTAAAGATTAACAACCTCAAATCAAACAATATTTTTACAGATTAACAATCTCTAATAAGATAGTATTTTAAAAATTAATTCAATAATACTAAACAATCATTTTAAAGATTAACAATCTTAAAACAAATAATATTTTTAAAGATTAACAATCTCTAATCAGACAAATTTTTTAAAGATTAACAACTTCAAATGAAAGAATCTTTTTAAAGATTAACAGTCCTAAATAATATTGTAAAGACAAACAATCTCGAATCAAATAATCTTTTTAAAGATTAACAATCTCAAATGAAATAACATTTTTAATGGTTGACAATCCTCTCAAAAGTTAGATTGCTTTGTCAAAATGATCAACTCATTTTTTGCAATCATTAATATGCTAAGAGAATGAGTGCTCTCTCTCAAAAAGGGGGGGGGTCCTTCCCTCAAAACCTAGTCGATTGGGATAATTCTTCCATGATGAGTAATATGTCACTTGTCAATATCGGGTTCGCCAAGCCATGGTCTTGGACTATGACCTTAAAGTAATCCAACTTCATCTTTTAAATCCTTTTTGGGTCATGGAATATGACCTAAAATTGGACAAAGAAGGCACTTTATCTTCCTACACAGCTTCCTAGACCACGACCTAAAGTTGAACCACTTAGCTCCTTTCAAGTTCACATTTATGGTACTGAACTACGACCTTAAACTAAACCATCTTGTGCTTTTATGCCCACATATATGATCTTAGATGATGACCTAAAACTAGACCACGGCCTATACTCTACTTCAGAGTCGATAAGGAGAAGCCAGGTCAAGGCTTCCTCCCTAGTGACCACTCATAGCATCCAAGGGGTAAGAACCCCCAGGGGGAATGTCACAACCGCATCCCACGATTACCACTAATCAAGAGACTAGGGCATAAGTTTGAGTATTATACTTAATACAAATTTCACTCCCTTACTCTTTATTTTTTCCTTTATTTCATTTCAAACTCTTTGTTTTCTCACATCCAATCACATAAACAAACTTTATAAGAGAATTAAACTTTTATTACTCTAATATGATCTCAACATTAATGATACACATCCATACATTCATTCTGTTTCTCACACTTTGATGTACGTACGACATGACAATCAGATACATTCTCTCTTATTAAAGAAACAAAGATATAAAACATCATTTACAACTCTCTCACATCTATACAAGGACCTAGAGTGACAAGGACCGACTGAACTTAATAATCTCATACTTAACTCATGTGGTAGATATACTCTGATGCTTTGACCTTCTTTAAGTCCATATGGTTTCCCTAAAAAATGTGAGTAGAGGGGTGAGCCTACTCTCTCAGTGAATGAGTACTTCAAAGAAACAATTTAAAACACTTATATAATTACATATATATTACCGAGCAACTGATATCAATTATAACAGCAGTGAGCTTTAAAGAGACTAATCATTGACAAACATAAATATGGCACAATACTCTAGATATCTACAACAATGAATCAATATATGAACATGCTTGATTAATCTCAAAGAGAACTAATAAATCAGAAACAAACAAAGGATAATTCAATAATGATCGACTCCTTTTTCTCGCGTCCGGATGTGAACGCAGGACAAGGGAAGGAATCAAGCGTTTAAATTTATAACCTGAAACCTTCTAGGATGGCCACAACGTTTCTTACGGGGTCAAAGTAGATATACGGGGTCGAACACAGGGACGTGGTGACGTTTAGGATGCCAGAGATTTTGTTCTTGGGTTAGATAAGCCAAAAGTGATAGTCGATAAAAGAATGTGCTAGAACTAGTCTAGCGGGTTGTCAAAATTAAAACAAAACAAAGAAAAGAAAACAAAGGAAAACAAAGTTCTTGGGATTCTACTAATAAAGAGAAAAGGAGTTCCTGGCTATGTAACCACAGCCTGGGTAGTCTATGCACTCGTTCTCAGGCGTAGACAACCCTCGAACACCTAATCAAGCATCTAGTACGCACTGTGGCATCTGTCATGTGGGGTCATCCCATTCACTCTCACGATGTGTGACTAGAACCATCATCAATATGTTATCGAACCTCTCTCGAGGAATGACATATCAACAATTTAGAATATACTAAGTTCCCTATCGGGTCTTAGGATATTATGGGATGTTAGGAACAGAATACCCTGGATCTTCCTCCTCTCAGGTTCAGATCCAAACTATCATCTCTTAGCTATTCCTACAACAGATCTCTCGATACAGGCAGAAATAGCAGTTCAAACGAGAAAGAGATCAACCAATCTAGCAGTCATAACTTAGAAATAGAAAATAGAACATGCAACATACTAGATCTAATATGAATCTACTTTCTTAAGGCAAAAGTACATATACATGACCAGGTCAGTCTACATAGCCAAGAAGGTGCCCAACTAGCTATGGAAAAGCATAGTTGGCCCTGAACAAAGATGGAAGAACATCGTTGTATAAGACACCAAGGGGAACAGAAGAAATAAGGAGGAGGAAGAAGAGATTAAGCCCATAGAGGAGAGGTGGCTCTCGCTCCTTAGCCTCCGTAAAGACCGGATCTTGTCTTTCAGGCCTTCCTCCTTGGTCATCCGGACACCTTGGCCTCCTTCCTCTCTAGATCCTCCCCAAACAGTAGCTTAGTCTGTGGTTGGAGGTGGAAAAGTAGTGGAAGATGAAAGCATGATGAAGAGGCAGATGTAGAATGAGCACTTTGGCCCCTTCGGACCTCCAGACTCTCCCACGGCGCTCCGGGAACCTCACTGGATCAAGACCAATTGCTGGAAAAACACCCCAGATCCGAACCCCCCACATCAGGTGGAGAGGGACGAGTATTTATAGGCGGTGTGATCACGGCTCTGAACAAGATCATGACTTTAACTACTGCGGTCACGGCGAGGACCTCTGGTCACAATTATGCGGCCAAGGTGCCTTCCGCAGTCGTAGTTGAGGCCGGCTGATCACCTTGGCTGGGGATGGGCACCACGGTCGAGGTGTAAACCTCAGTCGCGGTTAGTTCAATCACGGTCGCGGTCGCGGTCAAGGCCATGTGGACCGCGGTCGCGGCTGTGGTGATGGTGAGGACCGTGGTCACGGTCGAGGCCATGTGGACCACGGCCATGGTGTAGACTTTGCTACTGCAAAAATGTGTGGACTTGGGGAGAAATCATGGAGTAAAGATGTCTTCTCAGGTTCGGTGCCTGCAAGTCCCAAAATTCGCTAGTTGAACGATCTTTATTTAGAAAAGGGCATAAATTACAAGGAGATCAGAAACATGGTTTATTTAAGGAAAATTAAGACTAAAGTGACACAAAACTATAGATAGAATACATAGATAATGTGTGTAGATTTGGGTGTTATCAACTACCCTAAGCTTAAAACTTGCTTTTCCTCAAGCAAGACTGTGCTCAAAGAACAAAAAGATAACATCCAAACTAAGCTTGGCAATAAATGCTAAAGTTAAGAAAAATAGTTTAAATCATCTATTCTCCTGATCCATGTCATTTTATAACAAATCCCCACCAATCAACCACAGTCCTGCTAAAGCAAGATCAAAGAGTTTCCAGGAAAGATTAAGCAAATTCACTACAGCCTGTCGATACTCATGAGGGTTTGAATCATAATTATTTAACAATGAAAGAATGGTCACATAGGTGATCTCACAGGTGATGATCAATGATCCATCAACATGAATCCATGCATACCAATCAGTAACACCACACCTCTCATTTATTCATGTCCTAAGAAACAAAGCAAAAAGACTCTAATGACTTCTGAGGATCCTGATCTGCGTCAGGTTGGTCCATGTAGTGAGCAATAGTCTCTGCAGTCTGAATTAGTTGGTCCAAAGTAGTGAGATGAACTCCTCGTACTGCGCCCGAACCAACCCTGCTACTGGGATGATCTCATAGGTCTCCTAGAGGTTCCTAGTGACTCTCTAATGAGCATTCAGAGTGATACTACCAGGCACAACATACCCGCGTTCATAAGCACAGTCATACACCGGTTGGGCACCATCCTCAACTCTCCTGAAAGAGAAAACAATGCTCATTTATTGTTCACACTCAGGCTTCTATCATCTGCATTATATTTGTAAGCTTGGGTGAAAACTATATAGAGTTTTTTTTGGGATTTTTGTGGGTGGCCAAGCTTCTTTTGCACATTTTTATATTTTTCATCTTTTTGACTCAACCTAAGGTGAGAAGGCGTGTAGTCCATCAAAGAAAACATTTCATCTTGATTATAGCTCAAAACTCATCATAATTCGCTTGAAACCTGTGTGAAAAGTTGCAATTATGATTCAAGAATTCTTAGAATAGAGGCAAGCTTGTAAAACCACAGCTAGGATTCTTTGATCATGTTTTAGCTCATTCCAACGGTCCTTTACCATGGATTTGCCATTCACAACATAGATCAAGGGGATTTATCTTTAAGCTATGAAAAAAGGACATAACCTTAGATTTTATTGCCAAACTCAAGGAAAGAGTCAAAGAGCAAGCCAAGCAAAAGGTCAAGCATTTTTTAAGATGAAAATTGTGCATTTAGGAATAAAGTCAAGTATTTATCTATTAGATTCGCACCATATAGCCATATTTACAAAGCTAAAAAGCTGATTTTTTTGAAAATTTTAAAACTAAATGCAGGAAGTAAACATGCATGCTAGAAGGATGGAGAGATAGAAGGGTGAAGCCTACCACCCCAAGCTTAAAAATTTTCTCATCCTCGACCAAGACTTAAACTTGAAATAGTAGGGTGGGAAATTTATTAAAATCCTAAATGATGCATGTATACAAAGAAAATAAGAATAAATAAAACAATAATTTAATAGGGAAAAGGAGAAGGAGGTGGGGGGTACACCCTGAACGCCTCCCCAAGGTTATAATCATTGCTCGTTCTTGAGTAGTTCTTATTGTCACGGTGGGTGAATGAGGTGAGTAGCTGCTTATTGGTAGTCACTATTCAGATATTGATCCAAGCTGTCTAGACTACTCGGTGTGTTTTCGAAGTTCTGATTCGGGTCTTGCTGAAACTAAACTGCCTGATCAAAGCTTTGGGGTGGCTGATAGACGTTGGGTCTAGGTTGATAATAAGACCCGGGGGGTTTTTGAAATGGTTGTTGATAAAATTGTTGAAGCTCTGGGGGAAAGACCATATCGAATCTTTCTCTGAGATAATGCACGTCTTGCTCCAAGGTGTCGAACCGCCTTCTGGAGTCAGCTATGAAACCTGTCATCAAGTCATAGAAGTTCTCCTGATTATCATGGCACGTACAACTGCTGGGGGTTTTGTGAATATTCAGTAGTAGGTATCCCCCCATAGGGTCCTTCCTGATAAGGTATGTTGTTGAAAGTCAACTCCCTCTACTGTTCCCCCTCATGAATCCTTGGCACTGGTGGCGCATAAGAAGAAGCTCCCGTAGCTTCGCTCGTATGACGAATGTTACCATGGGCATCCAAAAGACAGATGTCCATAATTGATGTTCGACATGTGGACTCTGCATTTGCCGGCAGTAAAATTTTGTGTTTGTAGTGACCAAATATGTAAAGATAACCAGTGCTGCACTCTCTAATCATTCTTAAACAAATCAAGTGGTCTAAGTCTAATCTTGACCACTCAGTAGTATCTTGCATGAGTGCTAATTGTTCATCCCCAATTCCCAAATGGCACACTATAAACGTTATGATACCTGCCATTGGCATGAATTGGACTTATTTCTTGAAGGAGTTGTGAATGTGATGAATTATGAAGTTCCCCACTTTCACTTTCTTTCCCATTACTGCACACCATAGAATGTAGAGGTCAACTCCACTGAGCACCCCCTGACTGTCGTGCTTCTCCAAGACGCAGTTGGTTAGCACCCGATGTAGATAACAGATTGTCGGGTTGTGGATGTGTGAGCTTTTGGAGATTTTCAGTGAATACTTGCCTTCCCCCATGATCATTTTCCCTGCTTTGATAGTGTTGAAGTTGTAGTCTGTTGTCTCCAGCCGCCCCCTAGTCATTTTGGCACAGTTTTCAGCGGATCTTGATAACCAACTATTCAGTCTTTCCATTGTAACCTCGTGAGGTTGGTTAAGGAGACGAAAATGTAGTACAGTGCATTGGTGATCCTTGTATGGCTCTAGCGTGGCATAAAACTCACAAGTGAGTCTATGGTAAGCATTGCACTATGCGTATGCAAGCACATAAAGGGCAACGCCTGCAAGGTATTGGTGCGTCCCCGCTAGTGGTGCTTTTACACCCCACGAGGTCGGAGCGCACGAGATGTGGGATCTTGTGCTTTCGAAATTTATAGACCTACACTAACTACCTACGTCTACTAAGACACTACGCCCGCAAGTGCACGGGGTCGTGTCGTAGTATAGGAAGGCGGTAAGTACAAGGTCGATCCACGGAGATAGAGGGGGCACTAGAGTTAGACGGGGTAAGCTACGTTCCTATTGCGGAGAATAAGGTTTTTAGGGTTTCAAGGTTGGTTGGTTGTTGATTAAGCTAAGTGAGCAAGTAGGAAATGCAATATGAAACTAAGTTATCAAAAGGCTAAATTAGCAATCTAAGTCAACAAGCTATCTAAACAAGAGCAAGAACAAACTACACTAGACTAAGCAAGCAACTAGCAACTGAGAGCCTAAGTTAACCACTAATCAAGATTTAAGACCTAAATTAACACTTAGCTAGCAAAACTAGGCAATTAACTAAGTTAACTAAAGCAATTGAACTACACTAGCATTAACAAGCAAACAGAGCAATTAAGGTTTTAAGCAATTAGATGAAGGAGGTGGGCCATTTGGGAATGTGACCTTGACATTAATTGGGGGATGTCACCATAATAAGCAATTAGCATATTTCATTCTAGACTACCAAACCAAACAACAAGGTGGGTGCTATGAGGATGTACCCTATGCTACTAGTTGGAGAACTAGGGATAGGTGTAATTCTCATAGGACTCACCAAGTCTAGGTCTCTAGGATAAGTGGCATTAGTCAAATGAGGACCAAGGGTAAGGATGGGAGTAGAGATGAGGATATTTGACCTCATGCCACTAGCCACCTCAGCCTTTAGGAAATCCTAGGCAATTGGACTAATCACACTTATACTAGTCACTTAGAACTCACATTTGCATGTAGGAAGAAGGTGATTATGTAGGAAGATAGGGGGCTAGCTAGGGATCCGAATTAAGGACCTAGGAGCCAATCCTATGATAGCTACATAGAAACCAAAACATCCTAGAGGCAAATGTCTTCAAACACCACAAGGCAAGCAATTAATGTAATTAAACAACAATCACATGCACAAGTAATGGGAGATGAGATACAAGCAAAGGCAATCATCATAGAAGTGAAATATGTTCATTACAAATTATATTCCCCCAACATGATATCACAGTCACATTTTTGCCCCAAACAACCCACCGAAGGGGGGGGGCTTAGCTATACATGATCAAAATAGAAACAAAGGAGAAGGGAAAGAGAGTAGGAAACACCATGGATGCTTGATGAAGCTTGACTTCTTCACCTCCTTGCTTCCAGCCACGAGCCTCCTCCTCCAATGGTGCCCAAGAGCATGGAAATGGTGGAATGGATGGATAGAAACCTAGAGAAACTAGGTTTCTATGGTAAAAATGAGTGGAAAGTGGGTGGAAATGGGATTAAATGCAAGGAAAGTAGGTGTATGGGAGTAATGGATGCAAGGGAGCAGCTGGGTTGCGGCTAGGAAGTGCTCTCCCTCGATCCCTAGAAGCAACTAGTGCTTATATAGGATCTAGGGCTAAGTGGGGGTATAATAGGAAAAGCAGTGAAAAGTTGTGTAGGGTAGGTGATCACCACGGTCGTGGTGGGTGTGCCATGGACGTGGTGAGGGTAGTGGGGAACGGCTGTGGGGGGTGAACACGGTCGTGGTGTGAAGGAAGTGGTGAGATGGTGGTGGCCACGGCCGTGGCGGAGTGCCACGGTCGTGTTGGGTAACATGCACCATGGCCGTGTTGGGTAACACAGCCATTTTGGAGGTGGAGGAGCTGATCGTGGGGAGGGGCCACAAGCGTCTTGATCATCTTTGGCCACGGTCATGGCGTTCCGGGAAAAAACCCTGTTGGCAACTGACTTCTTGCAATTAATTCCCATGACCGTGGCAGGGTGCTACGGCTGTGTTCTCTTCTCCTGACCACGACCGTGCTGATGGCCATGGTCGTGTTGTATTCAATGGCCACGATCGTGGCTAGGGGGCCACAGTCGTGGGGCTCTTTGGAATTTCCCTGTTGCAACCTGTTGGATCTTGGTAATAAAGCCACGACCGTGGCATTGTGGCCACGACCGTGGTGAGGCTTGACTTCTTGATTTCGCTTCTAACTTTGTCATTTCGGATGTCTTTGCTTGGGGATGATTCTTGGCCACTGGAGGTAGGTTGAGGGAGACTTTGGGGCCTTCTTTGGGTCCCTCCTTGAGTGGGGGAACCCTAGAACTCCCTCTCTCTTCCATCTAAGCATGGTCCAAGTACCTGAAAAATGGTGCAAAGAACATCCATAAGCATATTTGCAATGATAATCATATTGGGGAGAATAACATGTAATTCTAATACATTTGAATGTGATAAAAGTACAAAATGACACAAGATATAGCCCTAGAATAGGGTTGGATCAGGTATCTGTTGACTTGCTCCTAGATCCCAAGTCTAATCAGCGTTCCTAGATCGGCGTACCTCAGGCCCGTAAGTCTACATTGGTCTCCAAGAAGAGTGTCAAAATTTAGCTTTTGCTTTATGCTCGAAAAGAACGGCGAGGGGATTGAGCTATGATTGACACCAATATGAGCTGCTTGGTGTCTGTTCCCCTGGAAAGAATCTCTCAAGGAAGTTAATCATCATAAGAAAATTGAATGCTCTGCGGACTGTCGGCACTGATCTCCCGCAGATGAGGCTCTATGAAGAACTGTCGGACTGTCTTGATAGTCGGTCAAGGTTTGGAGTTCAACGTCATTTTACTCTATCTCTATCCTCTCTCGTAATGCCTCTTATACCAACCCTCCACTGTGGGTATCCATAGGTGTTCCAATGAGACTACGAAAACTAGAGCCGAAATCTTGCGAACCGAACTCTGATGTGCAAAGCATAACTTCATCTTCATATATTAGGTTCGTAGTTTGGGAGGCGTGTTGTGGGTAGGGGCTCCCATAATTTGATGGTGAAGCTAAGCTCCCCTCCCCTTTCTTCCTGGTCATGGACTTCTTTTGCTTTTTGAAACCACTCTTCATGGCGTCCATGATATCGATATATTAAATGTAGACCTGGTAACATTGATTGTGGCTGACGGTGAAGGAGATCCTCGAAAACACACCGAATCAGTCTGTAAATTGGGCCACGACTCAGCTGGAGACCGCGATCGCAGTATAGAAGACCGCGACCACCGTCCAAGGTTAAGGCACCGTGACTTAGCTACTCGTGGTTTGTGGAACCACGGTCATGGTGTATCCAGGGATACTGTGACCTCAGCGCCCTTATTACCATGATCGCAGTTGTGTAGGCGACCGCGATCTGACGAACCGCGACCTCGAAGACTGGGATCCCTCTCTAACCCTCCGAGCTAGGCACTGCCTGGGGCGCTCGACCGGTGAGTGGTAGGGCCACTGACTAACGACTGTGAGGGTGGTCTAGTCGCAGTTTCCGCCATCATGTTGACGTGCACGCTCCTTTCCTATCGCCCTACGACTGGAGCAAGGAGGAGGAAAATAGGCGGAAAGCAAAGTGGAGGTGGGAACTCGGTGGCAAGGCGGAAGGGGGTTAACACCATGATCGCAGGGGTATTTATAACCCAGTACCAGGCCTCTCCCCCACGCAGAACGCTAGAAGCAACGGACAAAATGCCAAAAAAAACCCGAAAAAGGCAGAAAAGCTCAGTCAAAAGGGCAACAGTCGGTCAAAAACTCGTATACATCCCGACATGTTGTTCAAACCTGGCCTAAAAGGCTCCCCCTGGGCTTTTGTAACTGTGGTCGCAACCTTACTTAAGTGAGACTTCGGTCGTGGTTCTAGGCAACTAGACTACGGTCACGGTCTCACTACCATGCCGCGGTCGTGGTCCTCTCATAAACTGCGGTCGCAGTTCTAGCTAAACCCCAAAGGAAGCACCTCGAGAGTGAAGCCATTGGAGAAGGAAAAAGATCGGGGGAAAACAAACAATGCTGAAGTCCTAACTCGGGCCTTCAATTAATTGCCAATAGTCAATACTACGAAAAAATTCAGGAGGTCAGGTGGATGAAAATAACCCATCTTGCAGAAGCAAGATCCATGGCTGAAAGAGTTATAAGAAAAAGAAAAACTATTCAGAATATATGAACAAGTGTGTAAAGCAAGAGGAAAACTATTCATATATATACGAGCTTAAAGTGACAGAACAAAAATCTTTTAGGCGTGTAAACGTGGAAAACCACATCCCTGACAACGGTGCCAAAAAGTTGATCGACTCGTTTTTCTCGCGTCTGGATGCGAACGCGGGACAAGGGAAGGAATCAAGCTTTTAAATTTATAACCTAAAACCTTCTAGGATGCCCACAACTTTTATTACGGGGTCATAGTAGATATACGGGGTCGAACATAAGGATGTGGTGATATTTAGGACGCCAAAGATTTTGTTCTTGGGTCAGATAAGCCAAAAGCAATAGTCGATAAAAGAATGTTCTAGAACTAGTCTAGCAGGTTGTCACGAATTAAAATAAAACAAAGAAAAGAAAATAAAGGAAAACAGAGTTCGTGAGATTCTACTAATAAAGAGAAAATGAGTTCCTGGCTATGTAACTGTAGCCCGGGCAGTCTATGTACCCGTTCTCAGGTGTAGACAACCCTCGAACACCTAAGCAAACATCTAGTACGCACTATGGCATCTGTCTTATGGGGTCATCCCACTCGCTCTCACGATGCGTGACTAGAACCATCAGCGATATGTCATCGAGCCTCTCTCGAGGAATGACATATCAACACATCGGAATATGCTAAGTTCCCTCTTGGGTCTTAGGATATTCCGAGATGTTAGGAACAGAATACCCTAGATCTTCCTCCTCTCGGGTTCAGATCCAAACTATCGTCTCTTAGCTATTCCTACAACGGATCTCTCGATATAGGTAGAAATATCAGTTCAAACTAGAAAGAGATCAACCAATCTATCAATCATACCTTAGAAAGAGAAAATAGAACATGCAACATACTAGATCTGATATGAATCTACTTGCTTAAGGCAAAAGTACATATACATACCCAGATCGGGCTACATAGATAAGAAGGTGCCCAACTAGCCATGGACAAGCATTGTTGGCCCTGAACAAAGATGGAAGAACATCGCTGTATAAGACACCAAGGGGAACAGAAGAAATAAGGAGGAATAAGAAGAGATTAAGCCCATAGAGGAGAGGTGGCTCTCGCTCCTTAGCCTCCGTAAAGGCCAGATCTTATCTTTCAGGCCCTCCTCCTTGGTCATTCGGACACCTTGGCCTCCTTCCTCTCTAGATCCTCCCCAAACAACAGCCCGGTCCATGGTTGGAGGTGGAAAAGTGGTGGAAGATGAAAGCATGCTAAAGAGGCATGCGTAGAACGAGCACTTTGCCCCCTTTAGACCTCTAAATTCTCCCACGGCGCTCCGGGAACCTCATTGGGTCGAGATCAATTGCTGGAAAAACACCCCAGATCTGAACCCCCCACGTAAGGTGGAGAGGGATGGGTATTTATAGGTGGTGTGATCGCTGCTCTGAACTAGATTGCGGCTTTAATTACCGCGATCATGACAAGGACCTCTGGTCACGGTTATGCGACCGAGGTGCCTTCCATGATCGCAATTGAGGCCGGCTGATCACTATGGCTGAGGCTGGGCACCACAATTGAGGTGTAAACCTTAGTCGCGGTTAGTTCAGTCGCGGTCGAGGCCATGTGGACCACTGTCGTGGCTGTGGCGATGGTGAGGACCGCGATCACAGCGTGTGTCCCGGCCGTGGTCGCGGTCGAGGCCATGTGGACTGCGACCGTGGTGTAGACTTTGTTGCTGTAAAAATGTGTGGACTTGGGGAGAAATCATGGAGTAAAGATGTCTTCTCAGGCCCGGTGCCTGCAAGTCCCAAAATTGGCGAGTTGAGCAGTCTTTATTTAGAAAAGGGCATAAATTACAAGGAGATAAGAAACATGGTTTATTTAAGGCAAATTAAGACTAAAGTGACACGAAATTATAGATAGAATGCATAGATAATATGCGAAGATTTGGGTGTTATCAAATAACTACACACACTTTTGGTTAACCTCTCATTCATCTTATTATGCCCTAAACCCACATGAGGTGTACCACAACATGTGAAAGAATCACAGCAAGTTACAATCTCACTATACAAGGCTTAGAAGCATGCCCAGGTTTCTAAGCCTATCTCTTGAGTAAGACCCCGTCTACAGCTGGCCTCAGCATGTCTGCCTCTCGGTAGCTAATGGGAGCGGCCGGATATCTCAGACTCCACCTCTCAACCTGGGTACTCAGGTAGTGAGTCAAAGCCCTCAGGCTTATTGTGCATCAGTGGACCTACTCACCACTCAACATATAACACAAGTACCACCGGCATCCCTGGTTGGTGTTGGGTACCACACAATTGTAAGGAGTCTGCCCTACTAGTCAAGACCCCATCACCCTACTGGTGCGCTCCAGCTTACACGATCTGGACTACCTCCAGTCGAGAAACTGTTTCCTCTTCATCGCAGGCCTCATCATGCGAGGATTCTACAGTGTTCAGGGCATCTACATGTCTAATTCACTCTTTAAATTCACAATTCAATCATCACATCAACATATCTTTATTCAGCTTAGTAAACCATTCATTTCATAAATCATCTGATAACATTTACCACAACTGAACTGTTAAGCATCACCACATCTCAAACTGAGAAACATTGATATCACAATACTTATTTCACCGAACACTCTATCATTAGGGTTTCATTTACCTCATTCACTTATCACATAACTCGCACAAGGACTGAATACATCATAACATCATTCAATAAGAATTGCTCTCAGTAGTTCACATATAATCGAATATATGTATGAAACCCTATAATTAACTAAACTAGGGTTCCCACGCCATTCACTAAAACATCATACATCAAGAATAACATTGAATCAAGATGTCTAATTGCAAACCTCCAACTTTCCATTCATTTAGAGTTTCACCCTCCGACTGATATAACAAGCAAACATTGATATCATCGAATGAAATCCAAGATGTAATCTGACATATATGTTATACACATATAAATAAAACAATCATTTGTAAGCAAGGAGATTCAACTAGACAAACTTCTTTATTCAATTATACAACAATTTCAGTCATCGCGAATACCCTAAATTTCAGTTTACTCTTATAACCTCTGCAAATACTTTAAAAATTATCATTTACATGGCTTGTACCCATTTCTAATACGATTTCATTATCTGGAATTCATCATAGCAGATAAATAATTCATTTCATATCAACTCACAAAAACTAGATCAAAAAGGCAACTTAGTGTTTGTACTCACATACCAAGCAATTGAAGATTTTTGATGATTTAACTCATTTTTGTGCAATCTATTGTTTAAAGGAAGTACCCACTCACCCTAAAGTGTGAAAACACCTTTAAAACATAGCCCATCTATGAAGATCTTTGAATCCATATCAAAACTCTAGCAAAATCCGCAGTTTCTTCTTCCTTTCAACCCTAAACGAGGTCTGCTGTAGGTAGAAGATGAATATTAGAGGTTAACCCAAACCTCAATTTCATTGGATTAGGGTTTCCAAGAAAGGGGAAATGAAGAGAAGGAAGAATCAAGGGTTAAACCTACCTACCAAGTCCAATCTATAACAACCCTTTTGGATTTTTTTCGTTCTTCACATTCTTCCCCAAAAATCGCCCCATAAATTGCCCTCCATGTCACCTTCTCATACAACAAGTTGTATGGGATGATAGAGGATCAAATAGTGGTTCCAACGCACGTCATTTCATTGAAAACGGATAAGTATTTCTCGAGATATGATAGTTTTACGATTGGCTGTCATGGGCGGCGTCGCGCAGCGTCGGTCGCGGTCGTGGTGTCGACGTAGTGTCGGTCACGGTGTCGGCTGCGGTTGCGGTCTTTAGTATATGTTTACTAAAAATGGCATAACTCTCTCATTTTAACTCTGATTTGGTTCATTCTTTTTTTATTGGGTTTATAATTAAATTCTCTAGAATACTAAAATATTATTTTGATAAATTCTCAGAGAAAAAATTATGTATTTCTTCAATGTCATTAACTCTCTTCTTGCATACATGTATGAGTTAATGCTATGTTACTCCAACTCGGATCTTTATAGTATGCTTAAGTCAAGATAATGAGTTTCCAAAATAAGTATTTAAGGTTACCAAAGTTAATATACAACACAACATAGAATATTACTAACAAAAGTATACCAAGCATTAAGATTATCTTCAAACTCTACGATTACCAACAAAGTTAGAAACAAGTTGTAACAATTCTCCCCCTCTAATAAAAATTTCATCTCGACATTTCTAAACGAGGAAAATATACTTGTTAAACATCTCCGATTCTACTTTCCAAATAACTTCTTCTATACATTATTCCTCCAAAGAACCTTTACTAAAGGCATCTCTCTCTTTTTAAGCTATCAAATACTACGGTGTAGAATTTTATTTTCAACATTGAGTCATTTGTTCATCTTCAAATCACAACTTTCAAAAGATTTAAAACATGTAAAACATAATTTCTCATCTCATCATCACATGATACTATTCACTTGCCATTCATGAGACCACACTAGTCATCATACCATCACAAGATATAAATCCTTTTCACAATATCAAAAGGTATCAACCCTTATCATCACAAGAGGATTACACCTTATCCAGGGCTCAACCATGCCCAAAGGTCATTAAGACCATCATATTATTCCCTACAAGATCATCATTATCTTTGCATGCCTTATAACAAGGCTCAACAACATCACTTACATATAATACATTAGATCAATACAATATTGCATTAATGAGCTAGGAGATATTCATAAACAATCATATCAGGTTTATATTAACATTAAGAACATTCTTTTATTACATCAACATATAAGGAATCTAGATATGATTAACCCTCATCATATCATAATGCACATGTTTAGCATAAGAAAGTATCAACCATGTGGCTATGATAACTGTAACATCCCTGACCTGGGTTATATTTTAACCCTAGGTGTTTTTATTAAGAAAGATGATTAAATGCTTAATCTCATCTTGTGAAAAGTAATTAGGCCTCAAGAGGAACTTATGTTGCAATTCTAGTCCTGTTTGAATAATGTTGAAGCAATGTTTGCTTATTTTGGACTAAAGTGCAAATTACCTAAGTTGAGGGGTTTAAGTGAAAATTGTGCATGATAATATGTTCCTCATGTGTTGAAGCATCACAATGAAAATGATGCTGAGGTGTGGCTTATGGAAGCCTGAATACCAAGAAAGAGCTGATAAAGCAATGTATGTGCATGAAAACCTAGTTTTGGTGTAATGTGCAATTTACCCAAAACCTAGGGTGCAATATGTAATTTACCACTTCAATAAGGTCCCTAATGTTTCTTGGCACCATGTAGAGCAAATAAAATGAGAGGGGCGCCTCATTTGAATTAAGTTGGAGGAGAGAGAATCTTGACATTAAAATAATCAAGATTTAATCCTAATCGAAACCCTAATTCGATTTAGGGCAAAAAATAAATGTATTAATTAAAGGGCATTCAACCAGAATTAAATGGTTGAATTCAGATGTGTGTGGACGTCCTTGAGCCTTGCAAGGACCATGAAAATATCCAAGGGAATGGATAACTCACACACAATTTTATAAGAAAAAGAAATATCCACTCACATATGGATATTAATATAATATGATTTGAGGTGCTTGATTTGCTTTTCTTTAAATCATGGATAATTGAGAGGAATAAGAGGCAAACAAGATAGCCTCGCCCCTAAGGAAGATGAGGGGGAAGAGGCGGCCATATTTTTGGGATTAATTGGATTTTTACAAAGCATATTCTCTCCAATTGAATTTTTATAAAAAGACCTTTTACAAACCAAATGAAAGGCTTTTTCGACCCCACTTCTTCTCCTTTCTTGGGAAACGACCAAGAGAGCTTGGGAGGATCAGGAGGACGACCCCCAACCTGTTGGTAAGGTTCTTGATCCATTTCACCTTGATTCCATGGTGGAAATCGAAAATAAATTATGGATTTCTTCCTATTTCGATCTCCTCTTCAATTCTAACCATTCCTTTTCACTCAAACCTTGAGGACGAGCCTTGGAATGGTGAAAGGATTTGCATCCACCATTATTGCCGTGAACATGGAGCTTTTAAGCTTAATTGGAGATGGGTTTTATAACTTGAACCCTTGATTTTGTTATGGCATTCAATTCCTTATCAAATAATGATCAATTCTACTGTTACAATAATTGATTTGGTTGATGGATGCAATCACCATGGAAACCACAAAAAGTTTCATGAGTTTAGAGGTTCAAGATGATAAGCACACACCTCTCCAAATATCCAAGGCAAACATTCTTGTTTGAGTTGCTCAAACGGTTTCCCAAACCGTTTGGGAGCAAACAGTTTCAAACCGTTTAGAAGCAAACAGTTTCACCAAACCGCATGAGACCAAACAGTTTCAGACCGTTTGGTGGAGTTGACCAGGGTTGACCGTTTGAAGATCTGTTGAAAATGATCTAGGTTAATGACCCATCAATTTTGATTGATTAGTTCCAATTCTTTCATGAGTTGAAGATCAATCAATCACCATAACCCTAATCGGGTTAAGTACTGATTTACAAAGTGATTAAGTTGGAAACTTGGGTTGATTGACCCAAACGGTTTCAAGACCATTTGGGGATCACCCAAATGGTCTCAAGACTGTTTGGGGGTGATGCGATGATTTTGAGTCGCATTTATTGACTTGTTTGATATGTGTTTTATGCATTTATTAGTCATTTTCATGGTTAATGTTGCATAATTCATTCACTTTGGTCTATGCTACTTCTTTATGTCAAATTTCCCCTATTTCAGCATTTTGAGTATTAATTATTAAAAAAATACGTTTTTTGTGTACTTATGTGGTTTCGTGTGTTAATTTCAGGAAAAACAAGTATCTGCTACTGTCGATACCAACGACAGTGGCCGATACCATCGACCAGACCACAGGTTTCCAGCCGCAAGGACCAGAAGAAAGTCAATACTATCGACAGGGATGTCGAGGGTATCGAGATACCATCAGGTTGCTGGCGAAAAGTGCGTCGATACTATTGACTCATATGTCGATACTATTGACTGGTGGAGCTACAACGACACATAAAGACAAAACCGTCACTACAGGTTCGTCGATACCATCGACCCTCGTCGATGGTATCGAGATGACATCAGGTGCAAAGATAAAAGAAAAGAAGAACTGCCGATATCGCGCTAGGTCGATACCATCGACCCGCGTCGATGGTATCGACACCATCAGATATGAGTTTGTTTCAGATTGATCTTAATCGGATGGCTGTGATTAATTGGCGACCTAATTCGAGAAATATACCTAATGACGGCGCCGAAGAGGGGATCATGTCATTAGCCGCTGCACACATCCCGAGAAGAGGTGGAGAGAAGAACAGAGCCCAGAAGCACGCCCTAGCTGATCCGGATGCTGAAGAAGATGATTTCCACCACCGAAAGGCGGGAGAACGCGTATTCCACGCCAAGGATTGCTTGGATCTTCTCCGTTCAGGGGTTTCACCACTCAATCACGTTTTTCTCCATGTTTCCCTTTTTCTACTCCACATTTTTCTTTGAGATGAACATGCAGGGCTAATTCCCTTTGTCTTTAGGACCGGGAGTAGCTCGGGAATTCATTGTATGATGATTTTATCATAGTAATTCATATCTTATATCTTAAATCCGTGGTATAATTTCGTTTTCTCCAATATATTGTTATGCTTGATCACCATAATAATAATCTAATGCCCTTAATTGCTTTGAAAGAAGAATTAATGGTTGAAAAGAGACGGAATTTACATTAATTGACAAATCCCTTGAACAAGGTGGTGTAAGATTAATGGTGGATACCGAGAGGTCGTTTTTAATGCACCTAGTTTAGGGTATATGTTACTACGACGGTGGAACCGACCTAGACATAGGTAGTGAATTGTACCACGACAGTGGGCAATTCTGATTTCAGGCCACTACCCGGATAGAGAGATAAAATTGAGTGACTATATAGAATTTAATACAATGAAAAACCCGCGGTGAAACTGCAATCCTAAAGATCTCCTTTTGAATTGATTAAACCAAACATTTAATCGATTGCTTTGTTTTGTTTCATTTTTATTTTCTTTTAATTTTAACAACAACTCTCAACTATTTAATCGGCTTAGCTGATCACGAGTACTTAGTAGGAGTCTCCGACAATTTCACGTATCCCTGAGTTCGACTCGGGTCTCACAAAGGCCTATATTACTTCGACGCGTTCACTTGTGTTTCTGCGCACGGTAAATTTGCGTCAAGTTTTTGGCACCGTTGCCGGGGATACGGCAAACTGT
This sequence comes from Alisma plantago-aquatica, assembly GCA_963693085.1. Classification (NCBI taxonomy): domain Eukaryota; kingdom Viridiplantae; phylum Streptophyta; class Magnoliopsida; order Alismatales; family Alismataceae; genus Alisma; species Alisma plantago-aquatica. The sequence continues at coordinate 888,082,016 of OY856410.1, forward strand.
CGGCACTTCGAGTGCTGCAAGCTGCCACTCTAGGCCACATTTTTATTTTTTTATTTTATCATTTCAAAAATTCATAATCTATTTTCTAAATATTTGCAAGCGTCAAGCACTGTACTAAATTTAATTTTTCTATTTGCAGGTACTGTGCATGGTGCAGACGCGTAGTACAGACTACACAAGGCACACACCAGAGGTTCCGCTGCCGGGACTGAAAGACGAAGGCGAGTATAATCAAGACCATCTTGAGGATATAGTTTCTGAACCCGAACAAGAAGAGATGGACGAGCCACAGACAATATGGGAGAAGATCAAGGCTTCTTCCTCATCCACTTCCAAGGGGCCGATCAAGAAGCAAGCGGTTAATATTCTAACATACAAGATTGATCCGAATCTAATCAACTTGGTGAAGTCGAATGCTTTTCATGGGCTCAAGAATGAAGATCCCGTTGCACATATAAGTCAATTTTTGGAGAATTGTGATATGATAAAAATCGACAGATTTCCACAAGATGTGCTCTACTTGAAGCTTTTCCCGAGTTCTCTAGCGGGAAACACATGAGAATGGCTACATAACTTGGACGATGAATATGTGGAGTCTTGGGACCACATGGTGGAGGTTTTCTTTGAACGGTTCTTCCCGCTCGAGAAGACCAATGACATGATCAGGAAGATCCACAACTTCACCCAACAAGCAGGAGAGACCTACTCTGAGACCTGGGAAAGGTTTCAGATTATGCTCAGGCGGTGCCCGTATCACGGGCTTGATAAGGAGACACAGGTCAAGATCTTCTATTTTGCTCTCTCCAATCATGATAGAAGCAACCTCGATTCAGCTGGCTCAAGATCCTTCTTGAATAACACGGACACCGGGTGTTGGGAAATCCTAAAGAACATGGCCAAGAAACAATCGTGGGATGAAAGAGGCGTCGTGGAGCAAGTTCGAGTGGCAGGTGAATTTAAAGCAATCAAGGAGCTGAATGAGAGGATGGATCTTCTCGCGAAGAAACTGCTTGCAAAGGAGGATACTGAGTCCGAGGATGACGCTCAATTTAAATTCATGAGGCAGCAACAAGGCTACAAGAATAACGACTATTCATGGAGGAAAGACAAGAAGTTCTCCTGGAAGGATCCAAATAACTTCTTGCAGGATCCAGATGCTAAACCCCAGCCAGTAGCGGAGGATAAGAGCACAAAGCTGCTCAATCAAGTGATAAAGAAAAATCAAGAACTCATGACTACTTTTGGCCAGCAAATAAAGCAACAAGGGGAGTTTATGAACCAATTTGGGCAGACATTGTAGAGCCATGGGGCTCAAATGAGGACAATAGAGACATCCATGGCACAAATGGCAGCAGAGATAGCCAATTTGAAGAAGCCGGTGCACCCAGGTTTTCTGGGTAATACTAATGTTCCAGGAGGAAACCAGCAGGCGAAGGCCATCTTGCTAAGAAGTGGCAAGAAACTGTTAAATCCCAGAGCCGATGAACCAAGCAAACCCCAAGCAGAAATTGAAGGTGAGGCCACTGAGGAGCTGCCCATACCGGTCACAGAACCAGTCGCTGACATAGCAGTGGATGCTACTGAAGATCCTATTGCAGAGGAGGAGGAGCCTCAGAAAAGGACACCCTATGTGCCACCACATCAAAGAGCACATGCTGTCCCGGTCCCTTATCCGAATAGTGCTAAGGCAAGGAAGGTAGACGCCCAATTTAAAAAGTTTTTAGACAGTTTCAGAAATCTTTTAGTCAACATCCCTTTATTGGAAGCTATTGAGCAAATCCCTTCTTACGGGAAATTTCTGAAAGACATCATCACCAAGAAGAGAAAAATCCCAGACACAGAGGTTGTTGTGCTTAAGGAGCAGGTGAGTGCCTTCATCATGGGCACATTGCCACCGAAGAGGCAAGATCCGGGCTGTTTCAACATCTCATGTTACATCGGGAAGGTCAAGTTTGGTGAAGCACTATGTGACTCAGGGGCGAGCATTAGCTTGATGCCCCTCTCTACATTCAAGAAGCTGGGATTAAAAGAGTCACGGCCAAGCAACATGACAATCCAATTGACGAACAATTCAGTGGTAAAGCCATATGGGATTTGTGAAGATGTGCTAGTGAAAGTGGATCGATTCGTATTTCTAGCAGATTTTGTCGTCATGGAGATGCAGGATGAACAAGGCAATGAGCTGCTACTCAGACGACCTTTCCAAGCTACAGCCGACATGATACTTGAGATGGGGAGAGGCCGGTTGACCTTAGGTATAGCCGATGACCAATTTGAGATGGTCATGCCTTCCAGCGCCACTTCATCTAAATCCAAGGAGCAATGCCACATGGTAAAACATTTTGATAACAATATCTCACTTTGTCTAGGGAAGCCATTTTTAGATATGGCCCATGTAATGACCAAGGTGGAAAAAGGGACTTTGGCTGTGGACATCATGGAGCATACCAAAGTGGTATCCCTTTGTAAGGCTGTAGGGTTCCCGAACGATGAGGATGAGGACATTCCTCCCTCTACAGAAGATGATGCTATAGCAAATTTAGTTTTTGATGCATATCTAGAATTACCACTCGAGGCTTGTTTAGTCAATATCACTCATGATTGGATGAGAAGCAACTCACTCAAGGAGTGCGCCAAGATGCTTCAGATGTTTCCATGCTTCTATGCGAGGTATTGTGAAGATTTAGGCGAGCTCCCACCACCACTTCAATCATCCTTAATCAGCCCGCCAGAATTGGAATTGAAGCCGCTGCCACCGCACCTCAAGTACACCTTTATAGCTGAGGAAGACAAGTTGCCTGTGATTATTTCTGTTTATCTGAGTGCTGAAGAGGAGGACCAGTTGTTGATAGTGCTGAAGAACCACCGGGGAGCTTTTGGGTGGTCTGTTGCAGATATCAAGGGGATTTCTCCTACTTTGTGCCAGCATAAGATTCGGCTCGAGGAGGGAACCAAGCCGGTGATTCAACCGCAATGTCGACTGAATCCGAGCATGATGGAGGTTGTGAAGAAGGAGGTGATTAAGCTTCTTTCCGCAGGTATCATCTATGCAATTTCAGACTCGACATGGGTGAGTCCCACACAGGTAGTCCCTAAAAAGGGGGGAATAACTGTTACTCATAACATCTTAAATGAACCTGTCACCACTCGATTGGTAACCGGATGGCGAGTTTGTATTGATTACCGATGACTGAATGCCGCTATGCTGAAGGATCACTTTCCTCTTCCGTTTATTGATCAAATTTTAGAGCGTTTAGCCGGCCGATCACACTTTTGTTTTCTAGACAGGTATTCGGGGTACAATCAGATTTCGATTGATCCTAAGGACCAAGAGAAGTCCACCTTCACTTGTCCCTATGGAACGTTCGTGTATCGCCGCATGCCCTTTGGATTATGCAATGCACCGGTGACCTTTCAGCGTTGTATGCTCAGGATTTTTTCTGATATGGTAGAACGCTGTCTAGAGGTCTTTATGGATGATTTCTCGGTTTATGGTGCTTCTTTTGATGAATGCCTTTATAATCTGGATAGGGTGTTACAACGATGCGAGGACACACATTTGGTCCTCAACTGGGAGAAATGTCATATGATGGTGAGTGAAGGGATAGTGCTAGGACATAAAGTGTCTAGCAAAGGTTTGGAGGTAGATCCGGTAAAAATTGAAGTAATTTCTAAATTGCCCCCACCAAATTCGGTAAAAGGGGTAAGAAGTTTCTTAGGTCACGCCGGATTCTATCGTCGTTTCATAAAAGATTTTTCAAAAATCGCCAAACCTTTATCCGAGCTGCTAGAAAAGGATGTTGTTTTTAATTTCAATGACAAATGTTTACACGTGTTCAACGTGCTGAAGGAGAAATTGATTTCCGCACCGGTTGTTCAAACACCGGATTGGACTAAGCCATTTGAACTCATGTGTGATGCATATGATTTCACTGTAGGAGTTGTGTTGGGACAGCGGGTGGATAATAAACCCGCCGTGATTTTTTATGCCTCCAAGACTTTGAATGACGCCCAACTAAATTACACGACTACTGAAAAAGAATTGCTCGCCGTTGTTTTTGCTTTTGAAAAATTTTGGCAATATCTAGTTGGATCGAAAGTTGTAGTTTGGACTGACCACTCCGCTATTAAATATTTGATGGAGAAAAAAGATGCCAAACCTAGATTGATTAGGTGGATCTTGCTCTTACAAGAATTTGATATCGAAATCAAAGACAAGGCGGGGATTGAAGTAGCGGATCATTTGTCTAGGTTAGAGAGGGTAGATGAAAAATATTTTCACATACCCATTACCGAGACATTCCCGGATGAACAATTTTTGAAAGTGAATTCTAAGGATCCGTGGTTTTCATATATCGTGAATTATCTTGCTTGCAGGATCATCCCGGATGATTGGACGTATCAAGAGAAGAAGAAAATTTTCCATTCTCTACAATATTATTTTTGGGATGACCCTATTCTTTTGAAGCAATGCAGGGATGGTGTCCTACACAAGTGTGTACCTGAGGTGGAATACGAGAGTGTTCTTCGTCATTGCCACACATTACCTACGGGCGGACACCATGCGAGCTCTCGTATGGCAGCCAAAGTACTGGAAAGTGGCCTATATTGGCCTAACTTGTTTAGAGACGCCTATGAGTTTGTGAGACAATGTGATTCCTGCCAAAGGGCGGGTAACATTTCAAAGAGACAAGAGATGCCCTTAAATGTTTTCCAAGAGGTTGAGGTATTTGATCTATGGGGTATAGATTTCATGGGACCCTTTGTGTCCTCAAATTCGAATTTGTATATCCTTTTAGCTGTTGACTATGTGTCGAAGTGGGTAGAAGCAATACCCACGAGTACTAATGATTCTACTGTAGTGTGCAGGTTCGTTAAGGAAAATATCTTCTGCAGGTTTGGGGTGCCCCGAATGATCATTAGTGATGGGGGTACGCACTTCCGGAATCAAAAGTTCTCGGCACTATTGAGGAAATACGGGGTCAAACATAACATTGGTACCCCGTATCACCCGCAAAATCAAGGACAAGTGGAGGTCTCCAATCGCGAAATTAAGAAGATCCTGGAGCGTACTGTGGCTTCCACGAGGAAGAATTGGAGTGCCTTACTACCGGATGCGTTGTGGGCATACAGGACGGCATACAAGACACCTATAGGCACCACGCCTTTTAGGTTGGCGTACGGTCGGGCCTGTCAATTACCGGTGGAGTTAGAGCACAAAGCACATTGGGCGCTGAGAAAGCTCAACTTGAGTTATGATGAAGCGGGGAAGAAGAGATTACTTGAATTAAAGGAACTGGATGAGCTGCGAATGACTGCATATGAGAACTCTCGGATATACAAGGAGCGCACAAAGTTGATCCACGATCGCCACATTCAGATGCACACCTTCAAGAAAGGAGATCGTGTGCTTTTGTTCAATTCCAGGCTAAAGTTGCATCCCGGGAAGCTAAAATCCCGATGGAGTGGACCATTTACGGTGGAAGAGGTCAAACCACATGGCGCAATCATGGTGCGCGATGGCGAGACTACATTTTTGGTGAATGGAAAAAGGTTGAAGTTGTATTTTGGTGAAGATTACACGAGGAAGGTGAATGAGGTCAAACTCATTTCACTTTTGGATGCATGACGTGCTTCAAGTCATCTAGCCTAAGACGTTAAATAAGGGCACTTGTTGGGAGGCAACCCAACCATTGGTACTTTAGTTTAGTTCCTTTACATTCGTAGTTTGATTTGTTTTAACTTAGTTTGTAGTGTAAAAAAGATATCGTGATCGTTTGCTACATGTGCAGGGCTGAGGTAGAGTCGATACCATCGACCCTTGTGTCGATGGTATCGACCATGGTACAGGTTGGCGACTACAGAAACCGCACCGCGTCGATACTATTGACGGCCTCGTCGATGGTATCGACATACCAACAGGCAGATCGCAAGCAGAGGTTGATGGTATCGACATGGGTGTCGATACTCGTGAGATCTCTGGAGATTTTCAGAACGAACTGTCTCAGTAAATTCGATACCATTGATGGGCATGTCGATGGTATCGACACATTCATACAAAGAAGGCGGCGGCTGGGCCTCACGAGAGTTTGCCCTAATCAGAGAGTCGATACTATCGACTCATGTCGATAGTATCGACGCGCCATGTCAACGATCCGCGAGGAAAGACCTACGGCGATCACAGCAATTAGGAGTTCGATCCGGGGGATGAGTCAATACCATCGACTCGCGTCGATAGTATCGACGCGTCAGCAATCCGGGCTCCGCAGATCCAGCCATCGACAACCTTCGATACTCGCGGCGGTACAGATTGTGCTACCCGTGTCGATACCATCGACCCGCGTCGATGGTATCGACGGGCATACAACAACGCCGGCCATGACTATATATGAGGAGGATTTGTGTCAGATGACATCACAAATCTATAGCAATCCTCCTCCACTTGTGTCGAGCGTATTCCAAAGCTATCCAAGCCCGACGACGAGCAACACCGAGCACATTCTTCATCAAGCGGAGATTCACTTCTCCGATCTTCACCGAGCTCCCTTTCCATTCCTCTTTCTGTCGCGATCATGGTGCATGTTGCTGGTGCATCGTCGTCTCGCACCGACCCGATGGAGATCCCAGAATTCGTGCCACCTCCGACCGCATCAATCTCATGCCCACGGTTGATCCATCCATCCACGAAAGTCAAGAAGAAGACTATGAGGAGATCTTAAAGAGGAAGATTGAGCCGACCCGTTATGTTGAACGGGATACCATCTGCAACCTGGGGTTCGAAGCCAACCTCGACTACGTCCTGAAGGGTCAGGCCTGACACACGGGAAGACGACCTGACGAGCTGGAGTTTCATGCAGATGGCCAGCCGTTCTTCGGCGAGTGGCCTACGTACAAGGAGTTGGTGGCTGAGTTTATGGCGTCACTGGACGTCTGCGTCGTACCCAATGACGTCATAGCCACCGACCGCGAGTGGATCAAGGGCCGGGTGTCTTTCCGGCTGTATAATAACGACTACACCCTTACACTCCGGTAGTTCAACCAGATCTTCAACTGGAATCACTCGCGGTCAGACTACCGGCGACCGGACAACCGCACCGACTACGATGCAATCTTCATCGAGCTGGTGACGGTGCCGCCGGGCAAGTCAGTGAGCTACCATAATGCTGTGGTAGCTGATTTCGAGCACCCCTTTGTCCAGATACTTCATCGGATGCCGAGTTCTATGTTGTTTGCTAGGGGTGATCTGGCCCTCAACAAGTTTCAGGAGACGGACCTATTTTTCTTGTATAAACTCCTAAAGTGCCAAGAATGCAACTGGGGCGCTTTCTTTTTGCAGCATGTTTTGGTGGTGAAGAGGAGTACACGGAAAGCGCCAATTCACTTTAGCGGGCTTATCACCAAGCTGGCCTCCTACCTTGGGTTGAATTTCCAGTAGCTTACTCCTCTCTCCAACAGGAGCAAGGTGAACTTGCAACATATGCACCGCTCCAACCTCATCCTTCTTCGAGATGGCTTAGTGTATGCACACTGTGACGTCAACCATGCTTACCAAGAATGCTCACTTCCCGATCCGGTCTTCAACATCGAAGGGGCGCAACACTTCCGATGGCCTATCATAGCCATTGCTGACTCCGATGAAGACGGCGGCAACGACGATGATGACAATAATGACGATGAGGCTGTAGAGGAAGAGGAGGCCTACACCCCTCTTCGGGCACGAGTGGCACCACAGAAGCGTCCTCGCATGCATCCGGGTGCATCTTCATCATCGCAGCCTCCACCACCACCACCGCCCTCGCAGCCAAGCGAGGATGCCTACTCGATGCAGGGCATGTATGCTATGCTGCATGAGATACAGGAGACGTAGCAGCATCACTCTGTGATGTACACTGGTATTCAAGAAACTACAAACCGGTTACTGGACAATCAAAGGGCAATGTTTGAGAACGAGCGTCTTCTCCTCGACAACCAACAACAAATTCATGATCGGTTTCATAGGATGGAGATGCAACAACAGCCCTTTTACGATCACTATTGGAGCCAGAATTACTTTGGAGGCTATCCACAACCTCCACCTAGGGCCCAGTTTGATCCGAGCTTCCAGGGGGAGTATCCGTCTTGGGACCCTACGGCTCCACAGTACCCGCCTCCGCCTGAAGAGTAAATCGGTATCTCTGTTCCAACCTTTAAGATTGTTTTTGACTATGAGGCCATAGTCGAATTCAAGCTTAGGGGGGGTGTTGGTACAACTCTATCTTTTATTTTCTCTATTTTTATTTTTATTGCTTTTGTTTCTTGTCATTCGTTTCTTGCAATCTTAGTTTGTTTGTAGGATCCACATTCTATGTAGTGTAATCGTGGATGTCTTAAATTTTGTGTCATCTCAGTTGCATGTACATGGGAATTAAGGGAAACTTAAAAATTTTTGAGTGTTAGCAAGCTTGAGTGTTGTTCAACTTTGATCACTTAACTTAGAAAATGATTGGTTTTGTCAACTTTAAAACAGAAAATCACAACTGTACATTCCTAATGATTCATGAAAGTGGACGGAACTGGTTGTTTGAGCCTAAACTGACCAAATGATAATGAGACTTTAATTTGAAGTAAGAGAGAAAAACCTCTTAACTACCACACAGGTCAGTAAGGAGGGACACATAATATTTTTTCAAAGGTTCAGTCAATTAGTCTTGTGATCTGTTCACCTCATTGTTTTTCACCATCCACCATAAGATTTGGAAGTAAAGTATGGTTTTAACCTTTTTGATTGCATGTCATGTAGATAGGACTTGCATTGCAACCATTTTCATATGTTTTGCATGAAAAATGAAAAAAATAGAATAGGTTTACATGCACATTACCTTTAGGTGCATGTCATTTAGTTGCATTCATAACTTTTATGCATAGAGTATATTATGTACCTCATTTGTTCTTTAGTGGTGAATTAAATTGTTCCATACCTTCTAAAGAGTGCAAATATTCAAGTTATGCAGAAAAAATAAGCCCAATAAAGAATTCATTGTCAATTATGGATATAAGGGTTTGAAAAGAAAAAGAGAAAAAAAATCTGAAATTGAAAAAAAAAGAAAGTCATTTAGAAGCAACTAGAATAAGAAGGAGAAAGGAACATAATCTCACCTGCATTTTAAGATGAGTAAGTACATGATATAGCTCAATTAGATATCCATCTCATTTTGAGACGGAATGTTACTGCATGCATCATTCCACCCAATCTTAGGCATTAGGGCATTTTTCATGTGCATTTGCATCATTTAGGGCATTTTTGTTTTATGCATGTGAAACCGTATAATACTTCTACTTCTTCCATGAGCCACCCATTCCATCCACCCGTTGCTCAAATTGGTAGGCCACCTTGAACTTCTCCTCACTTGTGAATATCAGGAGAACTGCTTCCATGTAGATGGTAGTTAGGGCGAGCAACGTAGTATAGGAGATCACAAGATGCACTAGTCTGGACCGGAGAATTCTATTATGTTAACTGCCTTATGTGATAGTGTTCATCAGTTTTGAGGTTGATATCTTTTATGAATGATTACTGTCGCCTTTAGGGTAATTATCATTTTGTGGTTAGCGAGGGCCGGTATGCGAATGTCCGATGGGAGTCATATGGGATGTTTGTTGTGATGCTTTGTTCTTTAGTTGACTCTGGCAATTCTATTCTAAGGTTTAGTTGCTCGAGGGCGAGCAATGTTCAAGCTTAGGGGAGTTTGATGCGATGATTTTGAGTCGCATTTATTGACTTGTTTGATATGTGTTTTGTGCATTTATTAGTCATTTTCATGGTTAATGTTGCATAATTCATTCACTTTGGTCTATGCTACTTCTTTATGTCAAATTTCCCCTATTTCAGCATTTTGAGTATTAATTATCAAAAGAATACGTTTTGTGTGGACTTATGTGGTTTCGTGTGTTAATTTCAGGAAAAACAAGTATCTACTATTGTCGATACCATCGACCAGACCACAGGTTGCCAGCCACAAGGACCAGAAGAAAGTCGATACTATCGACAGGGATGCCGATGGTATCGAGATACCATCAGGTTGCTGGCGAAAAGTGCGTCGATACTATCGACCCATATATCGATACTATCGACTGGTGGAGCTACAACAACAAATAAAGACAAAACCGTCGGTACAGGTTCGTCGATACCATCGACCCTCATCGATGGTATCGAGACGACATCAGGCGCAAAGACAAAAGAAAAGAAGAACTGCCGATATCGCGCTAGGTCGATACCATCGACCCGCGTCGATGGTATCGACACTGTCATATATGATTTTGTTTCAGATTGATCTTAATCGGACTGCTGTGATTAATTGATGACCTAATTCGGGAAATATACCTAATGACCCGAAGAGGGGATCACGTCATTAGCCGCTGCACACATCCCGAGAAGAGGTGGAGAGAAGAACGGAGCCCAGAAGCACGCCCCAGCCAATCCGGACGCTGAAGAAGATGATTTCCACCAACGAAAGGCGGGAGAACGCGCATTCCACACCAAGGATCGCTTGGATCTTCTCCGTTTAGGGGTTTCACCACTCAATCACATTTTCCCCCATGTTTCCCTTTTTCTACTCCACGTTTTTCTTTGAGATGAACATGCAGGGCTAATTCCCTTTGTCTTTAGGACTGGGAGTAGCCCGGGAATTCATTGTATGACAATTTTATCATAGTAATTCATATCTTATCTCTTAAATCCGTGGTATAATTTCATTTTCTCCAATATATTGTTATGCTTGATCACCATAATAATAATCTAATGCCCTTAATTGCTTTGAAAGAAGAATTAATGGTTGAAAAGAGACGAAATTTACATTAATTGACAAATCCCTTGAACAAGGTGGTGTAAGATTAATGGTGGATACCGAGAGGTCATTTTTAATGCACCTAGTTTAGGGTATAGGTTACTATGACGGTGGAACCGACCTAGACATAGGTAGTGAATTGTACCACGACAGTGGGCAATTCTGATTTCAGGCCACTACCCGGATAGAGAGATAAAATTGAGTGACTATATAGAATTTAATACAATGAAAAACCCGCGGTGAAACTACAATCCTAAAGATCTCCTTTTGAATTGATTAAACCAAACATTTAATCGATTGCTTTGTTTTGTTTCATTTTTATTTTCTTTTAATTTTAACAACAACTCTCAACTATTTAATCGACTTAGCTGATCGTGAGTAGTTAGTAGGAGTCTCCGACAATTTCACGTATCCCTGAGTTCGACTCGGGCCTCACAAAGGCCTATATTACTTCGACGCGTTCACTTGCATTTCTTAGTTTGTAGGATCCACATTCTATCTAGTGTAATTGTGGATGTCTTAAATTTTGTGTCATCTCAGTTGCATGTACATGGGAATTAAGGGAAACTTAAAAAAAATTTAGTGTTCGCAAGCTTGAGTGTTGTTCAACTTTGATCACTTAACTTAGAAAATGATTGGTTTTGTCAACTTTAAAACAGAAAATCACAACTGTACATTCCTAATGATTCATGAAAGTGGACGGAATTGGTTGTTTGAGCCTAAACTAACCAAATGATAATGAGACTTTAATTTGAAGTAAGAGAGAAAAACCTCTTAACTACCACACAGGTCAGTAAGGAGGGACACATAATATTTTTTCAAAGGTTCAGTCAATTAGTCTTGTGATCTGTTCACCTCATTGTTTTTCACAATCCACCATAAGATTTGGAAGTAAAGTACGGTTTTAACCTTTTTGATTGCATGTCATGTAGATAGTACTTGCATTGCAACCATTTTCATATGTTTTGCATGAAAAATGAAAAAAAAAGAATAGGTTTACATGCACATTACCTTTAGGTGCATGTCATTTAGTTAGATTCATAACGTTTATGCATAGAGTATATCATGTACCTCATTTGTTCTTTAATGGTGAATTAAATTGTTCCATACCTTCCAAAGAGTACAAATATTTGAGTTATGCAGAAAAAATAAGCCCAATAAAGCATTCATTGTCAATTATGGATATAAGGGTTTGAAAAGAAAAAGAGAGAAAAAAATCTGAAATTGAAAAAAAAGTCATTTAGAAGCAACTAGAATAAGAAGGAGAAAGGAACATAATCTCACCTGCATTTTAAGATGAGTAAGTACATGATATAGCTCAATTAGATATCCATCTCGTTTTGAGACAGAATGTTAGTGCATGCATCATTCCACCCAATCTTAGGCATTAGGGCATTTTTCATGTGCATTTGCATCATTTAGGGCATTTTTGTTTTATGCATGTGAAACCGTATAATACTTCTACTTCTTCCATGAGCCACCCATTCCATCCACTCGTTGCTCGAATTGGTAGGCCACCGTGAACTTCTCCTCACTTGTGAATATCAGGAGAACTGCTTCCATGTAGATGGTAGTTAGGGCGAGCAACGTAGTATAGGAGATCACAAGATGCACTAAGTCTGGACCGGCGAATTCTATTATGTTAACTGCCTTATGTGATAGTGTTCATCAGTTTTGAGGTTGATATCTTTTATGAATGATTACTGTCGCCTTTAGGGTAATTATCATTCTGTGGTTAGCGAGGGCCGGTATGCGAATGTCCGGTGGGAGTCATATGGGATGTTTGTTGTGATGCTTTGTTCTTTAGTTGACTCTGGCAATTCTATTCTAAGGTTTAGTTGCTCGAGGGCGAGCAATGTTCAAGCTTAGGGGAGTTTGATGTGATGATTTTGAGTCGCATTTATTGACTTGTTTGATATGTGTTTTATGCATTTATTAGTCATTTTCATGGTTAATGTTGCATAATTCATTCACTTTGGTCTATGCTACTTCTTTATGTCAAATTTCCCCTATTTCAGCATTTTGAGTATTAATTATCAAAAAAATACGTTTTATGTGGACTTATGTGGTTTCGTGTGTTAATTTCAGGAAAAACAAGTATCTGCTACTGTCGATACCATCGACAGTGGTCGATACCATCGACCAGACCACAGTTTGCCAGCCGCAAGGACCAGAAGAAAGTCGATACTATCGACAGGGATGTCAATGGTATCGAGATACCATCAGGTTGCTGGCGAAAAGTGCGTCGATACTATCGACTGGTGGAGCTACAACGACACATAAAGACAAAACCATCGCTAAAGGTTCATCGATACCATCGAACCTCATCGATGGTATCGAGATGACATCAGGTGCAAAGACAAAAGAAAAGAAGAACTGCCGATATCGTGCTAGGTCGATACCATTGACCCGCGTCGATGGTATCGACACCGTCAGTTATGAGTTTGTTTCAAATTGATCTTAATCGGATGGCTGTGATTAATTGACAACCTAATTCGGGAAATATACCTAATGACGGCGCCAAAGAGGGGATCACATCATTAACCGCTGCACACATCTCGAGAAGAGGTGGAGAGAAGAACGGAGCCCAGAAGCACACCCCAGCCGATCCGAACACTGAAGAAGATGATTTCCACCACCGAAAGGCGGGAGAACGCATATTCCACGCCAATGATTACTTGGATCTTATCCGTTCAGGGGTTTCCCCACTCAATCACGTTTTTCTCCATGTTTCCCTTTTTCTACTCCACATTTTGCTTTGAGATGAACATGCGGGGCTAATTCCCTTTGTCTTTAGGACCGGGAGTAGCCTGGGAATTCATTGTATGTCGATTTTATCATAGTAATTCATATCTTATCTCTTAAATCCGTTGTATAATTTCATTTTCTCCAATATATTGTTATGCTTGATCACCATAATAATAATCTAATGCCCTTAATTGCTTTGAAAGAAGAATTAATGGTTGAAAAGAGATGGAATTTACATTAATTGACAAATCCCTTGAACAAGGTGGTGTAAGATTAATGGTGGATACCGAGAGGTCGTTTTTAATGCACCTAGTTTAGGGTATAGGTTACTACGACGGTGGAACCGACCTAGACATAGGTAGTGAATTGTACCACGACAGTGGGCAATTCTAATTTCAGGCCACTACCCGGATAGAGAGATAAAATTGAGTGACTATATAGAATTTAATACAATGAAAAACCCGTGGTGAAACCACAATCCTAAAGATCTCCTTTTGAATTGATTAAACCAAACATTTAATCGATTGCTTTGATTTTTTTCATTTTTATTTTCTTTTAATTTTAACAACAACTCTCAACTATTTAATCGGCTTAGCTGATCGCGAGTAGTTAGTAGGAGTCTCTGACAATTTCACGTATCCCTGAGTTCGACTCGGGCCTCACAAAGGCCTATATTACTTCGACGCGTTCACTTGCGTTTCTCCACACGGTAAATTTGCGTCAGGGGGTCACCCAAGACCGTTTGGAGGTCTAGGGTTGAGTATGGTTAAGCATTTGAAGATCCAAAGATACTAAGTTGGAGTGTAATCAATTGCTGATTTGGTGCTCAATCCAATGATCCAAACCCTAATTGGTTGACTTGGATTTTTATGTGAACATGGCCAAACGGTCTCAAGACCATTTGGTGGTCATCCAAACGACCTCAAGACCGTTTGGGGTCAGGTCATGTTCAATTTGGATGATGGTTCAATGGTTTCAAAGTAACTAATCTTGCATTGATTAGTGTTGAAGGATCATCGATTCCAAACCCTAATTCAATTGATGTAAACCCTAATTGATGACTAATTGAGGGTCAATTGAGGGTCAAATCAGTTTAAGGTTAACCTATTTAACTAAATTGAAGCATGATGATAGGTCCAATTGATGATTGGTTCCATGAATTTAATGATTGAAAGAATCAACATTGGAAACCCCAATTCAATTTGATTGGTTGAGACCATATTTGGTCCATGCGGTTTTGGGGAGGTTTGGACCAAACGGTCTCAAGACCGTTTGGGACCAAACGATCCCAAATAGGTTGAGCCCATGCGGTTTCAAAAAGTTGCTTTAGCAAACAGTTTCAAGTACTTGCTTTAGCAAACGGTCTCAAGAACCACCTTTACCAAATGGTTTCAAACCGTTTGAACTTTGAAAGACCAAGACCGTTTGGGGCTCAAGTAGTCAAAGTTGATTGAGGATTCAATTGGTTAATCCACTTGGACACCTTTTGTAATTGAAGATTCAATTGATCAATTCAATTGGATACCTTATGTAATGGAGGTCCAATGTGATTGAATCTCTTGAGAATTAAGATGATGAATGATCCATTGATCCAATGATGATTAGTAATGATAATCAATGAAGGTACAAAGGTTGAAACCCTAATAGTACCTAAGTGATTAGTGCCAATTAAGGGATGAACCCTAATTGCTTATAGGATCAATGACTTGGTATACTATGTTAATCATAATTGTATGTACTTGATTGAAGGAATGATATGACCTTATCAAGCTGAGAAGATGTTAGCATGAATTCATACATAAATATGATTCATGTGGTGATTAAGGGTTATGATTCTTAAGTAAAGAGATCATGAAACCCTAATCATGAACATAAACCCTAATTGATAGGGTTATTGAACTCTATACCTAATTGAGTGCAATTCTAAATAAAACCCTAATCCAGGGTGAGGATGTAACCCTAATCTAGGGTAATGATATGAAACTCTAATTTAGGAAAATGAGATGTAAAACCCTAATTGGGATGAATAGTGAATCTCTAATTATGGATAATTGAATGAAATCCTAATGGAGATGAATACTAGACCCAAATTGTGGGTGACTATAGTGGAAATCCTAATTAAGGATGATTCCATGTGAAACCCTAGTTGAGGGCAATTCCATGTGAAACCCTAGTTGAGGGTGATTCCATGTGAAACCCTAGTTGAGGGTGATTCCATGAGAAACCCTGACTAAGCATTAAACACCACATGATGTTCTAATACTATGTTGTGATGAGAGGCCCTAAGAAGGGTGAAGGTATATGAGACTCTAATGTGAAGTCATAATACATAAAGCCCTAATCCTGGGCAATATGGCAATGAATAATAATCCTAATTTTTAAGGAAGGGTATAAAGAAACCCTAATGATGGGATAGAAGGAATGACCTTATAAAGATGAAACATTTCAAGTGGTTGATTATAAGCAACCTTACTGTAAGCAATGTCTTTAGCATTAGACAAGTCCATATCATTAAAGATAATTGGACAATTCTAATGTGTGGCCTATGCATTATATGCTAAAGGTGAGAGTTTAGTGATGTAATGTATTAAGAGGGGAAATACCTTAATACAAGCTAAGTTGGTTAACTCAAGAGAGTCTGAAATGATGAAGAAGTGATACATCAAGATATGATAGTTATCACATTCAACACTTCAGGGTTTATATACCTTGATGTATTCCAAATCTTATATGTATGAATAAGAAACACATGGAGTGTGTTATGCAACTATTACAATGAAATGTAATGAGTTGTTGTACTTTGATGAGTGTTAATTAATGTACCTTGAAAATGGGGTTAAGCCCAAATGATGCATATGATGTAGTCATACCATGATGAGGATGAGAAATGAACTCATACCTTGAGTTGATGATCATTAATGTTATATGATGAAAGTAATGTTCTTGAATAATCAAATATGATACCTTTGAATGCCCCAGAGGTATGGAATAATGAATTGAGGGTTGGATAGATTATATTATCATGAAACCCTAATTATTGAGAAATGGGGAACCCTAACCCTAATTTTGGGTAAAGGGAATGAAAAGCCCTATTTGATAGTAAAATTCCTGGGAAAGGAATAATGGTGTTACTATTGTATCACATGATGTGATGAATGACTTGTATGACTGTTATCATGTCTAATAACCATGCATGTATTATGAGATGATGAACATAGATAGGTTTGAGCTGTGACATTTATATATATATATATATATTAAATGTTGTTTGGCCTTATGTGCCCTAATGTTGTTGTTGCTTAGTAAAAGTAGCAATGTGCATGGATTCTATGAGTCACATGAGTAAGTTGTTACCTAGAAAGAGGTGACAAGATATTTCATGGCCTTGTGAGCCAGGTGTGATGCTTGTGTATTAAATATCCTGAATGCCTTGGTCAGATGACCTAAAGGTGATAGTTACCTAATAAATGGTAATGATGCTCAATGATGAGTTAAGGGTTTGAATACCCAGAACCATATGATTATGGTGATGAGAATGTGAAGGGATGAGAATTCCCAGTATTGAAATGAGGGACTGAGTTCCCAAGGTATTTGAAAGATTGATAAGTATCTGATGAAAGTAGTACATGTCTCTCTATAACATTATTGTAATAAGTCTTGTTTGAGAACTTGGCTGATGCTAAAAGAATATGAAAATGTACTTAATTAATCAAGTGAAATCTTTTCATGTAGAGCCCTGACCATAGATCCATCATCGTCAGGAATATGTGATGGTGAAATGGGTGCCCGCGGCAAAACCCGAAAAGCATATTTTGAATATGTGGGGGTGAATGGGCGAAAAATATCCTTACGTCCGGTGAAGAGATTGAGGGAAGGTAAACAACAAACCTCTCAATCCTTCATGTGTCAGGATGAATGTATCACTAATCTCCCGATGATTGGGATAGATGATGTACACATCTACCCATAATACTTATGTCGGGTCGATGAAGATAAACAACAAATCTCTCGATGGCCGATGAGAGTGTAGTTGATGCTATAACTCTATAGAAAAGTTCCAGTATACCCTGGAAAGCTATCTTGAGTAGTTAACACAGTCTTGCTTGTTGTCCTGCACTGACCAGGATGTGAGAGGTCATGGGAATCCGGCTCTTCCATAGACCTATGTATGGTATCAATTTTCACTTCGCAGTGGTCGGTTGGAGTATGAGCGGTATACCTCATCTCCTCAGGGCATAAGTGTGTTTGTAAAATGAAATCATCCATATAGCATGTTTGCTTAAGGATTGAATACGAAAATTCATTGGCTGATGTTACATTTCTATTATATATCTATAGTTCATTGATGTTATTCATATCTGTTGTATTCATTACAAGTAGATGGATGAACTATGAGTCTACCAAGAGTAGATGCAAGGTTATCCTTGAAAAAGGAAATTACTTCACTTGTTCATACAAGTGACATAAGTGCTGTTGATTATATATATAAATCCTTCTGCTCAGTTTATTTTAATAAGATGCTATAACAATGTTTTGGCGGAGAGTTATATCTCCCACTGGGGCAATTTACAATCGTCTCACCCACGTGGGATCCAACTTTTTAGGTGGACGCGGGCAAAGAAGCAAAATCCCATTGCAGGGAATGGACAACAACAGTAACAACAGGGACAACAGTGAGATCTCAGGTGGAGATACTGTCTGTCAAGCTATGTAGTTAGAAAGTCCTATGTGTCGTCTCTGTACTCTCAGGTCCTCGGAGTTTTTAGCCAGTGTTTTTGATAAATCGATCTGAGGTTTTGGCTTGATGCCTCGAGATTGTATACTGTCTGTATATAATGTTTATAAGGCAGTTGATGATGTAGTCTCTGAAAAGAGATGGTACATGTTATGTACATTTGAACCAGAATGTAAATGTAGTACAATGGTTCTCAATGGAAAATATTTCCTATGTGTGGATCTCTTTGCAAAAAGTTTTAATTTTCAGTGATTTTTAGTAATCTGCTACAAATAATTCGCTTCCGCTTAAGTTAATCTTGTTTTTGTAAGTTGGATGCCACAAATTAGTGGTATCAGAGCTCTAGGTTCGCTCAGTCTACAGAGACATAGGACTAAGGTAGTAGAGTCTCTTCTGGTGTCATCCAGTGTATCTGATAGTGTCTTCTGCTCGTATAAGAGAAGAAGAACTTAAAGATGACTGGGTCACATGAGGGGGTTGCTGCTGAAAGTAGCAATGTTGCACCAAGAAGAGGTACATGGAAATAGGCAAGAGAGAGACAATTGCCTGAGAATCCCCTAGCTGATCCATCTATGATAAGAAAATCCTTCTTTAAGTATTACTGTTGGAGAATTTAGGGCAACACTAATGTATATAGTAGATCAAGCATTGGCAGTATAACCTAGATTACCAGCCTCAATGATGATGTTTAAGATATCAACAAGATTTGTAATTAGCATCAGCAGGTTGAAGCAAAAGGAAATGATGAATTTCTAGACTTAAATTGAGTTTGTGCTCAACCTTAGCCTGCTGAATCAACCTTTGAGGCAGAGTTAGCCTGAGGCAGTGAGTAGTTCATGAATTATGACAAGTTAGACAGGATAATGTCATTCAAATATGTCATTTTATGAATTCTTGGATTAACTAAGAAAGGAAATGATTGAACTTTCCTTAATTAGTCCTATGAGAACTTATGTTTTGCATAGTAAAACATTATAAATGTTTTATGTTGTTCTTACCTCTATAAGAAAAGATGAGGTATATGAGAGATGCCTGAATAAAATTCAGGGATGTTAAGCCTTATGCTTGTGATAATATGAAAAGGAGTATGATAGTATACAAAGTGCATACCATTTAATCTCAGTATTTATATACCCTGGCCATGTATACAACTATTCATGATAAAGTGAGTATGGAAACTCTTAGATTGTTGTCTTTTTGATTGCTCTGATCAAGCAGTCATTTTGAGACAATCTAATGAGTATCATGAAATTAGAAATATGGAATGAATAAATGTGTCATATCCTATGCATAAGAAAGAGAAGTCTGAGATAATCTCAGATGAGCATGTTGTATGAGGAACTAAAAGTGCACTCCTAATAAGATAGGAATAAGAATAAGGGAGATGAACCCTGTTCAATAATGCTGCCAGCATAATAAAGATCTTTCCCATAATGAGGAAATGGGAAATGTGATGAGATCATGAGATGATCATAAACATGCTAGATAATAACAAAGAAAGGGATAATGACATGCAATCATCCATACAAATAACTATGCTAAAGGCAAGGAACTTAGGATGAGACAAAGAATAAATGATTCATGAATAGTTGAAAATACATGAATTAATAAGAGGAATATGAATCCTTGTTTTCTTTCCTTTCAGGGACATGACAATCAAGTGGGTCTTAGGACACTTGATGTGCATAAGATAAATATGTTCATGTGATGGATACTTAGAAAAGTATCAGTTTATCTTAGATTTTGGTCCCAAGATGAGGAAATATGATACAATTAACGTTCCAAGATGAAAGGAAAAGAAAAATGTGATGTGTTCTCAACACATGTGATAGATACCAAGGTGAAAGATTCTGGTATCTGAGAGATATCAGGTTGTTTAGGTTGGCTACCTGGAGTGGTCAACTATGAAATTAGTCTGATTATATAAAATGATATGAACATCATATGTTAGGGGTTTATGCTTTGCATAAACATGATATTAATAAAGAATGTATGATGTCTCTCTCAATAAGAAAAGAGTTATTTGACACAAAGTTGGCTCCATAGTCAATGATGAGGAACAGTTGAGCATGTGTTTTGTGTGTTGATTCTATAAGAATCCTGTATGGAAACACTTTGTGCTGATCAAAGTTTTATGGTGTCTCCATAATAAGGAGATGTTATGTGAAGACAAGGTGGTATAATGATTGAATACATCTGTCTTCCTTTATCTAGATTTCGAGGACAAAATCCTTGTTAGGGGTTTATAATAACCACCAATTAACATATTAAGGTTATGATCATATTAAAGAGGTTATTCTACCATCATTCCATCATATAATAATGTTAAACATGAATGCTCATCTTTATCTATTTCTATAAGAGTTAGGTTCAACAAGATAAATTATATTAATGTTTCTAAACAACACTTATACCCAAATGCTTACTCACGACCAAGGAACAAGGTGACTGATACCGACACCATTTTGACAACTTGGAAATAGGTATTTACTGGTATACTGACAGAAATACTGACATATGCAATCCTGGTCGTTTCGATGCCAAAATGAACAAATTAATTCATGAAATTTATAGGTGTAATCTCTGCACCTAAATACGACATTTTATGCAATAAAATTCTATATTGGGTGTGTAGGGGGTCCATCATGGGGGAGGTAAGGAATCTGTCCTATTTCATTGAGATTTTGATGAACAATTTCGATGATAAAATGTAGGAATTAAGATATGAAATTCTACTAAAACAAACCACAAACTTAAATACACACAATTATGTGATAATATACAATTGACAACATATAAATGACATATTTACTTACAACTCACATCAGTTGTATGTTGAGTGGCGCACTGGTTCTCCATACAGTGATGAGTTGATACTACTGAGATATTGCGGCCATGACATGTGCATCCTACAAAGGTGGTTGTATGTAGTCACATGCTCCTCATACACATCATATTGGCAAATTGTATGAAGTTCCGTGTTGCTCATTCATGTGAAATCTGTATAAGTGTATAATACTCCTTTGTATTATGTTCACATTACTCTTTAGTATAACATCTTCCACTAAATATAAATAAGTAACTAATTATATCAATAATAATTGTAATATGCTTAGATAAATTGTATGATAATAGTAATAGTGTTATAAGTAGGTAGATCTAGTGTTAATATTGCAGATCTATATAATACACTTATAGATGTATGTATGTTCGCGTAAACATATAAAAATTTGGAGTAATACTAGGCTCTGGTGGTAAAAGACACTTTTTTAGGAGAAAGTGGAAGAAAAAAGTAGGAAAAAGAGATGGAGAGGTTGCTAATAGTAGAAATGAAAGAGATTAGCTAGAATTACCTTGATTTGGGTTGGTATTAGCTCCAATCGTCAAAAATCTTCTAAATGCACCTTCTTTTCTCCTCCCAATAAGTAACAATAGTCACTCTCACAAAAAAGGGTATACCCATCGATATACCGCTGGTTTCGATCGATACAGTGAAGTTAGTGGTGCATTTTGCATCGAAACCATTGAAAAATAGCAGTATTGGTGGTATACATATCGGTATTATGAGTATTTGTGATCCTATAAGTACGCACGCATGTTTCTGTGTCGGTACCCGTCAGTATCGATATTTCGGTCGAAATATCGCCGATACTGAAAAAAAATCATTCCTTACTCACGACATCCCCATTGGATCATGGATGAATAAGGTGAAGCATCATCATCACATTCCATACTATTCTCAAGTATGAACCCACACATAAATCAAGGTGTAGCCATTGGGTTATAGCATACTAAGGTTTCAACAACAATAACCGAGTACTCCATGATTGTATTAGTCATTAAAGGACTATTCACACCCAACTACCATCACTTAGTTATATTAAAGCTAGGTATAAAATACAATATCAATACAATATGGTTATCATCGCTTCTATTCATATGAGTGAATAGGTAAGACTACCTTATTCAGGGTAACCTTCTATTTGTTCCATCATCATTCAACCTATATCACCATACCAAAATTGTACAATACTAAGATGGATTGCTGGTATGAATGACTACAACTATCAGACACCTTAAATTAACATATTGCTTGCACATGTACACTGAAATCATACGTACAACCAATTTACATCCACTAATATACCTTCAACAAATTACACTTCTAAAAACAAATTCACGTATTACTAAAAGCCGTTGTTTTCTCTTATTTCTCTCCTCATTCATTCATACTTACTTTTTGCTACTTATCCTTCTCATTTTGACCATGTAAAATAAACATCCCTAAAATTGAAGCATACAAGGTAAGAATAGATTATTCATCATTCTTGATATCACTGCAAGAATTTATTTCTTATCACACTTTACTCATGTTTTATTTCTCCTTTTGTTCAAAATACACTTGTTACATTTCAAATTTATTTCTTACCCTTTGCTCTGAATCATTTTCATATTGTTTATCAACCTTTCATATTAGCTACCTTTAAACCCTGGATTACTATCAGTGCTAGTTTACTTCTCATAGTGCAAATCTCATAATCTTGTTTTATAGAGATGCTAGTATCAAGGTCAAATCACTAGTGACATCCTTTGAACTACTACAACTCTAAACATTCTAGGGTTTGGTCCTTATCAGTAGCATGACGTTATTGTGATGTGACTTTGCTCCCTTAATTCAAATTTCAAACTTTGGATCTCACAAGTTTTACTAAAATCTTCCTTATCTTATCAATTGAATTTCCTTTCTCTTTCTTGGCCATTCATATAGATTACATTCTCAATTTACCCTGCTAGGGTTTCATCATCATATTTTGTGTCATTATTACATTTACTAGATGTCTCTACCATGGAAGTTATGCATCATATATGATTCATTTTCTTATCACTTCATTCCCATATTGCTCTCTTAAGGAAGATATGAAAGAGAAGATGATTCTAAGACTTAGAATTCTTATCTTCAAACATTCTGTGAATACAATTCTCGTATGTAGGTTTAATTGGTTATCAATAAGGATACTTGACTAATTAGCACTTGCTTGAATCTTGTAACCCCTTTCTTTTATGATATATATTATAACATCATGTTTCAAACCCTTCCTTACTTTTCATAATCCTCTTACCATATACTACTCTTCCACCTGTCATCTTTAACTTCTATTTTTCTCTTATGACCATGTTGCTTATTCATGTGTATGATCATGCATACCATGTTGCACATATTTCTTTTTATCCTTCTACTAATGTGAAGTTGAAATTCTAAATCAATAATCTCTCTACTAGTTTCACCTCATGTTTAGTACATTACATATCCTTCATTTTAAATCAAACGACTCATGCATGTGTCAAACTTAGTTTCTGTGACGTACGAATCGTAATTAACCAAATTAACTAAGCGGAAGAATATCATTCACAGCGGATTACTGAAAATCACTAAAAATTTAAAACTTCTACAAAGAGATCCAATCAAGGGAAAACTCTTTCATAAAAGACCAGGATACGTCAGTTGCATATTGGTTCACAAGTACATGTCTTGTACCATGTCATCTCAAATTACATTAATAGTTTCTTTGTTGAACTATACATAAGCAACATAAAAACTTTAAGGCATCACGCCAAAATCTCATATCGTTTCTTTAAAACCAAATACCGACTCCGAGGACTGAGAGTACAGAGACGACACATAGGACTATATCTACATATATACAAGACTTCACAGCCAGTGTCACTGCCATTCTCTTCTACTACTGCTGTTGCTATCTTTCACCTACTGAGGGAAACCTGCCTCCTCGTCTACGTCCACCTAAAAGTTAGATCCCATGGGGTTGAGACAATTGTAAATTGTCCCAGTGAGAGATATAACTCTCCACCAAGAACATTATTATGATGAAATAAACAACAACATCAGACTGAACAGAGGAATTATATGTTGAACAATAGCCAGATTAAATACTAATCAAATTAGGTTAATAGAGCTTTTCAACTATATTTTGACTAAACAACATAATACTTATTCAATAAGGAATATGAAGAACATGCGTAAAAACTATCCATCTAGGATCTGTTTAAGCAATGTACATCAATCAATGATTCTCACATATCAACCTTAAGCAAATATGCTACACGAATGATTACATTTTATAATCAATCTTAAGCCCTGAGGAGATGAAGGTATACCATTCATACTCCAACCGACCATTGCGAAGTCAAAATCGGTACCATATAAGATCAATGGAAGAGCCGGACTCCATGACCTCATCTCCTCCCAGTCAGTGTGGGCTCAATATGCAGGACATCTCGTGTCTCTGCTACATATAGTTTTCTAGGGTATACTGGCACTTTGCTATAGAGTTACAGCGGTGGCTGCACTCTCTTCACAAATCGAGAGATTTCATGTTTATCTCACCTCAATTCTGGCATTAACATTATTGGGAGATTCGTGATACATCCATCTCGACATATATAATGAAAGATTGAGAGATTTAATGTTCATCTACCATCAATCCCACATTAGAGTGTAAGGTATTCATGCCCATTACCCATACATACTCAACAGTATGCACTCCAGGAGATCCCTTGGGAAAACTTGTTTCACCATCACCGAACTTCTGACGATGATGGATCTATGGTCAGGGCTCTACATGATAAGATTTCACTTGATTAATTAAGTACATTACCATATTCTTTTTAGCATCAATCAGGTTTCCAAACATGATTTTAAAGAATGAGGAATACTTTCATCAAATATTGTTTAGATCTTTAATAAAATATTGGGATCTCAATCCCTCATCTTATCGGATGCAGTCTCATTTTTCAACTACTTATCATCATAATTATGGAATATGGCATTCAACCCTTAGTTCATCATAGAACACTTGTTACCACTTATTAGGTAACTAATACCTTTAGGTCATCTGACCAAGGTGATCATGATACTTGTTACACAAACATCCCATATGGCTTACCAAGCCTATTTCAACTCTTATTACTTTTTACTGAGCAACAAAGCATATCATGGCTCACAAAGCCCATTAACATTCTCAATAATAAAACATCATAGCTCATACCTGGCTATGATCATCATCTCATGATACCTGCATGGTTAGTACTTATGATAACAGTTGTATCAATTACATATCAACACCATGCAATATAACACCATTAATTCCTTATTAGGGTTAGTGTTTCCCTTTTCTTGTCATTTAGGTATATTCATCCCATTGCCCGAAATTAAGGTTATGATTAATCATCATACTTCTCAAAATTAGGGTTTCATATAATATGACCCAAAATTAGGGTTTCACATGCCTTCACCTTGTATTAAGATTAGGGTTTACTATTCACATCAAATTAGGGTTTATCATATCCTTTTACCCAAATTAGGGTTAGGATGTACTTTTTATCTCAATTTAGGGTTTGTAATCAAATTACCCTAAATTAGGTTTACTCCATTACCCTGGATTGAGGATTCACTTGGCATTAGCCTTAGTTAGATTTACATCTACAATTGTCCCAAAATTTGGGTTACACCCTGTATTGCCCTGATTTAGGTTTAAGACTCACTAATCTCCTTAATTAGGGTTTCATGATCTCATCATCACAGATCAATCCCTAATTACATATTTACTCATAATAAAGGAATTGGAGCTTGTATTTGCATATAAACACTACTCTCTCTCTCATCCTCTCTGGGATGTTGAGTACCTCAAAGTTGACTTAATTAGGTCAATTCAATTTCTTTATACCCTTAGTTAGGGTTAGAGTAGTGTGTTAAGATCTCTCTTTCATAATATCCAAAGATTAACCCTTCCGAGGGTACTAATTACCCTAACTCATTAAGGTTACAACTAATGTAATCACCCTTGATTTACGTCATTAAGAGTCACATAATTAATTGACCTTTAATCCACTTGGGTGTTTAAACGGTTTAAGTTAATTATTCTCCAAACAGTTTTGGTCACCTAGACCCCAAATGGTCTTGACCATCTAGACCCCAAACGGTCTTGATAGATTGACCCTCAAATGGTCTAAGACCGTTTAGACCTTCAAATGGTCTAAGTTAATTAAGTTCAAAAGGTTTGAAACTGTTTAGAAAAGTTGGTGCTTGAAACCGTTTAGTGCAAAGATACTTGAAATCGTTTGAGCCTCAATTGTTTTGGGATCGTTTGGTCCCAAACGGTCTTGAGACCATTTGGACTCAAATGGTCTTGAGACTGTTTGGTCCAAACCTCCTCAAAACTGATTGGACCAAGAATGGTCTCAACCACTCAAATTGATTTAGAGTTTCCAAGATTAATTCCCTCATCAATTGAATCCATGTAACCACTCATCAATTAAACTTATGCACTATACCTCAACTGAACTAATAAATCATCCTTCAATTGATTCAAATTTCAATTGATCATCAATTAGGGTTTTGAACCCAATTGGATTAGAGTTTGCAATCGATGAACCTTCAATATTGGTCATTGTGGAACTAATTGCTTTTGAAATTATTGAACCACCTTTCAAATTGGGCATGACCTGACCTTAAACGGTCTTGAGGTCGTTTGGATGACCTTCAAACGGTCTTGAGACCATTTTACTAGTTCCATCATTAAAATTTGTGAAATTCAATTAGGGTTTAGATCATTGAATTAATCATCAATTTAGCTATTGATTGCATTTCAATTTGATATCTCTGGATTTTCAATTACTCAACCATACTCAACCCTAGACCTACAAACGGTCTTGGTTGACCTCCAAACGTTCTTGAGACCATTTGGGTGACCTCCAAATGGTCTTGAGACCATTTGGGTTAATCAACCCAAAATTTTAAATCAACCAATTGAAATTTCATCACTTAACCCGATTTGGGTTTGATAATTGATCAACCTTCAACTGATGAACCCTTTGGAATCAATCAATTAGATTTAATGGGTCATCAACCATAAATACTAGCATATAACCTCCAAATGGTCAACTGTGGTCAAAACTTCCAAATGGTTTGAAACGATTTGGTTTCTAACGGTTTGGTGAAACCGTTTGATTTCAAACATTTTTGGTAAAACCGATTCAACAATTTGTTGAAACCGATTGGAATAGAATTTCTTTGGGAAAAGTGCCCAAGATGATATCATCATCATCTACCTTCATTCATGTAGTTTATATTGCTACTATATTCATAACATTATCAATTACAACAAGCAATTAATCAAAAAGAAGAAGGAATCAATATAATTGCAAGATTGATAATTGAATAACAATGTAATTGGGTTCAAGTTATATAACCCACCTCCAATTGAGCTTCAAAGCTTCAAGATCTCGTAAAAAATGGTGGATGCAACTCCTTTCACTATCCCAAGGCTCGTTCTCAAGGTTTGAGTGAAAAGGAATGGTTAGAAAGGAAGATTGACAAAAGAAAAGAAGAAATCCATCATTTATTTTCGATTTCCACCATGAAATCATGGTTGAAGGTGATCAAGAAGCTTACCTACAGGTTGGAACTCGTCCTCCTGCTTCTCCTTATTCCTCTTGAGCTCTTCCAAGGCAAGAAAGAAAGAAAATCCGAAAAAAGATCCTTGGTGGAGTGGAAAAGAGAGTATATATAAAGGAATTCCTAGGAGAGAGAAAGTTGAAAGAAAATCCTTCAACTCTCCAAATAGTGCCACACACTCCCCTCTTTTCCTTGTGCACGAAGGCACCTTCCCTTTCCTTTAATTCCCTTTCATTATCCTCAACTTAAAAGAAAAGCAAAATAAGCACCTTAATCATGTTATACTAATATCCCATTTTTAGTGGATATTACTTTTCATTAACTTAATGTGAGTGGGCTCTTCACTCACTTAAGATATTTTCGTGCCTTTTCAAGGCACAAGCTCGTACAACCTTTTGAAAAATCATCCCTCACCTTTTGGTTGAAGGCTCTTCAATTAATATATTTATTTTTGCATGAAATTGAAGTAAAGTTCCATTTATGCTTAAATCTTGATTATTTTAATATCAAGATTCTCTCTCCTCCAAAGTGATTCAATTTGGGTGCCCCTCTAATTTTCTTGCCTCTAAATGATGCCAAGAATAATTAGGGACCCTCTAGCAGTGATATTTTGCATATTGAACCCTAGGTTTTGGGTAAATTGCACATTACACCAAAACTAGATTTTAATGCACAAACATTGCTCAACAAGCTCTTTCTTGTTATTCAGGCTTGTAGGAGCCATACCACTGCATCATACTCATTACTATGACACTTCAACATCTGAGGAACATTTTATCATGTACAATTTGCAAGTTAACCCCTCAACTTGGGTAATTTTCACTTTAGTCCAAAACTAACAAAACATTGTTTCAACATTATTCAAAAAGGACTAAAATTGAAATATAAGTTCCTCTTGAGCCTTAATTACTTTTTAGAAGATAATAGCAAGCATATAATAAACCTTATTAAGCAAAACATCTAGGGATAACACATAACCCTGGTCAGGGATGTTACAGTTTCTCTTTCAATCAGGTTTTTCCTTCCTGAATATAGTCTACCTTTGTATGACTTATTCATTTGTTAATCTACACTTTTGTTCTTCTTTTAGAAATTAGTTTGTTGTTCTATAAAGACTTGGAATCCAAAGGTAGTAAGGATGAATATATTAAACTTCATAATAAAGGTATACATTCCATGCTCTCAGTTATGTTATAACCCTCATTCCTTAATCAAGCTCATCAGGTCTAACATTTCTCTTTGTTTCAACTAAGTTTGTTATTCTAGTCTTATGATTTACATGTTCATCCAATTCTCTTTACTTTAACTTATCTGAAGACTCTTCACTTCTATGTACTTATTGTATACTCAACTCTTTTCTTCTATTTTGCCTTTGCTTTGGAGTACATAAAAGCATTATACTCGATTATATGATCCGTTCCTTATGATTGATTCTTACTATCTTGGCCCTTACATACTTTTCTATTATCTTTTACATATTTCATATTTACAATTCATATAATACTAATCATTAAACTTAATCTGAACCTTATGTTGTGTTCTTTTATTCCCAATTAAGGATTTCTCATATGAGGCCCCGGGGTTGGATCTTAGATATCAGTTCCTACTGATTCTTAGCTATTCTAATCTTGCCCATATGTTTCAACATATTAGTCTATGTACATTCTCACTATGATGTGGGCCTAATTTATCCAGACTCTACTCTTATTATATTTTCAATAGAAGTCATTAGATCCCAGTAACGCATCCTGCCATCCGGACTAGGCCGAACCTACAGTCCTGAAGCCAAGAGCTGCTTAAGATTATCTAACTCTTATTAATCTCAAACATGCGGAAAGAATCTCCACTTAGGGAAAACTCATTTAAACATAACTTATGGTCTACTTGAAACAAAGAATAACTGAATTGACTTCATGATACACAACAATCTAAAAGAACCATACATATTCTACAAACTGATAATATGAATTCATACATATAAGAGCATTTCTATTGATCTCCAATCAAAGAAGCAACATAAAGCAAGAGTTGTATCACATTATATGTTTAATCTCTTACTCCTTCATTACTTTTTAGTCTCCTAACCCTAAGATTTCTAGGGCTTCTCTCTAGCCCATCCTTCCTCTACATACCTGGTTAGGGCATCCAGAGAAGAATATATAGAGTAGCTTGATACTAGTCAACCTAAGTATCCAGATACCTGGCCAGGGTATCTAAATACTCAGACCTCTCAGAGCTATAGACACATCACCTCCTATATGCCATACTTATAACTCTGACTTTCTATCCTAATGGTCCTTGACAACTCAACCTAAGCTCTGATACCAAAGATGTCACACCCGCATTCCACAGTTACCACTAATCATGATATTAGGGCATAAGTTTGAGGATTATACTTAATACAAACTTCACTCCCTTACTCTTTATTTTTTTCCTTTATTTCATTTCAAACTCTTTATTTTCTCGCATCCAATCACATAAACAAACTTTACAAGAGAATTAAACTTTTCTTACTCTAATATGATCTCAACATGAATGATACACATCCATACATTCATTTTGTTTCTCACACTTCCATGTACATACGACATGACAATCAGATACATTCTCTCTTATTAAGGAAACAAAGATACAAAACATCATTTACAACTCTCTCACATCTATACAAGGACCTAGAGTGACAGGAACCAACTAAACTTAACTAATCTCATACTTAACTCATGTGGTAGATATACTTTGATGCTTTGATCTTCTTCAAGTCCACGTGGTTTCCCTAAAAATTGTGAGTAGAGGGGTGAGCCTACTCGCTCAGTGAATGAGTACTTCAAAGAAACAATTTAAAGCAATTATATAATTACATATATATTGTCGAGCAATTGATATCAATTATAATAGCAGTGAGCTTTAAAGAGACTAATCATTTACAAACATAAATGTGGTACAATACTCTAGATATCTACAACAATGAATCAATATATGAACATGCTTGATTAATCTCAAAGAGAACTAATAACTCAAAAACAAACAAAGGATAATTCAATAACTACACACACTCAGTTAACCTCTCATTCATCTTATTATGCCCTGAACCCACATGAGGTGTACCACAACATGTGAAAGAATCGTAGCAAGTTACGATCTCACTGTATAAGTCTTAGAAGCATGCCCGGGTTCCTAAGCCTATCTCTTGAGTTACCCCGTCTGCAGCGGGCTTCGGCACGTCTACCTCTCGACAACTAATGGGAGTGGCCGGATATCTCAGACTCCACCTCTCAACCTGGGTACTCAGGCGGTGAGTCAAAGCCCTCAAGCTTATTGTGCATCAGTGGACCTATTGACCACTGATCACTCAACATGTAACACAAGTACCACAGGCATCCCCGGTTGGTGTTAGGTACCACACAATTGTAAGGAGTCTACCCTACTGGTCAAGACCCCCACACCCTACCGGTGTGCTCTGGCTTACCTCGATCTAGACTACCTCCCATCGGGAAACCGTTTCCTCCTCATAGCGCAGACCTCATCCTGTGAGGATTCTATAGTGTTCAGGGCATCTACATGTCTAATTCACTCTTTAAATTCACAATTCAATCATCACATCAACATATCTTTGTTCAACTTAGTAAACCATTCATTTCATAAACCATCTAATAACATTTATTACAATTGAACTGTTAAGCATCACCCCATCTCAAATTGAGAAACATTGATATCACAATACTTGTTTCATGGAACACCCTATCATTAGGGTTTCATTTACCTCATTCACTTATCACATACTCACACAAGGACTGAATACATCATAACATCATTCAATAAGAATTGCTCTCAACAGTTCACATATAATTGAATATATATATGAAACCCTATAATTAACCGAACTAGGGTTTCCACGCCATTTACTAAAACATCATACATCAAGAATAACATTGAATCAAGATGTCTAATTACAAACCTCCAACATTCCATTCATTTAGGGTTTCACCCTCCTTACTGATATAACAAGCAAACATTGATATCATCAAATGAAATCCAAGATGTCA
The DNA here is from genome assembly GCA_963693085.1 of Alisma plantago-aquatica. Classification (NCBI taxonomy): domain Eukaryota; kingdom Viridiplantae; phylum Streptophyta; class Magnoliopsida; order Alismatales; family Alismataceae; genus Alisma; species Alisma plantago-aquatica. The sequence continues at coordinate 888,113,837 of OY856410.1, forward strand.
TCTGACATATATGTAGTACACATACAAATAAAATAATCATTCGTAAGCAAGGAGATTAAACTAGACAACCTTCTTTATTCAATTATACAACCATTTTAGTCATAGCTGAATACCCTAAATTTTAGTTTACTCTTATAACCTCTAAAAATACTTTAAGAATTATCATTTACATGGATTGTACCCATTTCTAATATGATTTCATCATCTAAAATTCATCACAGTAGATAAATAATCCATTTCATGTCAACTTGCAAAAACTAGACCAAAAAGGCAAGTTAATGTTTGTACTCACATACCAAGCAATTGAAGATTTTTGATGATTTAACTTATTTTTGTGCAATCTACTATTTAAAGGAAGTACCCACTCACCCTAAGGTGTGAAAACACCTTAAAAACGTAGCCCATATATGAAGATCTTTGAATCCATATCAAAACTCTAGAAAAATCCACAATTTATTCTTCCTTTCAACCCTAAACGAGGTATGCTGTAGGTAGAAGATGAAGATCAGAGGTTAACACAAACCTCAATTTCATTGGATCAGGGATTCCGAGCAAGGAGAAATGAAGAGAAGGAAGAATTTAGGGTTAAACCTACCTACCAAGTTGAATATATAGCATCCCTTTTGGATTTCCGCCGTTCTTCACATTCTTCCACAAAAATCCCCCCAGAAATTACCCTCCAGGTTGCCCTCTCATAGAGAAAGTTATCTGGGATGATAGAGGATACAATGGTGGTTCCAAAACACTTTGTTTTGTTGAAAATGGATAATTATTATTCATGATATGATAGTTTTATGATTGGTTGCTTGGGCGGCATCGGTCACGGTGTCGACACAGCGTCGGCCGCGGTGTCGTCCGCGGTCGCGATGCTTTGTATATGTTTACTAAAAAGGGAATAAATATCTCATTTTAACTCTGATGTAGTTAGTTACTTTTTTGTTGGATTCATAATTAAATTCTATACAATCCTACAATATTATTTTGATAAAATTCTCAGAGGAACAATTATTTATTTATTGTTTCCTTCAATATCATTGACTCTCTTCTTGCATATATGTATGGGTTAATGCTATGTTACTCCAACTCGGATCTTTATAGTATGCTTAAGTCATGATTATGAGTTGCCCAAATAAGTATTTAAGGCTACCAAAGTTAATATAAAGCACAACATAGAATATTACTAACAAAAGTATGCCAAGCATTAAGATTATCTTAAAACTCTAGGATTACCAGCAAAGTTAGGAATGGGTTGTAATAGGGAACTTCTCAAACTAGGAGGGAACCAGGATGCCATGGATGTTTCCAAGGGTTTTAGTTTGGATACCATGCTGGACAAGAACACCCTAGAGAATAAAAGTGATTGATTGAGAATAGTCATTGGCCCAGTGAGGGCTACCTTAATCTTGATCAACCACTTGATCCTCAAATTCCAACCTCTTTTGAAATAATTCTTTTGGGACACTTCCATAAGGAACATCTTGTCTACCATTTTTTGATTTTGCACCAATGACATCATCAAGCACATCTCACACCAAAGTGATAAACTCATCTATCTCGCCCAGGTTAGGGACATGTATAATCACCTAAAAATGATAACTAAAAAAACATTGTAGGTATCTTCTATCATAATAAGGTTGTAGAAAATCAAGGAGTCTTTCTTTTATACACTCCTAGAAATTTTTAATTTCTCACTTGATATAATGTGTGTGGAGGGACCCGTCCTAAAACACAAAGTATCATATCATATAATATTGCACCCTAGTTTTGAAATCCCACTAATGTGAATTGTTGGGCATCATGAGAAGGTCAAGAAGCCCACACTTCACTTGGTCTTATCAATGATCAACCAAAATGGCTGTGAAAAACAATGTGTATTGTCAATTTGATAGCGGAAGCAAGGAGATGTCATCCATAACAAGCAAGACAAAAATACATGAGTGGAAAAACAAAAAGAAGTGGTGGTGTATGAGATGTTTACCTTTCAAGAAGTTCTTCCGTAGGAGCATACACCTAACATGCTCTTTACACCTCCACTAAGCTCATGACGTGGGGGAGGATGACACTATATGGGGTTCACTGGACATTGAGCTAGACATGCTAGGTCATCAACATTGTTCTTCCCATACGACATGTGGGGTTCCAACCGGTCTCATTCAAAACCATTCTATCTAAGGCTTTATCAGGGTTTACTATTCACAAACACTGGGCGAATCCTAGTAGTTAAGGAAGCAGTGACATATGTCTTGGGTTCAAAAGGAGAAACCAAATGAAAAAAGAAAGAAGAAGAAGTTGCAATCGCAAAAGGAGATTCATAAGAGACTGAGAAGGCCAACACTATAATGAAAATTCAAGCACAACATCTAGATGATCGAGGACTAGTCCCTAGCCTACACTATATGTATTCACTGCCTCACTCTTGCTACAACATGTATATAGGAGGTGGGTGTTGTTTTGCACCACCCATATACATGACATCACTAATGACAATCAGACTGCCAGTGATACCAGTGGTGGCCGCAGGACATGAAACTACTGCACCAGATCCCATTACTGAATACCCCCTACTGCTTGAAATTTGTAGAAGATCAAATGATTATAGGGGGAGAAAGATAGTGGGAAGACGCAATTTCTACCACTTTCTAGATGCAAAGCTGATTGAGAACTTCAACATGCCAAAGTTCCATGAGTACTCCAGAGAAGGGGATCCCATGGACCACGTCAAGGCAACTTATGCAGATATGGTGAAAGTCCAAGATGACGATAAAATATTGATATGCTGCTTTTCATAGACCCTGATAGTTCCCTCATTGGGATGGTATCATAAGTAGGACATGACTACCATTACCACCTAGGACAAGATGGTCAAGAAGTCATTGATCAGTACACTTGGAATCTAGACCAAGTCCCGATAAAGGAGGACATGGAGGCACTACAGTAGAAGGCAAAAGATTTTTTCTCCAAGTTTGTTGGGTGATGGAAGGAGCTGACTGCCCGACTAGAGTTCAAGCCCATTGGTAAAGAGACACTAGACATGGTGATCATATCCACCACGCCAACTCTTATGGCTCTTTCATCTTTTATAAAGGCATGATACCTTCCCATAGTTCATACAAGTAGGAGTACACATTGAAAATTCTATCAAGAGGGGGTTCTATCAAAACATAGACCTCACTTTATACCCAAAAAATGCCTCTACAACAACTAGTCAGAATCCTAAGTGGAAAAAGAGAAAATCCACAGATGAAATGGTCGAGACAGTGTTTATCTCCCATCTAAGGTGACAAGCAATAATACCCGAGCGTCCAGATTTTGTTGGTGCAGACATCAAAAGCTCATATAACCCATGCCCTGGCACATTGGCAACAATAGGTGCATGCGACACCACCCAACTATCAGCCTCGGTACATGCCCCACACAGTGTGTGTGGCCATCGAGCATCTACTATGGGTACGTGCCACCACCTTTCCAACCACTTGTACAACAAGTAGTAGAAAACACTCCTGCAATAGTGAGTAACATGAAACCTCATGTCAAGCCTAAAAATGTCATTACATAGTCAGAATAACCTTCTAGATAAGAAGGAAGTTCACTCCTTTGGGAACCTCCCTCGACATGATATTGCCAAACATCAAGCACCTGCTAAAGTTCCTAGTCATATGAGATCCATCAAATCCCATGTTGAAAAGCTACAACGCCAACTCCTTTTATGAACTCCATTGAGAAAGGGCACAACACCTATTCATGCATCACACTCAAGCACTCCCTATAGGACTTGATAGAATCCAACGAGGCCATCATAGTTGCATCAAAAAATATGCCTTCATATGCCAACACAGTGGTTGTAATCTCACCACGTAACATCCCAAAATTCCAAGAATAATCTAAGTCTTATAATGTGGTTTTAATCAAATAAAAATAGTTGAGGTTCTTAATGAAAAGATATTATGAAATGAAATTTCATAGAGGTTGATGGAGTAAGAAGAACAAAATGTGACTCATGATACTTATCCCCTTTCGTACGTGCATTATGAATTTTAATTAATTCAAAAATGGTTTGCCATTAGTTTCCCTTTTCCTCTTTTCTCTCCTCTAAAGAATTTATTCAAAAGGGCATAATAGGTAGAATGAACAGTTTTCAAATGATTAATAAGTATTTAACTTGAAATTTGACTCAATAGATCAAAAAGGAAACTATTTTCCCCAATTGCCTAATGTATTATTAGATTTAATTCAAGTTAAACGCCCTTTATATAAATTATGGTCATAACCTATGAAAAATGAAGATCTAAAGGCATAGAAATAATCTAGACTACTTATTGGACATGTGGTCCAAATTTGGGTTCATTTTGACCATGTTTGACCCTCCAAATTGATCAGGTAAGAGTTACCTATAGTTTTCAATGCCATTAAATTGAAATTATCATTTAATGTATCAAGGCACCAAATTTTCGCATTAATCGCCTATCACATGTTACATTATTTCATTTCCCCCCTCTTTGCATGCCATCCAATGGCCCAGGTTTAGCGCATTCATGATCGGACAGTTCTGCATTCATTCTCTACCTCCGCTCTGTCTGTGAGTCAGAGACTGTTTCACATTGTTGTCTTTCCCAACCACATTCTTGCTCTTAACTCCACCTCTTTGTGATATTTCTTGTTTGTTAACCTCACCTTGCCCTCCCAAATCAAACGAGTTGTAGCTTGTACTATCTCCGTATGTATAAAAGAAACACCCAACTAGGGCTTCCTCTACGTCTCACGGCTCGAGTCGCAAAGGGCGCTAATGGTCATTTCTTTCCTATCTAAGGGATAGAGAATGATCCTTAGGCCTTGCAAATTCTTCCCTTTCAATACATTTTACCCCTTGAGCCCTGAGCTACCCTCCCTTACACGGCCTCCACCTTCGGTCACCACTGTCATGTTTTAACCCTCATTGTCGTTTTCTCTACAATTGGGTACCTAGTGAGCATCTACGAACCCCTACCCTCCTTTTCCTTTTTCCCATTTTCTATGTTGTTCCTTCAACAACCGTATCCTATAGCCAAGATTTTGGACCTATCCAACATTCAAAACTAGTCCGCTTTAGTTCTCCTCAAGCAATATAAACTTCGATTAAAGCTTCATGTTCAATAACATAACATTTTCCGATCCTTTATGGCACATTTTCACCTATTTTCCTCGGGATTCAAGCTTCGACCTTCTCGAACTATGGTTACCGTTCTCACACTATGGCACCTCATCAAACATGAGGAATATCTCTTTGAACCCAACTTGAGGTGTGGGAGCAAATGGTAGCGCCGTTTCCTTGGGTTTGGTCTCCTTCCATGCTCCTCTTATCCTCACACCTCCCTACCCTATACTGACATGTCGGGGGTGAGAGCTTTGGCTCCAAGACACCGTAGAGCCTCATCGATGGCTTGCTAGGTTAAACACAACCTAGAGCACTAGCAATGTAGGACCTCACCTCATAGGGGAAACTATCTCCCCAATTCTGAGCCTGAGGTCACAGTAGAAGAAGCTCGTCACCATGGAGCAAGTTGGAAACAATGACAAGGGCGTGATTACCTCGATGCCCATGCTGGTGTAATTGAGTGATTTATATCACAAGGGCATTTATGCCCTTGCCCTTTGAACATGTTTCTAGTCTTCCAGTCGTGCACATTGCTTGGCCACAAGGATGAATCTGATTGGTCCATACAAGCTTTGGGCCAGAACAACTGTGCGCTAAGTTGAATTTTGAAGGCCACATGGATTTTTAATGAATTTTTATTGGGTTATTATTTGGAAATTCATAGTAAATCACTGGATTATCTAAAAAATATGCAAAAATACTTGTTAAAAGGATTTTCAAATTTCTATCAATTGGAGCTATTAGAGTTTGTTTCCCTTTTAAAGATCCTAGTTTGCTAAAGAGTTAGAATTAGGGTTTAAGGTGATGAGTGAAATACAAAATGATATGTCCAATGTTATGAACATACTATTTAGGGTTCAATGAACACCATGAATGTGACCAGGGTTTCTTCAACCTAAGGAGAGAAAATGGGTCTTCTTTTGAAAAAGGAAAGTGGTTCATGCCCATGAGTATCTATGTTCATCAAGCCTAGTGCATTTACATGCTTCTTAATTGAAACCTTCATGTCCATTATCCTAAGTCAAGACATGCAAGCAAGATTTTATGTGCTTATGATTGTAGAATTTCATATGCTCAATACCTTAAGTAATGATGGGTTATGGGGTGATTCAAGTTCATGAATTATGTTCATAAGAAGGATAAAAGAATATATTTCTATCATATCCCTGAGAGATGTTCTTTATGGATACTCAAGACTACAAGATAAGAAACGAACAATAATACTGCCATCCTCCCATGGTTATGTGATATAACCATGTATTAGGATTTTAAGTACAAATATGTTATTAGGATCCCTCATGTATATATATGATCATGTATTAATATTTCAAGTAGAAACATGCTATTAATATTCCCCTCATTTATAGATATAACCATGTGATAAGAATTCAAGTAGAAACATGTCATCAAGGTTTCTTATACATGTAGAGATCTAAGAATTAAGAAGTTAAATAGATTTCTTAGAATGATTTGTTCCTAAAAGTTAAGTACTATTTGAGAATATGAGTGTTCAACATGGTAAACATGGTCCAACACTAGTACAGAAATGGTCTATAGCGTCGGTTTTTTTAAGCCTATAGCGTCACTTTTCAGCCGACGCCTAAGTGGCCATCGCTACAACAATTGCTCTGTAGCGTCGATTTTTTTAACCCCAAAAAACTGACCTTGTATAGTAAATAACTGACCCTATAGGCTCTCAAAAACTAAACCCAAATGAGAAATGAAACTGTACCTGAACCCTATAACGTCGGTTTTTTAATAAATAACTGACTTTACAGAGGACCTATAGCGTCGGTTTACTTAAAATACTGACGCTGTAGGTGTTTTGGCCGTTCAGCATAGAACGACTGTGCTGCATAAAACGAACGTGTTGGTAAGAGGTAGAACGGCCGTGCACACTAGCACAACCATTCTACCTCCTCCCAACATGGCCGTTTTATGCAGCATGATCGTTCTACGCTGAACGGCCAAAACACCTATAGCGTCAGTTTTTTAAGAAAACTGATGCTATAGGGTCGGATTTTTTTTTAATTTCTGCAGAAACTGAACATAACAAAATAGAAGAACAAGAATATATAAGATATGGGAGAGGGGAGCATTGATGCTCAACCTTCACCATTCCAAACCACACATTCATAACAAAAATGATTCATATATATTGAGTTGAGTATACATAGTCACATCATAATTTACAAAATGATAGATCGTAAGTCTGAGATGATATATATTAAAAATGTCAGATACAAAAGTAATATGAAAGAGTACTGAAACCATATACATAAATGGAACGTAACTGACATGTTTATCCAATGCTATATTGACTTCATTTAGAAAAGCATCTGACCACTCTTCTCAGAATTCATTTAAGTCCTCATGTGTGTAAGGCTGAGTTGTAAAGATATGTAAATAGAAAATGCACATGCTAATATTTTATAAAATGAATACAACTCATTTGTAAATTTATGATGTTATTCTTTATTACCTGATCTATAGTCTGAATGTCATTTGATGTTTGTTTGACAATATCTTGCATATATTTCATTACATAGTAACCACAAGCCCAGTCATTATTTTGTATAGGACACTACAAATAACGAATTATACTTAATGTTAGTAACTACTATAAACAGAAGACTATAAGAGTTGACATATAAGAGTTGAAAATTAATACATATAAGATTAAGCAGTTGTCAAAGTAGCTACCTTGACATTTTTCAAAGTCAATGTCTTTAATTTTGTGGGTATTGTCCTCCGCTTTCACGAAAAGCTTTTATACCCCTGTCAAATTAAACGATAGTTGGTAAAATAGAAATTTTAAACAGAAATATCATGTTGAAGCATTGACTATATTTATGCTTATGCCATAGCTGGCAATTTCAGTTTTTAACCCCTTGTTGTTTTCCCATTGGGTCAAGATAATAAATACTCATCAATTTTGGGACAATCACCACTAATTCCCAATGCCTAGATCTGAGTAAGAATAAAACAAACATTAAAATAAAATACATTTATTCATTATTAAAAATTATATTGAATAATAATACTTACTCGACGTTAAAAGGAATTAGGATAATTTCCTTTCCCACAGTAGCAAAATATTTGAATGCATCAGAGAAGTAATCACTCACTTCGTCAATATGTGTCTCCACCTGACTAGTGACCGAAGGAACTAAGAATCCAACATTCTTTATATTAAAGTTTGTGGTCTCGGTATATAAATGGTTGTTAAACATTTGTAATTATTTTCATATGTACAAATAAGCTAAAAATGTGTATTGGAATTTTCTATATTGATAGATCCTTACCTTATCCATACTTCTAATATCGAAGTATTCAGCCAATCATAACAGAATAACTCTATAATATCATCAAGAAAAATATAATTGTCAAAGTCCCTCCCAGTTGCATCTTCTGTTAAATTGATCAACATTTGTAGTCCAGAGCTTTGGTTGGCTAAGTATCGACACAAACATTTGCATTTACTTCCCAACTCGTCAAATGTGGATTTTGGAATAATAGATGGCTTGGGAATAGGAGGACGACTAGTAGATTTTTTACTTTTTGGTTTGCAAACCTGTTAATTAAATTACATACTTCTATTAGACGAGTTCATATATGCAGTCAAATATGAAAAACATGGTAGAATTCAAGTATACCTTGTCATTGATAACCAAGTGTCTAGGCCAACCCATCATAGCACCCTCTGCTTCTTCAACTGTACTATATTCAGGATTAGGTATGGGTAGTGGTTTGTCCCCCATTCCGTCATACACAAGATGGATGGACACATGGCAAATGTCATCAGTAATTTGTTGGCAATGCAATGTTCCACCAAAGTTGTGCACCTTCCCCACTGCCACAACATTATATTATGGAACCTCCACTGCAAGTTTACAGTTCATACCAACCTAGATTGAAATAATATAGGTTATATAAGAAGAAGTAGAATAGATACCTGTTACAACTGTATATATTATCATATATCATACTAATAACACAACAGATAGAACAAAAACTTACTGCAGATTATTGTGGTGGGTCATCGGGAGTGCTCCCATGACCTTCTGCAACTGGATCATGGGCTTTTACCTCATCACTTGAGAGACACACAGTATGATAAGATTGAGAAGGTTGAGTAGGCTGATATGAAGACATTATTTCTTTTACTTTCTACGCTACTAATACTTCAACCTCCTCTTGTGTAAGACCTCCTACACGACCTCTTTTAAATTGTGAAGGGCCAAAATAAGACTTGAATCCTATGACAGCTCCTAATCCCCTAACACGACCAGGATGCTCATTCGTACCAAGCGCAACTGATAGTTCATCCATGTGGCCAGTTGGGATGAACTTTCCTTCCTTCATTTGCTCGTGGAGATCAATCTATTCATAGTTAATAAAAATATTAAAACAAAATATCAATTAGATATAAATAAATCTAAGTTTGTGGGAGTTACTCTTTACTTAGTTGGGATAAACCTACCATCTTTTGTGCCACCTCCTTAGTTGCAGGGTTGACAATTTCACCTGCTCGATTCTTTCTAGCATCAATCCATGTCAAGTGTCGGGGTGGATGGTCAACTTGAGTTGTACTAGATTCTTCTCCAGAAGAGGATTGCTTCTCTTGTAGTTGGCGGCAGAAGGCATAACCACCGAGCCCCAAGCTATGGTCATGCACATTTTTGGCCCGTCTTTCCTTTTGAGCCTGGTGGATAGCCTGATCATTTAAAATGAAGATTGCAATTTAGACTTGGCAAACATGTATAAAAAGATTCACCTCCTTCATTGTATAAAATTAAATATTCATAAAATACATCACAATCTTTATTACCTGAAACTCTTCCGATCTCCTAGCTGCAACGAATCTTTCCCACACCTCAGGATCTATACAAATATATACATCTGTTGCTTTCTTCTTTTGTTTAGGATTATCTATAAATTCCCTTGCGAGATATGTCTTAAAACCCCTCCATCGTACACCATAACATTGTAGCACTCTTTTCTTGTGATCTTTTTCATTTAGATGAAAAACACCCTATACATACACAAGAAGCAATTAATAATGTTGTTTTGAAAGCATTTAGATGAAAAACATATTAAAATAATATCACTTCCACTCACAGATATATCTTTCCATATGAGGTCTTTTTTGGCATTAGGAACATCATGCCAATTTTCTATATCTATTGATACCTTACTGCACACGGTCGCCCCTACGTAATGCTTGAAAGCACTAGCATGTTCCCCAACAGGTGCTCCTGTGATATCAAACTGGAGTGGCAATTTCTCCCCTTTAGCCCTGAGCTCCTACAGCCTACGCATTAGTGTGGGACCTCTACTTTTCTTAGCATCACCACTACCATCCTCATGGTGCTCATTCTCATGCTTAAAATGTTCATCTTCACTCGCCATTTTAGAACCTGCAAGTATACATGATAAAAAAAATAAGTGATAATAAAAGCACAAGTGATAAGGTATACTAGCTTGAATGATAATAAAATAAATAATTTAAGGAATACATGCCTCTAGTATTGGTTGAGTTGTTAGTAAAGGAAAATTCCTTCAGCATGGTCTTAACATTTATAATATTCATCGGTGTTATCTTCAACATTTACACTTGGCAAACCAACTGAGAATGGGCTGGAATCATGATACTTTTCATAGTGTTCTTCTTCATTTATAGGATCTACAGTAAACTATCTTTTTCCATGAAGAACGACAGACCAATTTTTATTTGCCGGGTCATCAATATAGACTACTTGTTTTTCTTGGTCTGCCATGATGAATGGCTCATCTTTCTCACCAATCTTTTCAAAATTCACCAATTTAAAACCCAACTCATCCACTAAAACTCCTTTGTTGTTGTCAACCCAATTACACCTAAATATAGGAACTCAAAAATTTGTATAGTCCATTTCCCATATGTCCTCAATGACGCTGTAATATGACATCTCAGCTTTACGTGGTCTTTTATCTTTGGCACTAGCAAAATACAACGAACAAGCTTTAAACAATGACCCCACTATTTTGAACTACACTACTTTCATCTTGACACTTTGTGTAGTATGAAAATCCGTTTATGTCATAACCTTCATATGACATGACATCCATTTTTGGCTTAAAGGCGAGCCATTTTATGTTCTCAGCAACATTATTCGGTGATTCAAATAGTTGGTTAAATACTTTCTCTTTAAACCACCTAATAAATGTTCGATTATGCTCTCTTGCAAGCCACATTGAACTGGATCGCGGATGATTTCTCTTGATAATATCATTGTGTTCTGTGATGTAGCTACTAACTTGATCGATGTTGTGTAAAATATACAAATGCGCTTGTTCCCACAACTCACGACTGATTCCTTTCACTCATCCTCCCAGAGTTCCTTTGCCACAATAAGATCCAGTGTGATGGGAATTTTTTTGATCGCTACAAGTTTCATTGCAATTCAAAAAATCATTACAAAAGTCCATCACCTCCCTAGCCACGTAACCCTCAACAATACTCCCTTCAGGACGATAACGATTCCGAACATCACCTTTAAAAACACTCATGTAGCGTTCAAATGGATACATCCAGTGTAAGAAAATTGGACCCAACATCTTCACCTCCCTTATAATATGTACTACAAGATGAACCATGATATCAAAAAATGAAGGAGGAAAGTACATTTCAAGCTGACACATGGTAACCATTACATCTTTCTGTAATTTATCGAGAGTATCAGGATGTATCACTTTGTTGCATATTTCATTGAAGAAGAAACAGAGTCTTGTGATTGCAAACCTTACATGCTTCAGTAATATAGATCGAATAGCCACAGGTAAAATTTGTTGCATTAAGGTGTGACAATCGTGAGATTTGAGACCTATCGGTTTTAGATCCTTCATTGATACCAATCTATGAATATTAGAAGAGTATCCTTGTGAAACCTTAATATTATACAAGCACTCGCAGAAAGTCTTTTTCTCCTTCTTTGACAAAGTGTAACAAGCCGGTGGCAAATATGTGCGGCGACCCCTAATCTCCATTGATAATTCTTTTCTTATACCCATTAATTCTAAATCTTTTCTAGATTTGATGCCATCTTTAGTCTTTCTTGGTATGTTCAATAGCGTACCGATGATGCTATCACAAATATTTTTTTCAACATGCATGAGGTCAATGCAGTGTCTGATTGCCAAAGATCTCCAATAAGGAAGATCCCAGAATATTGACCTCTTCTTGTATAGAGATTTTTCACATGTGAGTGTATGACTACTTGAACTCTTTCCAAATTCATTAACAATATGTATCACCCTATCATATACAACATTTCCTGCTATAGGTTTAGGAGCACTTCGTTCCTCCGTTGACCCATTAAAGGTTTTGCGTTGCCTTCGATAAGGATGCACTGGTCGGAGAAATCTTCGATGACCAAGATATACAATGTTACCACCATGTTTCAGTATGATTGAATCAGTATTTTCCTCACAAATAGGACATGCTTTGTAACCTTTTATGCTATATCCAAACAAATTTCCATAAGCTGGAAAGTCATTAATCGTGCAAAACAACATAGCATGCAAACTGAAGGTCTCTTTACGTGAAGCATCATATGTCATAATACCTTCTTCCCATAGTTTCATTAGGTCATCTATTAGAGGTTGAAGGTAAACATCAATATCATTTCCAGGTTGCTTGGGCCCTGATATCAATATTGACAACGTGACATACTTATTTTTCATACACAACCAAGGAGGAAGATTGTATATAACAATCATAACAGGCCACGTGCTATGTTGGCTACTCAATGTACCATAGGGATTCATTCCATCTGTACAGAGTCCAAGTCTTAAGTTTCTTGGTTCTTTACCAAATTGAGGGTATAATAAATCAATTTTCTTCCATTGTGGTGAATTAGATGCATGTCGTAGGACGCCATCATCATTGACCTTTAACTCCCCATGCCAAGACAAATTTTGCGCATCTTCTGTATTAGCAAATAAGTGTTGAAATCGTGGTATTATTGGTAGATACCACATCACCTTGGCAGGAGAGCCATTTTTAGCCTTAGCTGAATTTGTGGTCTTATACCTTGACGCACCACATTTTAGACAATTTATTTAATTACTATAGTCCTACTGAAATAACACACAATCATTTGGACATGCGTGAATCTTCTTAGCCTCCATTCCCATTGGGCACATTATTTTCTTTGCTTGATATGTTGAAATTGGAAGCTCGTTGCCTTTAGGAAGAATTTCCTTTAACAAAGACAATAGTGAAGTGAAACTCTTATCGCTCCACCGGTTTTGAGCTTTAAGAGTATATAATCGCATAACAACACTCAACCTCGTGAACTTAGTACAACCCTTATATAAAGGTTTTTCAACATCATGGACTATGTTTGAAAATAAAGAAGGTGGATCAATGACATTGTCCCGACAACTGCATAGCATCTCATCAACCATATCATCCTGAATCAGGTCATCTTGAATCGGTTCATCATTGAAATTATCATCATTATCTATATCTTCTATGCCACAACTATTAGTATCGACATTTTCTGATCCATTATTAATTTTCTCTCCATGCCAATACCATTCATTATAACCTTGTATGATCCCATTGCATATGACACGATCCTTAATTTCCTCAGCAGTATCAACTTTCAAATTTGTTACCACAATTTCTACATGGACAATAGAACCTATCTGTAGGTAGTTTCCTATGTTCCTCAGCAAATCTGATAAATTCATCAAGACCTTTGGCAAACTCTGGACTACAACAGTTCTTGATAAACATCCAACTTCGACGCATTTTCTATATCACATTAAAAATTAATTATAAAACTAAGCATTTAATATTGATACTATAAGATGTAAGTTTTTATTGATACGAAGTTAATTACTTATATACTAAAGTGTACCACCTATTCCATTTATGAATATTTAATCTCATTAGTAACTGTATAATGTTTGTTTAGTTTTGAAGAAAATTTCAGCAGCATTTCCCATAAGTTCTCCAAGTACACCGATGTAAATGGTAAATAACCACTCACATATGTATCCAGAGAACAAATGAGGAAATACTACTAAAATTTTCTTCAACACTAAACATACATTATACAGTTACATCCTAAGTGAGATTAAATATCCAAAAACAGTCCCAAACTGGGGACTATCCAATATTTACTCCTATGAGTAAATTTTAAACGGGTTTCTAAGTTGATACATGCATAAATGTATTATTGTCTTATTTATATATTAAGTTAAACATCATGCATTCAATGATCTCATAGATAAACCCTAAAGTGTCAATCTGAGACTATACAATTCTCTTATAATGTAAGGCATTAGGGTCAATATACATCAATATTAGAGGAACAAAAAGATTTTAACAAATGCAGTTCAGCAACTCAGCCAACACGACTGTGCTACCCAGCACGACCATACTACAGCCACCACGATCGTGCTACCAACCAACACGGCCGTGCAACCCAGCACGGCCGTGCTACCTAACAAAAACATACACTCAGCCACAACCACCACGGCCGTGCTACCTAACAAATACATCCACTATGAACCTTTCCTCAATTGCAACATTACAATAAGAAAAAAATGGTCATGGTTATTGCACAATCGTGCTACTACCACCAGCACCCATCGCTACCCACTGCCGACCCCAGACCCGATGTAAGACGTAAACGGAGGAGTGAGGCGACATAGACAATACCTTGAGAAGAACCGGTCGGTGAGGGAGCTTGTGCGGGAAACGAACCAGAGAGATGTGCACGACCCTTGCAACACCTAAGGCTTCGTTCATCGTCGACTTGCATGGAGGAGTGCACAACCCTTGCATGACGGAGAGTGCACGACCTTTGCATGACGGTGACACACGACACGACTTCACGATGGCGGAGGAGTGCACGATGACGACACACGGCTGGACTCTTTGGACAGGGCGGCAGCGTCGGAAGTAGAGATGAGCTCCTTGGACATGGAGATGGACGTCGACGTCAGAAGGAGGGGTCTCTAGCGCCGTGCTTTCGAGCAAAACGAAATGAAACAGTAATCGATATGTCCTAGGTCGCGGGTGTATTTGCTAGCAGCCAGACCTGTAGTGTTGGTTAACTGAGAAAATCGTCGCTACAGCCGTGCTCTATAGCGACGGCTAAACCAAAAAACTGTCGCTACAGCCTAAGTGGTGCCTAAATTTTTGTAAACCATCTATAAGGTCAGTTATTTTAAAAAACCGACCCTACAGGTCAGTGTCTATAAGGTCGGTTATCCTTAAAAACCGACGCTAGAGGTCCAAAGCGGTGCCCGCATTTTAGTTTGACACTATAACATCGGTTATTTGGCATACCCGATGCTATAGATCGACGCGTGAAGCCAAAATCGCGTGAATGTTTTCAGCGGGAAACCTGTAAGGTCGGTTTTTATGATAAAACCGATGCAATAGTCTATTAGGTCGGTTATTCTAATAAAAATGACGCTATGGGTAGCGACGTTACTGGCCAAAAATGTAGTAGTGCAATTTCAAGATGAAGGTACTATTGGGATTAGAATATATTGTAACATGAGTTTATGATGATATTATCAAATTATGAGACATTAAGTCATTATTAAGTTGCAAGATGAGATTCAATAAGATTCCTACTATAAGATTTTAGATTCAAGTTCAGATGAATGTATGAAGATTAGACTTAATGAGATTTTATAGAAATTGAGTTACCTTGTCAAGAATTACATTCTTTTAGATATTAGATACTCGAGAACTCTCATATAATTAGTATTCCCATATTTAGTTTAGATCCTTTCCCTAAGCCTTTAGGTTTAGTTGTCATATATCTACTATCAAAAGTAAGTCATTCTATCAAATCAAAGTATTAGATTATGATTGGTTCAGATAATAAGACTATCGGATTTAGAGTTAAACTTAGGTTACTCATTGTGTGGGTAGTTAGATGTTGAATAACGATACATGATAAGGGGTTTAGACCCAATCTCAGTAATTGAGATTCATATTCATATTCAGAAATAAATTCAGTTTAGAGCTAAAGAATAATAGAACATAGTTAGAGATAATAGATTAAGATCAAAGTTGAGAAACTAAAAACAAAATCAGAGATAAGAGATTACGACTTAGACATAAGAATAAATTCAAAGATAAGATATTCAAATTCAGAGATAAGAGAACATAGAAAGAAAACAACATCAGAACATTAATACATTATAGGATAAGTCCTCACCAGAGACCTCTGGGATGATTCAAAGGGTGCAACACACCAGACACTGCGGGTGTCACAGAGGGCACATTGTGCCAATAGAGGGTGCATTGCACCATAGAGGACACTTCAAAGTCAACAGAGGGCATGTAGTGCCAACATAGGGTGTGTTGCACCATAGAGGACACTTCGGTGTCAACAGAGGAGGACTTAGAGTATAATGGTGGCCACAGTTAGATAAAAATCATAAATAAAAGACACCTCAATTTAGAGCATGTTTATCATGTCATACATGAGGATGATGAGAGAGATTAAGATAAGATATTTATAACCCAGTCACTTTGGTGTAGGTCATGATACCCAGAGTACAAGCCTCCAGAAAAGACAGAGGAGAAAAGTAAGAGTTAGAGAAAATTAGAGATAATATATTTTCAGATTTTATTCAAAGTTTGATGTTAGTTTCATATCTATAATGTCTGAGAATCTTTTGTAACATTTTAGTTCTTTAGCAATGTATGTTTTAGAATACTCATGCCACTTACTCTAATGACTGTTTTTCCCAACATGGCTGGGGACACGATGTCCCTAGGTTTTGGAGCAGCTGAAGATCAAAGGAACAAGAAAAGGACTAGGATTTTTCCAAGTAGAGCCTGGCGGGGTTCCATGTACCAACATGATCTAGAGTTTAAACATCTACTCTTCATGCTTAGTATGTTACCAAATAGATCAAATTTTTGGATGTAGTTTCCTTTTTGACAAGAACTAATCAATTTTTAATCAATGCAAAGTGTTTTCATTTACTTTCATTTCAAAGAATTGCATTTTGTGACACCCTTTAGTGATATTAATGTAATGTGAAAATTGGGGTGTTACAATATGGTATCAGAGCGATTTTGGTAAATGGCCAATAGGAAAACATGAATCTCATAATCACCTTAGAATGAATTAGGGTTTAGCAATGGATTCCCAAGGAAGGATACCATGACTTAGAATGATTAGAGTTTCACCTACGAAGAGATATAGATGTTCGAAATTGATGATTACCTTGTTTAGATATAAAGTATCAACCTAACCCTAGCTAATGATATAGCATCTCCAAACTCAATGGTTATGTCCATCCAATTGGGAGTTGACTAGGAATATCATGAGCATGAGACCTTATATCCATTTCTCCTTTCTTACTAGTGCATGTGGTATGGGACATGTGTATTAGTAGGTTAGTGAGAGGTAGCATGTTAGGATCCCACATCTCTGGGTGTGTGCTTGATCACCACATATCTAGGAATGTGGTGGGTACCTAAAGGACCCAAGGTTAGATAGTCATCTACACCTAGTGTTAGAAAGTCATGTCAAAGTTGAGTTAGATGCCCTAAATATATTTATGAGTTGATGTGATAAATCCTAAGTACATATTGAGAAGGAGACCAAAGTAATAGTTAATCCATGTTCACATGGATATTTTATTAAATTTAGATGCCATATATGTATCTTTAATCCAAAATATTGGACATAATTGAACCTTGAAAAGTAAATTGCCAATAAATGAAAAGGTCAGACAAACCCTAAGGAGGGCAGTGCCCTAGAAATTTCAAGGACGAAAGTTGTTTTAAGGTGGATAGAATAGTAACATCCCAAATTGCCAAGAATAATCTAAGGGTTATAATGTAGTATTAATCAAATAAGTTTATTTGAGGGTCTTAAATCAAAGATATTATGAAATGAAATTTCATAGAGATTAATGGAGAAATAAGAACAAAATGTGACTCAAGATACTTATCCCCTTTCATATGTGCATTGTGAATTTTAATTAATTCAAAAATGATGTGCCATTAGTTTTCTTTTTCCTTTTATCTTTCCTCCAAAGAATTTGCTCAAAAGGGCATAATAGGTAGAAGGAATAGTTTTTGAATGAGTAAAAAGTATTGAACTCGAAATTTGACTTAATAGATCAAAAAGGAAACTATTTTCCCCAATTGCCTAATGCATTATTACATTTAATTCAAGTTAAATGGCCTTTATATAAATTATGGTTATAGCCTGTGAAAAACGAAAATATAAAGGCATAGGAATAATCTAGACCACTTATTGCACATGTGGTCCAAATTTGGGTTCATTTTGACCACGTTTGACCCTCAAAATTGACCAGGGAAGAGTTACATATAGTTTTCAATGCCATTAAATTGAAATTATCATTTAATGTATCAATGCACTAAAGGATTGCATTAATCTCCTATCACGTGTTACATTATTTCATTTTTTTCCTCTATGCGTACCATAAAATGGCCCAGGTTTAGTGCATTCATGATCCGATGGCTCTGCACTCATCCTCTACCTCCGCTCTATTTGTGAGTCAGAGATCGTTTTATAGTGTTGTCTTCCCAATTGCATTCTCACTCTTAACTCCACCATTTTGCGAGATTTCTTCTCTATTAACCTCAACTCGCCCTCCCGAACCAAAGTAGTTGTATCTCGTCCTCTCTCCCTCTATGTAAATTAAATGCCGAATCAGGCTTTCTCCACGTCTCGTGGTCTGAGTTGCAAAGGGCGTCAATGGTCGTTTCTTTCCTATCTAAGGGATAAAGGATGATCCTTAGGCCTCACAAATTCCTCCTCCTATGTAAATTGTACCCCTTGAGCCCTGAGATACCCTCCCTTAATCGGCCTCCACCTACAGCCTCCGCCATCATGTTTTAGACCTCAACGTGGTTTTCTCTACAATGGGTACCCACTGAGCATCTACAAACCCCTACCCTCCTTTTCCTTTTTCCAGTTTTCTATGTTGTGGATTCAACCACCATATCCTATAGCCAAGCTTTTGGACCTAGATGACATTCAACGCTAGTCTGCTTTAGTGCTCCTCGAACCATATAAACTCCTCTTAAAGCTTCATGCTCAGTCACGAAATTTTTTCTTATCCTTTATGACACATATTCACATATTTTCCTCAAGCTTCAAGCTTCAACCTTCTCAAATTACGGTTACCATTCTCACGCTCATGTTCTCCATTAAACCTGAGCAATAGATCTTTGAATCTGGCTTGAGGTGTGGGAGCAGACGGTCATGTTGTTTCCTTGGGTTTGATCTCCTTTCATGTCCCTCTTCTCCTCGCACCTCCCTGCCCTGTACCGACATGTCGGCGGTGAGAGCTTCGGCTCTAGGAAAACACATAGCCTCATTGATGGCTTGCTAGGTTCGACACAACTTGGAGCACTAGCAGTGCATGACCTCACCTCATATGGGAAACTCTCTCCCAGATTCTCAGCCTGAGGTCACAACAAGAGAAGCTCGTCGCTATGGGGCAAGTTGGAAACAATGGTAAGGGTATGATTACGCCGATGCCCATGCTAGTGAGTGAATTATATCACAGGGGCATTTCTGCCCTTTAAACATGTTTAGTCTTCCAGTCATGCGCGTCGCTTGGCCACAAGGATGAATCATATTGGGCCACACAAGATTTAGGCCGGAATAACTGTGCGCTAAGTAGAATTTTGAAGCCCACATGGCCTTTTCATGATTTTTCATTGAGTTATTATTTTGAAATATATAAAAAATACACAAAAATTCTGGTTAAAAAGGATTTTAATTTTTCTATTGATTATATCTATTTTCAAAGTCTATTTCCATTTTAAAAATCCTAGTTTGCTAACGAGCTAGAATTAGGGTTAAGGTGATGAGTAAAATACAAAATGATATGTCCGCTTTTATGAAAAATCTATTTAGGGTTCAATTAACCCCATGAATGTGACCAAGGTTTCTTCAACCTAAGGAGAGAAAATGGATCTTCTTTTGAAAAAAGTAAGTGGTTCATGCCCATGAGTATCTATGTTTATCAACCCTAGTGCATTTACATGATTCTTAATTAAAACCTTCATGTCCAATATCCTAAGTCAAGATTTGCAAGCAAGATTTTATGTGCTTATGATTGTAGAATTTCATATGCTCAATACTTTAAGTAGTGATGGGTTATGGAATGATTCAAGTTCATGAATTATGTTCATAAGAAGGTAAAAGAATATATTTCTATCATATCCCTTAGAGATGTTCTGTATGGATACTCAGGACTACAAGATAAGAAATGAAAAATAATATTGCCATCCTACCATGGTTATGTGATATAACCATGTATTAGGATTTTAAGTACAAATATGTTATTAGGATCCCTCGTGTATATATATGATCATATATTAATATTTCAAGTAGAAACATGCTATTAAGATTTCCCTCATTTATAGATATAACCATGTGCCAAGAATTCAAGTAGAAACATGTCATCAAGGTTTCTTATACATGTACAGATCTAAGAATTAAGAAGTTAAATAGATTCCTTAGAATGATTTGTGCCTAAAAGTTAAGTACTATTTGAGAATATGAGTGTTGAACATGGTAAAACATGGTCCAATTTTCAAGATAAAGGTATTATTGGGATTTTAATATATTGTAACATGAGTTTATGATGATATTATCAAATTATGAGACATTAAGTCAAGATTAAGTTACAAGATGAGATTCTATAAGATTTCTACGTCAAGATTTAAGATTCAATTTCATATGAATGTATTAATATTAGACTTAATGAGATGTTATAGAAATTGAGTTACCTTGTCAAGAATTACATTCTTTTAGATATTTGATACTTGAGAACTCTCATATACTTAGTATTCACATATTTAGTTTAGATCCTTTCCCTAAGCATTTAGTCTTAGTTTTCATATATCTAGTATCAAAATTTAAGTCATTTTATCAAATCAAAGTATTAGATTATGATTGGTTCAGATAATAAGACTATCAAATTTAGAGTTAGACTTAGGTTACTCATTGTGTGGTAATCAGTATTAGATTATGATTGGTTCAGATAATAAGACTATCAGATTTAGATTTAGACTTAGGTTACTCATTGTGTGGGTAATCAATATTAGATTATGATTGGTTCAGACAATAAGACTATCAGAATTCGAGTTAGACTTAGGTTACTCATTGTGTGGATAATCAGATGTTGAATAAAGAAACTTGATAAGGGTTCTAGGCCCAATCGCAGTAATTGAGATTCATATTTTTATTTAGAAATAGATTCAAGTTAGAGCTAAAGAATACTAGAACATAGTCTGAGATAATAGATTAATATCAAAGTTAAGAAACTAAGAACAAAGTCAGAGATAAGAGATTAAGACTCAGAGATAAGCAAAAATTCAAAGATAAGAGGTTTAGATTCATAGATAAGAAAATAGAGAAAGAAAATAACATCAGAACATTAATACATTATAGGATAAGTCCTCACTAGAGAGTCTTGGTACAATCCAGAGGGCATAATGCGCTAAACACTGCGAGTGTCACAGTGGAGACGTTGTGCCAACAAAGGGTGCATTAAACCATAGAGGACACTTCAGTTTCAATAGAGGGCATGCAGTGCCAACAGAGGGGGTGTTGCACCATAGAGGACACTTCAGTGTCAATAGAGGAGGACTTATTGTGTAATGCTGGATAAAAATCGTAAATAAAAGATACCTTAGTGTGGAGCATGTTTATCATCTCATCCACGAGGATGATGAGAGAGATTAAGATAAGATATTTATAACCCATTCACTTTGGTGTAGGTCATGAGACTCATAGTATAGGTCTCCATAAAAGACAGAGGAGAAAGATAAGAGTTAAATAAATTTAGAGATAATATATTTTCATATTTTAATCATATTTTGATGTTAGTTTCATATTTATAATGTCCATGAATTTTTTGTAACATTTTGGTTCTTTAGAAATTTATATTTTAGAATACTCTTGCCACTTACTCTAACTATTATTTTCCCCAATGCATGGATGGGGATGCGGTGTCCGTAGGTTTTAAAGCAACTGAAGATCAAAGGAACAAGCAAAGGACTAGGAGTTTTTCAAGTAGAGCCTGGTGGTGTGCCATTTACCAAGATGATCCAGAGTTTTAAACATCTTTTCTTCATGCTTAGTATGTTACCAAATAGATAAATTTTTTGGATATAGTTTCCTTTTAGACAAGAACTATGTATGAATCAATTTTTAATCAATGAAAAGTGTTTTCATTTACTTTAATTGCAAAGCATAGCATTTTGTGACACCCTTCAATGATATTCATGTAATTTGAAAATGTGGGGTATTACACATCACCTGGAGACTCATCATGTGGGCTCGTCCTTCCTCTAGAATAAGCAATCAATGAGTGGTCTCAAAGTACTCAAATAATTGTTTTGGTTCAAGTAAAGTAATCACTGGTCCCACTAAGCACCATAAGGTCACTTAGAATACTAGGAGCTCACTAGGGACATAAAATGTAGCCAATCAATGTACCAGTAATCTGCCTAGGGCAAAAAATGCTAAAGATATGGGTCCTTAAAGCACCAGCCCTAGGAAAGATCCAACAGACCACGACTCCTAGCCCTATGGTAGTGGTACCAACCGTGCACCCTCGCTAGTCACAACGGAGGCATACCAATTCCATGCTCTACCAAAAACACTATTGCCTCTTAAAAGGGCAAGGAGAAGAAAACTAATTACATAGGAGTCCCTGCTAGAACGACAGAGGAAGAGATTGGCTAGGTCTCCATTCTAGCTATTACTACTATGAAGGTACCGCCAACACCTAAGCTTTACAAGGAAACCAATGTGGAAGGGTCAGCCATAATCTAGTTCCTAAACGAACCCAAGTGGGGTGTCATAGGATGAAGTGATGCCAAATTCCCTATCACACTGAGAAGCAGTCATGAAGACTTTAGAAAGGGCCTATGTCTTAAAAGATGTGAGGCTAGAAACGCTTGCAACCATCATCATGTTAATCACGACCCCTCATCTGATATCATTCTATGAAGATGAGATTCCAACCCAGGGAAGTCACAACATACCCTTATTAATCACATCAATATACAACAACCTTAAGATACATTCTTATTTTGTTTACAATGGCACATGCCTCAACATGTGTCACTTAAAGACACTCATCAGTTTGAGGAAGTGATGTGTGTGTTTTATATGGACTTTTTGCACATTATCACACATAATTTCAGCTCATTATGTCCCAATTTAGCCTCTATTCATATTTATTTTGTCACACTTTTTAGTTTCTTTGCTTATTACATGATGTTGATTACAGATATGTATTAAAAATGTCAAATTGGAGATAGCCTAACTCAAATCCAACCTCAATGGGACTTCTCCAAGTTTTATAGCTGATCCAAAGCCATTTCCTGAAGAAACAACACAAGACACGATGTGTCTTTTAAGAGACACGGTGTGTTCATTTACAAGCAGCCTCACGGGACAAAGAACACGTCGTGTGTTATTAAACATGTGGCGTGTGATTCTCCAACAGCTTCTAGCCTAGAGAAGAGGAAGTGGCGACATGGCATGTTTCTTAGAAGACACAATGTGTTCCTGGTACATGAAGACCATATCCACCTTCCTGCCAAAGCACACGACATGCGTTTATTCAAAAACGCCATGTGCCCTTCACTTGATTCAAATATAGGAGGTGGAGACATGGTGTGTTTATTTCCTACACGCTGTGTACCTCATTACAGTGACAATTCTAAGCAAGAACAAACAACATGACACGACGTGTTCTTCAACAAACACTCCGTGTCGTTATCAGTTTCTGTAAAAATGAAAACGACTGCCTCTCATTTTAAAAGTGGATTGGAGCCCAATAGGCAGTTATGCTCAGTCATTTTGAAGTGTTTTACACCCAAGAGAAGTTCTAGAGCAGAGGACGGTGGTTTTGGGGTAGAAGAAGGTGGTTTCTTGCAAGAGAACCCCCCATTCTACTTCATTTCTTCTCCATTTTCTTCTCTAAAGGTGCAACAGAGCTACTCCCTTCATTCAAGTTTTCTGGGAGGGAAGTTTGTCCAAGTTGGAGCTATCCCAAGGGGTGGAACTTCATCCTCTAGATGGAGTTCTCTCCTCTTATCCTGCATCTATGGTTCCTCTAGCTTTTTCCTTCTCTTAAGCATGCAAAATTCTGAAATTACTATCATGTATTTGCACATCTTCACTATGGATGAGTAGAGCTCTTTGTTGAGCATGAGAGAGTAGCTCCCATGCCAATGTTCATGTGAACTTGAAATTCATGCTTATTGTTGTTTTGATTTGCTTTCTTCCATGGATGCATATGGTGTTTTATTGCTTGTATGCTTGGCTGGCCACCTTTTATACATGTTTTATGCTTGCCTTGTCCTTCAGGAGAATGCATTAGGGAGTATGGAGTAGGATCTATGGCAATATCCTCTTGACCACGAGAGTGGCTAGAGATTATTTAGGTTTTTGATTGTATTCGACACTAAACATAGACACGAGAGCGTTATGTGAAGTTGAGAACCATCTCATGGCATTGGGAAATGCATGAAAATGACAACCTCCTTACTTATTAAATAGTGATCCTTATTTCATATGTTCATGTGATATGATGGTAATGGTAGCGAAATCTTATGCTCAAGTTTCTAATCATTTAATCAACACTATTGTTAAATATTTTTGCTCTAGTTTCCACTTTTAGTGTGTAATCAATCAAATTTTTATAACCCGATTTAGATTTATGAAAGTTAACATGTTTGCGCCTAACTAGCCTAGCTCCTCGTGTTCGACACTCGACTACATTGACTCCCATATACTTGCGGGTAATTAGTGAGTTAAAATCTTTTCCTTTCTAAAACTCTCAACAAGTTTTTGGCACTGAATCCAGGGAGCTATGATAATTTTTAGTTAGAGTAAAAGTGTTAACTAGTAATTAAGACTAAATCACCATCTTTGCATTCTATTTTGCGATGCCTCTTAGTTTTGTGACTCTCACTCAAATCTTACTTTTTAGGTTGCATGCGTCATTTTAAGAGAGGTCTACAAACCTCCATCTTCTTAGATCTGGAGATAGAACAAACTTTTAGTAGCCATAGATGAGCAAGGAGGAGTGAGAACTCTTCAAGATTAGAGGGATCACAACCATCACCACCACCACCATCTTCTTCATCCTATGAAGAAGCCACATAAGAAGATCTAACCATGGAGGACAATTGTCCTTTGAAGGACTTTTCCATGCCGGCTGCCACAAACATTTGTGGAGCCATTGATCTACCTGCGATAGAGGCAAACAACTTCTCTATTAGTCCTTCTATGATGCAGATGATCCAACAAACCCATTTTGCGGGTACAACCAATGAAGATCCAAATCTTCATGTAGCTGAATTCCTAGAGTACATGAACACCTTTAAAATCAATGGTGTAGATGGAATAAAGCTTCTACTGTTTCTCTTCACCTTGAGAGATAGAGCTAAGGCGTGGCTTTTATCTCTTACCAAGAAGTCCATCAAGAGCTGGGATCAACTATTAAATGCTTTCCTTGCAAAGTATTTTCCGCCAAGCAAAATAGCTCAACTAAGAAACCAGCACACAAACTTCTCTCAGTTAGATAAAGAAACTTTGTAGGACACATGGGAGCAGTTCAGGGACCAGCAACGCCTTTGCCCTCACCATGGATTGACTAATTGGTTGCTACTTCGAACATTCTATAATTGACTATTCTACAACACTCAGATGACAGTGGATGCCGTAGCTAGTGGAGATTTAATAAATAAGTCTTATAGGGAGGCTTATTGTGATGACAGTTACCAAACCAATAAACAAATTGTTATAATTAAGCAAAATTAAACATAAACAACAAATTAACAAAAATCATTAAAAATTAAAACCATTTACAAAGAGATCCATTTCTAGGAAACTCTTATAACAAGAACCAAAATATTATATATACATTCTGATCCACAAAGTACATACCATGTACCTTCTCTTCTCGAGGATTACATACAACAATTGCTCTATTAAATCTACACATAAGCAACATAAAACCTCGAGGCATTCAATGCCAAAAATCTCAGATCGATCATAAAAGCACTAACTACTGACTCCAAGGACCTAAGAGTACATAGACGACACATAGGACTCCTATTTTACAAGACACGACAGTCAATATCTCCACCTGAGATGTTACTACTGTCCCTGATGCTGCTGTCCTTCCCCTATTGTATGGTTTCTACCTCCTCATCCTCGTCCACCTAAAAAGGTTGGATCCCACGGGGGTGAGGCAATTGAAATTGTCCCAGTGAGAGATATAACTCTCTACCAGAAACATTATTATTGCAGATAAATAGTGATAAACTAAGCAGAAGATTCTCTATTGAAAAGCAGGATTTAATCAATATTAAGCAGAATTGAGCAACATCATCTTTTAAAGCATTACAGTTATAAATGATAAGGTAGTAAATCATCTCTCCATTTTAATAAGGAATATGAAGAACAATGTATAACATCTATCCATTTAGGATACAGTAAGCAATGTTACATCAACCAATGATTTCTGTATTTCATCCTTAAGCAAATATGCTACATAGTTGATTACATTACAATCACACTTATGCCCTGAGGAGATGAAGTATACCGTTCATCTCCAACCGACCACGATTACGTAAGCATCGGTACCACACAAGGTCAATGGAAGAGCCGGACTCCATCCCCTCATATGTCTCAGTCAGTGCGAGACCACATGCAGGACATCTCGTGTCTCTTGCTAAAATAGCTTTCTAGGGTATACTGGCAACTTCACTGTAGAGTTATAGCCCATAGCATATACTCTCTTCAGGATATGGCCCATAGCCAATGCCTAGTATTGTAGAGTCATGGCCTATAGCTATACTTTTATTGGGATATGGTCCATAACCATTCCTGTGCATAGGATATGGCCCGCAATCATTCCTATGAGGCGTAAGGATATATTCGCCCATTACCCCCACATATTAAAAAATATGCATTCCAGGAGTTCCCATATAAATACATGTTTCACCATCACCAACTACTGACGATGATGGATCTATGGCCAGGGCTCTACATGTTAAGATTCCACTTGATTATTTAAGTACATTACCATATTCTTTTAGCATCAGTCAAGTTTTCAAACAAGAATTATTATCACAAATGCTACAAAGAAACATGTAATACTTCTATCAAGTACTTTTCAAAACTTTATAAAACATTGGGATCTCAATACCTTATCTCATTACTGGGAATTCATATCCCTCAACAATACCATCATCATGTTACTGGATCTGGTTATTCAAACCCTTAGTTCATCAATGAACATGGTTACCACTATCAGGTAACTATTACCTCCAAGTCATCTGACCAAGGTATTCATGATACTTGTTACACAAGCATCTCACATAGTTCACCAGGCATATTCAACTTCTTGTCACCTCTCACTAGGAAACAAATAAAATAATGACTCATAAGGCCTATTATCATCATAGCTCATGCCTGGTTATGCTCATCATCTCATAATACTTGCATCGTTAGTATTCCTGATAACAACCATATCTATTACATATCAACATTATGCAATACAAAGATAACATCACTATTCCCTCATTAGGGTTAGGGTTTCCCATCTTTATCAATTAGGGTTTTACATAACATCACCCTATATTAGGGTTTCACATAACATCACCCTATATTAGGGTTTCACATAACATCACCCTATATTAGGGTTAGGATTTCCCATTCTCAATTGATTAGGGTTTTATAATTACCTCATTAATCCAAACCCTAAGTCAGTGCTTCCACATATCTTGGAGAACATAGCATTATTTAACTATTAAATCATACTTATCATTGTTCCATGTACTAGGAACACATATCACCATCATACCTTATTCAGTTGACTTAACCTTTCACTAAGTACATACAACTATTCTTATCATAGTGTATTGAATTTATTACTTTCATAGGACTCAAGTGGTAATCACTCTAATTATACTAATCACCTAGGTACTTTAGAGGTACTTCCATTGAAATCAACCTTGAGATACTCTTCAACCACTTATGGGGTTATTAGTACTTACGTGGTTTGAATCAATTGGTCCTTCAAACGGTTTGAACCAATTCAACCTTCAAATGGTCTGAGACCAGATAGGACTTCAAACGGTCTTGGTCTATACTTTCAAATGGTTTAAGACCATTTAGACCTTCAAACGGTCTTGGTCTAAACCTTCAAACGGTTTGAGACCGTTTAGACCTTCAAACGGTCTTGGCCTAAACCTTCAAATGGTTTAAGACTGTTTAGACCTTCAAACGGTCTTGGCCTAAACCTTCAAATGGTTTGAGACCATTTAGACCTTCAAACAGTCTTGGTCTAAACCTTCAAATGGTTTGAGACCGTTTAGACCTTCAAATGGTCTGGTCCTTATATCCTTAAATAGTCTTGAACCTTTTGCTCATCAAACGGTTTTGAAACCATTTCAACCCAAGACCCTCAAACAATTTTGAAGATTGATCAACCCTAAATGGTTTGAGACCATTTGAACCTCAAATGGTTTGAGACTGTTTGGTCCTCAAACGGTTTGAGACCGTTTAGTCCTCAAATGTTTTGAAACTGTTTGGTCAATTCAGAGATGAAACCGTTTGAAACTAAATTAAGGTTTTGACATCAATTGATCTAGGATTTTGAAACCAATTGAGTTTGATTGTTTGAAATTATTATGTCATAAGACCAATCGATCTTTGAATCCCCTGAGACCATTTGGTCTCTAATGGTTTGAAACTGTTTAACCCTAAATAGTTTTGAAACCGTTTGGTCACCAAATCTAACGGTTTGAAACTGTTTGACCACAAAATTGAAACCGTTTGTTCTTGATATTCTTGAGGTGTGTGCTTAGATGATGTCATCATCATCAAGCTTTAGACCTCCTAATTCTAATATCATATATATGAGGAATTCATCAATTATTCAAGAAGAAAATAAAAGATCAATATACGATGAGGAATTGAAAACAATAATAACATTGATGGGTTCAAGTTATATAACCTGCCTTCAAAGTAGCTCCAAAGCTTCAAGCTTATCGTCTCTAATGGTGAAATAAGCTCCTTTAACTATCAAGGTTCGTTTCCAACTCTTTGGATGCAAAAGATAGCCACGGTTGAGCATTGGATGGAAGAGAGAAGAAAATGAGTGTTAAAATCTGATTTCAACCATCAATTCAAGGTTGAAGATGATCATGGAGCTTACCTTCAGCTTGAGGAATGTTTTTCTCCTGCTCCTAAGCTCCTTGGTCATCGGCCAAAGCAAGAAAAGAAAGTGGTTTGCAAAAATAGCCTTCAAGTAAGGAGAAAATCGAGTACATGTACTTGATTTTCTAGGAGAGAGAAAGTAGGAGAAATTTCATCCACTTTCTTGTCACATGCCCCATCCCTTCCTTGCAATCAAAGCCATCTTACTTTTTCCTCAATATACTCTCATTTATCCTTGAATTAAAAGCAACCACTTAAGCACCTTAATCATTATAATACTATTATCCAATTTTAGTGGACGTTACTTTTTAATTAACAAATGTGAGTGGATTTCTTCACCTACTTAGGTTATTTCAGTGCCACTCAAGGCATTTGGACGTTCTACCACTATAGGATTTCAACCACAACCTTTTTAGTTGATGGGCACTTCAATTAATATATTTATTTTTGCTACAAAATAAATTAGGGGTTTTCTTATGCTTAAATCTTGATTATTTTATTATCAAGATTATCTCTCCTCAAAAGTAGTTCAAACAAGACGCCCCTTTCTTTTTATTTTCTCTAAATGATACCAAGAAACAGTAGGGACACTCTTGAAGTGGTATTTTACATATTCAACCCTGGATTTTGGGTAATTTGCAAATTACACCAAAACTAGCATTCAATACACAAGTATTACTCAAACAAGTTCCTTCTTGGAACTTAGGCTTGTGGAAGCCATACCTCAACATCATTCTCATTCTTATGATGCTATAACACTTGAGAAACATTTATCATGTAACATTTGCAAGGTAACCCCTTAAATTGGGTAAATTGCACTTTAGTCCAAAACAAGCAAAATGTTGTTTCAAAATTATTCAAATAGGACCAAAATTGAAACATAAGCTCTCCTTTAGTCTTAATTACTTTTCAAAAGATATAGACAAGAATCTAAATGACTTACTTAAGCAAAACTCCTAGGGTTAAGGCATAACCCATGTCAGGGTTGTTACAATTATCTACCCCTAATAGGGATTTCCTCCCCAAAATCATCAAGAGAAAAGAGAAGGGTACTTCCTCCTCATCTCTTCCTCCAGCTCCCATGTAGCATCTTCAATGCCACGATGATGCCAAAGAACTTTCACAAGAACTATGCCTTTCTTTTTCAACTTTTTGATTCTCCTATCAAGAATCAACACTGGTCCCTCTACATAGGATATATCTTCATTTAACTCTACCTCTACAGGTTGCAATACTAACTCCGTATCAGGGTGAAACTTTCTCAACATGGATATATGGAATACTGGATGCAATTTGTATAGTTTAGGTGGCAACTCCAACTTATAGGCTACCTTTCCAATATGTTCAGTGATTGGATAAGGCCCCATAAATCTAGGAGCTAACTTACCCTTTTTCCTAAATCTAAGAACACCTTTCCAAGGTGAGACTTTGAGATATACTCTGTCTCCAACTTGGAATTCTAAAGGTCTTCTCCGTTTATCAGCGTATGACTTCTGTCTATCCTGTGCAGCCTTTAACTGTTGTTGTATTACTTTAATCTTTTCAGTTGTCTGTTGCACTAACTCAGGGCCCAAAAGTCGATATTCCCCTGTTTCATACCAGCATAATGGAGATCTACAACCTCTACCATATAATGCTTCATATGGTGCCATATCAATACTGTACTGATAACTATTGTTGTAAGTGAATTCTATTAAGCTCAAGTGTAGGTCCCAACTTCCTACAAACTGAAGGACACATGCCCTAAGAAAATCCTCCAACACAAACAGTCCTCTCAGATTGTCCATCCGTCTGGGGGTGGAAGGCAATACTGAATCTTAACTGCGTACCCAAAGCTTTATGTAGTCGTTCCCAAAAATGACTCGTGAACTGGGGACCTCTATCAGAAACAATTGTATCTGGAACTCTGTGTAATTGCACTATCTCATCTATATAGATCTATGCAAGTTTCTCAGCAGTATAGGTTGTTTGATAGGAAGAAAATGTGCTGACTTAGTCAACCTATCAACTATCACCCAAATGGAATCATGACTTTTGGATGTTCTGGGTAAACCAACCACAAAGTCCATGGTTACATGATCCCATTTCCATTGTGGTATAGGTAAAGGTTGCATTGTTCCTACATGCTTTTGATGTTCAGCTTTAACCTGCTGACACATTGGACACCGCATAACAAACTCAACTACATCTTTCTTCAATCTGTGCCACCAATACATATCTTTCAGGTTATGATGCATTTTGGTGCTCCCTAGATGCATTGCATATATGGACGAATGAGCTTCCTCCAAGACTAACTTTCTTATGTCATTGGCATCATGTACTACCATCCTACCATGGTAACCGACTACCTCATCATCTAGATCATGAAATCCATCCCGTTTCTCACTACCATACTCTGATCTGATTTGCTGAATCACAATATCAGCTTGTTGTGCCTCTTTGATATGTTGTTTCAGAGTAGGTTTTATGTGCATCTCAGCTAACAGTCCATCTAACAAGGATACTTTAAGCTGTACATTGTTTTGTCTCAAAGAGACAAGCATGTCTCGTTTAAAGCATACTAAAGAGTTCAACTGTGCCTTGTCCATGGTTGGCGACGATGATTTTCTACTTAGTGCATCAACCACTACATTAGCCTTTCCTAGATGATAATCAATTGTACAATCATAGTCCTTGATTAACTCCATCCAACAACATTGTCTCATGTTCAACTCATGCTGTGAAAAGATGTATTTTAGGTACTTGTGGTTAGTAAAAATCTAGAATATCTCTCCATAGAGATAATGTCTCTAGATCTTCAACGCATGAACCACTGCAACCAATTCTAGATCATGTGTCGGATAATTTTCCTCATGTTTCTTAAGCTGTTGAGAAGCAAAAGAAATCACTTGTTTATCCTGCATCAACACACATCCTAGACCATTCTTAGAAGCATCACAGAAAACAATATACCCCTTCCCTTGCTCAGGTAACACTAACACAGGTGCACTTGTTAACCTTTCTTTCAACAAATGGAAAGAATGTTGACACTTGTCATTCCAGACAAAAGGAACCTCCTTTCTGGTCAACTTGGTTAGGGGTAATGCTATATAACTAAAGTTCTTAATGAACCTCCTATAGTAGCCTGCCAGTCCTAGAAAACTGCATATCTCCGTTGGTGTCTTTGGTTGTTCCCACTCCAAGACAAATTCTACTTTTGTAGGATCAATACGGATACCTGAGGCAGATATTACATGTCCTAGGAAAGACACTTCTGATAACCAGAATTCACACATGCTAAACTTGGCGTATAGCTTGTGATTTCTCAGTAAAGTCAGGGCTTGACGAAGGTGCTGCTCATGCTGTTGAGCATCTCTACTGTAAATCAGGATACCATCAATAAAGACTACTATGAATTGATCAAGGAATGGCCGGAAGATTCTGTTCATGAGTTCCATGAATGCGACTGGTGCATTAGTTAGTCCAAACGACATAACTATGAACTCAGAGTGACCATACCTTGTCCTAAAGGCTGATTTAGGTATGTCACTCTCCTTGATACATAACTGATGGTATCCTCACCTTAGATCTATTTTAGAGAATATAGTTGCACCATGCAACTGGTCAAATAGGTCATCTATCCTTGGCAGAGGGTATTTGTTCTTTATGGTTACTTTGTTTAGCTGTCTATAGTCGATGCATAATCGCATAAACCTATCTTTCTTTTTTACAGAGAGAATCGGAGCACCCCAAGGTGAAGTACTCGGTCGAATAAAACCCTTTTCAAGAAACTCTTGTAACTATTTCTTTAGTTCTGCCATCTCAGCAGGTGCCATTCTATTTGGTGTTTGAGCTATAGGTTGCGTACCTAGAATTAGATTAATCTCGAAATCAATCTCTCAGGGTGGAGGAACACCTGGAAGTTCCTCAGGAAACACATCCTCAAACTCCCTAATAATCAGAACTTCAGAAAGACTAAGACTCTCTGCTATGGTATCTACCACATGTGCCAAGAATGCAAAGCATTCTTGTCTCATCAAATTCTTAGCTACCATATCCAACACTAGACAGGTTGGAAGAATCTTTTTGTCCCCCTGAAAGATCAATGTAACACCATTGTCTGTGAACATAGCCTGCTTGGAACTGCAATCCAAGACAACCTTATACTTTTCTAGGGTGTCCATCCCACAGATTATGTCGAACCCATGCATCTCAAGTGGTATAAGATCCACCTGAATGCTATGTTCTGAAAAAGAAAGAACACATGGAGAACATACCTCCCGCAACACTGCAGATCCAACTAACGGAGTTTCTAATAACAAGTTATCTGCTCTATGACTGACAGTCATATTGCAGTCATGAATCACTTCTCGAGTGATAAAGGAATGCTTAGCACCTAGATCAATCAAAACAGATACAAAGCAAGATGAAGACATATCAGAATGAAATAATTCCATCTGAACTGTCACAACTCATGGGTTAACCACTGCCTCAGGCTGATTCATTGCATAGAATCTTGCCGTTGCCTGATGTTGACTTTGTGCTCTGTTATTTGATGCAGTTGATCCTGCCTAGGATGTCTGTCCACATCCTCGAGTGCCACTAGAAAACTGTTTCCTTTGATGACCTTGTTGACTCTGCCTCGGTGGTTGGGTTACCATTGTGTTTCTAGCTGGACAATCCTATGCTAGATGTCCTACCTGTCTACACTGGTGACAGATTCTATTCTCTTGATATGGTCTAAAAGGTCCAGTCACTGACATTGATGCTGTACTGGGGGCTCTATTTGGAGGAAAACTATGGCCCCTACCCCTACTTGACGTCCACTGCGTCTGGGTATTGAACCTTGGTGGTGCTGTTGGTGCAGAAAACCTTGGTTTCTTAAAATTTCAGACCTCTGTCCTTGGAACTGTGTATATACTTTCTTACTATTGGCATGATGCTTCTCAGTCACAGACCTTTCTATTCACCTAACTGACTCCACAAAGGTGGCAAACCTCTCTCTATTCTCTAGAGCAGATACTGGTGTGGTTAAATCAACATTCAAACCCTTCTCAAAACACGAAATCCTCTCCTCATCTGTAGCAGCCATGTGCGGACAGAACCATAGAAGCTCCATAAACTTAGCTTCATACTCACTAATGTTCATTTGTCCTTGCCTTATCTGCTCAAACTGAGAGATTTTCTCATCCAGGTAAGTCTTGGGAAAATATATACTAACAAACTCTCGTCAGAACTCTTGCCGTCTGACTTCAACACCTAGCCTTTTGCCTTCTTCTATAGCCTACCAATGGCCAACACTCCCCTTCGACATGTACACCGCATGCCTAACCTTCTCTGCTTTAGGGATATTAAGAATTATGAAGGCCTTTTCCAGCTCAGTCAGCCACAAGTCTGCATCTGCTGGGTCAGCTGTACCAGTATAATCAGTGGCTCCTACCCGTCGAAGCCATTCAAAAGTCTTGCCAGCTCCATGTCCCTCATTGTGAGCTGGTGCCCTAGGTGCAGGTGGTGGCATCCTATCCGCCATATGTGTCATAGTCACCATGAACTGCCCAAACAGAGCATGGACAGCTGGGTTTTCTAGTGTACCTTGGTCAAGCTGGGGATGTTCAGGTACTAGTTCTTCTCTAGTCTGATCCCTTACACCTCCTCCTGGTGCAGCAACACTGCTTTCAACAACATGTTCTTCGTGTGATCCAGCCATCTTCAAGCTTTACTTCTTCTCCTGAGAGTAGAAGTCACTATCAAACAATTTGGAAAACACTAGAACAGACTCAACGACCTTAATCCTATATCTCAGTAGACTCAGTGAACCTTAAGCTATGATACCAAAAACTTTTGATGACCGTTACCAAACCGATAAAAAAATCGTTATAATTAAACAGAATTAAACATAAACACTAAAAATTAAAACTATTTACAAAGAGATCCATTTCTAGGAAACTCTTATAACAAGAACCAAAATATTATATATACATTCTGGTCCACAAAGTACTTACCATGTACCTTCTCTTCTCGAGGATTACATACAACAGTTGCTCTATTAAATCTACATATAAGCAACATAAAACCTCGAGGCATTCAATGCCAAAAATCTCATATCGATCATAAAAGCACTAAATACTGACTCCAAGGACCTGATAGTATAGAGACGACACATAGGACTCCTATCTTACAAGACACGACAATCAGTATCTCCACCTGAGATGTTACCGCTGTCCCTGATGCTGCTGTCCTTCCCCTGTTGTATGGTTTCTACCTCCTCGTCCTCGTCCACCTAAAAAGGTTGGATCCCGTGGTGGGTGAGACAATTGAAATTGTCCCAGTGAGAGATATAACTCTCTACTAGAAACATTATTATTGCAGATAAATAGTGATAAACGGAGTAGAAGATTCTCTATTGAAAAGCATGATTTAATCAATATTAAGCAGAATTGAGCATCATCATCTTTTAAAGCATTACAGTTATAAATGATAAGGTAGTAAATCATCTCTCCATTTTAATAAGGAATATGAAGAACAATGTATAACAAATATCCATTTAGGATACAATAAGAAATGTAACATCAACCAATGATTTCCGTATTTCATCCTTAAGCAAATATGCTACATGACTGATTACATTTTACAATCGCACTTATGCCCTGAGGAGATGAAGTATACCGTTCAAGCTCCAACTGATCAAGATTACGTAAGAATCGGTACCACACAAGGTCAATGGAAGAGCCGGACTCCATCACCTCATTTGTCTCAGTCAGTACGAGACCACATCCAGGACATCTCGTGTCTCTTGCTAAAATAGCTTTCCATGGTATACTGGCAACTTCACTATAGAGTTATAGCCCGTAGCATATACTCTCTTCAGGATATGGCCCGTAGCCAATGTCTGGTATTGTGGAGTCATGGCCTTTAGCCATACTCTTATTGGGATATGGTCAATAACCATTCTTGTGCATAGGATATGGCCCACAGTCATTCCTATGAGGTGTAAGGATATATTCACCCATTACCCCCACATATTCAAAAATATGCATTCCAGGAGTTCCCATAGGAATACCTGTTTCACCATCACCAACTACTGACGATGATGGATCTATGGCCAAGGCTTTACATGATAAGATTCCACTTGATTATTTAAGTACATTACCATATTCTTTTAGCATCAATCAAGTTTTCAAACAAGAATTATTATGACAAATGCTACAAAGAAACATATAATACTTCTATCAAGTACTTTTCAAAACTTTATAAAACATTGGGATCTCAATCCCTTATCTCATTACTGGGAATTCACATCCCTCAACAATACCATCATCATGTTTACTGGATCTGGTTATTCAAACCCTTAGTTCATCACTGAACATGGTTACCACTATCAGGTAACTATTACCTCCAGGTCATCTGACCAAGGTATTCATGATACTTGTTACACAAGCATCTCACATAGTTCACTAGGCATATTCAACTTCTTATTACCTCTCACTAGGCAACAAATAAAATAATGGCTCACAAGCCCTATTATCATCATAGCTCGTACCTGGTTATGCTAATCATCTCATAATACCTGCATGGTTAGTATTCTTGATAACAACCATATCCATTACATATCAATATTATGCAATACAAAGATAACATCACTATTCCCTCATTAGGGTTAGGGTTTCCCATCTTTATCAATTAGGGTTTTACATAACATCACCCTATATTAGGGTTTCACATAACATCACCCTATATTAGGGTTTCACATAACATCACCCTATATTAGGGTTTCACATAACATCACCCTATAATAGGGTTTCACATAACATCACCCTATATTAGGGTTAGGGTTTCCCATTCTCAATTGATTAGGGTTTTATAATTACCTCATTAATCCAAACCCTAAGTCAGTGCTTCCACATATCTTGGAGCACATAGCATTATTTAAGTATTAAATCATACTTATCATTGTTCCATGTACTAGGAACACACATGACCATCATACCTTATTCAGTTGACTTAACCTTTCACTAAGTACATAAATCTATGCTTATCATAGTGTATTGAATTTATTACTTTCATAGGCCTCAAGTGGTAATCACTCTAATTATACTAATCACCTAGGTACTTTAGAGGTACTTCCATAGAAATCAACCTTGAGATACTCTTCAACCACTTATGGGGTTATTAGTACTTACATGGTTTGAATCAATTCAACCTTCAAACGGTATAAGATGATATAGACCTTCAAACGGTCTTGGTCTAGACTTTCAAACGTTTTGAGACCGTTTAGAACTTCACACGGTCTTAGTCTAAACCTTCAAACGGGTTGAGACCATTTAGACCTTCAAATGGTCTTGGCCTAAATCTTCAAACGGTTTGAGACTATTTAGACCTTCAAACATTCTTGGCCTAAACCTTCAAACGGTTTGAGACCATTTAGACCTTCAAACAATCTTGGTATAAACCTTCAAACGGTTTGAGACCGTTTAGACCTTCAAACGGTTTGGTCCTTATATCCTTAAACGGTCTTGAACCTTTTGCTCATCAAACGGTTTTGAAACCATTTCAACCCAAGACTCTCAAACAGTTTTGAAGATTGATCAACCCTAAATGGTTTGAGATCATTTTATCCTCAAACAGTTTGAGACCGTTTGGTCCTCAAACGGTTTGAGACTGTTTAGTCCTCAAACGTTTTGAAACCGTTTGGTCAATTCAGAGATGAAACCGTTTGGACCTAAATTAAGGTTTTGACATCAATTGATCTAGGGTTTTGAAACCAATTGAGTTTGATTGTTTAAAATTATTAGGTCATAAGAACAATCAATCCTTGAATCTCTTGAAACCATTTGGTCTCTAATGGTTTGAAACCGTTTAACCCTAAATGATTTTGAAACCGTTTGGTCTCTAACAGTTTGAAACCGTTTGACCACAAAATTGAAGCCGTTTGTTCTTGATATTCTTGAGGTGTGTTATGAGATGATGTCATCATCATCAAGATTCAGACCTCTGAATTTTACTATCATATATTTGATGAATTCATCAATTATTCAAGAAGAAAATAAAAGATCAACATATGACAAGGAATTGAAAACAATAATAACATTGATGGGTTCAAGCTATATAACCTGCCTTCAAAGTAGCTCCAAAGCTTCAAGCTTCTCATCTCTAATGGTGAAATAAGCTCCTTTAACTATCCAAGGTTTGTTTCCAACTCTTTGGATGCAAAAGATAGCCAAGGTTGAGCATTGGATGGAAGAGAGAAGAAAATGAGTGTTGAAATCCGATTTCAACCATCAATTCAAGGTTGAAGATGATCATGGAGCTTACCTTCAGCTTGGGGAATGTTTTCCTCTTGATCCTAAGATCCTTGGTCGTTGGCCAAAGCAAGGAAAGAAAGTGGTTTGCAAAAATAGCCTTTCAAGTAAGGAGAAAATTGAGTACATATGATTGATTTTCTAGGAGAGAGAAAGTAGGAGAAAATTCATCCACTTTCTTGCCACATGCCCCCTCCATTCCTTGCCTTCGAAGCCATCTTCCTTTTTCCTCAATATCCTCTCAATTATCCTTGAATTAAAAGCAATCACTTAAGCACCTTAATCATTATAATACTATTATCCAATTTTAGTGGACATTACTTTTTAATTAACAAATGTGAGTG
Organism: Alisma plantago-aquatica; assembly: GCA_963693085.1. NCBI lineage: Eukaryota > Viridiplantae > Streptophyta > Magnoliopsida > Alismatales > Alismataceae > Alisma > Alisma plantago-aquatica. Next base: position 888,152,862 of record OY856410.1, read on the forward strand.
GATTTCTTCACCTACTTAGGATATTTCGGTGCCCTCAAGGCATTTGGACGTTCTACCACTATAGGATTTCAACCACAACCTTTTTAGTTTATGGGAACTTCAATTAATATTTATTTTTGCTACAAAATAAATTAGGGTTTTCAATTATGCTTAAATCTTGATTATTTTATTATCAAGATTATCTCTCCTCAAAAGTAGTTCAAACAAGACCCCCTTTATTTTAATTTTCTCTAAATGATACCAAGAAACAATAGAGACACTCTTTAAGTGGTATTTTACATATTCAACCCTGGATTTTGGGTAATTTGCAAATTACACCAAAACTAGCATTCAATACACAAGTATTACTCAAACAAGCTCCTTCTTGGAACTTAGGCTGGTGGAAGCCATAAATCAACATCATTCTCATTCTTATGATCCTATAACACTTGAGGAACATTTATCATGTAACATTTGCAAGGTAACCCCTTAAATTGGATAAATTGCACTTTAGTCCAAAACAAGAAAAATGTTGTTTCAACATTATTCAAATAGGACCAAAATTAAAACATAAGCTCTCCTTTAGTCTTAATTACTTTTCAAAAGATAAAGACAAGAATCTAAATGACTTACTTAAGCAAAACTCCTAGGGTTAAGGCATAACCCAGGTCAAGGATGTTACACTTATGATATCATTAAAGATATAGCACTCAACCACTGCCAATGGGGGTCAGATAGAAAAGCATTACCGTCTTATACACCAAATTCTTCAACCAAAAAGCAAGGAGGAAAGCATGGTGTTGATGCAGTTGATCTAATTGCAGCTAAGCTCGATGTCCTTACACAAAAGTTTGAGAAGATGATTAAAATGCAGATCCAAGCAACTGAGGTAACTTGTGAAGCTTGTGGACTTGCCAGACATACTTATTCTACTTGTTTTGCTCCTAATATGAACAAGGAGAACCAAGAGAAAGTGAATTCCATTGGGATTCATGGGAACAAACAACAATACAATCCCTATTCCAACACATACAATCTGAGATGGAGAGATCATCCTGATTTCTCTTACCAGAACACAAGCAATGCTCAAAACATTCAACAAGGATAACAACAACCGCAACAACAACAACTCTTCAACTGAAAATCAAATGGAAATCCACCGAGTTTCAATAACAATAGAGGTTACCAACAACAACAACAACCCCAGAAATCTTCTTTGGATACTATGATGGAGCAATTTATCTCTACTCAAGCACAACAAAATAAAGAGTTCCAGGGCAATGAAAAATTGTTAAAATATGCAATTGCTCAACTCTCCAATAAATTGGATGACATTTCCACTCATACAAGGATGTTGGAAAACCAAATCGCCCAACAAGATTTGGTGCAGCAAAAGAACACACCATCCAGTTCCCTTCCTAGCCAACCGGAGGTGAATCTAAGAGGGCAAGTAAATGCTATCAACTTAAGGAGTGGAGCTGAAATTCAAAGAACTTCTCCACCTAAGTAGAAGAGTGTTCAAGTTGCTGATGAAGAGAAGATTGACACCCCCATTTATGACAAAGTAAAAGGTATAGCTGAAGTACCACCTTCTTACAAAGCAAGTGCACCATTTCCACAAAGACTTGCAAATAAGAAGAAGGATTCAAAGTTTAGGAAATTTATGGAGATCCTAAACAAACTTTGTTACAACTCACATTGAGGTTAGTCAATAAATACCTCAATTAGCGTGAAGTACCTTGATTAGTGCTAAGTATTTTGCTAAACATCATGGATAATCAAGATAAGCTAAGATATGAATCAATAGTTGAGATTTAATCATCTGAGGTAATTAATGATAATTGTAGTGTTAATCGTTAAGTTAAATATGTACCCAAGAAGTGATTAGTATTTTGATTAGCTGAGACACACTAATTAGCATGATTTCTTGAATTGAGGTTGTAGAGAATCTCGTGCTTGCAAAGTTGTAAAAGAAATCATTTCAATTGGACCCCCGAGGCCATAGTTATGACATTTTTAAATTTCTTGGACCAATAATGTAAATTACCCCTTAAGTGGGTCGGCTACCTTTTTCCTTTATCTTATTCTTCCCGATAGAACAGAACCGTAAAAGTGGTGCCCCAAATCCAGTGTTCGACCGAGCAACATAGGGAGAAATAGGCACGATTGATGGAAATTCTCGAGCTCTTCACCTCCGACCAGTTAGGGCGCCGTCCTCCTCTCTTCTCCTTCCTCCTCTACCTCGCCCTAGTGGCGCCCCTACCTACTTGAGCAAGCAGCGACCAACCTACAGTAGGTGCTGCGCTGGCCAGCAGTAGGGAGCTGACCAGAGACCCTTTTGGGTGCAGCCAACACTCCGAAATGCTGCCCTTGAGTCTGTCCTTGAGGTCCGTGCACAAATCCAAAGTCCTAGCCATGATTTAGCTCCTAGTTGAGCTTTTTTTCAATCTGTACATGAGTGTGTTGCTGCTTGATTGTAGCAGGTCTGAAGCAGGAGCCTTGGGCGTGAAGAACAACATGAAATCCATGCCAATAAGCTCAGCCATGGGTCCAGATCACGAATCCACAGTCAATTAGCCATGATTGAGCACCTAGCCAAGTTCCCCTTTCAACCTGTGCATGAGAAAGCAACAACATGTAATCGCCCAGAAACTGGTCTCTAGACACAATTCCAAACAAACCGGGACATCCCAAACCACTGTGAGTAGGGTTTCACTCACCTATCATTATTAAACTCTGGTGTTTGGAAATTTTTGGTTAATTGCGTGTTTTTCGCTGATAACAACAGTTATCAGGCGTTAGGCAGTATTTGGCATTGCCCGAATTTTTATTTCATAAATTGCTACTTTACACTTTCATATGATTTAGTTTAGCATTTGATCAATATGGATTGGACCAGTAAATTTACATGATTCATCGGAACCTAAATTGCTCAGTGTGAACGTTGAATTTAGAAATACACGACTGATAATGGTACATTTTGGGTATAAACCCAGGCAATACATATTTTGTAAATCATCAGATGCATGATTTCAAAGGAAGTACAATAATATAAAAATATGCAATAAAACCCTAGTTGCATGCTTCCTGTTATGTTAATGTGTGTGAATTAACATTTACATGAATTGGCACATTTCTCTGAGTTATTACTAGAAACTCTTAAGTATTGTTAATAATTCATGTTATGATACGTAAGTAACTCTTAATTGAGTTATGTGATGCACAAACCAGGATTTGGGTTAATGTGCACGTTCTTCGAGAACTTTTAGAAAATTGATAAATACTACGGATGATTTCTTATATGTGAAGTAAATTACTTTTAGCAGTGCACTAAGATGTTCAATTGCATGAATTCAGTATGTATGTGCCAAATTGACATGACTTTGGGTTATTAATGAATTTTAAATCTGCCTGCATGCATGATATAAGGCTTACTCAGTATTTACTATGATTTTGAGTATATTGCTCTGTCAGTTCTAGAATGATATCGTATTGTGATTTGAACTGCAATCAAATAGATGAGGTAACTGAAACCCTAAGGATAGGGTGTTGCCAGGTGATAAGTGAATGAGGTAACTGAAACCCTAAGGATAGGGTATTCAATGAATCAAGTATTTTGATATCAAAACTCTCAGTATGAGATGTGGTGATGCTTAACAGTTCAATTGCATGATTTTTGTGTATAAAGTGCCAAATTGACATGCATTCTGTTTATTTAAGAATTTTAGTTTGCCTGCATGCATAGTATGATGATTTCTCAGTATACTATAGTGTTTTGAATATACTACTATGTCAAATTTAGAATGATATTCATGTCATGTTGTAAAGTTCAAGTAAATAGACTCAGTACCATAGAGATACCAAAGTCCACGACAAGTAAGAGAGAGAGATGCAATGTAGTAAGATCTTTTCTAGAATAATAAAATATTAGAATAAGGGTCCTGACACCGTAGAACCCCTTTGAGAGGTCTGTACCTTAGGGGTGAAATGACCTAACCCTGGAGGTGCGTCTAGTAAGGTCGGAGACTCGTGTCCAACACTAACCGGACATCTCGGTGGTACGAGAGTACAGTTTATAGTGTCCAACACTAACCAGACGTCCTGGTGGGACTAGAGAGTAGTTTACAGTGTCCAACACTAACCAGACATCCTCGTGACACTGGAGTATAGAAAAGCGTGTCTAACACTAACTAGACGTTCTGGTGGCACGACTTGACTCTCTGCCTGTGTGCTCAGCTAGAGGAGGAGTCTAGTTTATGACACCATAGGATGCCGAGGCCAGAGAGCCAGAGTTCCTGTAGCAGACCAGGACAGTAGTCAGACTTAGCTATCCCGGGATGTCGACTAAGTCTTGTACGGTGGGATCGTAGTTCACTACAAGTCTTCATATGTAGAGTACACTGCATATGATCAGGGCATAAGATAAAATATGTTCATATAGGTTCACAGAGTTTTTATAAGTTAAAGAGTTAAGAAAAATATGAGTTAGCTTCACAACAGTTGTTCTTTAAGTGGAATTTTAGTATTTTGTATTAATTAATTGTATTTACAGCTTTGCATCAATTATTATCATAATGAAATGTTGACATCCTCTGTTGTTTAAATTAAATTGCTTAGACCTTCTTCGTGTAGTATTTTTGCATATTATTCTAAATAATAAACATAAATGAGTTTTTTTGTGATGATTGGGTGAAATTCTATTCACTGAGCCAGTAGCTCACCAACCTACTGAAACATTTTTCAAGTCAGCGTCAGCACAAGAAAGTTGAAGGATCGTATCACCCATACGTTTAGGAGGTAGTGTTTAGTTAGGTTTAGAGGTCTCTTGATCCTTTCCCCTCGGTCCTTGGGACATGTGTGTGGCGGGATAGAGAGAGAATGTGGTGAAATATGTAGTTAGTTTTCAATTATCTATTGTGTTTTATATTTCGCATGAGAAATGTAATACATCATGTAAGCTTATTTTCCTTCCTAGTATGGTTAATGGAAATTCGCTTCCGCAATTTTATTATAATTCGATGCTATTCAATTTTTATGGTTTTTCATTTAAGTTAATCTAAGTGATCGAGAAAAGAAAAAGTTAATAGTGGTTTACCGAGTGTGACTCTCCGGTCTTCGGGGTCATTAGAGATGGCACGGGGGACGGGGCATCTCAATAGCTTTGGTATCAGAGCATAGGTTGAGTACATGGTTACTCAAAGTCAAGGTCAGGGGACGACAAGAGACCAATAGGATTAGGACTTAGGTGTCTTCCTTCTAACTGCAATTTTCTAACAGGAAGTGTTCAGTTATACTATTACATATGGAAGAAAGATGACGTGGTCACGAGAACCAAGTAGAGAGCTTAGGATGATTCGTTAGGAATCATTAGGATCAAACGATAGAGTTATAATTAAGATAGATAAGAAGTGTTGTGACTTTAGCTCTGGCAGGTTTGAGTATTTAGATACCCTGGCCAGGTGTCTGAATACTTAGATTGACCAGTATCAAGCTACTCTATCTATTCTTCTCTGGATGCCCTGTCTAGGTATGTAGAGGAAGGATGGGCTAGAGAGAAACCCTAGAAATCTTAGGGTTAAGAAACCGAAAATTTATGTAGGAGTAAGAGATTAAACACAGGATGTGATACAACTCTTACTTTACATTGCTTATTTGATTAGAGATAACTAGAAATGCTTTTATATGTATGAATTTAGATTTTCAATTTTTAGAATAAATATGATTCTTTTATATTATTGTGTTTCCTGAAGCGATTCATTTATTGTTTATATTCCTTGTATCAAGTAGACCAGAAGTTATGTTTAAATAAGTTTGCCCTAAGTGGATATTCTTTCCACATGTTTGAGATCAATAGGAGTTGGTTAATCTTGAGTAGCTCTTGGCTTCAGGACTACAGGTTCGGCCTGGTCTGGCTGGCAGGATACGTTACTGGGATCTAATGACTCCTATTAACAAGATAATAAGAGTAGACTCTGGATAAATTAGACCCACATCATAGTGAGAATGTACATACGCTAAGATGTTGAGATATAAGGGAAAGACTAGAACCACTAAGAATTAGTTGGAATTGATATCGGAGGCCCAACGTTGAAGCCTCATATAAGCAATCCTTAATTGGAAATAAAGGAACATGACGCAAGGTTCAGATTAAGTTTATTGATTAGTATTATATGATTTCTAAATATGAGAATATGGAAAAGATATGAGAATAGTATGTAAGGGCTAAGATAGTAAGAATCAAATTTGGAATGGATCATGTAATAGAGTAAATATACTTTTATGTACCTCAAAGCAAAGGGAAAATAGAAGAAAAGAGTTAAGTATACAATAAGTACATAAAGAATTAGATGAAAATGTAAATCATAAGACCAAGACAAGAAACTTAGTTGAATCAAAAGAAATGTTAGAAATGATCAACTTCATTAAGGAATGAGGATTTCATGATATAATTGAGATCATGGAATGTATACCTTTATTATAAAGTTTAATACATTCATACATACTACCTTTGGATTCTAAGTTTCTATGGACTAACAAACTAGTTCTTAAAATAAATAACAAATGCGTAATTTAGAAAATAAATGAATCATATATAATGCATAACTACCATGGTAGAGACGTGAAAGTGAATGAAATAATGTCACACAATATGATGATGAAACCCTAGCAAGGTAAATTGAGAATGTAATTTATCTGAATGTCCAAGTAAGAGAAAGGAAATTCCAGTTATAAGATAAGGAAGAATTTAGTAAAACTTATGAGATCTAAAGTTTGAATTTCAAACTAAGGAAGAAAAGTCACATCACAATAACACTATGTTATTGATAGGACCAAACCCTAGAATGTTTAAAGCTGTAGTAGTTCAAGAGATGTCGCTAGTGATATGACCTTGAATACTAGCATCTCTATAAAACAAAATCATGAGATTTGCACTATGAAAGGTAAGCTAGCACTAATAAAATCTAGGGTTTAAAGGTAACTAATATGAAAGGTAGATAAACAATATGAAAATGAATCGGAGAAAAGAGTGAGATATAAATTTGAAATGTAACAAGTGTGTTTTGAACAAAAGAAGAAATATAATATAAGTGAAGTGCGTTATGAAATAAATTCTTACAGCAATAACATGAAGTAAGTAGCATAGAATGAGGAGTATTACCCGACACATGATTTGGAGTTAGCTGCTATAGTTCATGCTCTTAAGACATGTCGCCACTATCTTTATGATGTAACGATAGATTATCACCCTAGAAAGGCAAATGTAATAGCTGATGCCCTCAACAGGAAGTTAAGTTCAACAACAGATGTATTCTCTATGGCATGTTTCAAGAGAGACCTTCTAGTCGAGATGCAAGAGTTGAACTTAGACTTAGGGGTGACAGAGCAGAGTGGTTTGATTGCATAGATGCAAGTCAAGCCTACTTTTTATGATTAGATCAAGGAACTTCAGCAGAGTGACAGTGAGTTACATCAGATCATGCATGATATGAGAAAGGGAAAAAGACCAGAGTTTAGGTTTTCGGATGATGGTGTGTTGTATCAGCATGACAGGTTATGTGTACCTCGAGACATTGATTTGAAAGAGTAGATTCTTGAGGAAGCATATGCATCGATGTACATTATGCATCCAGGCAACACTAAGATGTACATGAATCTCAAGGAGTTGTACTTTTGGTCAGGTATGAAAAAGGATGTAGCTGAGTACGTGGCAACATGTAGTGTGTGCCAACAGGTTAAGGCTGAGCATCAGAAACCTGCAGGTACCTTGCAATCTCTTCCTATACCAGAATGGAAGTGGAACATATCACAATGGATTTTGTGATAGGGTTGCCCAGGACACCTAGAGGTCGTGACTCAATATGGGTGATTGTGGATAGACTAACTAAGTCTGCTCATTTTCTTCCTGTTAAGTCAACCTTTGTTGTCCTGAAGTTAGCTAAGATATATGTGGATGAAATAGTCAGGTTGCATGATATTGCAATTTCAATTATATCGGATAGAGATCCTAAATTCACATCCAGATTATGGAATTATTTGCATCATGCTTTAGGCACAAAGTTGAGATTCCATATAACTTTTCACCCACAGACGGATGGTCAGTCAGAGAGGACTATTCAGACTTTTGAGGACATGCTGAGAGCATGTGTCTTGCATTTCTGTGGAAGTTGGGAAGAACACTTGAGCCTTATAGAGTTTGCATACAACAATAGTCACCATTCCAGTCTTGGTATGGCCCTGTAAGAAGCTCTGTATGGTAGGAAGTGTAGATCACGCGTATGTTGGTATGAGGTGGGTGAAAAGCAGATTCTTAGACTAGAGATAGTGGATTCGATCACTGAAAAGATTGTAGTAATCAGAGAATAGTTGAAAGCTGCATAGGATAGGTAGAAGAGTTACACTGAGATGAGGTGTTGACCTCTTGCGTTTGAGGTTGGTGATGACGTAAATCTGAAAGTTTCACCATGGAAAGGAGTGTTAAGGTTTGGCAAGAGAGGCACACTGACTCCTAGGTTTATGGGTCTGTATCCTATCATTGAGAGGATTGGACCTATAGCCTATAGGTTGGAATTGCCATATGAATTAACTAATTTACATGATGTGTTTCATGTATCGATGTTGAAGAAATGTTATCCCGGTACAGAGAAGATAATGGACCCAAAATCTGTACAGCTCAGATCAGATGTGTCCTATGTTGAGGGACCAATACAGATAGTTGATCGGAGGATCAAGAAGCTCAAGAATCACAAGATACCATTAGTGAAAGTTTTGTGGAGGAATCATAACCTAGAGGAAGCCTCTTGGGAGCTTGAATCTGAGATGCGTAACAAATTTCCTTTTCTCTTTTAGGAATTTCGGGATGAAATTCTTATAAGGGAGGGAGATTGTTACAACCCACATTGAGGGCGTGAAGTACCTTGATTAGTGCTAAGTATTTTGTTAAACATCATGGATAATCAAGATAAGCTAATATGTGAATCAATAGTTAAGATTTAATCATCTGAGGTAACTAATGATAATTGTAGTGTTAATCGTTAAGTTAAATATGTACCCAAGAAGCGATTAGTATTTTTCTTAGCTGAGACAAGCTAATTAGAATGATTTCTTGCCTTGAGGTTGTAGAGAATCTCGTGCTTGCAAAGTTGTAAAAGAAATCATTTCAATCGGACTCCCGAGGCCATAGTTATGACATTTTTAAATTTCTTGGACCAATAATGTAAATTACCCCTTTAGTGGGTCGGCTACCTTTTTCCTTTATCGATAGAACAGAACCGCAAAAGCGGAGCTCCAAACCCAGTGTTTGACCGAGCAGTAGAGGGAGAAATAGGCGCGATTGAGGGCGATTCTCGAGCTCTTCACCTCCGACCAATTAGGGTGCCGTCCTCTTCTCTTCTCCTTCCTCCTCTACCTTGTTGGCTAAATTGGACATTATGTTAATCCCTTTGTTTTGATAATGACAAACATTTCATTCTTGTGGTTTTAACGTGCTATTTGAGTATTTCAGGTGGTGGATAACAAAGACTTGGAAGAACAATTTGATAAAATTGCTTTATTTTCATGATTGTAATTAAATGTAAAAGCTTGTACAAGTATATAATGTACAAGTAATTAGATATCATGTAAATCAAGCGTTTAGATCTTCCCTATCCACTCACAACACTTAGATAGGCCATTCCCCAAGATAGTATCACAATTGAACATTGATACACACACTTAGTAAATGAATACATTGAGTCAGTAATATTCTCGGTCGACAAATCGTCGATCGAGAAAATATCGGTCGACAAAAACTTCGACCGAGAAACTCTCGGTCGACAAAATCTTTGATCGAGAATAGACCCTACTAGCTGTTAGACCCAGCAGACAAAGTGGTTGGGAGTTGGAAATGAATGTTGAAAACACTTGCTCCAGGAGGTCCCTCGGTCGACAAATCTTCGACCGAGAAGGACTCTCGGTCGACAAATCTTCGACCGAGAAAAGTTATGTCTGCACTTTTCAGGGTCAATTAACTAGCCATTGCAAATACAATTAGTGGACAAATAACGGCTAGTTAAGCACTTAGAACCCCCTAGAAAGTGTCTAGAATGTCCTTAAGCATTCATAGGCCATTCTTATAAATAGGACAAGCCATAGGACACCAAAACACACCCAAGCTACACTTGTGCTACACTTGAGCTTGAATACTCATTGACAATCTGTTTTGAGCAATAGAGCATTTCCCACATTAGCTATTCATTCCCATTGCTCTAATTTCGTGTCCTATAGGCTAGAATCTCCTTTCCACAACACTTACACTTCTACACTCATTGGTTAGGAGATCAATACGCTTGATATAGGCAAATCAAGCCTTGTGCTTAAAAGGATAAGTTGGAATTTCTGTTTTCCTTCTTGTTCCTTTTATTCTTTGTATTCTCCTTGATACTCCTAGGGTTGGAGGCTGCGGATTGGAGAAGGTTCTTCTCGGAGGAGAAGGTGGACTTCAAGCTACTTCAAGAAGGCTATCGCAACGGGAAGCTACTTCAAGAAGGCTATTGCAACGGGAAGCTACTTCAGGAGGAAGGCTGCTTCAAGGTTGGTGCAATTACTTCTAGGTGAAGGCTGCTTCAAGGTTGGTGCGATTACTTCTAGGTGAAGGCTGCTTGAAGGGTTTAGGGAGAGAATTGTAATTTTATGTAAAGTCCTCGCGAGGTAATAAAATTAAATTCTTTCCAAATCCCAGTTGGGTAAGCAACCAGGTAGTGGACTGACAACTTTAGTATTTGCTAAAGTTGGAACCACTCTAAATCCTTGTCCCCTTGTCCAATATTTTGTGGTTGGTTGTTTGAGTTAAATAATTGTTAAAATTGTTTTAAAACTCTATTCACCCCCCTCTAGTGTTTTTCAATTGGTATCAGAGCAGGCTTCAAGGAACCCTAACTAGGTCTTAAAGAATGGAGGGTGATGGTGATTACAATCGCAATAAAAGGTGCAGCTTGAACAAATCTACAATATGTTGCAATTGGTGCTTAGGAACAAGCCACACAACAACTAGCTGCCCATGGAGATCAAAGAAGGAAGATGAACACAAGGATTGTCTTATTGCTACAACTAGTGAAGAAGAAGAAGAGGTAAGTCTTTTTGATTTATCTAAAGAAGAACTAGTTGCTAATCTTGAAGAGACACATAATAAATATGTTGAGTGCAAGAAGAAACTAAAGAAATCCAATAAAGCAAATGATGAATTAAATGCTAGACTTCTTGCTCTCACATCTGAAAATGAAGATTTATATGCTAAATTAAATGATCTTGGTTTTGAAAAAGATAGCATTATTTCTGAAAATCATACTTTGAAATCATCTCTAAGTAGTAGTAATGTGAAGATTTTTACTCTAGAAACAAATTATGATCTTCTATCTCAAGAAAAGGTTGGATTACTTGCAAAATTAAATGATCTTCAAAAACAACCTGTCTTGTGTACACATCTAGATTATGATAATATAGTGAAAGAAAGGAATTCTTTATCATCTAATCTAGATCAAGCAAAACTAGATATTTAGAAAAGAATGGATGAGATTGCTAAGTTGCACCAAGAAGTTAGTAGGTTAAGCAACAATGGAATCCTTGATAAAATATTGGATGATTCCTATCATCAAATTGGGAGAAGAGGACTAGGTTACAAGCCTAAGGGGAAATCTTATCAACAACTTAGTTGGAGAAAGACACAAGCACATCAATCACTATATGTACCTAAAGGAACAAATACATTTGTACCAAAGAACAACCTAGAACAAAACCATAGAAAAAGACTTGAGGTTGATTCTATATGTTGCCATTATTGCTTACGTCTTGGACACTACTCTTTTTCATGCCCATACAAGAAAAAGGATGTTGAGTTGGTATGGGTTCCAAAACCCCCATATTGAATTGATTAGACTAAGTTGAGATATGACCAAAGACTTTAAATTGCATATCTTTATGTCTATCTCAACTTAACATAAAGAGATAACAAAATGATTCAAGTAATTAAAATTTCTAACTTGAAAATATACAATCTTAAACAAACCCGCAGAGACACATCTTTGAAAATTTATCTAAATTAATGTCCTTAAAACTTAAAGATTTGAATATGATTAGTTGAGATTGGATCTAAATGTTACTTTGATATTTCTATGTTTATCTCAACTAAAAATGATTTTTAAATTGCATAATTGAATTAAATATAGTCTATGTTTTTTTTGGAAGCAATTAACAGTTCTAAAAACAGTACAGAAACCTTGTCGGTCGAGAAATCTTCGACCGAGCTGTCACTCGGTCGAGAGATCTTCGACCGAACAGGTCACTGATTTCAGTCTGCAGTAAAATTGCTGACTAATTTGATTGATCAAGTGGCTATCTATTTGCTGTTAATGACTGTTTTACATGCAAAACAAGTTGAAGATCAATTTTGAAAATAAATGATATCATTTCGATTGATCCTCTAAATAAGGTAAAACTGAAAATCATGTTTAGAAATCACTATTTTCTAATAAAAGCATCTCCTGGTCTATCTATATAGAAATCATGTGTTATGACAATCACAATCACTGTATTTCATGAAATTATCACTTTATTGTTTTATTATTACATCATGGATATGCTTTCACTACTTTATCATTCAGCTCATAAAGATGATGCTATGTTACATAGAACAAATAGATAATGATTATTGCATGGATCCTTGATGAGACATAGGTAAGAAAAATGATTCATTGGTGATCTGTTGCTTAGAAAAAGAACTTTAAGGTTTGCAAAACATAAAATAAAGAATTTCTCAATTGGTATCTATAAGAAATTGCGATATCATTCATGCCTTCAAGGATATATGTCTTTTGATGAAGAATCACATGATTAATATGAACAGAAATAGGACTTGATTTATGCACTCATAGTAAAAAGGACATCATTCATAATAGGTTTTATTCAAAGTAATTTAATTGATATCTCTTTAAGGTACCTGCAAAATTTATACTTCACATGTGAAATCTGCAGATTCTGCCTCTTGGTTGAAATAAAATTTAGCCAAGGGGCGCTATGGTCGTAGTCAAGGACGACCTAAAATAAGCTTTGACAAAATGCTTATTCGGATATCATTTTATTGTACTTAATCTTAGTATACTTTTGATAAAGGTCAAAATCAAAATTTAAAATCATCTGTGACCTTAGAAGCTTTAAATTGCTTTAATGGTAAGATTAAGGGGGAGCTCATACAAACAAATTTGATTATCTGATTAAAAAGATTTTGAAGCTTGTTACGACCTTAGTATTTTTACTCTTGGTTATGAAGACATCTATGAATTTCATAAAAATGATATAAGGAACTCTCTAAACAAATAGGGATTAACATCCCTTGCATTTGGTTAGAGACATTTTTTCATGAACTCTGAGATTAAAGGACTCTCATTTCATTTTCAGGGCTTAACATCCCTTGCAAAATAGATGAGAAATCAATACATATGCCATGAACCTAACATGATCTCATATCATTTCAAGGCTTAACATCCTTTGCAAATGATTGAGAAACAAATTGTGGCTAAATTAGACAAAAATGATATTAAATCCATGTTCCTAATAGAATATCTATCTAAGGGGGAGCATAGTATAAAATTAAGGGGGGAGAAGAAATATAAAATATTAAACTTGGATATCTTTTTGAAATGACAAAGGGGGAGAAATAATATAAAATCAAAAACATAAAATAAAATGAGTTTCATAATATCTCAGCCAGCACCCACTTGTAAACACAAGATTGGATACAAAAGGTAAACTTCAGGTATGAAACTCATATGATTTATATTTCCTTATTTTATATTTAGGAAATGTTTGTCATCTTCAAAAAGGGGGAGATTGTTGGCTAAATTAGACATTATGTTAATCCCTTTGTTTTGATAATGATAAACATTTCATTCTTGTGGTTTTAACGTGCTATTTGAGTATTTCAGGTGGTGGATAACAAAGACTTGGAAGAACAATTTGATAAAATCGCTTTATTTTCATGATTGTAATTAAATGTAAAAGCTTGTACAAGTATATAATGTACAAGTAATTAGATATCATGTAAATCAAGCGTTTAGATCTTCCCTATCCACTCACAACACTTAGATAGGCCATTCCCCAAGATAGTATCACAATTGCACATTGATACACACACTTAGTAAATGAATACATTGAGTCAGTAATATTCTCGGTCGACAAATCGTCGATCGAGAAAATATCGGTCGACAAAAACTTCGACCGAGAAACTCTCGGTCGACAAAATCTTCGATCGAGAATAGACCCTACTAGCCGTTAGACCCAGCAGACAAAGTGGTTGGGAGTTGGAAATGAATGTTGAAAACACTTGCTCCAGGAGGTCCCTCGGTTGACAAATCTTCGACCGAGAAGGACTCTCGGTCGACAAATCTTCGACCGAGAAAAGTTCTGTCTGCACTTTTCAGGGTCAATTAACTAGCCATTGCAAATACAATTAGTGGACAAATAACGGCTAGTTAAGCACTTAGAACCCCCTAGAAAGTGTCTAGAATGTCCTTAAGAATTCATAGGCCATTCCTATAAATAGGACAAGCCATAGGACACCAAAACACACCCAAGCTACACTTGTGCTACACTTGAGCTTGAATACTCATTGGCAATCTGTTTTGAGCAATAGAGCATTTCCCACATTAGCTATTCATTCCCATTGCTCTAATTTCGTGTCCTATAGGCTAGCATATCCTTTCCACAACACTTACACTTCTACACTCATTGGTTAGGAGATCAATACGCTTGATATAGGCAAATCAAGCCTTGTGCTTAAAAGGATAAGTTGTAATTTCTGTTTTCCTTCTTGTTCCTTTTATTCTTTGTATTCTCCTTGCTACTCCTAGGGTTGGAGGCTGTGGATTGGAGAAGGTTCTTCTCGGAGGAGAAGGTGGACTTCAAGCTACTTCAAGAAGGCTATCGCAACGGGAAGCTACTTCAAGAAGGCTATTGCAACAGGAAGCTACTTCAGGAGGAAGGCTGCTTCAAGGTTGGTGCAATTACTTCTAGGTGAAGGCTGCTTCAAGGTTGGTGCGATTACTTCTAGGTGAAGGCTGCTTGAAGGGTTTAGGGAGAGAATTGTAATTTTATGTAAAGTCCTTGCGAGGTAATAAAATTAAATTCTTTCCAAATCCCGGTTGGGTAAGCAACCGGGTAGTGGACTGACAACTTTAGTATTTGCTAAAGTTGGAACCACTCTAAATCCTTGTCCCCTTGTCCAATATTTTGTGGTTGGTTGTTTGAGTTAAATAATTGTTAAAATTGTTTTAAAACTCTATTCACCCCCTTCTAGTGTTTTTCATACCTCGCCCTAGTGGTGCCCCTACCTGCTTGAGCAAGCAGCGACCGACCTACAGCAGGTGCTGTGCCGGCCAGCAGCAGGGCGCCGACCAGAGACCCTTTTGGGCGTAGCCAACACTCCAAAACGTTGTCCTTGAGTCCATCCTTGAGGTCCGTGCACAAATCCGAAGTCCTAGCCATGATTTAGCTCCTAGTTGAGCTTGTTTTGAATCTGTACATGAGTGTGTTGCTGCTTGATTGTAGCAGGTCTGAAGCAGGAGCCTTGGGCGCGAAGAACAACATGAAATCCACGCCAATAAGCTCAGCCATGGGTCCAGATCACGAATCCGTAGTCAATTAGCCACGATTGAGCACCTAGCCAAGTTCCCCTTTCAACCTGCACATTTTTAGGTGATAACAGCAATTTTCGGGTGTTAGGCAGTGTTTGGGGTTGCTCGAGTTTTTATTTCATAAATTGCTAAACTTTCATATGAACCTAAATTGCTCAATGTGATCGCTGAATTTAGAAATACACATCTAATAATGGTACGTTTTGGGTATAAACCCAGGCAATGCAGATTTTGTAAATAATCACATGCATGATTTCAAAGGAAGTACGATAACATAAAAATATGCAATAAAACCCTAGTTGCATGCTTCTTGTTATGTTAATGTGTGTGAATTAACATTTATATGAATTGTCACATTTCTCTCAGATATTACTAGAAACTCTCAAGTATTGTTGATAATTCATGTTATGATACGTAAGTAACTCTTAATTGAGTTATGTGATGCACAAACCAGGATTTGGGTTAATGTGCACGTTCTTCGAGAAATTTCAGAAAATTGATAAATAATACAGATGATTTCTTATATGTGAAGTAAATTACTATTAGCAGTGCACTAAGATGTTCAATTGCATGAATTCAGTATGTATGTGCCAAATTGACATGAGTTTGAGTTATTTATGAATTTTAAATCTGCCTGCATGCATGATATAAGGATTACTCAGTATTTACTATGATTTTGAGTATATTGCTCTGTCAGTTCTAGAATGATATCGTATTGTGATTTGAACTGCAATCAAATAGATGAGGTAACTGAAACCCTAAGGATAGGGTGTTGCCAGGTGATAAGTGAATGAGGTATTGAAACCCTAAGGATAGGGTGTTCAATGAATCAAGTATTTTGATATCAAAACTCTCAGTATGAGAAGTGGTGATGCTTAACAGTTCAATTGCATGGTTTTAGTGTATAAAGTGCCAAATTGACATGCATTCTGTTTATTTAAGAATTTTAATTTGCCTGCATGTATAATATGATGATTTTTCAGTATACTATAATGTTTTGAATATACTACTCTGTCAAATTTAGAATGATATTCATGTCGTGTTGTAAAGTTCAAGTAAATAGACTCAGTACCATAGAGATACCAAAGTCCAGGATAAGTAAGAGAGAGATGTAATGTAGTAAGAGCTTTTCTAGAATAATAAATATTAAAATAAGGGCCCTAACACCGTAGAACCCCTTTGAGAGGTCTGTACCTTAGGGGTGAAATGACCTAACCCTGGCGGTGCATCCAATAAGGTCGGAGACTCGTGTCCAACACTAACCGGATGTCTCAGTGGCACGAGAGTACAATTTGTAGTGTCCAACACTAACCGGACGTCCTGATGGCACTACAGAGCAGTTTACAGTGTCCAACACTAACCAGACGTCCTGGTGGCACTGGAGTATAGAAAAGCATGTCCAACACTAACCAGACGTCCTGGTGGCACGACTTGACTCTCCGCCTGTGTAATCAGCTAGAGGAGTCTAGTTTACGGCACCATAGGATGCTGAGGCCAGAGAGCCAGAGTTCCTGTAGCAGACCAGGACAGTAGTCAGACTTAGCTATCCCGGGGTGTCGGCTAAGTCTTGTACGGTGGGATCATAGTTTGCTACGAGTCTTCATATGTAGAGTACACTGCATATGATCAGGGCATAAGATAAAATATGTTCATATAGGTTCACAGAGTTTTTATAAGTTAAAGAGTTAAGAAAAATATGAGTTAGCTTCACAACAGTTGTTCTTTAAGTGGAATTTTAGCATTTTATGTTAATTAATTGTATTTACAACTTTGCATCAATTATTATCATAATGAAATGTTGACATCTTTTGTTGTTTAAATTAAATTACTTAGACCTGCTCAGTGTAGTATTTATTACATATTATTCTAAATAATAAACATAAATGAATTTTTTTTGTGATGGTTGGGTGAAATTCTATTCACTGAGCCAGTAGCTCACCAACCTACTGAAACATTTTTCAGGTCAGCGTCAGCACAAGAAAGTTGAAGGATCGTATCACCCAGACGTTTAGAAGGTAGTGTTTAGTTAGGTTTAGAGGTCTCTTGATCCTTTCCCCTCGATCCTTGGGACATGTGTGTGGTGGGATAGAGAGAGAATGTGGTGAAATATGTAGTTAGTTTTCAATTATCTGTTGTGTTTTATATTTCACATGAGAAATGTAATATGTCATGTAAGCTTATTTTCCTTCCTATTATGGTTAATGGAAAGTCACTTCCACAGTTTTATTATAATTCGATGCTATTCAAGTTTTATGGTTTTTCATTTAAGTTAATCTAAGTGATCGAGAAAAGAAAAAGTTAAGAGTGGTTTACCGAGTGTGACTCCCCGATCTTCGGGGTCATTAGAGATGGCATGGGGGACATGGCGTCTAAACAACTTTGGTATCATAGCATAGGTTGAGTACATGGTTACTCTAAGTCAAGGTCAGGGGACGACAAGAGACCAATAGGATTAGGACTTAGGTGTCTTCCTTCTAACTGCAATTTTCTAACAAGAAGTGTTCAGTTATACTATTGGAGATGGTAGGAAGATGATGTGGTCACGAGAACCAAGTAGAGAGCTTAGGCTGAGTCGTCAGGGATCATAGGATCAAAATATAGAGTTATAATTAAGATAGATAAGAAGTGTTTTGTCTTTAGCTCTGGGAGGTCTGAGTATTTAGATACCCTGGCCAGGTGTCTGAATACCTATATTGACCAGTATCAAGCTACTCTGTCTATTCTTCTCTGGATGCCCTGGCCAGGTATGCAGAGGAAGGATAGGCTAGAGAGAAACCTTAGAAATCTTAGGGTTAAGAAACCGAAAATTTATGTAGGAGTAAGAGATTAAACACAAGATGTGATACAACTCTTGATTTACACTGCTTATTTGATTAAAGATAACTAGAAATGCTTTTATATGTATGAATTTAGATTTTCAATTTGTAGAATAAATATGATTCTTTTATATTATTGTGTGTCATGAAGCGATTCAATTATTGTTTATATTCCTTGTATGAAGTAGACCAGAAGTTATGTTTAAATAAGTTTGCCCTAAGTGGATCTTCTTTCCACATGTTTAAGATCAATAGGAGTTGGTTAATCCTGAGTAGTTCTTGGCTTCAGGACTACAGGTTCGGCCTGGTCCGGCTGGCACGATACGTTACTGGGATCTAATGACTCATATTAACAATATAATAAGAGTAGACTCTGGATAAAGTAGACCCACATCATAGTGAGAATGTACATACGCTAAGATGTTGAGATATAAGGGAAAGATTAGAACCACTAAGAATTAGTTGGAATTGATATCGGAGGCCCAACGTTGAAGCCTCATATAAGCAATCCTTAATTGGAAATAAAGGAACATGACGTAAGGTTCATATTAAGTTTAATGATTAGTATTATATGATTTCTAAATATGAGAATATGGAAAAGATATGAGAATAGTATGTAAGGGCTAAGATAGTAAGAATCAACTTTGGAATGGATCATGTAATAGAGTAAATATACTTTTATGTACCTCAAAGCAAAGGGAAAATAGAAGAAAAGAGTTAAGTATACAATAAGTACATAAAGAATTAGATGAAAATGTAAATTATAAGATCAAGACAAGAAACTTAGTTGAATCAAAAGAAATGTTAGAAATGATCAACTTCATTAAGAAATGAGGATTTCATGATATAATTGAGAACATGGAATGTATACCTTTATTATAAACTTTAATACATTCATACATACTACCTTTGGATTCTAAGTCTCTATAGACTAACAAACTAGTTCCTAAAATAAAGAAAAAATGCATAATTTAGAAAATAAATGAATCATATAATGCATAACTACCATGGTAGAGACGTCTAAGTGAATGAAATAATGTCACACAATATGATGATGAAACCCTAGCAAGGTAAATTGAGAATGTAATTTATCTAAATATCCAAGTAAGAGAAAGGAAATTCCATTTATAAGATAAAGAAGACTTTAGTAAAACTTATGAGATCCAAAGTTTGAATTTCAAACTAAGGAAGCAAAGTCACATCACAATAACACTATGTTATTGATAGGACCAAACCCTAGAATGTTTAAAGCTGTAGTAGTTCAAGGGATGTCGCTAGTGATTTGACCTTGAATACTAGCATCTCTATAAAACAAAATCATGAGATTTGCACTATGAAAGGTAAGCTAGCACTAATAAAATCCAGGGTTTAAAGGTAACTAATATGAAAGGTAGATAAATAATATGAAAATGACTCAGAGAAAAGAGTGAGATATAAATTTGAAATGTAACAAGTGTGTTTTAAACAAAAGAAGAAATATAATATAAGTGAAGTGCGTTATGAAATAAATTCTTACAACAATAACATGAAGTAAGTAGCATAGAATGAGGAGTATTACCCGACACATGATTTGGAGTTAGCTGCTGTAGTTCATGCTCTTAAGACATGGCGTCACTATCTTTATGATGTGACGATAGATTATCACCCTGGAAAGGCGAATATTCAAGCGTCGGTAATCAACTGGTCATACTACCTTTGTGTATTGATTACCGACACTTGAATAAAACAACTCGCAAAGATCATTTTCCGTTGCCTTTTATTGATTTGATGCTTGAGCGACTTGCGAACCATTCTTACTTTTTCTACTTGGGCGGGTATTTTGGATTTTTTCAGATTCTAATCTACCCTCTCGACCAAGAGAAAACCACATTTACATGCACCTATGGGACCTATGCTTACCTTTGCATGCCCTTCGGTCTTTGTAATGCCCCAGGCACATTTCAACGTTGCATGATGGCTATTTTCTCCGATTTCATTGAAACTATAATGGAAATATTCACGGATGATTTAGCATTTATGGAGATTCCTTTGATAATTGTTTGTGCAATTTGTCTAAAGTCTTAGCCTATTGCAAAAAGGTTAACCTAGTACTAAATTGGGAAAAGTGCCATTTTATGGTACAATCCGGTGTAGTACTAGGCCATATTGTTTTTAATAAGGGTATCAAAGTTGATAGGGCCAAAGTGGAAGCTATAGAGAAGATGAATACTCCTTCTTCAATCAAGGACATCCACAGTTTCCTTGGACATGTAGGGTTCTATAGGAGATTCATCAAAGATTTCTCTAAGATTGTAAACTGTTGTGTTCCTTGCTTGCAAAAGATGTCGAGTTCATATTCGATGATGTCTGCCATGCAAACTTCAACAAGCTCAAAGAAGCTCTTGTCTTAGCCCCAATCATCCAACCACCGGACTGGAATGCTCCTTTTGAATTAATGTGTGATGCGAGTGACTATGTAGTAGGAGCAGTTCTTGGACAGTGGAAGGATAAAAATCTTCATGCCATACACTATGCAAGCAAAACCTTAGATGAGACATAAATCGACTATAAAACCACTGAGAAAGAGATGCTTTCCGTAGTGTACGCTTTTGACAAGTTTAGACAATATTTGGTAGGATCCAAAGTCATTGTGCATACAGATCATGCTGCAATAAAGTACTTGCTTAATAAGAAAGATGCTAAACCTGGTCTCATCCGCTGGATATTACTCCTTCAAGAGTTTGATCTTGAGATCTAGGATAGGAAGGGGACAGAGAACAACATCTCCGATCACCTATCTAGGTTGACTACAGATGTTGGAAATTCATTGCCTATTGAGGACCGATTGTCGATTGAGAAACTCTATGCTTTGTCATCCGCACAAGCACCATGGTTTGTAGACTTTACAAACTTTCTTTCTACATGACAGTTTCCTCTAGAATTGACATACCAATAGAAGAAGAAGTTTCTCCATGATGTATACTATTATTTAGGCAATGTGCTGATGGACTCATAAGGAGATGTATCCCAAATGAGGAAATTGGTAATGTGATTTCATATTGTCATTCTTCTCTTTACGGAGGACACTTTGGGGCCAACATAACAACAAAAAAGATCCTACAATCCAACCTTTATTGGCCAAGTCTATTCTGTGATGTGCACACATTTGTTAAGGCTTGTGATAACTGCCAAAGAGGTGGGGGAATTTCAAGGAGAGATGAAATGCCATTAAACTCAATTCTGGAGATAGAAGTTTTTGATGTGTGGGGTATAGACTATATGGGGCCCTTTCCATCTTCGTGCAGCTACAAGTTCATATTGGTGGCCTGCGATTATGTGTCCAAATGGGTGGAGGCAATCCCCACTAAATCTCCGGATGCAAAGTCAGTTGTCAAATTTTTTCAAAAGATCATCTTCCCACAATTTGGAGTTGTAAGGGAAATCATTTTAGATGGTGGCGACCATTTTAATGAGAGAAAATTCAACAACTTGCTTAGAAAATATGGGGTAAAACATAAGATATCTACACCCTATCACCCTGAAACATCAGGCCAAGTGGATATCTCAAATAGGAAAGACTGTCTCCAATTCAAGAAAGGATTGGACACTTAAGTTGGATGATGCGTTATGGGCATACATGACAACTTTCAAAACACCATTGGAACAACACCTTTCAAGCTAGTCTACAGAAAATCATACCATTTACCCATAGAATTGGAGCACAAAGCATTATGGGCAATCAAGTTTCTGAATTATGATCTTAAGAAGGCAAGAGAGAAGAGGCTACTGCAACTATAAGAGATGCGAATGGACACTTATGAAAATGCCAAAATCTATAAGGAGAAGACAAAGAGATGGTATGATAAGAGAATCAAGATCAAAGACTTCAAAGAAGGAGACCAAGTTTTGCTTTTCAATTCCAAACTCAAATTGTTTCCAAGAAAATTGAGATCTAAGTGGTATGGACCATTCTTGGTCCTACGTTTTTCCATACGGGACCGTGGAGACACAAGGGAAACAATCCTCCTTCAAGGTCAATGGACAATGCTGCAAGCTGTACATCACAAGAGATGAAGTTGACAAGGAATCCACTTGCTCCCTCCAGGATGCTTGATCAAAAGATTAAAGAGTCCTACTCCAAACTTTAAATGGAGGAACTCGTGGGAGCAGACCCCACATTAGATTAGAATTTCTTTCTATAGTTTGAGTCAAGAACAATATTTATTTTTTCAAAAACAAGCTTGTCATGGGTGTATGTAATAATTTAAACACTTATACTTGCATCACAATACTTCTACAGGTGCTGGCAAGAAGTTGAATTCTATAGAAACTCAAAAAGACACGATGTGTCTTTATCTGACAAGGCGTGTCGCCTCTTACAACGAGAAAAAAGAGAGTAGAAACTCAAAAAGACACGATGTATCTGAAAATGACACGCCGTGTTAGTATCAAGCAGACCATGGAAATACTCGATCTGGAAATGAACACAACGTGTCTTAATTAAGACATGACATGTACTTCAGAGACAACAGGGAGCAGGAGCTATCTGGAATTGAAAATGCTGTGTCTTTATTTACACACGATGTATCATTATCAGTAAAAAAAGTTATAATTGAACTTCTGGATTCGAACATAGCATGTGCCTAAAAGCACACACTATGTCTTGTAACACATAGAATTGCTCACAAGATCGTAGGGGAGTTCTGCTAGGAGACATGTTGTGTTCTAAAAACAACACGTCGTGTCTTTTGACGAGAAAATGGGTTTTTAACCCTAAACGGTCGCCGCCTCCTTCACTCCCTCACTTCATTTCCAGCCGTGTTGCCAACCGTGTTTGATCCTCCTTTGTCGACGACCAGCCGTGTGCGATCTGCATCAAGAAACTTCCTCCTCAAGCCGCCGTCGACAGCACCAAGGCCACAAAGCTTCCTCTTCTTCTACGATCTTCATCTCCACCGCCGCGAAGCCTCATTCTTCTTCTTCTTCTTCTCTCAATCTCGAAGAAGATGAAACTTCATCTACGACACCATCTTAACCCGATATGGCGTGAAATCCTAAAGGAGAAGCTACATCCGGGTTGCCTCCGCCATTCCTCTGTTTTCCCCTCTCAAGACACGCTGTGAGCGTCATCGAATCGGACGTGTTCCACACTCCCGAGCCACCACCGTCGCCCAGGTACACACCGTGTCTTTCGAAAGACACGTCGTGTCTTTCTCCATACCAACAAGTTCTGCAACAACAGACACGTCGTGTTCCCCAAGTGACATGCCATGTCCCACAGAGTTTCAACAATGGCGCCCCTCAAGAAAACGTCCAACCACAAGCATGTAGCTAGCTCCTCCTCTACACCAACGTACATCTCTATGAACCTATTCTGGGTCACTCCTGAAGAAGACCGCACCTACCAGTTCCTCATAGCAAGGAGGGTGCTCCCCTCACGATTTGCTTGCAAACAAACTCTCACCACCCTCAGGTTCAAGGATGAGGTCTTCTTGTGCCTGAAGGACTTGGGTCTGAGCTACATATGCCGTACAGTATCAAACACTTACCCCTGCCTAGTTTATGAGTTTGTGACAACTCTTACTACCGAACAAGTCCCACAAAAGAAGATGGAACCCTATGGTATTATTCGCTTCTGCCTTTTGGGTCATATTTTTAAACTTACCTTCAGACGAATATGTGAGGTCTTGGATTGCCACTACAAGGGGGCAATAAGTTATCCACCAACTTTTGATAATCATGAATTTTGGTTTGAGATATATGATGAGGAACATCATGACGTCAAGCAATCTAGGGTGTTCGCTATTCACAACCCCATTTTTGGACATATGCACCACCTTCTTAGTACATGGGATTTTGCTAAGAAAGAAACCCAAGGGGTCTGTGGCAAACAAGATCTTTTCTTTTTGTAGGGAATGGTGTATGAAAACAAGATCAATGCAGCCTACTATATCCTTACAAGGTTTCTAGATATAAAGAAAGTGAAGAAGAGGGAATCCAGGGACATAATGTGTGGGGGTTTTATCACACTAATGGTACATAAGTTAGATGTTGATCTGACAGGTCTCAAGGCTGCACCAGGTAGAAACCTGGTAGACATTTAGTATCTCCTTTCTACAGGCTTGATCTCAAGGGTTGCCAATAGTGATATGAAATTTAGGCAATTCTATGATAAAGATCAGTACATTGACATTCCAAATATGGAGCATATTACATTGGAGAACAAAGATAATTGGAAAGTCATTCTGAACACCCTTGAAGAAGTTGATGTAGCTAGAGCTCCTGATGATACTAAGGCACCCCCTACTGCTCCACTATCTCCCTCTACAGGCACACAGACGGAGTACTCCTGGGCCATCCCTGATGTTAGACATCTATATGGCTATGTGCATCAACAGTTTGTCCACATGGACGGCCGCCTGGACCTGATGGGTCAACAATTTTCTACTATGAATGATATGGTTCACCGCATGGATAGTTGGCACCTTTGTCAAGGCACTACTCCATGCCACAAAAGCACCGACCTACTGCTCTTCCGCATCCTGAGTTTTTTCCACAACCCATGCGGGTTGATATTCCAGATGACGATGATCTCATAAGCTAGTTCTCCCTGCTGGTCACATGGGCCCTGGCCCATCCCACTGATGCACCCACCCCATGACAGGTACCCAGTTGTTTCCTTCATAGGCTTGATTCATGCAGTGAGGACACTATAAATTTTAAGCTTAGGGGGATGCAACCGGCCGATAATGTAGTTTAATCTTTATTATTTTTCATGTTATTTGTCATGTCATGTCTGTTCTGCTTTCATTCATGCCATGTATGTTCTACTTTCATGTTTGTTATTTGTTTTTCTTTCCTTTTTGTGGCAAAATCTAATATGATGTGAGGCTACTTTGATGTAATGAACTAATTCCCTACCAAGTTTGAACCATCTTGTCCTCTTATACCTTAATCAGTCATTGACGGAATTGTAAAGAGCATGCATAGATTAATTGAAATCCTTTGGCCTCCAACATGCGCTTAATTCTGGTTTATATTTATATCTTGAACACTCGCCCTTTTCATCATTATTGTTTAAAACATGTAATGGTTTCAATTTTTGTGAGTAAATTAACATCACAACATCATTTGGAATACAGGATACCCTTTCTAAGCTCTTAGTACATTTTCAACCTTCCTTTCAGTGAATTTTTTTTCAAAAAAAAAGAATGAAATCTAGCTAATGTTGCTATTTAGTCGACTCTCCTATGTTGTAGAATAATTTTAAAGTTCCTTTTATCTCACTTCACCCTCTTACCCCATAAAAGATGACTTTACTGCCCACATATCATGCTAGCCTAGTGTAAGTCTGATCTGGCCATGATGGTTAGGTGGTATGTCTTAAAAAGAGGGTAAAATACCCCAACCGGCACTCCACGTGTGTGCCTACATTAGCAGTCGAGTGCCAGAACCCATAATCCATTGTCATATCATTTTTGGGAAAAGAGGAGAGTACAACTAATTTTGTTAATGTTAACTAAGATTTCATCATTTGTATCCTTAATAGCTGAGAAATAGTGTTATGCATCCACTAGTTGTTTGGCCTGGTTATCCAAATTCTGTTTAGTGTTGTTGAGTTGATTGATTCATTAACTTGAAACCGCCCTTGCTGAACTTAAGAATCTCTTTCATTGATGTTAAAGTTGAGTTTATGGCCATGAGTATAAACCTGTTGATCATTGTTGGCTAAACCTTGCACATCTTTCTTTCAGTTAATCTATGCACGAGCTTGAAAATTCTTTCATGTGCATTTGTATGTTCTTTTTGATTGAGGACAAGAAACAATTCAATCTTAGGGGGATTTATTGTGTGTGTTTTATATCGACTTTTTACACATTATCACACATAATTTTAGCTCATTCTGTCCCAATTTAGCCTCTATTCATATTCATTTTGTCACACTTTTTAGTTTCTTTACTTATCACATGATGTTGATTGTAATTATATATTAAGAAGGTCAAATTGGAGATAGCCTAACTCAAATCCAACCTCAATGGGACTTCTCCAAGTTTTACAGTTGATCCAAAGCCATTTTTTCAAGAAACAACACAAGACACAACATGTTGGTTTACAGGCAGCCTCATGGGACAAATAACATGTCGTGTGTTATTAAACACACGACGTGTGATTCTCTAGTAGCTTCTAGCCCAGAGCAGAGGAAGTGGTGACACAACATGTTCCTTAGAAGACACAACATGTTCCTGGTACATGAAGACCTTCTACACCTTTCTACCAAAGCACACGACGTGTGTTTATTCAAACACGCCGTGTGCCCTTCACTTGATTCACCTCCAGGAGGTGGAGACACAGTGTGTTTATTTCTGACATGCCGTGTACCTCACTGTAGTGACAATTCTGAGCTAGAACAAATGACATGACACAACATGTTCCTCAACAGATACTCCATGTCATTATCAGTTTCTGCAAAAATGAAAACAACTGCCTCTCATTTTAAAAGCGGATTGGAGCCCAATAGGCGATTATGCTTGGTCATTTTGAAGTGTTTTACACCCAAGAGAAGTTCTAGAGCAGAGGAAGGTGATTTTGAGGTAGAAGAAGGTGGCTTCTTGCAAGAGAACCCCCCATTCTACTTTATTTCTTCTCCATTTTTTTCTCTAAAGGTGCAACAGAGCTACTCCCTTCATTCAAGTTTTCTAGGAGGGAAGTTTGTTTGAGTTGGAGCTGTCCCAAGGGGTGAAACTTCATCCTCTAGTTGGAGTTCTCTCCTCTTAGCCTGCATCTATGGTTCCTCTAGCTTTTTCCTTCTCTTAAGCATGAAAAATTCTAAAATTACTATCATGTATCTGCACATCTTCACTATGGACGAGTAGAGCTCTTTTCTTGAGCATGGGAAAGTAGCTCCCATGCCATTATTCATGTGAACTCGAAATTCATGCTTATTGTTGTTTAATTTGCTTTCTTCCATGGATGCCTATTGTGTTGTCTTGCTTGTATGATTGACTGGCCACCTTTTATACATGTTTTATGCTTGCCTTGTGCTTTGAGAGAATGCATTAGGGAGTATGGAGTAGGATCTATGGCAATATCCTCTTGACCACGGGAGTGGCTAGAGATTATTGAGGGTTTTGATTGTGTTCGACACAAAACATAGATGCAGGAGCGTTATGTGAAGTTGAGAACCATCTCATGGCATTGGGAAATGCATGACGATGACAACCTCCTTGGTTATTAAACATTGATCCTTGTTTCATATGTTCATGTGATATGATGGTAATGGTAGCAAAATCTTATGCTCAAGTTTCTAATCATTTAATCAACACTGTTGTTAAAGATTTTTGCTCTAGTTTCCACTTTTAGTGTGTAATCAATCAAAGTTTTATAACCTGATTTAGATTAATGAAAGTTAATATGTTTGCACCTAACTAGCCTAGCTCCTCGTGTTTGACACTTGACTACATTGACACCCATATACTTGCAGGTGATTAGTGAGTTGAAATCTTTTCCTTTATAAAACTCTCAACATGAAGCAATCTCATTCGACAAAATAATTAAAGACACTCTAGTAGAGATCATTATAGAGATACAAATTAGGCAAAAAATGTTCATAAAATTGTTCATGGTCATGGACTTGAAACCTTCCTTCAACCTCCTCCTAGGAAGGACATGGATTCATCTTAATCAGAGGGTTCCCCCATCATTGCATTAGAAATTGAAGTATCATTGGGACATGCCATCATCACTGTTCACGCTGATAACCCTTATGCCATAGATTGCATCAAAGAAGATGATCTCCATGTTCACTTTGACATGCTTCATATCTCTAACATCAACTAGGTGTCGCTAAGCAAAAGAAATCACCATCTCATGTACATTTCCATGTTATTGCAAAACTAATGTGAGAGATGCATATCCATCCAGATAGAGGACTAAGAGAAAAATGACAAGGGTGTATAGAAATCATCCAGATTCCTCCAAGACATAAGGGGTTAGGCCTAGGATTACAATGTCACATTTACAATTTATCCATCTAATTTGGGTTTACTTGGATGAGTACATGCTCAACTAGTGTAATTGTTATTTAAGTTTGATTAATATTAAGAGTCTAATCGTGATGTTCTAAATCTAATCATATACTTCTAAGAATGATTTTATTCTTGAAGAATTAGCATTTGATAAGTGTAAACCCTAGTCATCCAAAATTAGTATTTTGATAGTAAATATAGAATTTAACAAATACAATGGTTTAATAAATGATTTGTAGTATTTTACATGTAAATATGATTTCTTTGCAATTTGGATATAGTTTGGATAACTCAAACAAAAGTGTTAGTGAAAATATCAGAATGTTTGGATGTGTGATGGACCCACTAGTTGGCTGAGTTTCCACAGGACAAGCTCAGTCAACCATGCATTGAGGCTGAAATATAGCAGTTTGGTATTTGATTTTTATATATTTATTGGTATATCCAAATGAGCTAAAATTTAACTGTAACTTTTCAACTGTATTCTAAGAATCTTATTAAATGTTTATAATATTAGGATGAAATTTGAGCTCTACATAGTGCGGTGTTGGTTGAGTTTATTATCAGTAACAACTCAGCCGACCAACCAACTTGAATAAATAAAAAAAGATTGAAATATAGTTTGGACTTGTTTGTAAAATATCCAAGCATCTCAATCGATCTATATGGTCAACATAACATTCTAGTAGCTCGCATAATCTGTCATCCATGTCCAAGATACAAATTTTGAATGAGAGAGGAGGATTAGGGTTTTAAGGAGAAAAATATTAGAAATGTTGATTTGGAATTTTAGCTTCTAAAAGCTGGCGAATTCATGTAACTTTATCAACCCTAGATATTTTTCATGGTGAAATATTTGATTCAATATGATATGAAATCACCCCATTTCACATTCTTTCTCTACAAATATTCATTCCTAGGGGTTTGGAGATGGAAGGAATAAGAAAATGATGGATTGCTTGGAAGTTGATTAATATTTAGGAATTCTAGGTATTGGGCTACAAAATTTAAGGTGTTTTACACTTTAGGTGAGTGTGTACTTCCATCTAATAGTATATTGCACTAAAATTGATTGAATCCACTAAAAACTATAGTTCTTTCTATATGGAACAAGAAGCCCTAAATTTGCTTTTCAATTCTAGATTTCTTAATGATCATAAATGGATTATTTTCCAATTTGATGAACTTAAGATGATGAACTCATATTATGTGGATAGAAATTATCTAGGATAGAATTCCTAGTTTTTGCGGAAGTTCCAAGAAGATACTAGAACCTAAGGTTTCTAGTTATATTTGAATTTGCAGTATATACTTAAGGAAAGAACATTGTCGATCTGTATCTTATTATATATTGTTTGATTATTATATCTAAAATTCTAGTACAGTTGCACCAAATATTAGTTAGGTTTTAATTGAAAGTTATCAATGTTTCTTGATATCTCAATTAATAGGGTGAAACCCTAGATGAGTCAAAAATCAGGGAGTTTGTGAATAGATAGAATGGAATTCAGTAAAAATGTTTCATTTGAATATTTAGTTTTATTTAATTAGTTTATTATTGATGCATAATATTTAAGTGAATGGCGATGAAACCCTAGTTCAATTTTGTACCACAGTTTCATATAAATGTTTGGTTGTACATGAACTAGTAGAAAGTGTCTTCTTACCAGTTTAAGTTTATGGTGTGGTATATTCTTATGTGAGTCGTGTTATATGTGAATGTGACAAATGAGACCTAAGGATAGGGTATTTAGTAAATCACATATTTTCATTCTAGTGTTTCTCAGTATGATAAGTAGAGTAGACCAGTTGCCCAATTTTCAATGCAGATTATAGTTAACTATCAAAAGAGCTTATTATAAGATTAGGCTAAGAAATGTTAATAAGATGATTGTGTAATAAATTAAAGAGTGAATTAGAAATTGTATGCCATGAAAATTATAGATTCCATGAGGATGTCTATATCACACTGGAGGAAACAACATATCGACCGGTATAGTCCATGATGAGGTACCCAGAATGTACTAGAGAGGTACAAAAGTCAAGGCCCGACATGGAAGGACTTTTAAAAGCAAGGGGTATCCAATATTTACTTGAGATTCTAGTGATACTCATTTCAGTTTAGTACAATTTTAGTTAGGTACCCAAGATTTATCAGAGATCCATGTGGTAACCAATTCAATCACTACTCAGTGAGTCAGCCCTTATGGAATTACTAGGGTGGATAGTTTAGCCAGATTGCTTTTAACTCTTTGTCTGAGTATCTAGGTTTTAGAGGAGGAGTCCAGTTTTTACCAACCAACTATTTATCTATCAAGGCCATATGTGGTGGGATCATTGCAGATTAGGTATTTAGTTTATAGACTTAGAGTCATAGGTGTACTTTAAACCTTGTACTGTGAGATCGTAGCTTGCTATGATGCTTTCACATGTTGCGGTACACTTCATGTGGGTCCATGGAATAATAAGATGATTAAGAGATTAGTCAAGTGTGTTCAATTATTGAATTACTTTTTTTAGTTATCTAGAGTAACCTGTCATTCATATGTTTTTGAATGACTCATTTCCTTTGAGATCAATCAAGTATGTTCAACCTTTGATTTACTCTTTCTATATATCTATAGTAACATGCCATCTTTATGTTTATGAATGACTAGTTCATTTATAGTTTTATATGTTCTACTTGAAATTCAGTTGCAAAAGATTATATGTTGTGACTATTTTAAGTGTTGTAAACTATTTCATAGAAGAACTCATTCACTGGGCGAGTAGTTCATCACTCTACTCATCAATATTTTAGGTACACCCTGAGCATATTGATATCTAGTGCACATTAGAAGTCCTGTCACAGGTCAGATTCTAGAGAGGTCTAGGTAGTTAGTCCCTCTCAGTCTAGGCCCTTGCTTAGAAGTACAAAGAGTTATACACGAACAAAATTGTAATACATCATGATTATGATAGTGTTTGTATTTAATAGTCAAGCCAATAATCATGTAATGTTGAAGGTAGTATGAATACCTTAATCTATTCTTTAATGTTTGCAACCAAATCGTAACTCAAAGTCATAAATGTGGCAATTAGGAGGTGACGTGGATATAACTTTAGGTAGTCTGAGTATCTAGATGCCCTAGCCTGGTATTTGAATACTTAGGTTGACCAGTATCAAGCTACTTTGTCTATTCTTCTATGGATGCCCTAGACATATATGTAGAGGGAGGTAAGGCTAGAGAGAAACCCTAAAAGCATTAGGATTGGAAGACCATAAAGTAACAAAATAATTAGAGAATGAAGATAGAATGTGACAACTTTTATTATATACTATTATTTGGACTTGAGCTAGATAGAAAAGCTCTTATCTATATGAATCCATATATTCAACCTTTAGAATATATAAATAGTCATTTCAAATAATTGTACATTATGCAATTACATCACATATTATGTATATTCTATGCATAAAGTAGATCACAAATTATCCTTAAATGAGTTTGACCTAAGTGGACACCCTTTTCACATGTTTGAGATAAATAGGAGTTGGTTGATCCTGAGTAGCTCTAGGCTTTAGGACTATAGGTTTGGCCTGGTCCAATTGGCAGGATGCGATACCGGTATATGATGATTCCTATTAATAATCTAATAACAATAAATGAAGGAGAGGTAAACACATAATGTAGTGTGAATGTATATAATGTAGATATTGAAATATAAGGGAAAGATTGGAATAACTAAGATAGTTGGAACTAGTAACTATATTCATGTTTTGGGCATTAGACAATAAACCCTAATTTGAGAATAAAGGAAGTAGGAATATAGATTTAAGACATGGGCTAGTGTGGATTATGTGATGTGATGAAGAAGGAATGGATAAAGAGAACTAAACCATATAATTAACTGAGGCCTTTATTCAGATTTGAATTAAAAGTAAGTAATGAGAAAGGAGTTAATAAATATTGAAAGACAAATAAGAGATGAATCACTTGTGAAAATACTCAGGCAAGCAAATTATTTCAAAGATAGAGACAAAATCAAAAGAAATCAAAAGGAAATCATATAAAATTGGGATGAAGGCTTAATGATGTGTATTACATGACGTGTTGATATATGAATTAAGAGAAAGACAAGATGAAAAAATATATAACTCCAATACATAAATATAAATTATGAGTGATGGATCATTTTATTGAGTAAAATGCATTTACATACTTAGAACAAAAGAAAAATAGAAGAAAATAGTTGAAGTATATAATAAGTACATAAGATAGGAGGTCAAAAGAATTAAAGTAAAGAGAGCCATATGAACATGTAAAATATAAGTTTAAGGACAAGAAACGAGGTGCAATAAAGGGAAATGGTGAAAACAATGAGCTTAATTAAGGAAGGAGGGTTATGTGATATACTAAATAGCATGAAATGTGTATTTATACCATGAACTCTAATCCATTCATCCTCATTGATGTTTCGAATGAAATTTTCAATAGGGGAACTATTTGGTTGGAGTCAAATGTACTCAACAAGTTCCTTGTTATGAAATGAAACTAATTTTTTAAAGAAGAACAAAGAGGGATCTTATCAAATGAACAAGTCATACAAATGAGAGTTTTTATGTAGAAAAGAAAACCTTGATAAAAAGGAAAACTATGTTTGGCCCATGCATGAGCTGTATAAATTGCAATAAAGGACATATTACATCTCCAACACAAAATTCAACTTGAGAATAGTACAATGATATTAAGAAATACATGTCATTGATTATGGTATCATACACATGAATGAGGAACATAGTCGTTAAATAATTGAAGTTAATGATGATAGATAGAAGAGATACATATAAAAGCAGGATCACAAAAAATAAAAAAAGATTTGAAACATGGGGAAGTGATATAGATGATAAATAGAAAGAGATTCTGAGATATAAAAAAATGCTAAATAATCAGGTCTCCTTGAAGTTAAGCAACTAATCCTAAATATGGGAAGTGTTTTAAGTAAGTACTTGAAGATTAGAATTCTAAATCTCAAAATTATATTATCTTTTGTATTGTCCTTGGTGAGAGGCACATGGAAATAAGTGATAAGGAAATGGGCATTTTTATTTTAAATGAACCACCATGATAGACACACCAACTGAAAGTAACAATGAGACATAATATGACAATGAAGCCTAAAATGGATTCATGAAGAAAGTAACCCATTAAAAATGTCAAATAAGAGAAAAAAATTCAAGTGATAAAGATAAAGAAGACTTTAGTGATCTTTAAAATGATAAATTTTGAAATTATAGTATGGGGAGGTAAAAGCATGTGACAATGAGGTCAGATTATGAAGAAGGATCATGTCTTGGAATGTTGGGGTTTTAGCACTTCAAAAGATGTTGCTAGTGATTTTACATTGAGTACTAACAATATCAAAAAATAAGATCCTCAGAGTAGCAATACAAAAAGTAAACTAGAAATGATAGTAATCCAAGCTTTAAGGGTTCAAATGAGAAAGATATATAATCAACATGAATATAACAATGAACATAGGATAATAATTTATTTGAAATGAAAGAAGTGTGATATGAATAAAAGGAAAGGTGTAGTATGAACAAAGTGTGATCTAAAATAAATCCTTACAATGATATCAAGAATGGTGTATAATCTATCCTTCCCTGGAATCCTTTAATGTTAGAGATGTTTATTTTATATGATGAAACTAAGAAGGACAAGTGCAAAGAAACTAGTAATAATGGATAAGAAATAAGTAAGAGAAAACAAGTGGTTTTCACTAGTACATGAATTTGTTTTCAGAAATATAAACTGATAAAAGAATACCAAAGGATATAATTTTGCTTTACATATGATTTCAGTTGTCCATGTGTAATGAACATATTAAATTTAGAGAATACTTAGTTATTATACTAATCATCCATACCAACATTCCAGTTCAGTTTTATACAACTGTTGTTAATTCTACTATTTTAGCTTATGAATGCTTTGATACTAGAGTAACACAGAAGTAACTTCAAAGAAACAAAATGAACTCTCATTAGTAAACTCACATGTGATGTAGAAAAATAGTACATAGTGAACAATATAAATTGATATGGTTGGACTAGTTTACTTGTAGTGAGGAAACACCTCAAGAGAGTATGACAAGTTTGATTACTATTTTAATTTCCATTCTCTTTCATAGTAATTGACTGTGACATAGAAAATCTTTTCTGTCATCAGAAACTTTGTTTTAAATCTATCATGATTGGAAGATAAACAAATGACTTAGTGTTAGATTTAGTATTCAGATCTGAAAAACAAGAGTAAGTCAATTATAATATTTCAAAATTTAAGAAGAGAGTTTGAATGCACTTTTCCTACATATATAAGTTTTAATTATAAAACCTTTTAATGAGGAGATACTGTAACAACCTAGTTACAACTTAGCCATTTAATTAGGGTTTACTTGGATGATTATATGGTTAGCTAAAGTAATCATTGCTCAAGCTATATTAATAATGCGTGTCTAATTATGATATTTTAAATTTAATGAGAAACTTTAAGCATGATTCTATTTTTGAAGAATTAGGGTTTGAGAAGTGCAAACCTTAGTCGGAAAAAACTAGGGTTTTGATGGTATGTGTATACAAAATTTGTTAAATATAGTGATGTGGTAAATGATTTTTAGTATTTACTTGTAACTCTGATTTCTTTAAAATTTGGATATAGTTTGGATAAACCCAACACCGATGATCTTCAAAAATATCAAATTTTTTTTATGTGTGACGGACCTATTGGTTGGTCATGTTTTCCTGGGACAAACTCAGCTGACCATGTATTCAGGCTGAAAATAGCAGTCTAGTATTTTTTTTCATATGTATTGGTACATCCAACAGAGCTAAATTTCTTCCTATAGCTTTCCAACTAAATTTCAAGCGTAATATTTTCAGAATTTAAGATGATATATGAGTTCTATATAATGTGGTGTTAGTTGAGTTTCTAATCGGTAACAACTTGACCGACCAAGTAATATGAAGAAACATAAAAAGATCAAAAATAGATTTTGGACTTGTTTGTAAATGTTCCAAGCACCTTAACTGATCTATGTGGTCAACCTAAAACCCTTGCAACCCCCATAATTCATCATCCTTGTCCAAGATATGAAATCTAAAAGAGAGAGGAGAATTGGGGTTTAAAGGAGAAAAATGTCGAAAATGCTGATTTGGGATTTTAGCTTCCAAAAGCTTGTTGGTTCATGTACGTTCATCTACCCTAGATATGTTTTCATGGTGAATCTTCTCTCCTATGTCTGAAATGTGTCCTCCTCTATCTTGATTCAAAATGGTATCAAATCACCCTCTTTTCTCATTCTTTCTCTACGATTCTTCATTCATAGGGTTTTTGAGTCAGAAGGAAGAAGAAAATGATTGATTGCTTGGAAGTTAATTAAGATTAGGAATTTCAGATGTTGGGCTATGAAATTAAGGTGTTTTACACCTTAGGTGAGTTTGTACTTCCATCTAACAATAGATTGCATTAAAACAGATTAGAACCACTAAAAGTTGCAGTTTTTTGTACATGCAAGAATAAACCCTAAATTTGCCTTTTAGTTCTAGATTTCAGATAATGATTTAGAATGGACTATTTTCTAATGTAATGAATTTCAGATCACGAATTCATATTATATATGGATAAAAATCATCTTAGAATTCCTAGTTTTGTAGAAGTGAGAAGAAAATATTGAAATCTAGGGTTTTCAGTTATACCTAAACTTGCAGTATATACTTAAGTAAAGAACATTGTCGATCTGAATCTTATTATAAACTGTTTCGTTGTTTCATCTCAATTTCTAATACAAATACACCAAGTATTAGTTAGGGTCATTGAAGTTATCAAATTTTATTGGGATTTCATAAAAAAGGGTGAAACCTAGACGAGTGGAAATCAATGAGTTTGTGAATAGATAGAATTGAACTCAGAAATAAATGATACATTTGAATATTTTGGTCTTATTTAAATTGTTTATTCTTGATGCATAATGTTTCAACCAATGGTGAATAAAACCTAGTTTGGTTCCATACCAGGGTTTAATATGCATGTTTAGTTGTACGTGAGCTACTAGAAATA
Organism: Alisma plantago-aquatica; assembly: GCA_963693085.1. Classification (NCBI taxonomy): domain Eukaryota; kingdom Viridiplantae; phylum Streptophyta; class Magnoliopsida; order Alismatales; family Alismataceae; genus Alisma; species Alisma plantago-aquatica. The sequence goes on from OY856410.1 coordinate 888,189,419, forward strand.
GTCTTTTTACTTGTTAAAGTTTATGACGTGGTAAATTCTTATGTGAGTCGTGTTATATGTGAATGAGGCAAATGACACCCTAAAGATAGAGTGTTCAGTGAATCAAGTATCTTTGTTATAGTGTTTCTCAGTATGATAAGTAGAGTAACTCAGTTTCTCACTTTATAGTACATATTATAGAAAAGCTATGAAAAAGAACTTATTACAAGATTAAGCTAAAAAGTGTTGATCAAATGATTGTATATTCCATGTGAAAGTCTGCACCATAGTGGAGGAAATGACATACCAACTAGTGAGTCTTGGATGAGGTAGTCAGAGCGTACTAGAGGGGTAGAGGCATTTAGGCCAAATGTGGAAGGACTCCTTATAACACAGGGGCATCCAACATTTATCAGAGATTCCAGTGATACTCATTTGAGCTCAGTACAATTTCAGTCAGGTACCCAATATTTTCAGTACAATACAATTTCGATCATGCCACAAGCTAGATGCTAGAGAGGTCCAGGTAGTCGTTCCCTGTCACTCTAGGTTCTTGTTTAGAAGTACAAAGAGTTGTATATGAATAAGGTTATAATAATGCTTGATTACATCAGTGTATGTATGTAATAGTCAAGCCAAAAATCATGCAATGTTGAAATATAGTACAAATATCTTAATGTATGTTTTATGTTTGCAATCAGATCCAAGAACAAAGGTTTTATTTCTTATGTTGGTTGTCTCATGTGATGTGTTTCATACAACGTATGTTTTATATAATCAGAAATAGAGGGAAAAATTTATGAGCTGTACTTAGTTTGCTTGAACTCAGGTTATGCCCTAATTCCATGATGTATTAGTAATTGTGGAAGCTGGGTAAGACAAGGGTTCTATATCCCATCCTACACGTGACATTGGATCACCATGTGGAAACTATACTGGAAACCCGCAACATTGTGTCCCACTACAAGATACCTGAGTTGAAGAGATTACTTTAGTTGTCTACCAATGACTTGATACTTGAGCCATGAGGCTCGACACATTTGACTAGGTGAAGAGTGTTGAGCCAAGGTTCTTTATTTGTGTGAACTACTGTTCATTATTGAAGAAGAAAGATGAATTAGATTTTGGAAATGATCAACAAAAACTCATCATGATGCGAGATGGGGGACTTGGGGAATAGAAGAAGTTGTTTGTGCCTTTTTTGCTGGACTGATTGACCTATCTATTGAACTTGCTTTCTAACTAAGTCCTCAAAGAGTATTGTTGGATCTAACTTCTACTTTTTCACTGAATTAGATCTCAAGTTTTTCCACCAAAAATCAAATCCCAAGACATTGTTGGGTTGGGGGAATTTGCGGTGAAATGCGTAGGGCTGCAAGCCTAAGGGTCCCCGTCCATACTTTCCATGTATTGTGGCCATCACATAATGAAATCCTTACATCACAAAGGATTCCGTTCCCACGAAGATATCTTACTTAGTGCAAAAAGTTGAAGACAATGAGCAGGACAACTACCCCGATAGTGCAACAAGTATCGAGGAGATTGTCCTCATCATCAAAGAAATCCAGGACATCTGGACCACCTAGAACAACCTACAGTTTGAGGACAAGGCCATCCCTCCAAACGAGGAAGAAATCAAGTGGGTGCCTACTCCTACTATCAACTAATTGTGCCATGAGCATCTTGATGTGGACAAAAAACATCAAACATCACCAAGATGATAATGTTGGCCAGACAAAAATCATCAATCCAACACCTGAAGGGGTGGAGGTGTTGGTTTGTTACACTAACGAGTTTCAATTATAAGAATGATCTTTTACTCAACTAGCTATTTCCCACAAGTATACGAGAATAGTTGTAGTCAAGGTCAAACACAAGGAGCGTTGGTTAGCTAGGCGCAAGTGTTATGATTTTTAATAATCTAGATTGTTGTACACAAGATGATTGGATTAGAACAACTAAATTATAGATTTAAAGCAAAATAATAAATTATCACTTAAGAAAGGTTAAGATTCACATTTAGGAGGATCCTAGACTTGGGATTTCACTATCACATCATAGCTTATATTAAAATATGAATTTAAACATGTTAATTGACTTACAAAGGAGGTTTGTAGTCACCACTCACCTCCCAGTGAAGTGATGACTATTCTAACTCCATACATCACTCTCATGTATGTATTTCATTTCGAATCACAAACCTTGCTGCTCAACTTAATCCCAACCACTCTCATGATTAAGGACAAGTTCCCAAAAAAGTAACTCCGTACTCTCAAACACATCTTCTCAGATTATGAAAGAAAGCATAAAACATGCAAGCATGATGGCCAATCACACAAACATGCATTTCAGATATGAAATAACTCTTGGAACATGCAAGCAACTAACATTTAGTACAAAATTCATATGTTCATACAAGCTATGACATGGGAGTTGCTCTGCCATGTCCAAGATTTGGATTCTACTCATCCATGGCTAGAGAAAGAATGTACAAGCAGTTGGAAAACATCAAAGGACATAGAAAAAGAGTAGAAAGAACTAGTATGTCTGTGAGAAGTAGTATAACAAAGAAGAACTCCAGCTAGAAGTCAAGCTCCGTCCTTGCTTGCTACACTTTCTCCAGATTTCTTCACTCCCAAGCAGATAGAAGAGGAAGAAGAAGATGCTTGCTGCAAATAGTTAAGAAGAAGGAAGAAGAAGAGGGTTCTCTCTCAAGTAACCACCTCCTATCTCCCTTGGTCTCCTCCAACTTCTCCTGGACTCCCTCTAGTCGAGTTTCCCTCCAAAAGGTCCATCCTAGGCTGTCATAACTATCCCAAGATGGCTTGGGGTCATATATATAAGTGTGAGATAGTTATATTTGCATTTGGGTGAAATCTGTAGGTCACACAACATGTCTTTTATAAGATACAACGTGTCTTATGCAATAACTGAAGTTTGGATCGAGTTCTGGGAGGTTACATGACATGTCTTTAATAAGACACGACGTGTCTTTAATAAAACATGGCGTGTTGCTACAAATCTGGAGTTCTGCATTCAATTTCTGGCCTAAGACACAGGGTGTCTTTTTTAAGACATGGGGTGTCTTAATTAAGACACAAGGTGTCTTTCTCAGTTTCAGCAACATTGATTTTCTGAATGTCTAGATGATTGGGGAATGTCTTTATGGATATTGTAATGACATTTTCTCCCTGTTTTGATGCCAAATAGTTGTACCTACAAACCAAACCATAGAGCAAGTAATAACAACAATAAAGATAGAAAATCTAGCATGATTAAGAGTGATGATTGAGTCAAAATGATTGGGAAATGCACCCAAAAGTGGTTTAGAATATGATATAAAATACACACATCAAATCCCCCTAAGCTTAAACCATTGCTTGTCCTCAAGCAAAAAGAGCATAGAAACACAAATGAAGGAATTTTCAAGTTCATGCATAGATCAAATGAACTGAAAGATGTGTATAAGACCAAACCAACCATGATTAACATGTTTATACTCATAACCATCCACTCAAGTTAAACACCCAAGAAAGTGATTTTATAGTTCAGTAGGGGTGGTCACAATTAAATGAATCAATCAATTAAACAACACTAAGTAGAATTTGGATGACCAAGCCTAACAATTAGTGGATGTGAAACTAAAATTCTCAACTATTATGGATACAAATGATGAAATCTTAGTTAAAATTAACAATTTTAGTTGTACTCTGCTTCTTTCCCCAAAATGGTATCATAATGGATTACGGCATCTGACACTCGGCTACTAAGGTAGGTTTATGCACACGTAGAGTGTCGGTTTAGGTACTTTACCCTCTTTTAAGACATACCACCTAACCATCGTGGCCAGATCAAACTTACACTAGGCTAGCTTGATATGTGGGAGGGTTAACCATCTTTTATCGGGTATGAGGATGAGATAAGCCAAAAGAAATTTTAAAATTTTTGGAAAGAAGGAGAGTCAACTAAATTGCAACATTAGCCAGATTTTATTCATTTGTTTTGAAAGTTTTTCATTGAAAGATTGGTTGAAAATGCACTAAGAGCTTGGCAAGGGCATCCTGTATTCTAAATGATGTTGTAAAGTTGATTTACTCACAAAAATTGAAACCATTAAATGTTTTAAGGAATCAAGGATGTGAAAGATAAATTTTTTCAGGCTACAAGCATAAACCAAAGTTAAGTACATGTTTATGGCCAAAAGGTTTCATTTGATCAATGCATGCCTTTTACAATTTCTACAAGTGATATTTCTCAACAAAAGAGGACAATCAATTTGGCATAGAAAGGATTCAATCCACTTAAGCTTCATATCATACTAGATTTTCTAAAAGAAGAACAAAAACTAAAATAAGAGCTAAGAAAAAGATGATAAATAGAAAATAAAACTACCCTATCGGCCGGTTGCTCCCCCCTAAGCTTGAAATATGTAGTGTCCTCACTACATAAATCAAACTAAAAAGGTTGCAACTAGGTACCTCATCATGGTGGAAACATCAAAGTCCATGGAGGACTGGTCCTATGATTTGCTGCTGGAAATTGTTGTGCCAAAGGTTGACATTTCCTTGCAAATATATCCTTGATTTGGGGTAAGGGAAGACACCTATGACCAAGTAAAGTGTCATCAAGAGTATGCAGAAGAAGGACATGTGGCCTGCTTGAAGAATCAACATGTAGAGAATGTGTTGTAGCCTTCTCCCCTTTAGTTGCAACTTCATAATCATCATGGATATCAACATCATCATACTTTGAAGGATATACCTCTATAACAACTCCATTCTTCAATGTCACTGACCTGAAATATGTAGGATTCATCTCCGGTGGACTAGACAAGAAAGGTGGAAATGCTTCTTTGCTAAAAATAGCTTACTGGGCAATTTGTTTCTCCAATATGTGTGCATGAGTGGCTATAGCCTCCACCTTAGAAGAGAGTTGGTCAATAACATCCATCATAGATTGTCTTTGTTGATGGAACTCCTCATTTTTCTGCATTTAAGTTAACATAAATGTTGCAATCATAAACTCTAAGTTGGAAGATACTTGTGGTTGTTGTGGCTGAATGAAATTCAGGTTGACATTGCTATAGAAGTCTGGTGGAGTGTAGCCCATTGAAGAATAAATAGAAGAAGCATATCATGTAGAAGATGAGTGTCCAAGCAATCCACATGCATTACAAATATTGTTGGCTGTTTGAATTAGTTGTGTGCTTAGATTCTCAAACCTTTGTGACAAAGTGTCTAGCCTTGGTGCAATCAAGTCTATAACACCAACCGTGTGATCTTCCACTTTCATTTCGGAAGTAGTATGTGAAAAAGATGGGTGGTAGCTTGTAGCCGGACTCCATTGGCAATGATTTGCTGCCACATATTCAATAATAGCATAGACTTCTCCATAAGATTTGTTCATTAGAGCTCCATTTGCAGCTGCATCAATAGACACCCTTGTATTGTAGTACAAACCATTATAAAAAGATTGCAATAGAAGCCAATTGATTAGACCGTGATGTGGACTAAGATATTGAAGATCTTTGAACCTCTCCCATGTATCATACAAGGTCTCTCCATCCCTTTGAGAATAATTGATGAGTTGACTCCTCAGCTGTAAAGTTTTGCTAGGTGGAAAATATCTTGCCAAAAAAACCTTTAGAAGCTCCTCCTAAGTGCCGATTGACTTCTTTGGCAAAGTATAGAGCCATGCCTTGGCTCTATCTCTAAGAGAGAATGGAAAAAGGATTAGGCATATCCCATCAGTAGGAATTCCATGTATCTATATGGTGCTTAGAAACTATATAGATTCATCAATATGGAGGTTTGGATCCTCCATTGGTGTCCCTCCAAATGCATTCAGATGTAGCAATTGTATGATGGTTGGGCTGATAGAAAACTCCTATGCCTCAAATTTTAAAATATTAATAGGCTCACTCATGTGCATTGCAGCTGTACCAAAGTAGTCCTTAAGAGGAAGGTCATCCTCCTTGACTAGTTCTTCATGTGGATCCGGAGGATTAGGTGGATGTGGCATAGATGGTGGTGGTGTATGTGGTATGGATGAAGGTGGTGGATATGAGGGTGTAGAAGAATGTGGCATGGGTGTTGGTGGTGTATATGATGGTGGTGAATTAGGTGTGAATGATGGTGGTGTGGATGAAGGATGTGTGGATGAGGGTGGTGCATATGAAGGTGATGTGGATGAAGGTGGCATGGGTGAATGTCATTTGGATGATGGTGACATGGATGATGGTTGTGTGAGTTGTGATTCCTCCATACATGTTTGGGTTTCACTCCTTCTTTCTCCATGAGGGCTGTAATCGATTTGTTCATTTTCTAAATGTAGAGATATGCATAGTTCAAGGATCTTTTTATGAACACCCCATATGCTCCATACATGTTACACTAACGAGTTTCAATCATAAGAATGATCTTTTACTCAACTAGCTATTTCCCGCAAGTATACGAGAATAGTTGTAGTCAAGGTCAAACACAAGGAGCGTTGGTTAGCTAGGTGCAAGAGTTATGATTTCTAATAATCTAGATTGTTGTACACAAGTTGATTGGATTAGAACAACTAAATTACAGATTTAAAACATAATAGTAAATTATCACTTTAGAAAGGTTAAGATTCAGATTTAGGAGGATCCTAGACTTGGGATTTCACTATCACATCAAAGATTACATTAAAATATGAATTTAAACATGTTAATTAACTTGCAAAGGAGGTTTGTAGTCATCACTCACCTCCCAGTGAAGTGATGATGATTCTAAGTCCATACATCACTCTCATGTATGTATTTCATTTCGAATCACAAACCTTGCTCCTCAACTTAATCCTAGACACTCTCGCGGTCAAGGACAAGTTGCCAAATGAGTAACTCCATACTCTCAAACACATCTTCTCAGATTATGAAAGAAAGCATAAAACATGCAAGTATGATGGCTAATCACACAAAAAAATCTTAAAACATGCAAGTATGATGGCCAATCATAGAAACAAGCATTTTAGATCTGAAACAACTCTTGGAACATGCAAGTAACTAACATTTAGTACGAAATTCATATGTTCAAACAAGATATGACATGGGAGTTACTCTCCCATGTCCAAGATTCAGATTCTACTCATCCATGGCTAGAGAAAGAAGGTACAAGCAGCAGAAAACATCAAAAGACATAGAAAAAGAGTAGAAAGAACTAGTAGGTCCGTGAGAAGTAGTAGAATGAAGAAGAACTCTGGATAGAAGTCAAGCTTCGTCCTTGCTTGCTACCCTTTCTGTAGATTTCTTCACTCCCAAGCAGATAGAAGAGGAAGAAGAAGATCCTTGCTGCAAATAGTGAAGAAGAAGGAAGAAGAAGAGGGCTCTCTCTCGAGTAACCACCTCCTATCTCCCTTGGTCTTCTCCAACTTCTCCTGGACTCCCTCCAATCAAATTGCCATTTAAAAGGTCCATCCTAGGCTGTCATAACTGTCCCAAGATGGCTTGGGGTCATATATATAAGCGTGAGACAGTTATATTCACATTTGAGTGAAATCTGCAGGTCATACGATGTGTCTTTTATGAGACACAACATGTCTTATGCAATAACTGAAGTTTGGATCGAGTTCTGGGAGGTTACATGATGTGTCTTTAATAAGACATGACGTGTATTTAATAAAACACGGCGTGTGGCTGCAAATCTGGAGTTTTGCATTCAATTTTTGGGCTGAGACACGGGGTGTCTTTTTAAGACACGGGGTGTTTTTCTCAGTTTCAACAACATTGATTTTTTGAATGTCTAGATGATTGGGGAATGTCTTTATGGATATTATAATGGAAATTTCTCCCCATTTCGATGCCTAATAGTTGTACCTACAAACCAAACCAAAGAGCAAGTAAAAACAATAATAAAGATTGAAAATCTAGCATGATTAAGAGTGATTATTGAGTTAAAATGATTGGGAAATGTAGCCAAAAGTGGTCCAAAATATGGTATAAAATGCACACATCAAATCCCCCTAAGCTTAAACCATTGCTTGTCCTCAAGAAAAAAGAGCATAGAAACACAAATGAAGGAATTATCAAGTTCATGCATAGATCAAATGAACTGAAAGATGTGTATAAGACCACACCAACCATGATCAACATGTTTATACTAATAACCATCAACTCAACTTAAACACCCAAGAAAGAGATTTTATAGTTTAGTAGGGGTGGTCATAATTAAATGAATCAATAAATTAAACAACACTAAGTAGAATTTGGATGACCAATCCAAACAATTAGTGGATGTGCAACTAAAACTCTCAACTATTAAGGATACAAATGATGAAATATTAGATAAAATTAACAATTTTAGTTGTACTCTCCTTCTTTCCCAAAAATGGTATGATAATGGATTACAGGTTTGAACACTCGGCTGCTAATGTAGGCTTATGCACACGTGGAGTGTCAGTTAGGGTATTTTACCCTCTTTTAAGACATACCAAGAAACCATCGTGGTCAAATTAGACTTACATAAGGCTAGCATGATATGTGGGCAGTTTAACCATCTTTTATGGGGAATGGGGATGAGATAAGCCAAAAGAAATTTTAAAATTTTTGGAAAGAAGGAAAGTCAACTAAATTACAACATTAGCTAGATTTCATTCATTTGTTTTGAAAGTTTTTCATTGAAAGATTGGTTGAAAATTCACTAAGAGCTTGGAAAGGGCATCCCGTATTCTAAATGTTGTAAAGTTGATTTACTCACAAAAATTGAAACCACTACATGTTTTAAGGAATCAAGGGTGTGAAAGATGAATTTTTCATGCTAGAAGCATAAACCAGAGTTAAGCACATGTTGATAGCCAAAATGTTTCATTTGATCAATGCATGCCTTTTACAATTTCTACAAGTGATATTTCTTAACAAAAGAGGACAATCAATTTGGCATAGAAAGGATTCAATCCACTTAAGCTTCACATCATATTGGATTTTCTAAAAGAAGAACAGAAACTAAAATAAGAGCTAAGAAAAAGATGATAAATGGCAAATAAAACTACCCTACCGACCGGTTGCTCCCTGCTAAGCTTGAAATCTGCAGTGTCCTCACTGTAGAAATCAAACTAAAACAGTTGCAACTAGGTACCTCATCATGGTGGAAACATCAAAGTCCATGGAGGAACAGTGCTCTGATTTGCTGCTGGAAATTTTTGTGCCAAAGGTTGACACTTCCTTTCAAATATATCCTTGATTTGGGGGCAAGGGAAGACACCTATGAGCTAGCAAAGTTTCATCAAGAGTATGTGGAAGATGGACATGTGGCTTGCTTGAAGAATCAACATGTAGAGCATGTGTTGTAGCTTTCTCCCTTTTCATTGCAACTTCATAATCGTCATGGATATCAACATCATCATACTTTGAAGGATATACCTCTATAACAACTCCATTCTTCAATGTCACTGGCCTGAAATATGTTGGATTCATCTCCGGTGGACTACGCAAGAAAGGTGGAAATGCTTCTTTGCTAAAAATAGCTTGCTGGGCAATTTGTTTATGCAATATGTGTGCATGAGTGGCTATAGCCTCCACCTTAGAAGAGAGTTGGTCAATATCATCCATCATAGATTGTCTTTATTGATGGAACTCCTCATTTTAATGCATTTGGGTTAAAATAAATGTTGCAATCATAAACTCTAAGTTGGAAGATACTTGTGGTTGTTGTGGCTAAATGAAATTCAGGTTGACATTGCTGTAGAAGTCTGGTGGAGTGTATCCCATTGGAGAATAAATACAAAAAGCATAACATGTTGAAGATGACTATCCAAGCAACCCACATGCATCACAAATATTGTTGGTTGTTTGAATTAGTTGTGTGCTTATATTCTCAAACGTTTGTGACAAAATGTCTAGCCTTGGCACAATCAAGTCTATATCACCAACCATGTGATCTTCCACTTGCATTCCGAAAGTAGTATGTGAAAAGGATGTGTGGTAGCTTGTAGCCAGACTCCATTGGCAATGATTTCCTGCCATATCTTCAATAATAGCATAGGCTTCTCCATAAGATTTGTTCATTAGAGCTCCATTTGCAAGCGCATCAATAGACATCCTTATATTGTAGCACAAACCATTATAGAAAGATTGCAATAGAAGCCAATTGCTTAGACTGTGATGTGGACAAAGATGTTGAAGATCTTTGAACCTCTCTCATGTATCATACAAGGTCTCTCCATCCCTTTGAGAATAATTGACGAGTTGACTCCTTAGCTGTAAAGTTTTTCTAGGTGGAAAATATCTTGCCAAAAAGACTTTGAGAAGCTCCTCCCAAGTGCCGATTGACTTCTTTGGCAAAGTATAGAGCCATGCCTTGGATCTATCTCTAAATGAGAATGGAAAAAGGATTAGGCATATCCCATTAGTAGGAATGCCATATATCTTTATGGTGCTTAGCAACTGCAAAAATTCAACAATGTGGAGGTTTGGATCCTCCATTGGTGTCCCTCTAAATGCATTTAGATGTAGCAATTGTATGATGGTTGGGCTGATAGAAAACTCCTCTTCCTCAAATTTTGAAATATTAATAGGCCCACTCATGTGCATTGTAGCTTTACCAAAGTAGTCCTTAAGAGGAAGGTCATCCTCCTTGACTAGTTCTTCATGTGAATCTGGAGGATTAGGTGGATGTGGCATAGATGGTGGTGGTGTATGTGGTATGGATGAAGGTGGTGGATATGAGGGTGTGGAAGAATGTGTTATGGGTGTTGGTGGTGTATATGATGGTGGTGAATTAGGTGTGAATGATGGTGGTGTGGATGAAGGATGTTTGGATGAGCGTGGTGCATATGAAGGTGATGTGGATGAAGGTGGCATGGGTGAATGTCGTTTGGATGATGGTAACATGGATGATGGTTGTGTGGATTGTGATTCCTTCATACATGTTTGGGTTTTACTCCTTCTTTCTCCATGAGAGCTGCAAACTATTTGCTCATTTTCTTAATGTAGAGATATGTACGGTTCAAGGATCTTTTTATGAACACCCCATATGCTCCTACAAATAAACAAGGTGAGTGAGATACAAAGCCAAAATGGAAGATACAACAAATTATGATGATCAAGATGAATTATGATTTATGGATATGATGGTGGATATGAAGTGTGGAACCACATCCCACTATCACACAGACAACGAGGTGTTACGTGAAAATGTGCAGAAATCACCATAACCACAGATTATGAAAAACACGGGTTAATTAAAACCGATTGCGGAAAGCTGATAAACGGAGAAACTATTACATTCCAGTCCACATCCTGCAAGCAAACATGTTATATACATATATACAAGCCTTGATACATGTTCACAGCTTAGAGCAACAACTGTCTTGTTATCACCTGAGTTCGTCACCTGTTTATATATACATAGAGTCCCACATCCGGCCAACATCAGGATATACAAAACATCAACGATTATACATTGTGAAACAACGTCAAAACACCTCCAAGGACCTGAGAATATAGGGATGACTCTAAGACTCTACTACAAAACATCCCAAAACAGCAGCATAACCATCGCTTGCCTTCTACTGTTCTTCTTGTTGCTCGGCCGCAACCCCGTGACCACCACCTCGCCTAGCTTGACCACCTAAAAAGGGTGTAAACCAGCGGGGTGAGACACACAGTCCCAGCAAGAAACATAACTCCCCGCCAAAACTACAGAACCTTGGAAAGATAAAGCAAGTAACTGATAAGAACATAACAAGAGCAGTTATAAGATAAGGCTGTTCATACTTAGCAAGCTTACCAGATGTACTCAAGCATTTATCCAACTATTTCTTTATGGAACATGATTACCAGGATAAGATTTATAAGGATTTACCACAGATGAGAAACATATAAGCAATTGTAAGATATAACAAAGTTAACTACACAAACAAGGCCGCAACCAATGTTTCGTGTTTGTCTTAAGCAGTAAATACTAAACGGCTGGATTACGTATTATTATGCCCTGAGGAAGTGAGCCGTACCGCTCAGATCCAACCTTCGGTTGTGAAACCCAAGCCGGTGCCATACAAGGTCAATGGAAGAGCCGGACTCCACGACCTCTCTGCCTCATGGTCAGTGCATGAGTACAACACAAGCAGGACCGCAGTCTCATGCTGAAGTGGTCTTAGCCACAGGTTCAGGCTACCCTCTGCCTAGCCCTCCTCGGTACAGGTCTCGACGCTAGAGAAACTGATCCACGGGCCTGGTCACCGTGCTCTGAGCCATGAACGCATTCATGCTCCTCATATCACATATCACGAGTCATGGGCCTGTTCACCATGCTCTTCACATACTTGGGCTATGGGCCTGAATCCACACCCTGGAGTCTACAACTGAAGTTGCACTCTTACCTCCTCACTTTAGGCTAGGAGAAACCTCGCATATTCAACAATATGCGCTCCGGGTTAACCCGTAGGAGAACCCGTGTGACCATCACCAATTCCTGATGATGATGGATCTATGGCCAGGGCAACTACATGATGTATTCCACTGTGATTAATTAGTATCTTTTATATGGATTGCAAGATTCAACCAAATTGTATAACATGTAATTATAACAAAGTAAACAATACAAGACTCAACATCGTGCTTTTTACTATTATTCACATCATACTAATCCATCACAAGGATCCCACATTACATGTTATCACTTGACTTTTTTTTGCTAATCAATCTAGATCCATCACAAGGATCATCACATACCATGGGATCTCAATCCCTCATCACATAGTGCCATTGCCTCTCAAGGCTTACATCATCCTCATCATAGAATTAGAATCACATTATACATGTTATCTCAGTATCAAGAGTGACTACCAAAGTAGTGTTACTCATCACATATACCTCATAGGCCTTTTTACTTGGCTATGCCTCACCTGCATGGTTAGTAACAACAATCATAGACTTTAATAAAATGACCATGCTATCAATATAAGGTGACATAAATGATTAGGTACATCATTAAGCAATCCACATTACATGCTCATTATTGTCCTTAGCATTATACAGATAATCAAGGTGATCACATTCATGTGTGTGGCCATGTTAAGTTTAGATGAACAAGCTTTACCATAATGAATACTATCATGCAACGAGTCACCATTGATTATCAAGAGTATAACCAACACATCGGCTTTCCATGACAAACGAAACCCTCACAAGAAGCACCCAAAACCCTCACTAGAGGCTGTAACGAGAAGCACTCAGCAACGCCGCGTCAGGGTGCCGTGCACTTCCTGTGTCGGGCGACACAACGTCACCACCCAGAGTAACAGTAGCTAAACGTGCAACTCAACAAAGAAGGCACGATGCGTGACGGGGTGTCGGGCTGGTAGGGGTATCGTGCAACAACCTGTGTCGTGCAACGCCTGACAAAGAACTACTAGCAATGTTCGTCACAAGGGCCACTTAGCAACGTCCACTCCAGGGGGTATCGTCCAAGCGTGCAACACAACTACCATCAAAGGATATATCGTCCAGCCATCTAACTCATGGCCTATCGGCCGACACAAGGCAGATGGTGGTGTGACGCCCGTCACAACCTCAAGGTGTGTCATCCATGGCCAAACCAAAGGAAGGGTGTCAGGTAGAACATGAAGTAAGGAGTGACGTCCGTCACAAACAGATTCAAAACCAAGATATCATCCAACATCACTACAACATGTCGTTCAAGGTGTTGGGTCAAGAGGGTTGTCGGGAAACACCTTCCCCAAGCTCATAACGACCAAAGTACCCCAAACAAGATCATGTTCCACCTCAAGCATATGGACACCCAAAACCCAAGTGGGTCAAGAAGTCGGCTCACCTCAATCGACTAAGAAAGAGGGGTCTTGCACATCCACTATCACCAAACGGGAAACACAAAGGAACCCTAGAAAGAGTCACCACCATAACCAAGCTCACCCTTCTAATCCATGGTGAGAGGAAAGTGTTGCTTAAGCAACTAGAACACAAGCTCACCTCAATCGTCTAAGAGAGAGAGGGGTGTCGCTCATGGCACTAGGAGCTCAAGCTCACTCCTCTAGACCAAGGGGAGAAAGGAGTATTGCTCACCAAGAAACCCTAGATCTCAAGGATCGGCCAACATGGATACTTAAGCAAGATACTAGTCTAACAACATAAAGGAACATGGAAAGAGAGTAGTGTAGTTAGGGTTAGGAGTTATGTAACCCGCCTTAAGCAAGCTCCAAGCTCCTAGCTCCAAGCACCACCAAGCAAGGAAGAAGGAGACTCCAAGGATCTCGGCCACCAAGCTTGCTTCTTCAAGGGGGGTATCGACCACCAACTTGCAAAGGAGAAGGGTGTGTCGTGCACTAAGGTGGAGAAGAACTAAGGAACCAAAGGAACTCTTAGCAAAGGAAAGGGACCCCCTATATAGAAGGAAAGGGAGGAGAAAACAAGGTAGAACCAAGCAAGGTGTCGCCTACTTAGGGACACTTGTCCTAGTACACGAGCCACCATTCTAGCAAGCCCTAAACACATGTCCAAGGTCATTTCCACATGCAAGCATCATGCACCAAGTGTCCACTAGTGGTGACACAAACGAGGTCAAAGCTTGGTCAAGGGTCATGGGCGATACACTAGGGCGACACACCTCTATCATGGGTGACACAACTTCATCATGGGTGATACAACCATCGCTTGCCCGATACAAGGTCCAACCAAGCCAAAACAAGGCACCGCAAGGCCCAACAAGCTCAACCAAGCCCAAAAGAACCCAAGAAACGAGCCCAAACCTTCCTCTCTACCTTAGAGGAAGCAAAGAGAGAGAGGAACACCTCACAAGGTGGCAAACTTGCCCAAAAAACCCTAGACTTGGGTTATTTGCAAGTAGCTCCTCCAACTCTCAACAAAGCACAACCGTTTCACCACCAAAGGTGATTAGCGCGCAACAAAGCACCAGGGTTAAGCAAAACAAATAGGGTAAACCCTAAATGAAGGTCAGGGTCCTTACAGGCTAACCCCCTATAAAGGGATTTTGTCCCCGAAATCCGAAGAGAAAAGCGAGGGATACTTTCTCCTCATCTCTTCCTCAAGCTCCCACATGGCTTCCTCAACGCCACGATGATGCCAAAGAACCTTTACCAGAACCATGTCCTTCCTTTTCAGCTTCTTAACCCCACTGTCAAGAATCGCCGTAGGACCTTCCTCGTAGGTCACATCTTCATCAAGATCAACCTCCACTGGCTGTATCACTGTTCCTGAATCTGGATGACTTTTCTTCAGCATACTGACATGGAACACTGGATGTAACCTATGAAACTCTGGAGGTAACGCTAACTCGTAAGCTACCTTGCCAACACGTGCCATGACTGGGTAAGGCCCCATATACCTGGGTGCTAACTTACCCTTCCGACCAAAACTTAGCACACCTTTCCATGGCGAGACTTTGAGATATACTTTGTCTCCTACCTAGAACTCCAAAGGTCGTCGACGATTGTCTGCATAATACTTCTGCCTCTCCTGTGCCACTTTCAACTGTTGTTGTATCACCTTGATCTTTTCTGTTGTCTGCTGCACTAACTCAGGACCCAACAACTGATACTCACCAGACTCATACCAACACAAAGGAGATCTGCACTTCCTCCCATAAAAAGCCTCATAAGGAGCCATGTCAATGCTCCGCTGATAACTGTTGTTATAGGCAAACTCTATCAAACTGAGATGTACATCCCAACTGCCTAGAAACTACAAAACACAAGCTCAAAGGAGATCTTCTAAAGTCTGAATAGTCCTCTTAGACTGTCCATTTGTCTACGGGTGGAAGGAGGTACTGAACCTTAACTGCGTTCCCAACGCTTGGTGTAATTGTTCCCAGAAACGACTTGTGAATTGAGGACCTCTGTCAGAAACTATTTTCGCTGGCACACCATGCAAACGTACTACCTCATCCACATATACTCTAGCGAGCTTCCCGGCTGTATATGTTGTCTTTACTGGTAGGAAATGGGCATACTTTGTCAATCTGTCCACTATTACCCAAATGGAATCATAATTCCTAGTTGTCTTGGGGAGACCAACTACGAAATCCATGGTTATATGATCCCATTTCCACTTCGGTATCGAAAAGGGTTGCAACGTACCTACTGGCTTCTGATGTTTAGCCTTGACTTGTTGACATACTGGACACCTAGCCACGAACTCAGCTACATCTTTCTTCAAGCCGGGCCACCAATACAAGTCCTTCAGATTATGATACATCTTGGTGACACCTGGATGCATCACGTACATCGACGTGTGCGCTTCCTCAAGCACTAACTTCCTCAGATTATCAACATCTGGAACCACCATCCTATCACGATAGCAAACTAGCCCATCCTCAGACTTATGAAACCCATCACGCTTTTTACTGCCGAACTCTGATCTGATCAACTGTACTACATTATTTGTCTGTTGTGCATCCTTGATCTGCTGTCTCAGCGTAGGCTTGACTTGCATCTGTGCTATAAGTCCAGCTAACGAAGAAACTTCCATCTGCACATTCATCTGTCGCAAAGAGACCAACGTATCTCGTTTATGGCACACCAGGGAACTCAACTGTGCCTTCTTCGAAGAAGAAGAAGAAGTCTTTCGGCTAAGCGCATCAGCTACCACATTCGCCTTACTAGGATGATACTCGATAGTGCAGTCATAATCATTGATTAACTCCATCCATAGATGTTATCTCATGTTCAACTCGTACTGCGTAAAGATGTACTTTATATTCTTATGATCCGTAAAGATGTGACGCACTTCCCCATACAGATAGTGTCTCCAAATATTTAGCGCATGAACCACTGCTGCCAACTCCAAGTCATGAGTCAGATAGTTCTCCTCGTGTTTCTTAAGCTGTCGAGAAGCAAAAGAAACTACATGATCTTCCTGCATCAACACACAACCTAAACCTTTCTTGGAAGCATCACAGAAAACAACGTAGCCCTTTCTAGGTTCTGGCAGGATTAATACTGGAGCACTGGTCAGCTTCTCCTTCAAACTTTGGAAAGCTTGCTGACATCGATCATCCCAGACAAAAGGCACATCCTTTCTTGTCAACTTTGTCATCAACAATGTAATCACACTGAAATCCTTGATAAACCTCCGGTAGTATCCTGCTAAACCCTGAAAACTACGAACTTCCGTCGGTGTCTTTGGTTGTTCCCATTCTGTGACGGATTCCACCTTCTTCGGGTCTACTTTGACTCCTTCGGCAGATATCACATGACCCAAGAAAGTCACTTATTCCAACCAGAACTCACACTTACTAAACTTGGCATACAACTGATGTTGGTGAAGAAGAGTCAATGCTCGACGAAGATGTTGCTCATGCTCTTGCCTGTCCCGACTATAGATCAAGATGTCATCTATAAAGACTACTACAAACTGATCTAAGAACGGACGGAACACTCTATTCATTAGGTCCATGAAAGCAGCAGGTGCATTGGTTAGCCCAAACGGCATAACCATGAACTCAAAGTGACCATACCTTGTCCTGAAAGCTGACTTTGGTATGTCATCCGCCTTAATCCTTAACTGATGGTATCCGGACCGTAGATCGATCTTTGAAAACACTATAGCACCTTGCAACTGATCGAACATATCATCTATCCTCGACAACAAGTACTTGTTCTTGATCGTGACTTTGTTTAACTGCCGGTAATCTATACACAACCGCATTGAACCATCCTTCTTTTTGACAAACAACACGGGAGCACCCCAAGGTGACGTACTTGGTCGGATAAAACCTTTGTCCAACAACTCTTGCAACTGCTTCTTAAGCTCTGCCATCTCCACCGAAGCCATCCTGTATGGTGTCTGTGCAACTGGCTATGTCCTGGCACCAGATTGATTTCAAAATCAATCTCTTGGGGCGGTGGAACACCAGGGAACTCGTCAGGAAACATATGTGCAAACTCCCAGACAACTGCCACCTCTTCGAGACTCAGACCTTTCACCTTGGTGGCTACAACAATATCCACCACATGAGCTAGGAACGCCTCACATCCTTGCCGTAACAACCTATCTGCCACCATAGTTGATACCAGACATGTCGGAAGAATCTTCCTGTCTCCCTGGAAGATCCACTTCTCTCCAGCATCATCAAACACAACCTGTTTGGAACCACAGTCCAAAACAACCTTATACTTCTCTAAGGTATCCATCCCAAGGATAACATCAAAACCATGCATATCAAGTGGTATAAGATCCACTTGAATGCGGTGTCCCAAGAAAGACAAGACACAAGATGGACACTCCTCTCGAAGCAATGAGGAACCATCAAGAGGGGTTTCTAACAACAAGCTATCCTTTTTACGACTAACAGATAAACGACAGTTTTCAAGCATACTATAGGCGATAAAAGAGTGTGTAGCACCCGGGTCAACCAGAACAGATATAAAGCAAGAAGAAGACATATCAGAATGAAATAACTCCATCTGACATGTCACCACTCGCGGGTTGACTATCGCCTTCAGCTGACTCATAGCATAGAATCGAGCCATTGCTTGCTGTCCACGTCCTCTGCTTCCCTGAGCAGATGATCATTCTTGCGACGCCTGACCGCATCCTCGCCCTCTACTACCGCTAGGCTGTTGTCTATCTGACCCCTGAAGATTCGGTCTCAGCTGCTGCGTTACTTCAACATCTCTATTCGGGCAATTGAACCTCCAATGCCCGATCTGACCACACAGATGGCATGCTCTATCATCAACCCGTGGCCTGGATGGCCCTGTCACTACCACAGAAGCTGTACTGTGTGCCCTTGATGGTGAAGAAACATAACCTCTTCCTTTACTCGGAGACCACTGAGATGATCCCCTGGAACCTCTCGCGACTGACGGTGTCACAAACTTTGGCTTCTTGAAGCCACCAAACCTCTGACCCTGAAACTGAGTAGGTCTCTTCTTAGCCATAGACTCTCTCTTCTCCCTTACTGATCGTTCGATCCTCCAGACAGATTCCACAAACTTAGCAAACTGCTCTCGATTCTCCAACGTAGAAACTGGTGTTGTCAGCTCAGAACTCATACCTTTCTCGAAACGTCTGATCCGTTCTTCATCTGTCGCTGCCATGTGAGGACAAAACCTTAGCAGGTCTATGAACTTGGCTTCATACTCGGTGATGTTCATCGTTCCTTGTCACAGGCTCTCAAACTGACCGATCTTCTCATCCATATACGTCTTCGGGAAGTATCTGCTGACGAACTCACGCCGGAAAACCTCCTAATAGATCACCTCACCAGGCCGCTTCTCTTCCTCGATGGTCCACCAGTGACCAACACTACCTTTCAGAAGGTAGACAACGTGCTTTACTTTGTCTACTTCGGGGATGTCGAGGATCTGAAAAGCCTTCTCAAGACTTGTCAGCCACAGATCTGCATCTGTTGGATCAGCCTTCCCAACATAATCCGAAGCTCCGACTCGGCGAAGCCGCTCGAAGGTCTTCCCAATACCCGATGCTTCTCCATGGGGAGCCTGTGCTCTCAGAGGTGGCACTGGCAATCGCTCAACCATGAGATTCATCGTAGCCATCATCTGCCTTAAAAGCTGTTTGTAGGCAGGATGTTCAAGAATGGCTGGGTTAGGTTGGGGGACCTCAGGCACCCGATCTTCATGTGCCTGTCCTATAGCTCCATCAACTGATGCAACATCACTATGCTCAGGAGCATGTTCTTCATGGTTTCCAGACATCTTGGCTTTTCTTCTGTTGAGGGCAGAAGATGTTTGTAAGAAAATCTAGAAAACACATAAGAACAGACACAACCTAGTCCTAAATCCCTGTAGACTCAGCGAACCTATAGCTCTGATACCAAACTAGTGGCAACACATCCCACTATCACACAGACAATGAGGTGTTATGAGAAAACATGCGGAAATCACCATAACCACAGATTATGAAAAATGCGGGTTAATTAAAACCGATTGCGGAAAGATGATAAATAGAGAAACTATTACATTCAAGTCCACATCCTACAGGAAAACATGTGATATACATATATACAAGCCTTGATACATGTTCACAGCTTAGAGCAACAACTGTCTTGTTATCACCTGAGTTCGTCACCTATTTATATATACATAGAGGCCCACATCTGGCCAACAACAGGATATACAAAACATCAACGATTATACATTGTGAAACAACGTCAAAAAACCTCCAAGGACCTGAGAGTACAGGGATGACTCTAAGACTCTACTACAAAACATCCCAAAATAGCAGCATAACCATCGATTGCCTTTTACTGTTCTTCTTGCTGCTCGGCCGCAACCCCGCGACCACCACCTAGCCTAGCTTGACCACCTAAAAAGGGTGTAAACTAGCGGGGTGAGACACACAGTCCCAACGAGAAACATAAATCCCTGCCGAAACTACAGAACCTTGGAAAGATAAAGCAAGTAACTGATAAGAACATAACAAGAGCAGTTATAAGATAAGGCTGTTCATACTTAGCAAGCTTACCAGATGTACTCAAGCATTTATCCAACTATTTCTTTATTGAACATGATTACCAGGATAAGATTTATAAGGATTTACCACATATGAGAAACATATAGGCAACTGCAAGATATAACAAAGTTAACTACACAAACAAGGCCGCAACCAATGTTTTGTGTTTGTCTTAAGCAGTAAATACTAAACGAATGGATTACGTATTATTATGCCCTGAGGAAGTGATCCGTACCACTCAGATCCAACCTTCGGTTGCAAAACCCAAGCTGGTGCCATACAAGGTCAATGGAAGATCCGGACTCCACGACCTCTCCGCCTCATGGTCAGTGCATGAGTACAACACAAGCAGGACCGCAATCTCATGCTGAAGTGGTCTTAGCTATAGGGTCAGGCTACCCTCTGCCTAGCCCACCTCGGTACAGGTCTCGACGCAGTGAAACTGAGCCACATGCCTGCTCACTGTGCTCTGAGCCATGAACACATTCATGCTCCACATATCACATATCCTGAGTCATGGGCCTGTTCACCATGCTCTTCACATACTTGGGCTATGGGCCTGAATCCGCACCCTGGAGTCTACAACCGAAGTTGTACTCTTACCTCCTCACTTTAGGCTAGGATAAACCTCGCATATTCAACAATATGCGCTCCGGGTTAACC
Source organism: Alisma plantago-aquatica (assembly GCA_963693085.1). Lineage (NCBI taxonomy): Eukaryota > Viridiplantae > Streptophyta > Magnoliopsida > Alismatales > Alismataceae > Alisma > Alisma plantago-aquatica. Next base: position 888,210,474 of record OY856410.1, read on the forward strand.
CGTAGGAGAACCCGTTTCACCATCACCAATTCCTGACGATGATGGATCTATGGCCAGGGCAACTACATGATGTATTCCACTATGATTAATTAGTATCTTTTATATGGATTGCAAGATTCAACCAAGTTGTATAACATGTAATTATAACAAAGTAAACAATATAAGACTCGACATTGTGCTTTTTACTATTATTCACATCATACTAATCCATCACAAGGATCCCACATTACATGTTATCACTTGACTTTTTTTTTGCTAATCAATCTAGATCCATCACAAGGATCATCACATACCATGGGATCTCAATCCCTCATCACATAGTGCCATTGCATCTCAAGGCTTACATCATCCTCATCATAGAATTGGAATCACATTATACATGTTATCTCAGTATCAAGAGTGACTACCAAATTAGTGTTACTCATCACATATACCTCATAGCCCTTTTTACTTGGCTATGCCTCACCTGCATGGTTAGTAACAACAATCATAGACTTTAATAAAATGACCATGCTATCAATATAAGGTGACATTAATGATTAGGTACATCATTAAGCAATCCACATTACATGCTCATTGTTGTCCTTAGCATTATACAGATAATCAAGGTGATCACATTCGTGTGTATGGCCATGTTAAGTTTAGATGAACAAGCTTTACCATAATGAATACTATCATGCAATGAGTCACCATTGATTATCAAGAGTATAACCAACACATCGGCTTTCCATGACAAACAAAACCCTCACAAGAAGCACCCAAAACCCTCACTAGAGGCTGTAACGAGCAGCATTCAGCGATGCCGCGTCAGGGTGCCGTGCACTTCCTATGTCGGGCGACACAGCATCACCACCCAGAGTAACAACAGCTAAACGTGCAACTCAGCAAAGAAGGCACGATGCGTGACGGGGTGTCGGGCTGGTAGGGGTATCGTGCAACAACCTGTGTTGTGCAAAGCCTGACACAGAACTACTAGCAACATTCGTCACAAGGGCCACTTAGCAACATCCACTCCAGGGGGTATCATCCAAGGGTGCAACACAACATGAAGTAAGGAGTGACGTCCGTCACAAATAGATTCAAGAACCAAGATATCGTCCAACATAACTACAACATGTCGTTCAAGGTGTTGGGTCAAGAGGGTTGTCGGGCAGCACCTTCCCCAAGCTCATAACGACCAAAGTACCCCTCACAAGATCATCTTCCACCTCAAGCATATGGACACCTGAAACCCTAGTGGGTCAAGAAGATGACTCACCTCAATCGACTAAGAAAGAGGGGTCTTGCACATCCACTATCACCTAAGGAGCAACACAAAGGAACCCTAGAAAGAGTCACCACCATAACCAAGCTCACCCTTCTAATCCATGGTGAGAGGAGAGTGTTGCTTAAGCAACTAGAACACAAGCTCACCTCAATTGTCTAAGAGAGAGGGGTGTCGCTCATGGCACTAGGAGCTCAAGCTCACTCCTCTAGACTAAGGGGAGAAAGGAGTATTGCTCACCAAGAAACCCTAGATCTCAAGGATCAGCCAACATGGATACTTAAGCAAGATACTAGTCTAACAACATAAAGGAATGTAGAAAGAGAGTAGTGTAGTTAGGGTTAGGAGTTATGTAACCCGCCTTAAGCAAGCTCCAAGCTCCTAGCTCCAAGCACCACCAATCAAGGAAGAAGGAGACTCCAAGGATCTCGGCCACCAAGCTTGCTTCTTCAAGGGGGGTATCGGCCACCAACTTGCAAAGGAGAAGGGTGTGTCTTGCACTAAGGTGGAGAAGAACTAAGGAACCAAAGGAACTCTTAGCAAAGGAAAGGGACCACCTATATAGAAGGAAAAGGAGGAGAAAACAAGGTAGAACCAAGCAAGGTGTCGCTTACTTAGGGACACTTGTGCTAGTGCACAAGCCACCATTCTAGCAAGCCCTAAACACATGTCCAAGGTCATTGCCACATGCAAGCATCGTGCACCAAGTGTCCAATAGTGGTGACACAAAATAGGTCAAAGCTTGGTCAAGGGTCATGGGCAATACACTAGGGTGACACACCTCTATCATGGGCGACACAACTTCATCATGGACGATACAACCATCTCTTGCCCGATACAAGGTCCAACCAAGCCAAAACAAGGCACCACAAGGCCCAACAAGCTCAACCAAGCCCAAAAGTACCCAAGCAACGAGCCCAAACCTTCCTCTCTACCTTAGAGGAAGCAAAGAGAGAGAGGAACACCTCACAAGGTGGCAAACTTGCCCACAAAACCCTAGACTTGGGTTATTTGCAAGTAGCTCCTCCAACTCTCAACAAAGCGCAACCAAACCCTAATCACCACCAAAGGTGATTAGCGAGCAACAAAGCACCAGGGTTAAGAAAAACAAATAGGGTAAACCCTAAACGAAGGTCAGGGTCCTTACATGAAGATTGTGATCTAGTCTCATTTACTTATCAACAACTCTTACTCTAACAGGAATACTGATGCTCCCCGACAACGACACCAAAAACTTGTTGGTTTGTTACACTAACGAGTTTCAATCATAAGAATGATCTTTTACCCAACTAGCTATTTCCTGCAAGTATACAAGAATAGTTTTAGTCAAGGTCAAACACAAGGAGCCTTGATTAGATAGATGCAGGAGTTATGATTTTCATAATCTAGATTGTTGTACACAAGATGATTGGATTAGAACAACTAAATTACATATTTAAAACAAAACAGTAAATTATCGCTTAAGAAAGGTTAAGATTCAGATTAGGAGGATCCTAGACTTGGGATTTCACTGTCACATCATAGCTTATATTAAAATATGAATTTAAACATGTTAATTAACTTGCAAAGGAGGTTTGTAGTCATCACTCACCTTCGAGTGAAGTGATGACGATTCTAACTCCATACATCACTCTCGTGTATGTATTTCATTTCGAATCACAAACCTTGCTCCTCAACTTAATCCTAGACACTCTCATGGTCAAGGACAAGTTGTCAAAAGAGTAACTCCATACTCTCAAACACATATTCTCAAATTATGAAAGAAAGCATAAAACATGCAAGTATGATGCCAATCACACAAACAAGTATTTCAGATCTGAAACAACTCTTGGAACATGCAAGCAACTAACATTTAGAACAAAATTCATATGTTCATACAAGATATGACATGGGAGTTACTCTCCCATGTCCAAGATTCTGATTCTACTCATCCATGACTAGAGAAAGAAGGTACAAGCAGTAGAAAACATCAAAGAACATAGAAAAAGAGTAGAAAGAACTGGTATGTCTGTGAGAAGTAGTAGAATGAAGAAGAACTCTAGATAGAAGTCAATATCCACCCTTTCTTGCTGCGCTTTCTCCAGATTTCTTCACTCCCAAGAAGATAGAAGAGGAAGAAGAAGATCCTTGCTGTAAATAGTGAAGAAGTAGGAAGAAGTAGAGGGTTCTCTCTCAAGTAACCACCTCCTATCTCCCTTGGTCTCCTCCAACTTCTCTTGGACTCCCTCCAGTCGAGTTGCCATCCAAAAGGTCCGTCCTAGGCCATCATAACTGTCCCAAGATGGCTGGGGGTCATATATATATATAAGTGTGAGACAGTTATATTCACGTTTGAGTGAAATCTACAGGTTACACGATGTGTCTTTTATAAGACACGACGTGTCTTATGCAATAACTGAAGTTTGGATCGAGTTCTGGGAGGTTACATGATGTTTCTTTAATAAGACATGTTGTATCCTTAATAAAACATGGTGTGTTGCTGCAAATCTGGACTTCTACATTTAATTTCTGGGCTGAGACATGGGGTGTCTTTTTTTAAGACACGGGGTGTCTTTCTCAGTTTCAACAACATTGATTTTTTGAATGTCATGATGATTGGGGAATGTCTTTATGGATATTATAATGGAATTTTCTCCCCATTTTGATGCCAAATAGTTGTACCTACAAACCAAACCATAGAGCAAGTAAAAAAAACAATAAAGATGGAAAATCTAGCATGATTAAGAGTGATTATTGAGTTAAAATGGTTGGGAAATGCAGCCAAAAGTGGTCCAAAATATGATATAAAATGCACACATTAGTAGGCACTAGGCACCACTTAAAATAGTTGGCTATCATCCTCTCTAAATTTTCCCTAGCTAGCCTAGCCAAGACAACACAGAGACTGCATACCTTGAGATCATGAAGGAAAACTACGACGTCACATGGGATGAATATGATGAAGCATATGACATGATCAAGGGATGGGCTGTAAACTTCATCTTTGATACGAAGGCCATGGAAGACCTGCCAACTCTGATGTATTTGAACCTGAACAATGACAGAGCTTAGAACTAGTGTGTAGAGGACCAGGTGCCCTCATGCACCCAAAAAAGTCCGTTAGAGGAACAACACCCCAATGTGCTAGAGAGCCCAGAGTGACTATTTAGTCATGCTCTGTCACATCCCCTCTCACCCATGCAAAATCCACAAAAAAATGCAAAACCTACAAAACCCCAAAAAATTACAAAACCTAAAAAATTCAAAAGATTCTGAAAATGAACATTCTCTCTAGGACTTTGCCATCTATTACACTAAAGTAGCTTAGATCTACAACAATGAAGACGTCGAGATCGAAGACGTCCCTATGCTAGAGTATATGACAAATGTTGATCAACCTTTTTGTATCAAAGTCAAGATAGAGATGGTGAATCTTAGTTCAGGCCCCGAGTAACGTAAAGTCAAAGCTGGGGCACATCTACCATAGGATATCAAAGACCAACTGATAGAGCTTCTATTCCACTACATTGACATGTTTGCATCGAGCTATGCCAACATTCATGGGTTGGACAAGGCAATCACTATTAATTGATTTCCCATCATACCTACAATTTTTCCTATCAGGTAGAGGGATAGACTCTTGTGGTTAAAATGGAGTCTCAAGATCATGGAAGAATTTCAAAAGCAATATAGTGTTGGTTTCTTAGGTCTAGTCAGCTATCCCACATGGCTTGCCAACATTGTACTAGTATTGAAAAAGGATGGCGAAGTAAGAATTAGAGTGGATTATCAAGAACTCAACAAAATGTCACCAAAAGATAACTTCCTACTTCCACACATAGACATACTTGTGGACAACACAGCCGACCATGCACTACTCAATTTCGTGTATGGATTTGACGGCTACAGCCAGATCAAGATCGACAAAGAATATAAAGAGAAGACAACATTCATCATAGAATAGGGAGTATTCCGCTATCAAGTCATGCTATTCAGTACCAAGAATGCCAGAGCTACATGTCAGATGGTAATAGTCACCCTCTTTCATGACACGATGCACAAAGAGGTGGAGGTCTACATGAACCATCTAATTGCCTAATCTAAAAGTTTGAAAGACCGCATCACCAATCTTGAGAAGTTTTTTCAATGAATATGATAATTCTCCCTATGCCCGAATCAAAACAAAATTACCTTCAAGGTTACATTGGTAATTTGTTGGGATACATTATCAATCAAAGAGGAATCAAGGTAGACCATGGAAAATCTCGAGCCATCCAGGAAATGCCATCCCCCATAATAGAAAAGGAGATACGAGGTCCAATTGGTCATCTCCAATACATCATACGCTTTGTCACCAAGTTCACACCATCTGTGAACCCATCTTCAATATGATAACTATGATTGGGGACGGAATGAACAAAGCAAACGAGTGCTCTTGAAGCTTAAATATTACCTTGCCAATCCCCCAGTATTGAGGCTGGACATTTTGGGACATCCCTTAATTTTGGGTCTATTAGTTAGCAAGACATCAATGGACATAGTTCTAAATCAAGAGACAACAAATTGGGAGCAAACTATCTACTATAAGTCCAATAAGTTCAATGATACTGATGCTCATTGAACTATAATTGAAAAATATTTCCTGCCTTTGATCCATGCACCAAGGAATCCGTGACACTATCTAATGATGTATCATCTATACCTAATCGCCAAGCATGATCCACTTTTCTATTTGTGTGATTTCCCAACCTTGGCCAGATGATGTGGTAAATGGAAGGTAATGTTGTTAGAATTCCACATTACCTATCTTCTAGTGAAGGTAGTCAAAGTACAAGCCCTTGATGATCAACTATAGACTCCCCACTTCTGGAGGAAGCAACACATGAAAAAAGTTCCCAGTCAAAGACATATGGATGATTAGTCCACCAGACACAAAAACTCTATCAACTAAAGATGAGTGGACAATATTATTCAACATAGTTGTAAAACAAAAAGGAGTCATAATAGGTATAGTCCTCCAAAACCCCCATGGGGAGTAGCTATCAGTGGCCAAACGACTAAAGTTTGATGTCACTAACAATGTGGTTGATTATGAAGATTGTATATTAGAACTTTAGATTGTCATACGATAATGAACAAAGTTCTTATACATATATGACAACTCTTTTTTTATAATATATCAGGTCCAAAATAACTATAACTCACACCATCAGAAAGCGGTGTCATATCAAGAACGTATGTGTTCTCTGGCTTAGGATTTTGAGCACAACTCTTTCCACTTCATCAAAAAAGAGCAAAACACATTTGTTGATGCTCTGGTGACCCTCGCTTCAAGGATTGACATCCAGGAAGACCATGACTTATCTTTTAAGACTTAGACACAATCTCAACCCACATATTTCATGGTCTTCGACAATGTATCCAATGACAAAAGAAATGCTTGGTTCCATGACATCAAGATGTATCCATCGAAACATGTCATTCCCAAGAACCTATTGTAGATAGAGAGAAACATGCGCTTAGATGACAAGATTCTCAATACATCCTAAGGAGAAAATAGTAACTATATCACATGTCCTACAACCAAACTCTACTGTAATGTCTTTGAAAAAAAAATGGAAACTCTCATGAATGAGGTCCATGCGGGATCATGCAACACACACATGAATGAAGAAATGCTGGCTAAGAAAATGCAACTCTTGGGGGTACTACAATAATACCCTATAAATAGACTATTGCAATTATGTCTACAAATGATGAGATTGCCAAATCCATGGGGACTAACAAATTTATTGTACAACATGGACATGCCTTTCCCATTCTAAGCTTGGGGAATTGACATGACCAAAAAAATCAATCCTAAGTCATCGAACCAAAATTGCTTCCTTCTGGTTGCCATTGATTACTTCACTAAATGGGTAGAAGCAATGTCCATCACCCACACATCAACACAATAGGTCATCATGTTCCTCAAGAATAACATCATATGGTGGTACGAGATACCACATGAGATCATCTCCACAATGACACAGACTTCATCGTTAACACTGTTAAGGAGTATCTAAGCTCTTTGAGCATCAAACATCACCAATGTCACCCCACCAACCTCAGATTAATGGGAACCTATCAACAAGAAATTGGTTAAGATTCCAAAGAAGACAATTAGCTCTCATGCCAACTAGCATGAACATCTCCCAATGGGCTTGTGGGCCTACCTTACTTCTATCAGAACCTCGACAATAGATATGCTATACTCCCTAGTATATGGGATGGAAGTAGTTTTACCAGTTGAGATACAAATCCCTTCCTCTGCATAATATGAGCTCGGAGGACATCATGGCTTCAACACCAAATCTACTGCCTCAACGCTCTTGAAAAATGGCAAAAAAAGTAATGTACTATGCACAATGTACCAAGCAAGAACAAATGGAGTATTAAACAAGAAGGTTGAACTTTGTAGTTATAAAAAGGGTGACTTCACATAGTGCATCAACCAAAATGTCAATTCTAGGGGCAAGTTCATCCCTAAATGATAGGGACCCTACATCATCCACACTATCTATGACTAGGGTGGCATGCAATATGGGACATGGATGGAAACATTCATCTTCATCACATAAATGCCAGCATCGCCAAACGCTACTAGTACTGATCATACTACAATTGTAGGGAGTGGGACTTGGGAGGGGATACACTCCTTACCTAATTTGAGAAATAAAACCATCTACTCCAACCACACTAATAAGTATGCTGGAATAGGTGAATTTTTTTTCTTCTCTAGAATGAATGGTATACAAGATCAAAGTACAACAACAAAAATAAATGTAATGACTATATATAGTTTTATAAGATACACAATAATCTCCCACTAGGCGCTTACATGAATGATATTAATTCAACATCTAGGCAGAGGGAATTATAAACTATCTCAAATCTATCTCCCAAGAGTCAACTCCACTAAGTCGAGTCCATGTCATCATATCGAGTCTTCCATGTTCTTTCACCTAAGGGTTTGGAAGCATACCCCACAAGAGAAGATAAAGGTAGATGTTGACGGCACAAAAATACCAATATGAACATATAATAGTGATCGAGCACATTGAGGAAAAAGGACATCAATTAATTATTAAAGGATTCCAACAAAGAGGGAACGTGAACATGCAAATGGATATAAAAAGGAAATTATGTAAGATATTTAAGAAGATGCACATACCATAAGTCAAAATACTAACAAGATGTGCCACATAAGCACAATCAAACAAATCAGTGCACATATCCCCTCATCAACAATAATCAGCCTACTTGCAAGTGACATAAGCATAACACTAGTGAAAATATAAAATCAATGGTAAGTTAGGGCACATAACCCAAAACCTAACAAAGAATGGAACATATCAAACTCCCTTGGCATACAAGCCTGGGTATGGGCATACGATCCTCCATCCTAATATATAAAAGTGTAGGAGGACTAAAGCCCAATGCATAGTAGGTGAATAAAACCCAATGCTTAATAATATCACAAGGGGTAATAAAATCCCATGGGAATAACACCCAAATACCAAAGCATTATATTAATCTAGGTCTACCAAATCAACACATTAAATGTAGGTCGGAAAGTGAAAGTATAATCACAAAACATATTTAATGATATTTCCATCACACAATTGGATAATACGAAACATACACCACATACATGGAAAAAAATAGTTCATATCTATAATTAGGTTTTCATAATGAAGTAACGTACAATTAGGAATAATAATAATATTCAAAAAAATGATTCATATCATCTAACTCACATGAGTCAACCTCTCAGAGGAGAGAGAGAGAAGTGTATAGGGTAGCATGTCTCAAAGGAGCAAGAGAGCGATACTTTTGGGTAATTTCTCAAGTATAAGTAAGGGAAGCAACACACCTTATATCAAGCCTAGGTACGTCTGAAGTCAAACCTAGTTCCATATCAGAGTCACAAGCCACCTATTAAGTGCATATATAAAATTAGCGTTAGCTTCATATTACTTACACAAACCCTAATTTTTTATTAATAACAAATTAGGTTATCAAAATCATCTAATATTAAAAAAATATATTTTTCTGATTTGACAGTATATTTTATTTTAATTTATGACTTATATGCTATTAGTTATGAATTTTCAAAATGCTCACCGTTTAGGAATATTGATAAAAAACAAATATTCATTGCATTGGAATTAGACAAGGAAACGATACATTGGATAGATAATAATTTTCTAATTATAAAGCATATTTTATCATGTTTTTCTAATGTCTAGATATTTTCTTTTAATTCTTGAAGATTATTACATTTATTGAATTATATAAAAAACTCAAATCAAAAGACTTGATGCCCTCAAATATGATTTTATTACCATAATGTGTGATAGGGTAAAGTGGTCATCAGATCAACTCATGTTGTGCAGTTACATAAATCAAATGAACATCTAAATTTCAAATATGTAACATACTAGACCTCAGAACCTACCTCAGAACTCTGACCTTTTGGATTTAGCCAAAAAAGGTTGAGATTAGATTTAAAAGATGTTTAGTACAATCCTAATGAGCTAATACATGAATATATCACCCTAATGTAACATAATGTTTTCACCTTAGTCTTAGACATATAATTGAAACATAGTATATGTCACATGTGATAAATGATGAATACATAATACATCGTGCCAAATAATCTTACATAATTGCTTTAGTGCTAATATGAAGTGAACATAATTGAACAAATGGTAGTGCTAATAATGATATAAGGGATAACAAATGTAATATAGGGCCATAATTATCAATTGTGACATATCTCATTAAAGGAATTCAAAAAAGTGGAAACAAACTTCAAATTTGTAATCTACATATTAAAAATGGCCTACATGTCAATTTTCATCTAATTTGGACAACCTTGAATATTTAAGTTAAGTTTAGGAGAGAGAAAATGTGTAAAAGCCATAAAAGATAAACAATACAATAAAAAAATTCAAAAGATGGAAATAAAGGCAAAATCATATTCAACACACTAAAGGTTGATTGTGGATGAAGTTTCACCACATTGAGATAGTCCTAGTGTCATCAGTACTTTAGGGAAGAGAAAAATATGGTTTGTTATAAAAGAATTAAATAAGATATACATAGTTTATAAATGTGAAAAAAATGCCAAAATTAGATTCTAAATGCCTTATTAAGCATATATGCAAAATTTCATATTAATTGGATTTTGTTTGGGTCCTCAAATGGTTTGGGAAAGAAAGTTATATAAGAAGATACTTTTAATATTCGTATTATATCTATTTTCTTATGTTTCTGTAATTTTCACTGTAATGCTATTTATTTGGAAACCTAGACTCTATGTATACATGCACGTCTTTTCTTGGCAATGAAATTAGAATCTAAGGGCTCATAGGCTATCCCCTACCATTAGCCCCCTTCTTTCTTCACACAGTCCCGTTTTCCTTGCTGCTTTACTAGTCGGTTTCCCTCTTCACTATCTCCTTTATTCCTCCCCATTTTTAGTGATTTTTCCTCCGCTGTCTCCCTTGGATCATCCCGAATCAAGGATCCTATATAATCTAGGGTTTCAGTGCTTCCACCCTACTTCCATAAAACGATTCCCTACCACTTTTTCCCCTTTCTACTCTTCTTGTTTGCGGGTTTGCAATGGAGTTAAATTCTTGAGTTATTTTCCATGGTTTCTCGTGTTCTCCTCATTGGAAGTTCAATGGTTATCATTACTTTTGTCTGCTATCTCTTCAACATGCTTCTTGGGGCAATGCTGAAGTCCTGATTTTTGCACCTTCTTCCAGTAATGGCAGAAGGGTGGTTTCCGGCTACTATGCACTGTAGAGAGCGAGCCATGGCTCTCTAAGTTCATTGAGGTACCTTCTTTGATCATGGTTCGTTGATTTGGTTTAATAATAATCCCTCACGATTTCCCTAGTCTTAGCATGGTCTTCTAGTTTCTACTCGCAACCATTGCACCTATGCTGCAAAGCGGATGAATCCCTCGCTTACTGTTACTAGTCTACCCCTCATATCCTCTTTTGTTTTGTTTTCTACCTAGGGGTAAAATGGTGATTTTGCATTTGGATATCACCTCATTCACATTTCAGATTTGTTCACTATTGGCAGAGGGTCCCATCTAGTTGGCAAACCATGATAGGGCCAACTTTGATCAGTGCTTTGATCGGATAAATTGATACACATGGATTTTCGCAATTTTGTGATTGTCATATTTGTAAAATTTATAACTAATTCTTTGATTAACCAAAAATGAAAAATAAATAGTTGTTGAATTTAGAAAAAACAATATCTATTTAATGGTATCAATTTTAGTGCCAAATTCCAAACTAACTGATATGTAAATTTTAATGGATTTTCCTAATTGGTTATAAATTTTAAAATTCATGACAAATAATTTACAAGTCATAAAAATAAAATAAAATATGTTATGAACTTAGAACAATATAACCTACAACATGGAATGGTTTTGACAACCTAATTAACATATAATAAAGGGTGAATTTTAGGGTTTTGAATAATTAATGTAAACCTAACCTTAATTCTACATATATGCATCACACGTGCTTTGGAGACCTAGGCTTGGATCTAGGACTTACTTTGGAATGTTTAGATTCTTTAGTAAGGTATGATTACATCCCAAATTATTTCTATATTGAGAAATGTCTAATTCATCTCTCTTATTGTATGATTGCATCTCCTATTATTCCTTTTGAGCAATTCACCTATGCTCTTCTTTCTCTTGGTCCTATGGACAGTAGCCTACACAATATTCTTTCTTTTGAAAATTATGGTTTATGTGAAATACTTTACTTGGTATTGATCTTGAGATCATATTTGGACAGTCTCTTGGTCTTTTCTTATACATTGTTCATGTTGGAACACTATTTGATGATATGTGATATCTTTAGCCCACTTGCCTGGTGGATGTTTAGGTTATCCATTAGTATGATGGAAACTTTTGTATAATCTGACTATACTTTTTAATTGCCTCTACATTAAACATGCTATATGATTCACTAGCACTAGAGTAGTGTAATTGCATTGGTTTTTGGGTAGTATGCCCCTGTTATTTTTGGAATGGAGGTGGTGGTGCCCCATACCTGGGTTTTAAGTTTGTGAGGCTTGGACCAACCTTTATATGTATTGGGAGTTTGGCAGTATGCCATTCTCTATCAGGTTTCAAGTTTATGAGGCTTGGCCACCTTTTTCATTTAGATGGTTCTAGTGCTATGTTTATCTCACATACATGCAGGTTATAATTATAATGATGGGTTATGTGCCCAAAAAGATTATCTGTGTTTTTGTGGCGCCACTTTTAATATTATTTTGATGGAAAGTATCTCTTTTATTATAATTCATTTCTATTATGCCCGATTGGGTAGTCCTTATCTTTCAATTGGAAGCCTCTTTACTTGATGTCCTTTTATTCCATATATTGCTCAATTTCCTTTTTAGTATGCACATACCAACCTTTGCTGATGTTTTTTTACTTTTTCTCCTCTTACTGGGGTATGCTTCCAACCTTAGGTGAAGGACAAGGAGGACATGGTATGAAGTTATGGACTTAGCTCAAGGAGTTTAATGCTTGGAGACAAACTTTTTATGGTTTAGATTTCCCTCTACTTAGATCCATATGTTGTATCTTACCTGTAAACCTTATGTGGGAGATTATGATGTACTTCTATAATCTTTTATGAAGAATTGAATATAGTCTTTATTTTTATTTAACTGCTACACTTTGGTCTTTTTTATTGCCATTAATTAAGATTTGCAAATTTTACTCCCACTCTAAGATACCTTTTGGTTGTGTTTGGACCGGTGGTCCTATTCTTCAATTTTTTAATAGGGAGTGGATCCCCTATCAGGCCCCACTCCTTACAGCATGGTATAAGAACCCATGGTAGTCAAAATCTGACTATTTTAGTTTTGTCTCCCTAGTTAGAACATTTTCCATGTATAGTCACCCTCTAGGTGAGACTTTTTCACTAGATCCTATCTAAGTTATCCTTGTGATGAGGAATTAGGTGATCTTATCCTAATATAATAGTGACATGTATCTTTGGATGCAATAAGGTTTTGGCTTGAGGATGGAGTCAGGATTAGGATGAGGTACTGGTAGTATAAGGAGAGTTTAATATGGAAAAATTGTGACTTGGTTTCTGCAATTGATTTTGGATCCATATTTTCTTTTATGTCGAAAAGATTTCTTCACCATTTTTTTAATTTTCATAATACTACTGTATGTACAAAAGAATTTCTCTGATTTGTCAATGTTTTCTTGAACTCAGTCACAATGAAGTGATTTGAGAAGTTTTAGTAGAGAAAACCTAAACATAGTTGGAATATAATCTAACCCTAGTTTTGTATATGAAGAAGTGACTAGGAGTATGTGAAGTGATATAAAGGTGTAGTGGACCTACCCTTTGTACCCTACGACTTTTTGGATGTTATGTAGGGTTGTTAGGTTAGAGACACAAGAACCTAAAGCACAACCCTAATATGTTATGACATGACATTTAGATACACGAACAACATAAATATTCACAATTATGACATGCATAAGTGACAATGGTACCTTGATACTGATTTGTTTGGCCTATTAAGGTTAAACCTTTTAAGGGGTGGATAGTATTTGGTTGTTGATGTTTGGATCAATAGATTTCGAGGAAGAAATCATTTTAAGGGGTTGAGTGTTGTAACATACTAGACCTTGGACCCTACCCTAGAACTTTGACCTTTTAGATTTAGCCAAACAAGATTGAGGTTGATTTAAAAGATGTTTAGTAGAACCCTAATGAGCTAATACATGAATATATCACCCCAATGTTACCTAATGTTTTCACCTTGATCTTAGACCTATAATTGACACATAGATTATGTCACATATGATAAATGAAGAATACACAATAATTTGTGCCAAATAATCTTACATAATTCCTTTGGTGCTAATATGAAGTCTTAGAACATAATTGAACAAATAGTAGTACTGATAATGATATAAGGGATAACTAATGTAATGAAGGGCCATAAATATCAATTGTGGCATATATCATTAAAGGAATTCACCAAAGTGGAAACAAACTTCAAATTCATAATCTACATATTAAAAATAGCCTACATGTCAATTTTCATCTAATTTGGACAACCTTGAATATTTAGGTTTAGTATTAGGAGAGAGAAAATGTGTAAAATCCATAAAGTATAAACAATACAATAAATAACTTCAAAAGATGAAAATAAAGGCAAAATCATATTCAACACACTAAAGGTTGCCTATGTATGAAGTTTCACCAAATTGCGATAATCCTAGTATCATTAATACTTTAGGGAAGAGAAAAAATATGATTTTCTTTACAAGAATTAAATAAGATATAAAAAGTTTCTAAATGTGAAAACAAACCCCCAAATTGGTTTCTACATGCCTTATTTAGCCTAGATGCAAAATTTCGTATTAATTGGATTTTGTTTGGGCCCTCAAATGGTTTGGGAAAGAAAGTTATATAAAAGAATACTTCTAAATTTTTTATTAATTCAGTTTGTTTATGTTTCTGTGATTTTCACTGTCACACTATTTATTTGGAAACCCAGACTCTATGTATACATGAGGTTCTTTTCTTGGCCATCATATTTGAATCTAAGGGCTTAGAGGATATCCCCTACCTTTGCCCCCTTCTTTTCTTTATATGGTCCCGTTTTCCTCCCTGCTTTAGCAGACAATTTCCTTCTTTGCTAACTCCTTCATTCCTCCCCAATTTTTAGCAATTTTTCCTTCACTGTCTTCCTTGGATCACCCTAAAACCAAGGACCCTATATAATCTAGGGTTTTGGTGCTTCCACCCTACTTCTTCTTCTTCATCATCATCTAAGCCTTAATCCCAACTATGTTGGGGTCATCTACATGGATCCTTTGTTTCCATTCAGCTCTATCATGGGCCATATTCTGATTGAGATGTAGAGTTTCAAAATCTCTCTTTATAAGCTCATCACATGTTAATTTAGGCCTTCCTCTTCTTCTGTTTATAGTGTTTGTCTCAATAGCATTGCTTCGTATAGGAACACTAGTAGGTCTGCATTGCACATGTCCGTATCATATGAGTCTACCCTCACGCAACTTGTCCTCAATGCTCACCACCCCCACTTTATTCCTCATATAGTCATTTCTCAAGCGATCTTTTCTTGTTTTCCCACACATCCATCTCAACATACAAATTTCAGCCACGTTCATATTGTTGAGACCTTGTTTCTTCACTGCCCAACATTCACTCCCATAGAGCATGGCTGGTCGTATAGCTATTCTATAAAACTTACTTTTTAACCTGAGAGGGATCTTCTGATTACATAATACTCTAGTTGCACTCCTCCATTTCAACCATCCTACAGTGATCCGGTAACAAACATTATCTTGGACATCCCCGTCTATTTGAATAATGGCTTCCACCCTACTTCCATAAAAAAATTCTTTGCCGCTCTATTCCTCCCCTATCTCTTCCCTTTCCTCATTTCCCCACCATCCAGGACCATCGGACCCTTGCCAAAGCATGCTCTAACCACCACATGACTAGTTTTTCTCTATTCCAGGCATCGATTGGCTGCCAATCGCCCTATGATTGCCTCCCCGACTCTGGCAATTTGCACCGAGGATCTTGAGTTGGGGGCAAAGCTTTCAACCCTAGTAAAGGATTGTAGAATACGAAGATCACTTGCTCAGACCTGTGCAAAGATGTTCGAGCATCAATTTATCTCTTGTAGAGGTAATTCTCCTTTTCCCCTTTCTACTCTTCTTGTTTGCGGGTCTGCAATGGAGTTAAATTCTTGAGTTGTTAACCATGGTTTCTCCTGTTCTCCTTGCTAGAAGTTTAATGGTTATCATTTCTTTTGTCTGCTCCCTCTTCACCCTGCTTCTTGGGGCAATGTTGAAGTCCTGATTTTTGCACCTTCTTCCAGTAATGGTAGAAGGGTGGTTTCGGGCTACTGTGCACTAGAGAGAGCATGCCATGGCTATATGAGTTCGTTGAGGTACCTTCTTTGATCATGGTTCTGCAATTTGGTTTAAGAATTACCCCTCACGATTTCCCCAATCTTAGCATGGTCTGCTGGTTGCTACTCACAACCATTGCACATGTGCTACGAAGGGGATGAATCCCTCGCTTATTATTACTAGTCTACCCCTCGTATCCTCTTTTGTTTTTGTTTTCCACCCAAGGGTAAAACAATGATTTCATGTTTGGATATCACCTCCCCCACATTTAATATTTTTGCACTATTGGCAGTGGGTTCCATCTAGTTGGCCAACTGTGATAGGGCCAACTTGGATCAGTGCTTTGACTGGATAAAACGAGACACATGGATTTTTGCAATTTTGAGATTGGTCAGTTTTGTAAAATTAATAACTAATTCTCTGATTGGCTGAAAATTACAAATAAATAGTCATTGGATTCAGAAAAATATTATCTATTTAATGGTATCAGTTTTATTGCCAAACACCAAGCTAATTGATATGTGAATTTTAATGGATTTTCATAATTGGTTATCAATTGCAAAATTCATAACTAATAATTTATAAGTAAAAAAAAATAAAATAAAATATGTTATGAACTCAAAACAATATAAATTAGAACATGGAATGGTTTTGATATCCTAATTAATAGATAGTAAAAGGGTGATTTTTAGGGTTTTGAATAATTAATGTAAACCTAACCCTAATTCTACATATATGCATCATAGGTGCTTTGGAGACCTAGACTTGAATCTAGGACTTACTTTGGAATGTTTAGATTCTTTAGTAAGGCATGATTTCATCCCAAATTATTTCTATATTGAGCAATTTCTAATTCATCTCTCTTATTGTATGTTTGCATTTCCTATTATTCCTTTTGAGAAATTCACCTATTTTCTTCTTTCTCTGGGTCCTATGGGAAATGGCCTACACAATATTCTTTCTTTTGAAAAGTGCAGTTCATGTGAACTACTTTACTTGGTACTGATCTTGAGATCATATTTGGACATTCTCTTGATCTTTTCTTATACATTTTTCATGTTCGAGCACTATTTGATGATATTTGATATCTTTAGACCACTCATATGGTGGATGTTTGGGTTTTCCATTAGTATGATGGCAACTTTTGTATAATCTGACTATACTTTTTACTTGTCTCTACATTAAACATGCTATGTGATTCAGTAGTACTAGACTAGTGTAATTGTATTCGTTTTTGGGTAGTATGCCCCTGTTATTTTTGGGATGGAGGTGGTGGTTCCCCGTACTGGGGTTTCAAGTTTGTGAGGCTTGGAGTAACCTTTATATGTATTGGGAGTTTGGCAGTACATCATTCTCTATTAGGTTTCAAGTTTCTGAGGCTTGGCTGCCTTTGTTATTTATATTGTTCTAGTGTTATGTTTATATCACAACATGCATGTTGTTATTATAATGATGGGTTATGTGCCCAAAAAGATGTGTATTTTTTGGCACCAATTTTATTATTGTTTTGATGGCAAGTATCTCTTTCATTGTGATTCATTTCTTTTATGCCCGATTGGGTAGTCCTTATCTTTCTATAGGAATCCTCTGTACTTGATGTCCTTTTATTTCATATATTGTTCAATTTGCTTTTTAGTATGCACATACCGGCCTTTGCTGATGTCTTTTACTTTTTCTCCTCTTGCTGGGGTATGCTTCCAACCCTAGGTGAAGGACAGGGAGGACATGGTATGGTATGAAGTTATGGACTTATCTTAAGGAGTTTAAAGCTTGGAGACAAACTTGTTATGGTTTATATTTCCCTCTACTTAGATCCATATGTTATATCTTACCTATAAACCCTATGTGGGAGATTATGATGTACTTTTGTAATCTTTTCTGAAGAATTGAATACAATCTTTATTTTTATTCTGCTGCTACACTTAGTTGTTTTGATTACCATTAATTAAGATTTGAAAATTTTACACCCACTCCAAGATACCTTTTGGTTGTGTTTGGATTGGAGATTCTATTCATAAAATTTTTAGTAGGGAGTGGATCCCCTATCGGGTCTCACTCCTTACAAAATATGTCCCTAAACATTGAGACAAACAATGAATTAGGAAGAAGGGTAAAATAATAAACTAGTAGCAACCGTAGTTGCTGCTTGAGAAATCAAGTACATGGAGATTGGGAGTGACCCTCCAATCAAAACTTCATCTTCTACCACTAAGTAGAAGAAAGAAACTACATGAGTGCTTCGCTGAGATTGACCTAGACATAAAGACCCCAAGGTTGGGGTACTTTAATGGTTGGAAGTAAGCCAGAATCTCATCGCCAAACAATAGGGACGGAGGAGATTGGAAAACATGGAAATAATCATTACGTCGAGGAAAAACCAAATCCAATCGAGTTTGGAGGATCCAAGTGAAGACACTCACACAAGAAGAGATGACATCCAAGACCAAGCAAGACAACAACATCCAAAACCATGTCTGTCTGAGAAAACAAAGGGGGAAAATATGAGAAAGAGGAAAAAGAGGACCCCTTTCCTTTGGGGCCAATAGACAATGGTAGTGGCCTCACAAGGATGGCATGATTGATTTTTCAGTCTCGTGTAGACTTTGGGGAGGTTAGAATCTTCAACTCCGACCAAGCTCCATGGCGCAAGGGTGGCCTGAGTATGGGAAACCATCATAGAGTCTAATGAGGCCAAGACAAAGTGAAGAAACAAGACTAAGAGTCATTACATAGGTTAGGGGAGATTTCCCTATATGTCAAAGAACCTGGGTGTGAGACGAGAAGGGAAGGTTGAGGAAAATGGGGGCATAACATAAGAAGTGTGGGGTTGAGATGCAAAATTGGAAGGGAAGCAATGAAACACTAGTTTATATAGGGTCATTGCATGCATGATAATCTAAGGAAAGAGGGGGAAAGGAAATAGGAAGAATAGGGAAAAGGGAGATGGATATAGAGAAGAGAAAATAAGGGGAGTTACGACATGATACAATACACAGAAATCACTAAGTGTGATGACCGGGCATGAGATCTAAATCTAACCATTTGAAGTAAATATAGGTTTGGAAAGCCAACATGACATGGAGATTATTGCCAACTTTAGGAAATCATTTGCATTAATTATAATATTTATTCAATTAGCCCTTTCACTTTAATGCATATATTTCCAAAACTATTTGAGGGGTCATACATGTTGACTCAAGGTCAATTAGGTCAATGTTGAGTCGCGTCTAAATTGACTAAACCCATGTTTTGATGTTGACTAACCATTCCACATATTGGTGTCTAATGTCTCTACTTGATTGATTTTAGATTAGGTATAGACACACTCCAAATTCCCTAACTTGTGCATATCAAATTGGAGAAAAGACAAGTCAAAGTCAATACAAGTGCACATTTCTGTAATATGATGTAAATCTGAGAATCATGTTGTAAATCACTTGTAATGATTGTATGACTTGTAAGTAAGATTAGAAAAAACTAGGAGCACTTAGATCAGATGTTTAAGCACTCAAAAGCCATTTTCCAAAATTCACATCAGGCTGTTCATAGGTCGATATCTGTGAGTTGCAAACTCGACCGATCTCGATTGGATTTTGAAAATGACTTTTGATCGGTCGAGTTTACACTTCACAGAACTTGACCGATGGAGTACCTGACCAATTTGATTTTCATTGGTCGGTCAAGTTTTCCCAGGACAAACTCGACCGATGGTCTAAATATCGACTTTGTATTTTACTCTATCAGTTGAGTTACCCTTATAGAAACTCGACCGATTGCATTGTACGGAAAAGTGCAGAAAAGTGCTTCTAGCCGTTGTGGAGTTGCAACAAGTGAAAATGTATCCGTTGCAAGCCACAAAATGGCTAGTTTTTGTTCTCAAGTGTTCTCAAAGGTTAAGAGGCATCCCCAGCTATAAATAGGACCCCTTGGGCTTCATTCCTAGGTTGAGCATTCAATGCAAACTCTATGTGAGGTTCCTATTCTATAGTTGAGTGCTTCCTACAGCCTCCTCTCTCTCTAAGCTTAATCACTTGCTACATCCATTAGATCGAGTAGGAGATTTGTATGAGAGCTCATCCTACATGTATATCTTGTGAGGCTCTCACTTCTACCACCTCCCTATCTCTCATTTCAATCATGAAGATGAAGGTTCTCTCTCTTGGCTAAGAGAGGTGAAGAAGAACAAGGGAAGACGTCCCTTGGTGAAGATCAAGGCTGAAGACTTGGAGCTAGAGTGGGTAAGCCCTTGGTGAAGGTAGAAGACTCCTTGCTCAAGTGGGTAAGTCCTTGGTGGAAGCTTCTCTAAGTGAAGGTGAAGTCAAAGGTGGAAGATCCAAGAAGAGTGGGTAATTCCTGCAAGGTTGAAGACTTGTGCAAGAGTAGGTAAGTCCTTGGAAGAAGGAGGAAGACTTCTTGCAAAGTGGGTAAGTCATTGGTAAGGTTGAAGACTCTTTGTAAATGATAGGTAAGTCCTTTGGTGGTCATGTATTGTATCTATTATAATGAATATAATGAAGATGCAAGGTTAAGAAATCCTAGAGGTTGACCTCTCTAGGTAGTGGACTGACTCACTTCTAGTTTGAAGTGCGGAACCACTCTAAATAGCTTGTCAATTGGTGTATGTTCAATCTCTCTCTCCCTTGCTATGCATGTTTTAGTTGCACACAAATTTCCTATTTAGCAACCTTATCTTGCAATATATCTTGAAGGTTTAATGAATTTTGTTTAAGTGCATTCATCTCTATTCACCCCCTCTAGAGCATCTAATCACCCATCTAGGATCCAACAATTGGTATCAGAGAAGGCTTCTCCAAGCATACTTCAACAAGTAGGAGAAGATGGGTGACTACCAAGGAGGGAGATACTTGATCAGCCTACCAATCTTTGATGGGAGCAATTTCCTCCATTAGAGAAGAAGGCTTCAATTCTACATCCAAGGATCAAGTCTTGAGATGTGGAAAATGGTGAACAGGCCATACAAGCTACCAACGACAAAGATTGAAGAATGGAATGATGCTACCTTGAAGAAAGCAACCTTGAATGATAGAGCCATGCACATCCTTTATGCCTCCATGACCCCCACCGAGTTCAACCGGATTTCTTCATGTGAAACATCCTATGAGGTATGGTGAAAGCTATGCATAACTTATGAGGGGACATATAACGTGAAGGAAAGCAAAGTCTACATGCTCAAAGGGATGCTTGAGAACTTCAAGATGGGAAAGGAGGAGAAGATAGCCAACATGTACTCAAGGCTCAACACCATTGTGAATGGTCTTGCGGTTCTAGGTCATCCTATGTCTAGTGGAGAGATCAACTCAAAGATCCTTAGAACACTTCCAAAGATGTGGGAACCCAAGGTGACTTCCATTGAAGAAGCAAGGTCTCTTAAGGATGTCCCTATTGAAGAGCTCATTGGAAATCTACAAGCACATGAAGCCACACTTGACAAGAGGGAGGAAGTAGAAAGACAAGAGAAGAAAGAGCTAAAGAGAATGAAGAAGGCTGAAATGAAGGTTCAAATTGAAGCTATCATGGAACAAGTCTCTCCATCCTCTCATGTTGAAGAAGATGCCATGTACTCCAAGGGTAGATTCTAAAAAGGTAAGTCCTCCTCCATCTGGTGCCTCAAGTGTGGAAAGAAGGGTCACTTCAAGATAGATTGCCCCAAGTTATAAAGACCCATCATCACAAGAAAAGAGAAGATAAGTGCCACTCAAGCTCAAGTGACTCCTTCAACTCAAGCTCAAGTGAAGATTCAAGTGAAGCATCAAGCTCAAGCTCTAGTGATGAAGGAGGATACCATTTTGCTCTTATGGCATAAACAAGTAAGGAATCAAGTGAGGTAAATCTAAACTCATTAGATAAAGAATCTTTGATTGCTATTATTCATGATACTTGTGCCTCTTTTGAGTCTTATAAAAGGAAAAAGAAAAAGCTTGCTAGAATTGTTGATAATATGCATGTAGAACAAGATGATCTTGAACATGCTAATTCTTGCTTGCTTGATGATAAAAATGCTTGTCTTAGCCAAGTAGACTCTCTTAAACTTGAAAATGCTAGTTTGCTTGATAAGATTAGATTTCTAGAAGCTCAACCTCTTATGCCTAGTTCTAATGAAGAGCATACTTTAATTGTTGATTCTCTCATGCATGATATTGAATCTAAAAAGAAGGACAAAGATTTTATTTTTCAAGGATTAGAATTTGAAAATGGTGTTTATCTTTTTAAGATTGCTTTGCTTGAAACAGAAAATGCCTCCTTGTTTGCTAAAATCAATGTGCGTGAATCTTGTTCTATTTCTACTAGTAGAGAGAATGATGTTGCTGCTCTTCATATTGATAGATATTCTTATTTAACTAAAGCTCTTTGCTTAGAAAATGATCTTCTGCATGCTAGAGATAATATCAATCATTTGTCTTCTACTATTACTTCTCTTATGCATGATAATGATGGTTTGAGATCTTCTTTGAAAAGGTTCTTAGTTGGTAAAAAGAATCTTAATGACATCCTACACCATACTACTAAACAAGTTCGTAGACATGGTTTAGGGTATGATAGTAGTCAAGGGAACAACTAAGATAAAGGACCTCCAATATTCCATGGAGAATCCTCTAGTTCCAAGACTATGGGCATATGCAACTATTGCAATGATATTGGCCATTATTCTACTTGTTGTCCTTTTAGGAAAGCACCCAAGAGCAATAGGACTTGGGTTTCTAAGCTAACCCCTCCGGACCCAAAAACATGATTGGGGACCATTTCATATTTCTTCTTGTAGGTACTTACAAATGGATTGACTTGAGCTAATTCCAAATTGACTAGTCAATCCACATAAAAGAAGAAAGGTGAGATGTGTTGAGGGTGAAAAAAAATGGAAAAAGGAATGGTAAGAACAAAGGTAAAGGTTTTCTTACTTATAACCATTTATAACTTGTTTTTGTCAAGTTAGTGTGCAGTATACATATGGCTTTTGAGTCAAAAGTGGTATTTTGTGTTTCTCTTCACACTCTTGCTCAAAAACTATTTCTAATGCTTTTATAGTGCATTACTAACTTGCTTACACATGTTTGGATATGGTTTGTATATTCAACATTCCATTAAATATGTTTTTATGATATATATGTAACTTGCTTGCACGAGTTTGTCCTGTTTGAAACTCAATTGATAGGCACCAATGGGTGTTGCCGACAGCTGTCATCAGTCGAGTTGTCAATACACAAAACTCGACCGATAGAACTGTGCACAGAATATACATTTGGCTTATTGAATAAGAATTTCCCTCTCAACTAGATTTTCTCGACCAATAGCCTTATTCTTTGGCACTCCTTTGGCACCTTTATATATGCATATTGCTGTGTTCTAAATTTCCTATCTTGCTTACAAATCTACCTACTAATTGCTCTAACTTGGTATATCTATATCTTGCAATTACTTGCTTTGAGTTATTTTGCAGGTTTTGATGATGACCTATTTGGATATCTTGGTTGTGTCTTAAATTGCTTCCGTTGTGCTCTAACTTGATACATCTATCTAGATGTATATCTTGTGTTGATACAACCATGAGGTTCTTAGTGGTAATCATATTATGGTAAGGATGCATATCTAGTGAGTTATATCCTTTCATGCTTCTAAAATTGCATATCTCTTTGTTTGGATATATCTCTATATCTACTCATAGATTGTGTTATCTTGTGTAACTTTTGGTATCTCTTGCTATGATCTAGATCCTACTAGTAGTCCTAACTTGTGATATCATCTACTAGTAGTTCACCTACATGTAGTTCAAGCCTTGTATATAATTGGCATCTTTGCTCATCTATATGCTTTGCTTGTATCTTGTCTCATACATGCTCAAGCTTGTTCCTTGAATTGCATATCTACTATCTTGAGTTGATTGCATAACATTGTGATGAAGGGCACACAGAGCTACATTATATGTAGAAATTGGAGTATTTTTAGATTTTATGTAGATTTTTCTCCAGTTTCAGTTTTTGTTGCAAGAGTAGTGTTTTTATGAAGAAAAGATCTTCTGAGCAAGACTCATCGCTTTACCATGAGCCCTGATACTTTTTGGGAAAATTCTGTCATCTTGAGGGTCAAATTTGCATTTTATTGTTTTTCTACAACACTTCATCTTGCATTTTGGGTTGTTCAAGTATATGCTTTAACTTTCTTTTCTTTCTATGCTTGGACTAGCCCCTATATGTGCTCTTCTACTCTCCTTATATTATTTTTTGTTATCTCCTTTCTCTTAACAAGTGGCGTTTCTTATTTTCTTCATACCCCCACTTTTTGAAATGACAAAGGGGGAGAAAGGTATGTCTTCTTTTGACAAAATAGGAATAAGGCATGTCTTACATGAAGAGGAGAAGCATGTTCAGGTAAAGGGAGAATTTAAAGGAGAGAAGACATATATGTGTAGAACATATATGAGTAGAGGACATAGTATTCTATAAATGTTATGAAAGCTAACCATGCAAGAGAAATAGCATCAATTGAGGGGGAGTATGAGAACTCCATGCACATCAATTGAGGGGGAGCATATGAGCTCAATCCTATTGAAACCCCTAGGTTTCTCCAAAGGTATGATTTTACTTAAAAGCTTTCAATACATTTATGGAATGGTTTTGTCATCTTCAAAAAGGGGGAGAATGTTGACTCAAGGTCAATTAGGTCAATGTTGACTCACATCTAAATTGACTAAACCCGAGTTTTGATGATGACTAACCATTCCACATATTGGTGTCTAATGTCTCTACTTGAGTGATTTTAGATTAGGTATAGACACACTCCAAATGCCCTAACTTGCGCATATCAAATTGGAGAAAAGACAAGTCAAAGTCAATACAAGTGCACGTTTTTGTAATATGATGTAAATCCATTAGAATCATGTTGTAAATCACTTGTAATGATTGTATGACTTGTAATTAAGCTTAGAAAAAAAATCAGGAGCACTTAGATCGAATGTTTAAGAACTCAAAAGACATTTTCCAAAATTCACATTAGGCTATTCATCGGTCAAGTTCTGTGAGTTGCAAACCCGACCGATCCTGATTGGATCTTGAAAATGACTTTTGATCGGTCGAGTTTACACTTCACAGAACTTGACCGATGGAGTACCTGACCAATTCGATTTTCATTAGTCGGTCGAGTTTTCCCAGGAAAAACTCGACCGATGGTCTGAATATCAGCTTTGTCTTTTACTCTATCGGTCGAGTTACCCTTATAGAAACCTGACCGATTGCACTATACGGAAAAGTGTAGAAAAGTGCTTCTAGCCGTTGTGGAGTTGCAACAAGTGAAAATATATCCGTTGCAAGCCACAAAATGGCTAGTTTTCATTCTCAAGTGTTCCCAAAGGCTATGAGGCATCCCCAGCTATAAATAGGACCCCTTGGGCTTCATTCCAAGGTTGAGCATTCAATGCAAACTCTATGTGAGGTTCCTATTCTATAGTTGAATGCTTCCTATAGCCTCCTCTCTCTCTCTAAGCTTAATCACTGGCTACATCCATTAGATTGAGTAGGAGATTTGTAAGAGAGCTCGTCCTACATGTATATCTTGTGAGGCTCTCACTTCCACCACCTCCCTGTCTCTCATTTCAATCATAAAGATGAAGGTTCTCTCTCTTGGCTAAGAGAGGTGAAGAAGAACAAGGGAAGGCATCCCTTGGTGAAGATCAAGGCTGAAGACTTAGAGCTAGAGTGGGTAATCCCTTAGTGAAGGTAGAAGACTCCTTGCTCAAGTGGGTAAGTCCTTGGTGGAAGCTTCTCTGAGTGAAGGTGAAGTCAAAGGCGGAAGATCCAAGAAGAGTGGGTAATTCCTGCAAGGCTAAAGACTTGTGCAAGAGTAGGTAAGTCCTTGAAAGAAGGCAGAACACTCCTTGCAAAGTGGGTAAGTCCTTGGTAAGGTTGAATACTCTTTGTAAATGATAGGTAAGTCCTTTGGTGGTCATGTATTGTATCTCTTATAATGAATATAATGAATATGCAAGGTTCAGAAATCCTAGAGGTTGACCTCTCTAGGTAATGGACCGACTTTTCTAGTTTGAAGTGTGGAACAACTCTAAATAGCTTGTCAATTGGTGTATGTTCAATCTCTCTCTCCCTTGCTATGCATGTTTTAGTTGCACACAAATTTCCTATTTAGCAACCTTATCTTGTGATATATCTTGAAGATTTAATGAATTTTGTTTAAGTGCATTCAACTCTATTCACCCCCCTCTAGAGCATCTAATCACCCATCTAGGATCCAACAATACAATGTTCAAATAAAGTGAAATCTGACATATAGACTAATCAAGGCATTTAGAATTCATCTTTGTAGTCATTCATTATATTGTTTCATATTTTATAGTTAATTTTGTAGTTTATTTCCTAGATGAAACTAGGATAAGTAGGATTGTTCAATTAATGTGAAACTTGGCACCCAAGATAACTGGGACCCACAGATCACAATTTTAGTATTAGATTTTGGTTTTGAAGTTTCCTTTATGAGTTCTAATAAATTTGGGGTTTTGTCTCACTACCATTATACTTTATTATAATGTGACATTCTTTTAGCATCAGAAATTCATTTAATTGAGTCATATTATCTTCACTTTCTTACAAAAAGAGTTATGTTATATTATTATACATGAATTTCCAAATTTTATTTATTGAACATGTTAAGTCCTTTAACTCAACATTTATTTAAATAATGGTCATTATTCATATTTCAGGATATGAAAATCCAATTATTATTCCAATTCATATATTTAACTCATTGCACCTCTTATTAAACATATCTTAGCCATTTTGTTCATGTTTGTTATCAAATGAAACATATGTGACATATTTCACGTACTCATTTGCATGTTATTACATATTTATATTATTATGTTGATAAGATTAAATTATGCTGTGTGACATTAATTATAGAACTTAATTCCACTAAATGTGTTATATTTGTTTTCAATACCATACATTATGTGGGTTACCATTGAGTTAATCATGTTATATGCATTAACTATATACATTTAGGTATAACTTCATCCTTGTTTGGTTAAATATAAATAACCAATCCATTTTAATACCCTAAACATGAGAACATGGTTTCTAGAGTCAAGATGTTAGGTTTCAGTATGTTAAAACACTTCACCCCTTAAAGAGGATTTTGACACCGAAATCCAGCCATCCTTTGACTACCAATAACTGCTATCCACCCCTTAAAATGCTTTACCTAATAAGTCAAACTAAACAACACCAAGGTATTATGATTACATATTAATTTTAAGAGTTATGTCAACGAGATGTGTTTATTGTGTTCAAAAGTCTTGTATCAAGGTAGGTAAACATGGCCACTTAGGTTTGCATTTTAGGTCCATGTGTTTCTAACCTACATCCCCATGGTTCACATGGGAAACCAAAAGTCATTGGGTACAACCTTATACAACTTAAGGGAGACAAAGGGGTAGGTCAGCTAAACCTTTAGCACAAACATCGATTTCCTAGTAATCAGTCCAACTCAAAACTAGGGTTTGAGAAATCTATTCTAACTAATTCTAAGATTTGTCTATGAAACTTCATACTTCTCTTCGTTGTGACTTAAATCAAGAAAGAATCACGAAAATTAAAGATTTTATTATTATTTATAGTAATGTAATGGAAATTTTCAAAAAATCACGCGACATGAAACAAAGATAAGCTCTAAATCAATGCAAGAACAAACTCTCCATTTTCCGTATATGATCTTCTAATCAACTACTTTCTTATTCCCATGCCAAAATCCACATTAAAGTAAAATATTATTATCCAAAAAGTATGTCACCACCAACCTATATAGTAGGATAAGAGCGCCTAAATCCTCATCATGTTAAGGTTTTGCTAATAATGATTCTTATATGTATCTCATGTTCTTCTAAATCAACCTTTCATCATCTCATGAATATCATAGGTCAATTCTAGGTTAAACATCTCACTTAGAGGGTGACTTGGTAGGGTAAGGGTTCTAATTAGGGAGACAAAATTGAAATAGTTATAATCTGACTAACATCACTCTAATACCATCTTGTAAGGAGTGGGACCCGAGAGGGGTCTACTCTTCACTTAATTTGAGGAATAAACCTATTTAATCCAAACACACTAATAAGTATGATGACATAGGTGTATATTTCTCTCTCAAATAAATGGTATACAAGACCAAAGTATAACAACAAAAACAAATGTAATAACTATATTCAATTTTATTAGATACAAGATAATCTCCCACTAATGGCTTACATGAAGGCAACTATGTCAACAACTAGGAAGAGGGAAGTATGAACTATCTCAAGTATATCCCCCAAGAATCAGTTCCACTAAGCTGGGTACATGTCATCATATAGAATCTTCCATACTCTTTCACCTAAGGGGGTGGAAGCATACTCCATAAGAGAACAAAAAAATGAATGTTGTCAACATAAAATATCAGTACGATCAAATAAATCTGAATTGAGACATTATGGGAAAAGGATGCCAAATTAATTGTTCAAGGCTTCCATCAAAGAGGGAATCTGAACATCCAAATAGATATCAAAAGAAAACTATATAAGGTAATAAAAAGGATGCACTTAATGTTGGTATGTATGCCTAGAGAGCCAATCATTTGATAATTGTAATGGGATAACTTGTAAAAATGATTTGATTATTAATAAAAGGCAAGCTTCCAATTTATTCTATTTAATTCAGTTATGAAATAATGATGTAGCATTACAAATGTCTATAAAATAATATTACTCAATGATGTATGTCTTCAAGTATTATCTTTGTGGAAATGAGATCATACGAATGTTAAGAGTACATATACATATTCTCATTATGTCCCTGATCGATTATTATTGTGGAAGGTTGATAGACAACAATAAAACATAAGATCAGAGTGTGGGTTGGTTGATGACATAATCTCATTAGTCATGATATGGCTATATCAAACCAAGCACATAAATACATGTTGGAGAATAGTGTATCAGACAGACTCACTGTGAGAATGACACATGGAAGCCATCATCATGGAAGTTATAGTCAACTCTCACACTGATGGTGGTGGTTGTGGTTATTAGACTTAAGATCACTGCATTCATCACATGTTTTTGGGTACACTTTGATATCATCAAACACAATCCTAAAACATGGGTTGTTATGAAGGTGATGATTGGATGACTTTGACACATGGGGAAGATTGTGAGTGATAGAAATGGGATTTGTCCCTCATATCGGAGTTTGATGTCCTAGCCTCTTGATTAGCAAGACTAAGAAATTAATGGCCATGCACATGTGAGTCAATATGTGATATTGAGCTTACATATATCTCAGACATTTTGCTTTGGTTCAAGAAACAAGATTGAATGATAAAGAGGATGACTGCTCCATGCCATGAGTTCAATCTGGACATCAGTGACAATGAAACTATACAAACACTGTAACACCATACACAGATTGTAGGTTGAAGTTGTTCTCCAACTTTCCATTTACTTGGGTAGCATTGATGTGCAACTAAGCACCGCTCATTGCTTGTGATGTCATAAGTTGTGATGGACATTCAATGCCAACGTAATATGGGATCTATAGAGTCACACATATAGGTATTGACCTAGAAGAGGAGTTTGATCTTGAATGATAGTTTAGGTAATTGACTCACACAACAAGAAGCAAGACTGTACTGTCAAACGCCTATCTCGTGGAATGAGACGACCGTCTGGAGTGCCAAACGGTCGTCTCAAGGGTTGAGATGGACGTTTGGAGTGTCAGACTGATTCAAGTTGAAATTGGCTACAGATTGAACTGACCGGCCCATCTTGTCTCACTAGATGACCATCTGGGTGA
Organism: Alisma plantago-aquatica; assembly: GCA_963693085.1. NCBI lineage: Eukaryota > Viridiplantae > Streptophyta > Magnoliopsida > Alismatales > Alismataceae > Alisma > Alisma plantago-aquatica. The sequence goes on from OY856410.1 coordinate 888,240,577, forward strand.
GTGAGACATCCATCTTGCATGGGCAAGATGAACTAGTTTGACCAAGGGAAGGTTCTAGATATTTCCAAGTTTATTCTAGTTGCACATTACTTGTTGTACAAGGAATTTTGTGTGCGACTGGGAAAGCACCAGACGACCATCTAGACTGAGCTAGATGACCGTCTAGACTGATCTAGACATGTGAATGATCTAGATGTTTGTCTGGCCTACGAGCCGGCCATATGGCATGCCAAATGACCGATTCAGCTGTCACCAGTTGTGAAAGTTTCGGAGTTGTGAAAATTTGAGATCTTCCAATCCCTTCCACTCCGGCATAGTCTCGGAACCCTGACCCAAACCCTGCCTATAAATAGAAGGGTACTGAGGGCTTCCCAGAACACAACTTAGATAATTGAGAATCAATTACTCTGACATTTTTTGTTCTCTCTAGTTGTGGTAACCACGAGAGCCCAATCAAGTCCTTCCTGACTAGGGAGGGATAAAAAGGGAGAGAAAAATTGAGATCATTGTTGTGGGAAAGCAAGTTGGTGACTAGTATGCTAATGGAAAGGACAACTCCATCCTGACCTTTATAGTAGGACAAAATGAGTTCTAGGCAGTATGTGTGGACTTATCTAGAGGCGGGAGGCTGTTATCTAATGCTAGGAGGGCATCATCAACCAACAGTTCATGACTAGAGGAGTTGCTGCAGAAGATGACGTTCAAGTCTACTGTCCATGGAGAAGTAGTCAGACGAGTCCCAGTGCAAGTAGGAGTTAGTGTTACACAACTACAAAGATGAGGATTGTCACTAGACTTGCTCCAGGTTCAGGTATATCGTTAAAACCATCCTTTCAATATTATAGTTATTGATGCGATCCACTAATTATGGGGAATATGGTAGATAACATTTTTGTTTCCGCTGCATGCTCTGTAGCCACATTTCCTTATAGTGGTATCAGCCAAGTTCAATTTACTATATTAAGGGATAATTGATATGATTACATTTTGGTTTTATCTTTTTATTATTTCATGTGATGCGATTAATACTTTTCTAATCAAATACCATAATAATCCCAAACTTTATATAAAATTATATATATATATATATATATATATGCAATTTACACACGTAGTCCTAAAAGTGGTTTTGATGGTGGATGTGTAGCATGGTTATGACCAATAACCCCTATTATCTGTGCATGGTTGTATGGTTGGTTTATCCTTTTATCTTGGTCTGTGTACCGAGCCTCTATCTTATCTTCCCAATATAAAGTTAATTCCTTCCTACCTTTGCTCTGATGGAATGTAACTCAAAGTTTCTATATAATCATGTAAAAGTAGGATAGTTTACTTTCATGTTATGACAAAGAAGAAGATGTCCCAAAGACAAGAAGACTGACTAAAGGACCATGGAGGACTAGGAGGATGAGATGAACTGATCATCTGGAGGAGCTAGCAGATGGTGGACAGAAGGACCATACGACCATTGAGAAAACCCAACAACTGGCCATGAGGCGAGCCGATTCGTTCAAGATTTGAATCGATCAACCTAGATTGGCAAGCACGAATCTTCATCAACAACATGTTTCTGCATGTGATGTAGACCTAGAATGATGTAATTCCTTGTGGCTCCAAGGAATTACATTAGGCTGGCCATAACCATCACTTCTATTTATTGCACGTTTTTATTGTGGGAAATAACGTGTATATGATACATACTATATATGTGGTGATTGGATAAAGTATATGTATTTATAAATACAAACTCTCTCAAATAAAATATCAAGTTTTATATGCTTTCTAAAAATGGCACACATGAAAAAATTGATAGACCAAACATAAGTTATGCCTCCACGTGGTGCACCGTCTATCTCCTGGAAGTGTGATGGTAATAATGTAGGTTCCACCTCCACAAGGTGCATTATTATTGTGTCAGTTTTTTGGTTTGACTTGACTAGTGATACTTAGAGTGTCTGGGCCTAGATGCATGCATATGATTATGGCAAAGGGTTGCACAAGTAGTTGGCAAGAGTTGTCTACCTCAATGGTTGACTATGTTTTGTGGTGTTGATCGGGCCACAATAAAATTATCTTAGATCTGGTCTACTGGAATATTGTATGCTATAATATGCCAAATTGATATTGAGGGCTATAAATTTTAATAAAATAGTGGGAGTGATAATAATCAAAGACCTAATTAATATCGTCAAAATTTTCAAATAAAAAAGGGTTTTTGACAAATGCAAATTTTCTCTTGTAGAGTCAAATGACGAATGAATCTGAATTGCGATTGATCCTAAAGAAGGACAAGCTTGGTGAGACAAAGTTTCATGACTGGTTTTAGACTTTGTGAAGGGTTCTCAATGAAGAGTGAAAGCTATACATCCTTGACAAACTAGTGCCAAAAATACCTGCTCCTGATGCACCTAAGGGACACGTGGATGCTTACTGGAAGCATGCTAATGATGCCTTGGAGATACAATACCTTATGCTTAGCTGCATGGCCTATGAGTTGCATGAGCAATGTGAACACATGAGTGTTCTTGAGATGGTAACACATATTAAGAAAGTGACACTTGGTCTTGCAAAGAAAGAAAGGGACGTAATCCTAAAGGTTCTACTTGAGTCTAAGCCGACAGAGGGAACCTCAGTAGAAGAACATGTGCTCAATATGATTGGACATGTGTATCATCTTAAAGAATTGAGATTCACCCTGAGACAAGAGTTGGCCACTTATATGATTCTAAAGACGATGCCAAAATCATAAAGCTGTTTTATTGCATGGTATCATGTGAATTATGTGGCTGGATAGATGTCAGACTTCCTTGCCATGTTGATTCATGCTGAAGCAAAATTGGAGGACAAGCCCATGATGGTGATCAGTAGAGTTGAGCCCAAGGATCAAAGTAAGACCAAGAAGAGTTCTAAGGTCAAGCCTAAATCTAAATCTTCATCACTAAAGATAAGGAAAAGAAAAGTATAAGAGGAACTCATCCTTTGTACTTGAAGACATTCAATCAGAAGAAGATGGGGATGATGATCTCCACTTTAGATATATACATTATTAAGATAAACCTATCTACTTCATCATCATGGGTACTAGATACTGGATGTGGATCTCACATATATTCTCATATGCAGGATCTAAAAGGAAGTAGGCTTTTGGGAAAAGGAGAGGTGGAACTACGAGTTGCTAATGGCGTAAGAGTTGCAGACATCGCAGTTGGAACCTATAGTATATCTCTACCCACATGGCTTGTAATAGAGTTAAAGAACTGCTATTATGTACTTTCTATAAGTAGAAACATCATTTTTGTAACTTATATGGACAAGGATGCATTTGAATTCCATACTAAAATGGTCAACGTTCTATTTCAAAAGATGGGATCTTATATGGTAGTGCCCCAATGTATTATGGTATTTACTTGTTAGATCTAACGACACATGTTTATAACATAAATACCAAAAGACTAAAAATCAACAACTCAAACAAAACATACATTTGGCATTGTCGTCTAGGGCATATAAATTAGTATAACATATCTAGACTCCATAAAGATGGTTATCTAGATTATTTTGATTTTGAATCAATAGAGACATGTGAATCTTGTTTGTTGGGCAAGATGGCCAAGACCCCTCTCACTAGTAACAATGAGAGGGCTAGTGGTCTATTAGGACTCATACATACTGATGTGTGTGGACCTTTTATAACAACCACTAGAGGTGGGTATCAATACTTCATTACCTTCACTAATGCCTTTACTAGGTATGGATGTGTTTATTTAATTAAACATAAGTCAGAAACTCTTGAAAAGTTCAAGGAGTTTATGAATGAAGTACAGAACCAACTTGGTAAAAGTATTAAGGCACTTCATTCTTATCAAGGTGGAGAATACCTAAAGAAAGAGTTTGAGAACCTTCTTAGAGCCCATGGGATTGTATCCCAGTGGACTCCAACTAGAACACCTCAGTATAATGGCATATCAAAACGAAGGAATCACACATTACTGGATATGGTGCAATCTATGATGAGTTTATCTGAGCTTCTGACTACCTTCTAGGGTTATCCTCTTCATACCACCAAATATACATTAAAATGAGTGCCATTTGAATCGGTTCAAAAGACACCAAATGAGAAATGGAATGGGAAGCATCCCAAAATGTATTTTATCAGAATTCGGGGTTACAAAGCTTATGTCAGGAAAATGTTTCCAAAAAAGCCTGTCCTAAGATCCGATAAATGTTATTTTGTTGGATATCCTAAAGAAACTAGAGGATATTACTTTTATTCCCAATCTGAAAACAAAATGTTTGTTGCCAGGGATGTTGCATTCCTTGAGATGGATTTCATTTTCAAAGGAATCAGTGGGAGAAAAGTAGAACTCGAAAAGGTTCGAGATCAACAAGAAAATATTGAACCAATATATGAACAAGTGGAACAAAGAGAATCATAAGATGTTGTGGAGTCTTAAACTTCTCAAGTAACTCAGGAACCTTGTAGATCTAATAGGACATGCCTTGAGCCTAAAAGATTTGGATATCTTATAACTCAAGAAGGCAGTGAATTGGTCATAGATGATGAGCCAATATCCTATCAAGATGCTATTGAGGGACCAGACTCTCAGAAATGGCTTGAGGCCATGAGATCTGAGATGGAATTCATATTCATGTATACCAACAAAGTATGGACTTTGGTGGATCCACCTAAAGGGGTAAAGCCCATAGGGTACAAATGGATCTTCAAGAAGAAGACTGACATGGATGGAAAAATTCAAACCTATAAGGACCTATTGGTTTCAAAGGATTTCAGACAAGTTCAAGGTGTTCTCTATTATAAAACCTTTTCTCCAGTGGCCATGGTTAAGAGCATCAAGATCATGCTTGCTATTGTAGCTTATCATGACTAAGAGATTTGGCAGATGGATGTTAAAACCTCATTCCTTAATGAAAATCTTCTTGAGAATGTGTATATGATACAACCTAAGGGTTTTATCATTCCAAATGATGCAAATAAAGTCTTTAAGATACAAAGGTCAAATATGGATTGAATCAAGCATCTCAGAGATGGAATCTTCATTTTGATGAGACAGTCAAAGGGTTTGTCTTTGTTCAAAATGAAGATGAACCTTGTGTGTACAAGAAGGTTAGAGGGAGCATAGTGACATTCCTCATATTGTATGTAGATGACATACTATTGATGGGGAATGTCATCCCTACTTTTAAAAAGGTAAAGACATGGCTTGGAATTACATTCTCTATGAAAGACTTGGGAGAAGAATCCTACATCTTGGGGATAAAAATCTATAGAGATAGATCCATAAGGCTTCTTGGACTAAGTTATAACACATACATTGACAAAGTGTTGAACCTGTTCAACATGGAGAACTTAAAGAGAGAGAAAGCTGTCAATGTTGCATGGAGTGACCATCTCTGGAGTCAATGTCCCAGTTCTTATGAACAAAGGGAATACATAAGTTTGATTCCAAATGCCTCAATAATTGGATCAATCATGTACCCAATGTTGTGTACCCATCCAGATGTTTTGTATGCCTTAAGCATGATGAGAAAATATCACTAAGATCCAGGTGATGGTCACTAGATAGCCATGAAGAACATCCTCAAGTACTTGAGAAGGACTAAGGACCAATTCTTGGTCTATGACAGAGAGGAAGAGTTGGTGGTAAAAGGTTATACCGATGCAAGCTTCCAGACTGAAAAGATGATTACAAATCACAATCAGGATTCCTATTTTACCTAAACAATAGAGTTGTAAGCTAGAAGACTTCCAAGCAAGAGATAATTGTTGATTCTACAATAGAGGCCGAGTATATTGCTACATCCAGTGCAAAAAGGAGGATGTATGGATCAAGAAGTTCATTACAGAATTTGGGGTCATTCTAAGCATCAACAACACAATTGAGATCTATTGTGACAACAATGGAGATATTTCACACGCTAAGGAACCCAGATCACATCAGTGCTCAAAGCATAGACAAAGGCAGTTCCATCTCATAAGAGAGATTGTACAATGAGGAGATGTAATGATTTGCAAAGTACCAACTGAGAATAATGTTGTTGACCACTTCACAAAGGCAGTTTCACAACAAAAGCATCACAATCATGTTAGATCACTTGGAATATGATTCTTGGGTGATTGGCTCTAAGTGCAAGTGGGAGTCTGTTAGTATGTATGTCCAGAGAGCCAATCATCTGATGATTGTAATGGCATAACTTGTAAAAAAAATTTGATTATTAATAAAAAGGCAAGCTTCCAATTTATTTTGTTTAATTCAATTATGAGATAATGATGTAGCATTATTAATGTCTAGAGAATAATATTACTCAGTGACGTTTGTCTCAAGTATTAGCCTTGTGGAAATGAGATCATACGAATGTTAAGAGTACATATACATATTCTCATTATGTCCCTGATCGGTTGTTATTGTGGAAGGATGATAGACAACAATAACACATAAGATCATAGTGTGGGTTGGTTGATGATAGATTCTCATTAGTCATGATAGGGTTATATTAGACCAAGCACACAGATGCATGTTAGAGTATAATATTTCAGACAGACCCACTGTGAAACTGACACATGGAAGCCATCACCATGGAAGTCATAGTCAACTCTCATAGTGATGGTGGTTGTTGTGGTTCTTAGACCTGAGATCACTACACTCATCACATGTCATTGGGTACACTTTAACATCATTAAATGCAGTCATGAAACATGGGTTGTTATAAAGGTGATGATTGGGTGACTTTGTAGACTGTGAGTGATAGAAATGGGATTTGTCCCTTATATAGGAGTTTGATGTCCTAGGCCTCTTGATTAGCAAGTATGAGAAATGCCTATCCATGCACGTGTGAGTCAATATTTGATATTGAGCTTACATATAGCTCAGAAAATATGCTCTAATTCAAGAAACAAGATCGAATGATAAAGAGGATGACTGCTCCATGCCTTGAGTTCAATCTGGACATCCGTGATAAAGGAACTATACAAACACTTGAACACCATACACAAATTGTAGGTTGAAGTTGTTCTCCAACTTTACATTTACTTGGATATCATTGATGTGCGACTAGGCACCGCTCATTTCTTGTGATGCCATAAGTTGTTATGAACATTAACTGCCAACATAATATGGGACCTATAGGGTCACACATATAGGTCTCGACCTAGAAGAGGAGTTTGATCTTGAATGCCAGTTTAGGTAATTGCTTCACGAAACAAGCAGCATGACTGCACTACCGAACACCTGTCTCATGTCATGAGACATTTGTTTGGAGTGCCAAATGGTTGTCTCAAGGGTTGAGATGGGTGTTTGGAATGTCAGACTGATTTGATGGTAAAATTATCTATGGATTGAATCGACTGGCCCAACTCGACTCACTAGACGACCATCTGGTTGAGAGATATGTTCGTCTCGCATAAGCGAGATGGCCCAATTTAGACGAGGGAAGGTTCTAGATATGTCACTTTAAATAGAAGAAGAGGAAGGCCGAAATTAACACGGGATGAGCTTATAAAGAGAGATTTTGAATCTCTACATCTGAATCAGAATATGGCCCATGATAGAGGTGAATGGAGATGAAGGATCCATGTAGCTGACCCCAACATAGTTGGGATTGAGGCTTAGATGATGATGATGATGATGATGATGATGATGATGAAGGTTCCAGATATGTCCAAATTCGTTCCATTTTCACATTACTTGTTGTGCAAGGAATGAATATGTAATATTAATTGGAAACGAATTTCCAATTTTGTGTGCGTTTGGAGAAGCACAAGATGACCATCTGGACTATGGCAGACGACCATCTGACATGCAGGCCAACCGTCTAGCAATCCAAATGACCAATTCAACTTCCGCCGGCTGCAAAGTTCTAGAACTGTTGTGAAAAATTGAGATCTTGCGGTCCCTTCCACTCCCGCATAGACTGGGAACCCTAACCTAAACTCTGTCTATAAATAGAGGGGTACTGGGGGCTTCCCAGAACACAAGACAAACAATTGATAATCAATTTCTATGACAATTATTGTCCTCTCCAGTTGTGGTAACCATGAGAGCCTAAGCAAGTCCTACCCAACTAGGGAGAGATAGCAAGGGAGAGAACAATTGAGATCATTGTTGTGGGAGAGAATGTTGGTTACTAGTATGCCAATGAAAGGGAAAACTCTTTATTGACCATTCTAGCATGACGACATGAGTTCTAGGCGGTCTATGTGGACTTCTCTAGAGGAGGGATGTTGTTGTCGGTCGCTAGGAGGGCATTGTCAACCAACAATCTGTGACAAGAGGAGCTATTGCAGAAGATGACGTTCGAGTCTACTATCTGTGGAGGAGCAGTCAGACAAGTCCCAGCGCAACTAGGAGTCAGAGTTGCACAACTAAAATGACGATGATTGTTGCTAGACTTGCTCCAGGACCAGGTATATCCTTGAAACCATCCTTTCCATCTAATAGTCATTGACGCAATGTGCTGACTATGGGGAATATGGTAGATAAAAATTTTGTTTCTACTGCCTGCTCTATATACATATTTCTCTACACTTACCATATATAAAATACTAACAAGGTGTGCCACATAAACATGATAAAAAATAAGGCACATAACCTCTCATCAACAATAAGCAACCTACATGCAAGTAAAATACAATAACACTAGTGAAAATATATAGTCAATGGCGGTTAGGGCACATAACCTAAAGACTGACAGAGAATGGAACATAACCAAACTCCCTTGGCGTACAAGCTAGGGTATGGGGCATATGATCCTCCATTCTAATATATAAAAGTTCCAGAGGACGAAAACCTCATTGCATGATAGAGGAATAAAACCTAGGGCGTAATAATTTCACAAAGGGGAATAACATCTATAAACCAAATCATTATATTACTCTAGCACTACTGAATCAACAAGCATGCATTAAATGTAGATGCAAGTGAAAGTATAGCCATAAAATATATTTAATGACATCATCATCACGCAAGTGGATAAAAAACACCACATAAGTGGGCAAAATAGTTCATATACGCAATTAGTTTTTTTTGCGAGTAATGGAGACTAATATATTATGACCTAACCACTAGATTTTTGTCTTTCATATAGATGTTCATTAGATCATTTGGACATGCGTTAGATTTAAATGATTCTCCTGGGATCTTCAGGTACCACTTTGCCATGTTTCACAAGCTGGTTTGCTTCCCGATCTACTTTGTTGAAGTGAATGACCTAAAATCATTGTATGTAGTTGATGATTGTTTGAGCTAGAGGTAGGTACTTAGGAGGGCACATAATTGGATCTCAATGTATTAGATTGATAGGAGGGAATATGAATTCACATCACATCTGGTAAGATCACCTTGTTTGGTAGCTTGGACACCCCTAAGAACATCAAGCATGACTCCTTCTGATAACCTCCAATTTTTGATGGAGCTTCCACTTATGTGGAATTGCGTGCACCAACTAAAAATCCTAAAGATGATAAGTCTTTAGGTTTAGCCTTGCATATACTAGATAGAGAACTCCACCCACATATGATAAGATACGTGGAAGTATTATCGTAGTATAGTTAGGGGTCGAATCCTCAGGACAACGGTCTTGTTGCAAGCAACAAGATGGAAAACGTTAGAATTTCACTTAGTCACTTAATAGTAGGAACTTAAATCGAAAGGTTGGTTTTTGTTGTTTTAAACTAAGAACATGTAAAGTAAAGAAAACAAGTAAATTTAAGGAGTTAAACAATGATAAAAGTCACTAGGGTGTGATCGGTTTTTCACCGCCACTACACATGGATCAAGACATGCAAAGTAAAACATAACCTGCAATAAGAGTTTAGTCAGTTAGTATCTTTGTAGACTTAGTTTCCTTTCGGAGAACTAACTACGAGAAGTGTGGGAATGTTGCAATGCCAGCCATTCCCAAACAAATGGTCACCTACTTTGCATCATTCCCTTCACAAAGTGTGTTCCTCGACTTACTAAGGTTGCACTTTCATACGTCAACTGATTCCATTTCATAGTATGAAAGTGCAACAAATGATAGTGAGTTTACTCCACTTCTTGAGAGACACTTCTAGATACCGAAACAGATGCATGGTGGATACATGCACCAAGAACCAACATACAAACGAGTTTCGAATCTAATAGTACAAACGTAGACAATTCATACTAAAAGATAAAGGACAACACAAGTTGGAGATCAAGCAACATGCATTCATTAAACGTTTGATGTTGAACTGAAAAGATAAGAACTCTATATTACAAACTATGGATTACATTTACATGATATGAAAACATGGGCTACTCCCTGCACCCTAAGGAAAGAGACTACTCGCTCATGACTAGGACAAAGAAGGAGGCAAGAAGAGAGAGAAAGAGCATCATCCCCATAAAGGAGAGAGGAAAGTCAACCCCTTAGAGAGAGAGAAACGATCCACCAGATTCACAGATTGCACGATGATGAGATCTCCCTCTTCCCACCTTCTTTGGCAGAGAGAGAGAAAGTAGCTTCGAGATGGAGTATGGGTCTCAGACCGGCAACCCCAGGGTGGAGGATGGAAGTCGTATGTGCTCTGGAGTGATTGAGGCAGCCTTTGGACATCTGAAACTTGATGTCTGGTGGAGGACCCTTGGGGTCTTATTTATAGGCCTTAAGTGAAGTCCAAATGGTTTGGAGACCGTTTCGACCTCAAGACCATTTGGACCTTGAGACCGTTTGGACCTCAAGACCGTTTGGACCTTGAGATCGTTTGGACCTCAAGACCGTCTGGACCTTGAGACCGTTTGGACCTCAAGACCGTTTGGACCTTGAGACCGTTTGGACCTCGAGACCGTTTGAACCTCAAGACCGTTTGGCTTCATGCGGTCTCGGGACCGTGTGACTCCATGCGGTCTCGGGACCGGTTGACTTCATGCGGTCTCGGGACCGTGTGACTCCATGCAGTCTCGGGACCGGTTGGCTTCATGCGGTCTTGAGATCGTGTGACTCCATGCGGTCTCGGGACCAATTGGCTTCATCCGGTCTTGGGACCGTTTGACTCCATGCGGTCTCGGGACCGATTGGCTTCATGCGGTCTGGGGACCGTTTGAGTCCATGCGGTCTTGAGGCTGAGTTAGTTTTTTATGATCTTTTTTTGTGTTTTTCTGCATATATAAAAGGGAAAAGTTAGTATAATAGTATATTTACAATAAGAGGGAAAATTTAGGGATTATGTATAATTTTAATTTAGAAAGAGTGTGGAAAACTAAAGAAAAAGACTAATATAATCATCCAAAATTGGAGGTTATCACCCCCCTAACTTAGAGTCTAGCTTGTCCTCAAGTTAGATAGAGCTGATGCATGTAATGGCGAGGCGATTTTATTTAGTTAGGATTTCCATACTCTTGCTTCAATTCTCAATCTGAGTTCTCCTAAGGTCATATCAGGTCTTATTGCTTGCCTTGACTCTTTCAGGTTTCGAGAGTTTCTTGGGTCTCAGGTTCCTTCCGTATCTCGTAGCTCGCATCGGGACCACCTTTATTCTGTGCATGTTGTTGACTCTAATCATCTTTATACCTCTCTGAAGGACCTACTGGAAGCTAGAGAGGGTATGAGGGTTGGCTAAAGGCTTGAAGTGTAACTCCCCCTTCAAGTGGGGGAGGGGTTGTCTATGCTTTTAGGATCTCACTACCGGGCACGACACATCTGCCTTTGTGAGGGCAGTTGAATGTAACGTCCGTGTGAGTCCTTTATAAGCCTTTCATATATTTAGATAGCTTAGGGTTTCACTACCGGGAACGACACATCTGCCTTTGTGAGGGCAGCTGAATGTGCCGGCTGGGTGATACCTTCATCGGTTCTTTATATAGATCCTTATTTATGACACAACTCTCATAATTTTATTCGACTCTCTGGGTTTTATTTGAAGACTCACAAGCTTGGGTTTTGGGGTTTTGTTTGGGAAATTATTTTGGGCGGCCAAGCCTCTTTTATTTTGAAGAGAGGAAAGCTGTTCTTAGATTTTTTCAACATGCACTTATTTGGTCTGTGGTCCACTTGCAGAACTTCTTGATTTGGAAGTTGCCTGATGCCCCTCTCATCCTTGAGAGCCTAGCTTATTCTTGCTTTGATATTGACCTGTGGAGAGTCAGATACAGAAGTGAAGCAAAAGCATGAAAATCAATAGTGGAGGGACGTTATTAAATCGCCATTAAATGTCTAAGTGCTATTTACTTTTTGGGGACTAACATGATTCTAGAGTTAATTGAGGGTGACTTTATTCAAAAAGGGTTATTTAAAAAGAAAATTAAAAAGGAAAAAAAAAGAAAAGAAAATATGTACAAACAGAAAAAGGAGAAAATGGAGAAAGAGGGATTTAGAAATGATACCTTGCCCTTGTCTAATGTACCCCCCCCTAACTTATCACTCACTATGTCCTCAGAGTGTCAAAGTGATAGGTTGAGGAGTACGATGACAAGGGCTACAGGCTAAGTTAATTCTGAATTTGCCCCTGGTGATTGAAGTAGATTTGCTACGAACTGTCTGCGTAGAGCGTGGTAATCCACGTCAGTCATATCTTCTACTGGTCTTTGAAGAACAATGATGGTATACATCCAGTAGAGGACGTGGAAGCCGCAGTCATTTGATTGTCGGATTTGTTGGGGGCATTTGTGGCTGAAGGAAGGGCGATGAAAATTTTCTTTGTCGTAAGCCCTTGTATGCTGACTTAGAAAGGTGATTAATTTGTCAGCGCATTCCTTCGCCATAACCTCTGTTGGCGTCCTTGGTGTCACGACATAGTTTGTCTACCATGGATTGTACTGGCTATCAGAACTGTAAACGTATGAATTGTCTACGTTTGTACTATTAGATTCGAAACTCATTTGTATTATGGTTCTTGGTGCATGTATCCACCATGCATCTATTTTGGTATCTAGAAGTGTCTCTCAAGAAGTGGAGTAAACTCACTATCATTCGTTGCACTTTCATACTATGAAATGGAATCAATTGACGTATGAAAGTGCAACCTTGGTAAGTTGAGGAATACACTTTGCAAAGGAATGATGCAAAGTAGGTGACCATTTGTTCGGGAATGGCTGGCATTGCAACATTCCCGCCCTGGGGCTGCCGGTCTGAGACCCATACTCCATCTCGAAGCTACTTTCTCTCTCTCCACCAAAGAAGGTGGGAAGAGGGAGATCTCGTCATCGCGCAACCTGTGAGGCTGGTGGATCGTTTCTCTCTCTCCAAGGGGTTGACTTTCCTCTCTCCTTTATGGGGATGATGCTCTTTCTCTCTCTTCTTGCCTCCTTCTTTGTCCTAGTCATGAGCGAGTAGTCTCTTTCACTAGGGTGCGGGGAGTAGCCCCGCTACCCATGTTTTCATATCATGTAAATGTAATCCATAGTTTGTAATATAGAAACGGTCTTGAGGTCCAAACGGTCTTGAGGTCCAAATGGTCTCAAGGTCCAAACGGTCTTGAGGTCCAAACGGTCTCAAGGTCCAAACGGTCTTGAGGTCCAAATGGTCTCAAGGTCCAAACGGTCTTGAGGTCCAAACGGTCTTGAGGTCCAAACAGTCTCCAAACCGGTTGGACTTCACTTAAGGCCTATAAATAAGGCCCCAAGGGTCCTCCACCAGACATCAAGTTTTAGACGTCCAAAGGCTGCCTCAATCACTCCAGAGCACATACGACTTCCATCCTCTGCCCTGGGGCTGCCGGTCTAAGACCCATACTCCATCTCGAAGCTACTTTCTCTCTCTCTGCCAAAGAAGGTGGGAAGAGGGAGATCTCGTCATCGCGCAACCTATGAAGTTGGTGGATCGTTTCTCTCTCTCTAAAGGGTTGACTTTCCTCTCTCCTTTATGGGGATGATGCTCTTTCTCTCTCTTCTTGCTTCCTTCTTTGTCCTAGTCATGAGCGAGTAGTCTCTTTCACTAGGGTGTGGGGAGTAGCCCCGCCACCCATGTTTTCATATCATGTAAATGTAATCCATAGTTTGTAATATAGAGTTCTTATCTTTTCAGTTCAACATCAAACGTTTAATGAATGCATGTTGCTTGATCTCCAACTTGTGTTATCCTTTATCTTTTAGTATGAATTGTCTATGTTTGTACTATTAGATTCGAAACTCATGTGTATGTTGGTTCTTGGTGCATGTATCCACCATGCATCTGTTTCGGTATCTAGAAGTGTCACTCAAGAAGTGGAGTAAACTCAGTATCATTCGTTGCACTTTCATACTATGAAATGGAATCAGTTGACGTATGAAAGTGCAACCTTGGTAAGTCGAGGAACACCCTTTGTGAAGGGAATGATGCAAAGTAGGTGACCATTTGTTCGGGAATGGCTGGCATTGCAACATTCCCGCACTTCTCGTAGTTAGTTCTCCGAAAGGAAACTAAGTCTATAAAGATACTAACTGACTAAACTCTTGTTGCAGGTTATGTTTTACTTTGCATGTCTTGATCCATGTGTAGTGGCGGTGAAAACCCGATCACACCCTAGTGACTTTTATAATTATTTAACTCCTTAGATTTACTTGCTTTCTTTACTTTACATGTTCTTAGTTTAAAACAACAAAAACCGACCTTTCGATTTAAGTGCCTACTATTAAGTGACTAAGTGAAATTCTAACATTTTCCATCTTGTTGCTTGCAACAAGATCGTTGTCCTGAGGATTCGACCCTTAACTATACTACGATAGGACTTCCACGTATCTTAGCATACGTGGGTGGAGTTCTCTATCTAGTATATGCAAGGCTAAACCTAAAGACTTATCATCTTTAGGATTTTTAGTTGGTGCACGCAATTCCACGTAAGTGGAAGCTCCATCAAAAATTGGCGCCGTTGGCGGGGACAACGGAACGTTTTAATTTCATTTAGTATCTTGCTAGTTGGTTAGGGTTTTACACTTTCTTTTTAATCATTAGTCTGTATCTTCTTGAAACCATTATATCTTTACCATTATCTAAAGGTGTTTTCTTTTCTCTACTCAGGTAGAAAATGTGTATGCGATCATCACATAACTGCGGATTCTCTCCTGATTCGGAGTTTGACTCTGAGGTAGTGAGAAGTTTCCATCGCCACATTCGACTCAATTGCCAAAGAGCCAGGAAAATGGCCGACGATCAACGCCAGGCTTCATTGGTGATGGAGAGGGTCAACGCCGCCATCGCTGCTCAACGGGCACAACTCATCGCGGATACTCGTGCCCAGATTCAAGCGGAGATTCATGCGGAAGAATAGGCCCACATCAGAGCTGAAAATGAGGCAGCAACCCAAGTTGCTCAGTTGGAGTTAAGTAACAAGCAGTTGAGGGATTACGCTGTCCCAAAGAACTATGAAGATAACCATCCGGTTCGACCTCCGATCATCAATATTCCCAACTTTGAGATTTGGACCCAATGGATCCAGATCATGCAAAGTAGGCTACCACCTGGATTCCCAAACAATTTCAATCAAAATCAAGGGAACTCCAGGAATAACTTCCCGAGAGCTTACTTGTTGACAGTGGACGGCTTGTTTTAACTAAATAGTTGATTGTGGGTTTTACGCTACTCTCAATGGAACATTTTGCGTTGTTAATCAAGGGATGTCTAGGGTTAGATGATGACTCTTTATAGAGCACAAATCAAGGACTTCATAGGTGGTTTATCCAAGGTCTTTACTTATGTAAACAAACAATGGTCTTACCTTTTAAACATCCAATGGTTCTGGGTGACATTGTGGTATGGTGATATTGGTTGAATGACGATGGAACAAATGGAGGGTTACACTTAATAAGGTAGTCTTACCTATTCACTCATATGAATAGAAGGGATGATAACCATATTGTGTTGATATGTAACCCTAATGAGGTATAGCTTGTTATACCTAGCTTTAATATAATTAAATGATAATAATTGGGTATGAATAGTCCTTGAATGACTAATACAATCATGGAATACTCTGTTACTATTGTAGAAACCCTAGTATGCTATAAACCAATGGTTACACCTTGATTTATGTGTGGGTTCATACTTGAGAATAGTATGGAATGTGATGGTGATGCTTCACCTTATGCATCCATGATCCAATGGGGATGCCATGAGTTAGGGTTTGGGTGTAAGTGTTGATTAGTAACACTGATATGATTTATCATTTTGAACCTAACTCTAATGAAAATAGATAAATATGAGTATTCATGTTTAACATTCTTATATGATGGAATGATGGTGGAATAACCCCCTTAACATGATCATAACCTTAATGTGTTAATTTATGGTCATCATAGCCAAATGGTTGATACTTTCTTATGCTAAATATGTGCATTATGAATATGATGAGGGTTAATCATATCTAGATTCCTTGCATATTGATGTAATAAAGGAATGTTCTTAATGTTAATATAATCCTTCTATGATTGTTTATGAATATCTCCTAGCTCATTAATGCAATATTGTGTTGATATGGTGTATTATATGTAAGTGATGTTGTTGTGCCTTGTTATAAGGCATGAAAATATAATGATGATCTTGTAGGGAATAGTATGATGGTCTTAATGACCTATGGGCATGGTTGAGCCCTAAATGAGGTGTAATCCTCTTATGTTGATAAGGTTTGATACCCTGTGATATTGTGAAAAGGATTTTATATCCTATGATAGTATGATGGTCTTAATGACCTTTGGGCATGGTTGAGCCCTGAATGAGGAGTAATCCTCATGTATTGATAAGGGTTGATACCCTGTGATATTGTGAAAAGGATTTATATCTTGTGATAGTATGATGACTAGTGTAGTCTCATGAATGGCAAGTGAATAGTACCATGTGATGATGAGATGAGAAATTATGTTTCACACATTTTATATCTTTTGAAGTTGTGATATTTATGTGCTTGTTAGAAGTGATTAGGGTTTGTATGTCCACTTGTTTGATGTAGCCTTAATTCACCCAATTGGCATAACTAATCAAGTGGAACTTTAATCATGTAGTGCCTTGTGCCATAGATCCATTTGAGTGTCAGAATTTGCCAGATGGTGAAATGAGTATTCCTAAGGGAAAATCAGAGTGCAAACTTTTGAGTATGTGGGGGTGGCAAGTTGAGAATATATCCTTGTCATCCACAATGCAGATTGTGGAGGTTGGCTATGGTCATGCCTCATACAAATGATGTGACTGAGAACGGCTGCAGTCGTGTCTTAGTGATTATATACCTGACAAGATTGGAGGAAAACTACGGTTGTACCTTGAATGGTAGGGTATGCATACCCACCTCCTTTCACTAGTGTCGTGACCTATACCAAGGACAGACTAGGCTGTTAGCAGCTTGACCTTATGTGTCACTGTGGTGGACCCGTACTGACCGGGGGCGGAGAAGATCTTAGGAGTCCGGCTCTTCCTAGATCTTGTATGGCACTGATTTCAACTTAGCAGTGGTCAGTTGGATTTTGAGTGGTATCCTCAATTTCCTCAGGGCATAATAAAAAATGTAAGACAGCCGTGTAGCATATCTATTTAGGGTTATACACAATGCTTCATATTGGATGAAAACCCTTGCTTTCTTTCTTTTCACTGAGATCATGTACAATACAATAAGAGATAATAGATATGATTATGTTGTAGTTATGATCATGTTGTAAACATGCTTATGTTGTCACATATACTTACATTTGTGGTTAAGATGTTGTTGCTAGCTATGTTTAACATTGTGGGCCATGCTTTGTAACTAGAGATGCATATACTGTTAATCATGCTTATCCATATAGTTGTGCTTATGTTGTTAGCTCTTTTTATGATGTTGATATGTTCAACCTATTAGACATGCTAATGTTGTTAGCTATGCTTATGTGGCTAGACTTATTCATAATGATAGAGATGCTATGTTACTAGACTTGCTCATGATGCTAGATATGCATATGCTACTAAATTGCTTATATTGCCAACAAGATAAAGGATGATAGTCTGGATAATGATGATAGTTATTATCTGCTCCTTTATGTATTTTTTTAATCATCAATACTACTAATCTTATGTTTTATATCTAATTAAACTGCATAAATTTTAGTTACTTAAAATTGTTGTAATCAATAAAAATTGTTGGAGGTTATGTCTCTTGCTGGGACATGGGTCTCACTCTTGTGGTTCGCCACTTTTTTTTTAGGTAATCGGCAGTGATGGCAACAAACATGTGGCAGCAAAGAGGATCTATAGTAATGAATCTTTGAGAAAGTTGATTAGATGTCTAGTGTGTCCTAGTGTCCTCTCTGTACTCTCAAGTTTGGGTAGGAAAAGTTTGTATATAGTGTTTCAAATGAATCAGACTTTTGTTAGCATATTAATGCTTGTTTGTGTGGCATATATGAATATTGTTCTCCTGTGTATATATGTTGTGGCTAAGGTGATAGAACAATTTGTATCAAATTCTTGGCCTAGTATGATAAAAGAAAGATGTTGGGCTCTTATGCAAATGTTTCTAAGCAAGTGCTGACGTTGAAATCGGTTTTAATTTACCCATATTTTTGGGTAATTAATTAGTGATCGATTGTGCTTTATGTTTTGAGTAATCTCATTTAGTGTAACATGTTCTCACAAGTTGGTATCAGAGCTTTAGGTTCACAGAGTCTATAGGGATACTAGGACTTAGGACTAGGATGATGTCAAAATTAGGAACATGACATAAAAATATGGTGCATACTGCCTAATCTCAGCATTTGGGTGCCCTGGCCAGGTATTCAATTATTAAAGAAAAGGTATGGAACTCTTAGATTGTTATCTTTCTTATTACTCTAATCAAGTAGTCATCTTGAGTCAATCTAAAGAGCATAATGAATAAGAAATCATGGTATGAATACCTCAATCCTACCTTAAGGAAGATGAGAATTGCATCATAATCTATCAAAACTTGAATGTTTGGTAACTATAAGAGAAAGTTATAACACAATGAAATCTAAATCCAAATACAAATTTGAAAAAGAGGAGTTCTTGAAGATGTGATTCAAGAAGATAATAAAGTAAAATATAGATAAGTATATGCTTATAAAGTGAATCAAGGTATGAAATCCACATAAGATAGAGAGAACTCCTATAACAAGTACAAAATGAGAAGATGAATGGGAACAATGACAAAGAAATAAGCTGGAACCTGAGTTAATCTCAGACCAACATGTGTGTAAGAAAGTGTTAATGAAAAATCAACATGGCATGTGAAAGAAATTAAGGGAGATGGTCCCGATTTAATGAAGAAAATGTGGAAAATGATTATTTACCTGTCGATAAGTGGTTGAAAAACATAATAAAATAAAAGAACATACCAAGTATGATAAATAGTCATCAAGGAAGGAGTAATGAGATATGTTAATCATGATAATTCCTATGCTAATGGTAAGGAACCTGAAATGAAAAAGGTAAAATGATACATAAGAAGTTGTAACTTGCATAATGAAAATAGAATTGGTTACCTTTTTGCTAGTGACCTTGAACAATGTTGCTATGATGTGGGAAGTGTGTTTCCATTTGTGTCTTTTCTTTCTAGGGTACAACTTTCAAGTGGATCCTTGCCACTTGGTATGTGTGGATTCGTTGTAAACATGAGGGTGGACAGCTTATTATAGCATAAGGTTGTTTGGACTATGGTTCCAAGTTCATAAAGTTTGTGATGATTTTTCTTTTGAGCCTTTCAATAATTAGGAAGACTCCTCTTATATGTCTTGATATTTGTTATGTTGGTAAAAGTAGATGAGATAAGGATGTGAGTTCCTTATAGCACATGAGGTGGATACCAAGGTAATGAATCCTAGTATCCAAGATGTATCAACTGTATGGGTAGTATTGAAGGTTGGAAATGCTTATTAAATGAATATTCCAAGTGTTCTCCCCCTTATATAAAGAGAGAGAGAGAGTTGATGATGAACCTCTAAATGTTGTTTAAATAAAAGTGATTCTATAATGTTTTGTATGGTTCAGTGATAACTGGACAAGACCACTATCAAGGATATATGGTTTGTTGGTCAATAGATATGTGATACCGTGTTCCTTTAAAACAAACCTATGTTCAAATATCAATGCATAAGATTTAGATTGGATGACATAATTCACATGACCATAATAAGTTTAGAGTTATGTCCTATAGACTAACCAATGTAAAAATAGAATTTATGAATAGGAGGAACATAGTGTTCCAGTCATGTCATACAAGTTATATCAAGCTTTAAATGATGACATGTTAGAGTATTTCAAATATGGTCAAAAATAAGATCAATATTTATTCAAAAACCTTAGGGTTGCAGAAGCAGTAATAACTATGAGAACAAGTTGAACAAGAGTGAGATGGGGTTGATTAAATTTATTTATGGGGTCATGATATGTCTTCTAAGTAGATTGTGTAAATCTTAGTAAGGTGAAGATAGTGTTGTTTTTCACCCCTAACAAGGTTGACTAGGAATGATGTTTCCTTGTATGGAATGATAGCTGTCAGTGTCAAAAAAAAATTTGATGGTGAAAAAGAACTGATAAGAGTTCTATTGTCAGTGTATAAAAAAAGGATGGATACATTGCCTTTTTTTATTCTTCAAGGAATGGTATGGGACACATGGCATGATTGGTAAAAAGCTAGCAAGTATGACTTTTGAGTAATGTATTGATACAATAGATATAATTTTTGGATGATAGCTAGAATTTAAAGTTGAACATTACTACTAGAGTTGTACAGATGACACAACAAGTTTCTATGTTCAATATTTGCAAATGTCTTCTTATGTGGGGTTTTTTTGTGTTGAACCAAGATGAGATATATATGAAAGATGTGGCATCACCATGATATGCAAGTAAACATGTGAAGGTAATAAGATTAGGTGTATAGGAAGTATCCATCTTTGTTTAACTTGGATTTTGGGGGAAAAATCCATGTTAGGGGTTTATAGTTGTAAGGCCCTTGAACTTTCTTAATGAGTTAAATAAGATTAATTGTCATAATTGATTGTATATGTTTTAAAATCATAATACAAGCTTAAGTTTTAAATTTGATCCCATTTGGACACTGTTTAAGCAAGTTATGCAATTTTATACACATTTTGGACTTTTATGCAATTTACCCAATTGAGAGGTTTTCTTTGAAATTTATCACTTGTATTATGTTCCTTGGATATTCTATCATCATGCTTTATCTTTGTGATCCATGGGGCACCTATTTAGACCTTGGTTTGAAGGTGTTTTCTCTAAGGGTATTTTAGGATTTACCCCTTCACGGATGAGCTACCTTTAGTAGCTATCAACTAATGAATTATTTGATTGGCTGGAAAATTCTAAAAAGGAAACCTAAGCAGGTCTATACACATTTTGGGAGATTCTTATATGTGTACTTGTATATTCTTAATAAATTAATGTCATGGACACTTGGATAGATACTAGAACCTCAACTTTTTCTTTTTCTTTATCTTAAAGTTTCATATACTTATCCCCAAGCACCAAAATGAGCCATTTTCTCTCCACCACTTCCCTACTTCTCCCAAACTCGTTCTCCCTCTATGCTTCTATGAAATTTTCTGTCCAAGGAAGAAGAAATTGGGGATCTTCTTGGAAAAAGGATCTAGGGTTGCAATTGACTTCATTTTAAGGTTGAAAAAATTTCCTTCTAGTGATCTTGATCTAAAAGAGTAAGAATTCCCTTCTTTCCTCCGTTTATTGCTTTGTTATCCTTCCTCCTAGCTTTATCCAGGTCATAATCTTGCTTTTCCATGGTAGAAATTGCTCTAAAGCTCTAAAACCCTACCTTTCTTGCTCCTTGTGCTTAGGGTTTGCTCATTTGATGAAGAAAGGTGCTAGATGGACAAATTCATAGTTTATTCTTAGATTTTCTACCCACCCTGCTCGAGTTTTCTTCTGTGTGGGGTTTCATATTCTCATTAGAGGCAAGTTTTGTAACTTGCTCCACATTTATTTGCTTATTATAAGCTTTCTAGATCATGTTCTTGCTTGAAAATGATGATTTATGCACTAAAAAGCTATGCTTGACTTGGATTTCAATTTTTATAATGTCTACTATTATGATTTCAGTTCTAGATGAACCTGTGATCATGTGTATGTTATTTTTAAGGTATAATATGACTTGGATCAGGTTGGTTGACAACCAATGGTGCTAAGCACCTATCAACCAATGGTGAATTTTAGGGTTTTAAACTGATTTCTTCTATAAACTCATGACCCATTGGTGGTACCATTGCAACAAATGATGGTGTTGTATTCATGACAACTGATTATGGTGACCAAGGGTGTCAACTGACGTTCACCCCTTAGGTCAGATTTTGGACCAATTAGAAGTTTAATGATTGACCATTAAGTACCCTACCAATGTTATCAATCAATGAAGACATTAGCTTAATATTTGATGCTGATTAATGAATATAGTGTTGATCTAACAACCTATGGTGATTTAATGATCACTAATGATGGTGGATCAGGTCTCTACAACCTATGGTGAGTTAAGAATTGTAGTTGTAGCATCAATTAAGCCTTAGACCACTTGATGCAATGGTCAGACCAATGTTGTAATTGATGGTTATAACATATGAACTTGACCCAATGGTCAATATCTAATGTTTATTCCTCCAATAAGGTGGAATGGTGGCTAATGTAATATGTTGGTACTAATAATGTGATTTATATGGTTTCCTTTATATGATCAACTTAAGGAGCTTACTTGTTGACAATGGGTGGCTTGTTTTTACTGAACAGTCGATTGGAGGTTTTACGCTATTCTCAATGGAACTTTTTGTGTTGTTAATCAAGGGTTGTCTTGGGTTATATGATGACTCTTTATAGAGCACAAATAAAGGACTTCATAGGTGGTTTATCCAAGGTGTTTACTTATGTAAACAACCAATGGTCTTACCTTTTAAACATCCAATGGTTCTGGGTGACATTGTGGTATGGTGATATTGGTTGAATGACGATGGAAAAAATGGAGGGTTACCCTTAATAAGGTAGTCTTACATATTCACTTATATGAATAGAAGGGATGATAACCATATTGTGTTGATACGTAACCCTAATGAGGTATAGCTTGTTATACCTAGCTTTAATATAACTAAATGATGGTAATTGGGTATGAATAGTCCTTGAATGACTAATGCAATCATGGAATACTCTGTTACTATTATGGAAACCCTAGTATGCTATAAGCCAATGGTTACACTTTGATTTATGTGTGGGTTCATACTTCAGAATAGTATGGAATGTGATGGTGATGCTTCACCTTATGCATCCATGATCTAATAGGGATGCTATGAGTTAGGGTTTGGGTATAAGTGTTGATCAGTATCATTGATATAATTTATCATTTTGTACCTAACTCTAATGCAAATAGATAAATATGAGTATTCATGTTTAACATTCTTATATGATGGAATGATGGTGGAATAACCCCCTTAACATGATCATAACCTTAATGTGTTAATTGGTGGTTATCATAGCCACATGGTTGATACTTTCTTATGTTAAACATGTGCATTATGAATATGATGAGGGTTAATCATATCTAGATTCCTTGCATGTTGATGTAATAAAGGAATGTTCTTAATGTTAATATAACCCTACTATGATTGTTTATGAATATATCCTAGCTCATTAATGCAATATTGTGTTGATCTGGTGTATTATATGTAAGTGATGTTGTTGGGCCTTGTTATAAGGCATGAAAAGATAATGATGGTCTTATAGGGAATAGTATGATGGTCTTAATGACCTTTGGGCATAGTTGAGCCCTAAATGAGGTGTAATCCTCTTGTGTTGATAAGGGTTGATACCCTGTGATATTGTGAAAAGGATTTTATATCCTGTGATAGTATGATGGTCTTAATGACCTTTGGGCATGGTTGAGCCCTGAATGAGGTGTAATCCTCTTGTGTTGATAAGGGTTGATACCTTGTCATATCATGAAAATGATTTATATCTTGTGATAGTATGATGACTAGTGTAGTCTCATGAATGGCAAGTGAATAGTACCATGTGATGATGAGATGAGAAATTATGTTTCACACATTTTATATCTTTTGAAGTTGTGATATTTATGTGCTTGTTAGAATTGAATTAGGGTTTGTATGTCCACTTGTTTGATGTAGCCTTAATTCACCCAATTGGCATAATTAATCAAGTAAAACTCTAATCATGTAGTGCCCTATGCCATAGATCCATCTGAGTGTCAGATTTTTTCCAGATGGTGAAATGAGTATTCCTAAGGGAAACTCAGAGCCCATACTATTGAGTATGTGGGGATGGAAAGTTGAGGATATATCCTTGTCATCCACAATGCAGATTGTGGAGGTTGGCTATGGTCATGCCTCATACAAATGATGTGACAGAGAATGGATGTGGTCATGTCTCGATGATCATATATGGGACAAGATTGGAGGACAACTGCAGTTGTACCTTGGATGGTAGGGTATGCGTACCCACCTCCTTTCACTAGTGTCATGACCTATACCAAGGATGGACTAGGCTGTTAGTAGCTTGACCTTATGTGTCACTGTGGCGGACCCGTACTGACTAGGGGCGAAGAAGATCTTAGGAGTCCGACTCTTCTTAGATCTTGTATGGAACTGATTTTGGCTTAGCAGTGGTCAGTTGGATTTTGAGTGGTATCCTCAATTTCCTCAGGGCATAATAAAAGATGTAAGATAGTCGTGTAGCATATCTATTTAGGATTATACACAACGCTTCGTTTGGATGAAAACTCTTGTTTGCTTTCTTTTCACTGAGATCATGTATAGTACAATAAGAGATAATAGATATGATTATGTTGTAGTTATACTCATGTTTTAAACATGCTTATGTTGTCACATATACTGACACTGATGGTTAAGATGCTATTGCTAGCTATGTTTAACATTATTGGCCATGCTTTGTAACTAGAGATGCATATACTGCTAATCATGCTTATCCAGATAGTTGTGCTTATGTTGTTAGCTTTTTTATGATGTTGATATGTTCAACCTATTAGACATGCTAATGTTGTCATCTATTCTTATGTGGCTAGACTTATTCATAATGATAGAGATGCTATGTTACTAGACTTGCTCATGATGCTAGATATGCATATGCTACTGAATTGCTTATATTGTCAACAAGATAAAGGATGATAGTCTGGCTAATGATGATAGTTATTATCTGCTCCTTTATGTATTTTGTTAATCATCAGTACTGCTGATCTTATTTTTTATATCTAATTAAACTTCATAACTTTTAATTACTTAAAAATGTTGTAATCAATAAACGTTGTTGGAGGTTATATCTCTTGCTGGGACATGGGTCTCACTCTTGTGGTTCGCCACTTTTTTTCGGTAATCAACAGTGATGGCAACAAACATGTGGTGGCAAAGAGGATCTATAGTAATGAATCTTTGAGAAAGTTGATTATATGTCTAGTGTGTCCTCTAGTCCTCCCTATACTCTCAGGTTTGGGCAAGAAAAGTTTGTATACAGTGTTTCAAATGAATTGGACATTTGTTAGCATATTAATGATTGTTTGTGTGGCATATACGAATATTATTCACCTATGTATATATGTTGTGGCTAAGGCGATAGAACAATTTGTATCAAATTCTTGGCCTAGTATGGATAAAAGAAAGATGTTGGGCTCTTATGCAAATGTTTCTGAGCAAGTGCTGACGTTGAAATCGGTTTTAATTTACCCATATTTTTGGGTATGTGATTAATTAGTGATCGATTGTGCTTTATGTTTTGAGTAATCTCATTTAGTGTAACAGGTTCTCATAGTACCTAAAAAGAAAACATATCAAAATAAAAGATTTTGCCAAGTTTGGATGGGAAAAGAAGTTATTATATGCCTTAAACAAATCAAATAAAATAATTGTCTAAGGGGCAAGTTTTGGTATATGAAACTTATTCCAAATCAAATATAAGTTAAGAAAGGTATTTATTAGTTTCTTTGTTGCAACAATTGATAATATTCATAATGAGTAGAGAGAAAAGGGATCAATGCAAGAAGGAACATCACATCCTTAAAGTTCAAGATAATCTTTTTATAAAACAATTGAAAAAGAAAGCGTGCCTTATCTCTCTCGTAATACTACTTAGTGTTAGATTATTGAAAAGGAATGTATCTTTTAAGATAATAGAAGGGAGATGTCTTTAGGTGCAAGGAAAAAAACTAATGGAATTCCTTAGCTGCAACAAACCTTGCCAAATCCAATCAAGAGAATCACCAAGTTATTAATGTATGAGGTAAGAAACAAGACCAAATAAAAGGTTTCTCTAAGTTTTATGAGAAGATAAGTTGTTGATAGAGATACATAAATAGTTTCTGATTTAGGAGTTTTTATCAAAAGAAAGGTTGTTTTTGAGAGGGGAATTTCTCTCCTCTCAACTAACATGCACTAGTTGCAGGACAACAACACCTACCCTACTTCCTATATAATAACCTCACCACCCTTGGCCTAAAATGCTGATACTTCTCCCAGTCCTTCGAGGGACCTAGTGCACATCAAAACGCGGTCAATCAACCTTGCACCCCATGTCATCATGGTGGACGTAGCTAGGAAGAGGAGGACTAGTGTGAGGTAGTGCGGAGATTGTAAGCTCCCAGAAGGATCTACAAAAGTAATCCTTCATCTTCTTTTAAACTAGAGTAAGTTTATGCTCTCTTCCTAATGTTCATCAGAGTCTTGGAAAGATCAGGAGACGAGGACTCCATTTTCTCAATTGCCATGACCCCGACGCCTTGAGGTTCGACATGGAGACACGATGTAGGGATTGGAACAAGAGTTTCAGCATAAGACCTAGATCTTCATGTGAGGACCAGTCCATTTATCATCTTCCTAGAGAAATACCGAGAGACTCGTTGGAGGTTGGCATCTTGGAAGCTCTACTTCCCCTCATGGGCCTCATGACCTATCACTGGCAAGGTCTAAAGGAAGAAGGAGATTAGGATCCTGGATGTTGGGCAATGGCTGTAGTGGATGGGGCCAAGGTGTAGTCAATGCATAGGTGCCTGTCGGACATTTGACATTGGCCGCATCGACGACAGCGTGACCTGCGCACATATAGGTACACCGACGCGTGAGGGAGAATGGGGGAGAAAGGAAGGACGGTCGGGGGATAATCGACAACCGAACTGGTTAAACCATCTAATGCCAGATCTAGAGAAGAACCAAGGAGTGAACCACACCTCCTCAACATAAACAACATGGAACTAATGCTGACCAATGAGGAAGCACCGTGTGGCCTAATTAAGGTATAATCTCTTGTTTAGTTTAATTTATACAAAATGCTAGGAGTGTCCAAAAATAGTAAAATTATAAATCAAAATGATTGGGAAAATGAGAAGAACACAAATAAAATCTAATTGAGACTTAATTTTTCTTCCTATTCTTAAAGTAATTTATATACATGATTAGTAAGAGTTTAGTACATGAAAATCCTAGATTTGGTTATTAAAATGGTGAAAATAGTAAAAGCCTTTATTTTATGTTATTATATGATATTATTGGGCATAATAGGTATCTATGATGATCATGAAAATAATGATGTAGAATTAGTGTTTCTAATGAGAATAATCGTCCATATGAAGAATTAGGGTTAAAGATCCTAACTTTCCATGTTGTTAATGAACTTAATGAGATATACGTAAAGAACATAATGGATCGAATAACCAGGGCCTTCACCTAATGTGTAATATACAATGGGATTAGGGTTTGTACCCTTATTCCTCATCCAAACACTAAAACCTAGATTAGGACTCGAGTAGGGTTTAATGTGAATAACATGATGGTGACACTTTAGGTTTTACATACATGCACATCAAATGTTGAATTGCTCAGATCTGTTGATTGGATTAATTGAATATACTTGAAGTATAATTGCATAATCTGCATGGATCACCATGAAGATGCTTGGTTATTCTTATGAGTACTTGCAGTAGTTTGTCGGTGTTTGCTGGCGTTTCTCGATGATTGACTAAATGAAGTGTTGGATGTTTATTTACATCCTATTCAATTATAATGCCACTATTAGTATCACACAAATAAAGATAGCATATTCTGAACCCTAGATGACATTGCATCGAAGGGTGATGCACATGAGCCTTAGAGGGATAGTGGTCAATCCCAAGATAATATATCAAGTATTGGTTAGAATATGTAAAGAAAATATCAGTTCTTATTTGGAACTAATTGATTGATTACATGTTGATAGCTTACTTCCACACTTTTGCATGTACCCCACATACATAGTATATTTTGATATGATGATCCATGCTTTTGTTTCATGCCATTTTTGGTACATGTAATACATGAAGATGTCAAGATAATAGGAAATCTATTCGGAAGACATCAAGATAAATAAAGAAGGATTAGATATATACTTCTTCTCATATGTATAGTGTTGATGATAGAAATTCATGTAACTCCTTAAAGGAGTATCTTGTAAACAATATTCAAGTTGATGGAAATTAGTTGCTATTATTTGTTATTTGCTAAATTTTGGATCCTTGGGAATTTTAGGTAATGGTTCTCGACTTTTTGGGTATTTCCTTAATCGGGGAATGTTGAAAAGTGAGGTTGTTACATTTGGTATTAGAGTCCTAGAATTTTCAAATAATATTTAATAGTTTACAATTTCAAGTAATCTATAGAAACATTAGGAAACTTATTTAGGCATGACCTGATGGTAATGGTGTCTAGAAGGGGTGAGATCCTTGGGTGCTGGCAATATTTTCTTCCACACCATTAAGTTGGTTTACGAGGATCCCTTAGCCAAAGTGATACTTGCCTGGACAGAACCTAGGGCTTGTCTGAAGTAATGTTTCCTCTAAGTTTTCTCATCTCAAATTTCATCCGCTTCTCATGCTCTTGCTTAATAAACCCTAAAATGATATTTCCCTCCTCATCTCAAGTTAGGGTTTATGAGAAGAAGTAGAATTGAGGCATCCTCCTCCAATTAATTTACATGTAATGTGGAAATAATGATAAGGGAAAGAAAAATGTTTTATGGGTTTTTCCTTATGAGCATAACTCTAGATGGATCTAGGGTTGGTATAGGAAAACCCTTAGTGGGTCAAGACATTCGTAAAACTCTAAGATGTAGGATGAAGGTTGTGTAGTCCCTAACCCTAACCCAAAATCTTAATCCTGGGTAATGAAAGCGTGTCGGTGAGATAGACACCCAACCCGTGAGAACCCTAATTATGGTGAAAAGTAATAAGAAAGATAAAAATGAGTTTAGGATCCAATCTCCCATGCACGTGTGTATGTGGAGCAAGGCATTAACTATACAGTTTTAAGAAAGATAAGTGACCAATGGTTATACATAGAAAAAAAATTGAATGTAACTTGCTCGAACCCCTCATCTCGTCTATTGAAGTTTGGTTATGAAAATAAAGTCATCGAGATGACTAAGATCAATCCCCTTGAGGAGCATGTCACAAGAGATCAAGCCCCTTGAGTGGAAGGTCGTAAGAAATCAAGCTCATTGAGGGGATGGTCACAAGAGATTAAGACCCTTGAGGGGAAGGTCAAGAAAGGTCAATCCCATGATTGGGAAGTCTGATATGGCACCAAGCCCCGAATAGGGAAGGTGGCCTGAGTCAACAATGTTAACGACCAAGTCCCAGATAGGGAAGGTCAAGAAAGGTCAAGACCATGATTGGGAAGATCAATATGGCATGAAGCCCCAGATAGGGAAGGTGGCCCAAGCCCACCGTACGGACAAAACCCCATGAGAGGGTATCCGAGAGATTGAGAAAACAAGGGTTGAGAGGTTATAATAAGAAATACATATTTAGGTTACATAAAAAATGAAATATGAATCTTTTAGGGTTGGTGTCCCGAACTGGGGTGGGTCAACCCAAGAGCGGGGAAAGGACCTATGGGGGAGACAAAACCCTAAAGCCTGAGGAGTCAGGTTGTGTCTTGAGAGCCTAACCTCCTCCCATGAGTCAAGAAGATACCCTAGGTTAGGACCTTCCCTGGAAGTGTGAGTTTTTCAATCAATTTAAAGGATCGAGGTAACCTTGAATGCCATATGAAGTGTGAATGATTAAGTATGCAACATATAAAAGCACATTCTTTGAACCTAAGTATGCCATCTCTGAGGGACTCAAGAAAAGTCACTAAGGAAGTGGATGGAAGTAGGTGACCAAGCCGAGATAGGAAGGTCAGTAATCGACCAAGCTAGGATAGGGAAGCCCAGTATAAAAAGAAAAGACATTATAATGACTAGTGATCAAGTCAGGATAGGAAGGTCGTCAATAGGCCAAGTCGGGATAGGAAGGCCATTATGACATGAAGACATTGCAATGACCATAGACCAAGCTGGTAAAGAAAGGTCACTAATAGGTCAATTTGGGAAAGGAAAACCGCAACGAAAGACCATGCCCGAGAAGGGAAGGTTGCCATGAGCCTAATGAAGGGACATAAAGTGAATAGTGTGTACCTCAAGAGATGAAGGAAATTTCATTTCATGAGAAAATAATGTGCTTGAAATTGGTAAAGTTGTAATTTCTTGATAAACCCTATGGAGGGTAGAGTTCTAAGTCAATCCTAAAGTCAAGCAGGGAGGATTAAAGGTACATAAAAGTGATGATATTGGAAGGTGATTGTGCCCTGAATGCATAAGACCATAGGATCGGGAGGTAACAACCATGTTTCCCTGAGGCCCATGAATCAATAGATTGGCCACCTTCATGAGGCCCAAGGGGTGAATGTGAGAGGAACTTCCTAGATGCATAAGGATGAGATCGCTCTAAAAGTACTTGTACCCCTAGAGACCTTGAGAAAATGACTAAGGCTAACGAGACATGAGGTGTAAATACAAAAGATACAAGAAGTCATGTAATAGGAGTTGTGCACAAACTCAAGAGCAAAAAAAGGCAATTTGAGTTCATGAAAATTGGGAATTAAAAAGTATGTATAGTTTAGAGTCATGTTGAAAATGATTAAACATAAACTATGAAATTTTAGGATAACGTGTGCACACCATCTCTGCTCTCATAATGGGGTGAACTTTGTTTTTGGGCTGCAGTCAAATGCTTATTTCATCTTATTATGAGGGGGATATATTGGGTAAACACATGTTATGCTTGAAAAATTGACATACAAGAATGGATACCTTAAGTTTAGTTTAGTGACATGACAGGATCTAGGGTTGGAGGTGTTACCTTAAGTTTAGTTTTTTTTTCACCAAAAAACTTATGTGAAAAGGGTAATCACCAAGTGAAATTAAGATCACAAATGAAAATGTAATCACCAAGAGATGATATCATGTAAATACTAAGGATGTGAGTATACCTTGAATTGAATTTAAGTACCCACCTTAGTAATAATGTGAGGAAGTTGCACATAAATAATAGTTGTTAAAGTTATCTAAGCAGGGTTGTTAACTCTGAGGTCTAAAACTAATATGAGTTATCATTCACCTTAACCTTACTAGGTTATATTTTGAAGACAAACTTCCTATAAGAGGGAAAGAATGTTATAACATGGATTTTCACATGTATTTATACATATATTTGAATGCAAATTTTATATTGATAATGTTGTATTGGAAAGATTCATGTCTTGTTTACAAGTTTTTATTTGAGAATGCAAATTCTCCTTATGGAATGGATTTTGTGTGTTTATTATTTTCAATAATCCATTTATAAATTTTGGCTAAAGAAGGATGGAGAATCTAACAATAAAGGATATGACTAATAAGTTTGTTTCAAAATAATGTGGTCCTTAAAAAGAAAATATATCAAAATAAAATATCTTGCCATGTTTGGATGGGGGAAGAAGTTATTAAATGCCTTCAATAATCAAATAAATCAATTGTCTAAGGGGAAAGTTTTGGTATATGAAACTTATTCCAATAAATCCCAAGAATCATATATAAGATAAGAAAGGTATTTATTAATTTCTTTGGTTGCAACAATTGTTGATATTCATAATCAGTAGATAGAAAAGGGATTAATGCAAAGAAGGAAGATAACATCCTTAAAGTCCAAGATAATTTTTATATAAAACAAACAAAAAGAAAAGTGTGCCTTGTCTCTCTCATAATACTACTTGGTGCTAGATTATAGAAAAGGAATGTATCTTTTAAGATATTAAAAGGGATATGTCTTTAGGTGCAAGGAAAGGCATTAATGGAATTCCTTCAGTTGCAACAAACCTTTCCAAATCCAATCAAGAGAATCGACAAGTTATTATGGTATGGGATTGGAAACAAAACTAAATAAAAGGTTTCCCTAAGTTTTATAAGAAGAGAAGTTACTGAGAGAGAGACACATAAATTGTTTTTGATTTTGGAGTTTATTAAAGGAAAGGTTGCTTTTGAGAGAAGAATTTCTCTTCCCCTCAACCAACATGCACAAGTTGTAGGACCATGAGACCTACCCTATTTCCTATATAATACCATCACCATCCTTGGCCCAAAACACTGAAACGTCTCCCAGGCCTTCGAGGGACCTAGTGCATAACAAAACACAGTCAATCAACCTCACACCTACTGTCGTTGTGGTGGACATAGCCAGGAAGAGGAGGACGGATGCAAGGTAGTGTGATGATTATAAGCTCCCAAATGATTTGCAAAACTAATCCTTCTTATTCTACTAAACTAGAGTAAGTCCATGCTCTATTCTATTAAAGTGGAGTAAGTAAATGCTCTCTTCTTGACGTTCATCATAGTCTTGGAAACATTGGTAGATGAGAACTCCCTTTTCTCGATTGCCATGACTCTGGCACCTTGAGGTTCAACATAGAGACACGTAACATGGAGTGGAACAGGCTGTATGGCATAAGACCTAGGTCTTCCTATGAGGTCCTTGCCATTTATCATCTTCCTAGATGGGTACCAACAGACTTTCTGGAGGTTTACATCAAGGAAGAACCACTTCCCATCATGGACCTCATGACCTGTCACTGGAAAGGTCTAAAGGAGGAAGGTGATCAAGATCATGGATGTTGGGTAGTGGTTGTGGTGGATGGGGGTGAGGTGTAGTCAGTTCATAGGTGTCTACTGGGCATTTGTAATGCCCAGGCTCACTGCCCAAGGCTCTAGTAAAGTTTCAGGAATGATGACTGGCCCCACGGATCACCACTAGCCTTAACTGCGTGCTTTTCCCACATTCATGCACAAGCCGGGGTCAACTTCCCGATTGGTCACCCATCCTAGTACTACTCCAGGTTGAGCATGCTTAACTATGGAGTTATTTAGTGATGGGCTCCCGGAAAAGGAGGTGCACCTTGGTGATATGGGTAGTCCAATCATTCCTTTTAAGATCATGTTATCTGAGGCCTCAAATCCTGGGATGTTACAATATCCCCCACTTAGACTCTTGACGTCCTCGTCAAGGCTCAACTATAAGGCCTCATAATTGCTTCCCCATTTCAGTGCAGACCCACAATGACCCATGGACACCCAGCTCCCGATCACAGAATACCAGCGCAAGGGTGGCTAAGTCAACCATGGACAACCCTTTCCTACATGTCTGGACCGCATGACTCAAGACTGGCATGCCATGCCCATGTGGGCCCCACCTACTGGAGGGGAATTGGATCTGATACCATTTGTAATTCCCAGGCTCACTGCCCAAGGCTCTAGTAGAGTTTCAGGAATGACGACTGGCCCCACGGATCACCACTAGCCTTAACTGCGCACTTTTCCCACATTCATGCGCAAACCGGGGTCAACTTCCCGACTGGTCACCCATCCTAGTACTACTCCAGGTTGAGCACGCTGAACTATGGAGTTTTTTAGTGATGGGCTCCCGGAAAAGGAGGTGCACCTTGGTGATATGGGTAGTCCAATCATTTCTTTTAAGATCATGTTATCTGAGGCCTCAAATCCTGGGATGTTACAACATTCAACACTAACCACATCAGTGGCAACATGACTTGTGCACGTAGAGGTATGTCGACGCATGAGAGAGAATGAGGGAGAAGGGAAGGATAGTTGGGGGCCAACTGATAGATGAGTCAGGTGAACCACCTTATGTTCGGTCTTGAGAAGAGCTAGGGAGTGAACATCGCTCTCCAACTATACATCATGGCACTGGAGATGACCAATGAGGAAGTGCTACATGCCTAATTTAGGTATATTCTCCTATTTTGTTTAATTTATAGAAAATGGTAGGAGTGACATAAACTATATATGAAAATGATCAAGAAGATGAGAGGAACACAAATAAAATGTAATTGAGACTTAATTATGCTTATTCCAAAAGTACTTTGGGTACATGATTAGTAAGAGATCAGTACATGAAAACCCTAGATTTGGGTATTAAAATGTTGAAAGCACTAAAAGCCTTTCTTTTATGTTATTATCTGATATTATTGGACATAACATGAATCTATGATGATCATGATAATAATGATTTAGAATCAAGGTTTATAATGAGAATAATCTTGCATATGAAGAATTAGGGTCAAAGATCCTAACTTGCCATGTTGTTAATGAACTTAATTAGATCTACATAAAGGATAATATGGATCCAATGATCAGGGTCTTCACCTAATGCTTAATATACGATGGAATTAGGGTTTGTGTCCTTATAACTCATACAAACCCTAAAGTCTAGATTAGGACTTGAGTAGGTTTTAATGTGAACAACATGATGGTGACACTTCAAGTTTTACATACATGTACATTAAATGTTAAATTGCATGGATTTGTTGATTGGGTTGATTGAATATACTTGAAGTATAATTGCATAATTTGCATGGCTCACCATGAAGGTATGTGGTTATGTGTATAACTACCTGCATTAGTTTGTTGGGGTTTGTCGAGTGTTTCTTGAGGATTGACTAAATAAGTTATTGAATGTTTATTTTCATTCCATTCAATTATAGTGCCACTATGAGTATCACATAAATAAAGTTAACATATTCTACCTAGGATGACATGCATTGAGGGGTGATGCACATGAGCCTGGGAGGGACAATGGTCACTCCCAAGATAGCACATCAAGTATGGGTTAGAATATGTAAAGAAAATGCAGTTCTTATTTGCACATTTTTGCATGCACTCCACGTACACAATATATTGTTGCTGATCTCTGATCTTGTTTCACATCATTTTAGGTACATGCAATACATGAAAATGTCAAGATAAGATGAAATATACATGAAGGCATTAAGATAAATAAAGGAGGATTAGAGAAATACTTCTGCTTACATGTGCAGTTCTGATGATAGAAATTCATGTAACTCCTTAGAGGAGTATGTTTTTTTAATGACGAGGAACCCCTCTCGGGCAAGAGCACTATTGGACCCGACCCAACCAAGGGTAAACCCTGAAACAACTACATACATTGGGGGTACCACAACACACTCAGTCACGTTGGGCCTTGTTGCACCCTG
This sequence comes from Alisma plantago-aquatica, assembly GCA_963693085.1. Lineage (NCBI taxonomy): Eukaryota > Viridiplantae > Streptophyta > Magnoliopsida > Alismatales > Alismataceae > Alisma > Alisma plantago-aquatica. The sequence goes on from OY856410.1 coordinate 888,275,883, forward strand.
AGGGAACCGACCAAAATTTGACCCAGGTCACTTCATTGGGGATTGCTGAGCTGACTTCTGGGCTACTTCCTTGCCCCTCCTTAGAGGACTATCTACAAACAATATTTGAATTAATGGAAATTATTTGCTATTGTATGTTATTTGAAAAAATATATCCTTGGGAATTTTAGGTAATGGTTCTCAACTTATTGTGTCTATCCTTAATTGGGGGATGTTGAAAAATGAGGTTGTTACAGTAGGATAGTCTTCAGTCCTCAAATAACAATTAGCATTTCATCTTCTAGGACATCCATGGTATAAGTTTTTTTTTAGATTCTATAGATTTCCAAAAACCTTAGTTATCTCTAAGCACATAGTTAGTGACAACTGAGTTGATCCTCTTGATTAGCTACATCCATATTTAGTTCAGGCTTCCTCAAAGTGGTTTCACCCAATGTTGTACCACAACTTTGTAGGATGGATTTGACCGTCTGAAATAGAAAAAGTGTGTAGCAAAATTTTGACATCTTTGTCAATAATTTTGATTTTTATGTCCCAGTTCATTGAGTTACTATTGAATATGAGTTCATTTCTCCAAATCCAGAGCAACCTATTCATTTTAGAAAACTAGATGCCTACCTCTATTCCTTTCAAATTGTATTTGATATTCTATGATAGCCACTCCAGTATACAAGGTGCATTTGGAAGAGGAAACCATACTTATGATTGATTGAATCCCACACACCCTTGACTAGTGTACAATTCTATAATACATGGAGCAGGGTTTCTTAGCAAGAACCACATTGTGGACATCAACCATAAATATTGAATCCTCTCTTTTCTCAACTAAGATTAGTATAGAGACCATTGCACATAGCTTTCCAAAGGAACACTTTGGTGGCATGAGTCATTCTAAGTTTCCAAATCTTAGTTCAACTCCCCGGGCTTTGAATATTGTAATTCTTAATAAGCTTTTTGTACATAAAATTGGTGTAGAAAGATCCCACGTGATCACCCTAGAACACCTAGTCATCCTCATATGTTGTAGGAGTAGGTGGAACAATGTTAATAATTCTCATCGCCATGTCTGTCTGAAACCAAGCATTCACAAAGGGTTCAACCCATCCACCATTATCCTCCATGGCCTCAAGTTTTAGATTTTTGAGGTCTTGTAGTATAATCATCAAAGGTATATCTTTAGTGCACACCCATCAGTCCATCCATACAAAGATGTTTCTACCATTTAGAGCTACCATTCCTATATAATTCTCCATCTCATCACCATGATTGAAAATGAACTTCTAGAGCTTTGAGCCCGTGTTTCTCCCTTTATATCTTAGATTATTATATTTTTCTCACATGGTCGGTTGCCAAGAATTCTTCTTATTAGTGCAATATCCCTAAACTAGTTTAGATTAAATGGCCTCATTTTGTACTCTGGCTAGATTGAGACTTAACCCTCCTTCCTCTTTCCTTGCCACTAGTTTCTTCTAGGCAATCAAGCTTACCTTCCTATGATCTGCACTACTACCACAGATTAACTTCATGATAGAGTGGTCAATTTTATCAGATATTGAAAAGGTGAGTTGAGTGTGTGTATTAGGTATGATGGGAGTGAGTTTAGTACCGATTTTGCAAGTGTGACCCTTCCCACTAGTGATAATGTACGGTTGGCCTAGGTCAATATGTGATCATCAATTCTCTTCAAAGTAGAGAGGTATAGATGTTTATTTGGGACATGGATTATTAGGACACCTAAGTGCTTACCTAGGTTGTCTGTTGTGCTACGCCAAGTTTCGTACACAATCTACATCTTGTAATGACATTTGTGTTTTATAGAAGTACATTGATGATTTCTCTTTGGCAAGAACTTTTCTAGAGGCTTTCCTAAACGCAGAAAAATAAGTATAGATCATTCTAGCTTGATTAAAGCTTGCTTCTCCAAAAAGGAAAATGTCATTAGCAAAGCATAGATGTGTAAGTGACATCCCCCATCATGTGATTGACAAGGGTATCCATTTCCTATTGGCATCTTCCACTGTAATTGCTTGACTTAGCCTATCAAAACATAGAACAAACATATTTGGTGATGGAGGATAACCTTGACAGACTCCTCATGATAGTGTATCCCCTTTCCAAGAAATTGATATGTCCCCAACGGTAATGATACTCATGATAACTGTGATTGAGTTAGAAGGGATTGTAGTTCTACACAATATGTCAAGTATGAACGTCCACCTTAAATGATCATACGCCTTTGCCAATCTAATTTCACAGTCATAGATTTTATCCATGGGTTTAAGTCTTCATGTGTGCACAATCTCTTGAATCATGATGACATTATCTGCAGTCTTTCTGTCGAGGATGACACTTCTTTGTTATGGAGAAATACAATTAGATAGGAAAGTTTTGAGTCATTCAACTATTATCTTGGACAGAAGCTTGATATTGACATTGATCAGTGCGATTAGACTGAGTTGAATACAATTCTCAAGTATATTAGTCTTTGGAATCAGTACAAGCATGGATTTAGCCATGTTATTTGGGATGGCACCTCCTATAAAACACTTATAGATAATTAGATAAATCAATTTTTTCAATGTCTCCCAATTTTTATACAAGAATCCAACGTCTATCTTGTTCAGTCTTGGTGCTTTGATGGGGTTCATTTTACGCATAGTGGAAAATTTTCCTCCATGCTTTTCATCCTGGCACATGTATTGCATTGTTCTTGAGATATAGGAGGGAACTAACCCATGCATTGATCAGCAAATCTGACTTAAGCATCACAAACATGTTTAGTAAAAAAGCTCCTAAAATGATATAGGACTAGGTTCTTCAGTCCAGCCTCATCTTCAATCCAACTTCCTTCTTTAGGTTTGAGTTTTGTAATACTATTCTCTTGTCTCTTTGTTTTCACGATGGACTAGAAGTACTTGGTATTTAAGTCCCCAAGACAGATGCAGTTACCATGAGATTTTTGTTGCCATTTAGTCTCCTCTTGATTCAGGATGTCAGAATATTTGCATCTAGAATAGAGATTTCATTATCCAATCTTGGGCTATAGTTCTGGGCTAATGAGACATGTTTCCTAGACATTGTTGATAGCACCCAGTCATTACACCTTCTCTTGTTATTCTTTTCTTCTTTCTCCCATCCGCTTGCTTTTTCCATGACACTATTCATGGTAGTCATGAATTTAGCAGTCGTACTCCAATTCTTAGCTAAGAATATTGAGAAAGATAACATGGAAGATCAGGTTGCACTTTCTTTCAGAAGGGTAGATTTTGTGGAATCAACAATGCCCATTTAACTAGAATGGGTGCATGGTCTAATTAAACTTTTAGAAGCATTTCCACATGTATTTGAGAGAGCATTCACCCAAGCATGGTTAGCTACTACTCTATCAAGACGTTGTTGCAAGATGCCACCTTTGAAAGTAACCACTGGTCTATAGGCCGATAAATCTTCTATCCCCTCATGTCTCAAAGCTTCTGTATATTCATGATGGCTATTGATATTTAATGAATTGCTTCCTATCTTTTTTTTTATGGATGATGGCATTGAAGTCTCCTAGCACTAGCCAGGGTTCACATGAAACATTAGCCAATGCGAGGAGGTGGTGCCATGGGAACCTACGTTTTAGTTGTTTGGTGCTTGCATACACAAAGGTCACAAGCTACTTCTTGTTGATTGGGTAGTGAGTGAATTGTTTGTGGATTGCGAGTACTTCAACCTCACATATTCTATGATTCCACATGACCCATATATCTTCATAAGTTCCATGTGCTTCAAAACAACACAACACCTCAAAATTCAAAATTTTGACAATATTATCTGCAACAACATCATTGGTGTGTGTCTCAACTATAGCCATAATGTCATTTTCATACTAAAAAAGATAACATATTTAGTAACAATTCACTTGTATCTAGAAATTCAACAAGTACATGATTATTCAGTCACATAAATGACATCATTGAGTAACTCCAAAAGGTTATAAAGAACATAAAAATTTGTGAATATAATACAAAATAGTTATCAACACATCATATTTTAGCACATTAGCAGGCCATATAATAAAATATAGAAAAATACTATCAGTGTACAATTTCAGATTTCATACCTTAAACCAAAGAGAGTAGGTCCATTTAATCAGGGATTCATGAGAAAGATATAGCATAAGATATACATGTAACATCCCTGACCTGGGTTATAACCTAACCCTAGAAGTTTTGACTAAATATGTAATTATATACTTGTGAATACTCCCTGGCATGTAATTAAGTTCCTCAGGGACATTTATTTTCAATTTTTGCTCCTTTTTAAACAAAGTTGTAGCATTGTGTTGTATACAGGGACCTATGTGCAAAATTACCCAGTTAAAGGGGTTCACTTGCAATGTTCACAGGTTAAGATGTTCTTATGATAATAAGACATCATATGAGTAATTATGATGAAGTTTGAAGGATTTCCCAAGCTTGAGCACCAAGATGCAGCTTGTGGAATAATCCTTGTGCTTAAAAACCCTAATTTGGAGTAAAGTGCAATTTACCCAAATTGAGGGGTGTAAACTTGTAATTTTCACTTTCTAGAACATCTTTTATAACTCTTGTCATCATTTAGAGTAGAAATGATGAAAGGGACACATCAATGAATAATCATATAAGAAAAGTGATCTTTGTGGTGAAAGTCACCTAATATGGGTATGAAGACCTTTCATGTATATACCCTAGTTGAAGGTTGGTTTTCTTCACCCTTAGATCTTGAGATTTCATTAGCTTTGCATAAGTTTATATGAGTGTGGACGTGCCCTTGAGCAAGGAGGGACTTAGATGTAATTTCCATACTTGAGAGGTCCTTATGGTGTAAAAAGGGCTAAAGTATATAAGCCATTTCCTTGCAAATAAGTGAACGGATCCTTCATTTCCTTCACTTCCTCTCTTATTTCCTAAAAAAGACCAAGGCTAGCTCTAGAGCTCAGGGGGACGACCAACCTATTCTAGGTAAGAGAACACCACCTTCTAGCTCGAATTTATGGAGGAATTCATCCTTTAAGGTTGGTTTTGTGGATAGCTTACTTAGTCTTCTTGTTTTAGCCGACCAATCCTACCTTTCCTTGGAGGAATCACCTCTGGCAGACTTGTGGAAGTTCAAGGATGCCATTAAAGCTTGGATCTTGGAGGTTTGGAGCTCTAGGAACAACCTTTAGGCGGGTTTTATAACTCTAACTCTTTGCTTTATATGCATACTTTGTTCTTGCAAAATTAGCATGTTAGTTCTTCTTCTACCTCCCTTCTTCCTTGCACTTTTGCAAGCAAAACGGTGGGAGAACCGACCTTGACAGAGGTTGAAGATGAGGGGCGTGAATCCCTATGTTACTTTATCAAACGACCTTGGACCCTTTTGGTCCAAACGGTTGCAAACTGTTTGGGGTCAAACGGTTTCAAACCGTTTGCCCTCAAACGGTCTTGCAAGACCGTTTGGATTGAAACGGTCTCAAGACCATTTGATAGGGTTGACCAAGGGACGACCATTTGAAGGTCTATTGGTTATATATTGAATTTCATTCTTGCAAAGAATCAAAGTTTAATTCTTAACCAATTGAGAGTTGAAGGCACTTCAATATCCAAACCCTAATCGGGTCAAAATTGCTGTTTTAAAACATAGATCTTGTTGAGTTTTGGGTTGAAGGACCCAAATGGTCTCAAGACCATTTGGGGGTTCCTCCAAACGGTCTCAAGACCGTTTGGGAACAATCCAAGACCGTTTGAAGGTCTAGGGTTGAGATAATCTAATGGTTTGAAGGCCCAAATTGTAACAAGTTGATGAATTGATAAAAATGCTGATTTTTGACCTAATTGGAGTTCAACCCTAATCTAACTGACTTGGTTTTTGGTCAAACTTTGGGAAAACGGTCTCAAGACCGTTTGGATGATGTTCAAACGACCTCAAGACCGTTTGGGCCAAGTTTGGGCCCAATTGGAGGTTAATTGATAGGTTCAACCTTGAATTGATTCACATTGTTGAATATTGATGACCATCCGATTTGAAACCCTAATTGAGATGGACTTAACCCTAATTGACTTTCAATTGAGGGTTAATTTGGTGTCCAAGTGATTGAGGTTCATCCTAATTGACTCAATTTATAAGTGGTTAATATGGCTTTGGCCAGTTGAGGGCTTCAACATACTTAACCATGATTAATTGTAACTTTTGAACCACTTTGGAGGTCCAAACGGTTTGAGCCCATTTGGACCAAACGGTCTCAAGACCGTTTGGATCCAAATGGTCTCAATACCATTTGAGGTCAAACGGTCTCAAGACCATTTGAGGCCAAATGGTCTCAAGACCGTTTGAGGCCAAACGGTCTCAAGACCGTTTGGGCTCAAACGATCTCAAGGTCGTTTGGTCCAATCGATCTCAAGTTGATTTGATCAAACGGTTTCAAACCGCATGAGCTTCAAACGGTTTGAAAGTCAAAATGGTCAACGCACCCAAACGGTCTCAAGACCGTTTGAGGGCAAACGGTCTCAAGACCGTTTGGTGGTTGAAGGTTGAAACCGTTTGAAGGTGTTCAAGGTGGTTTGTACTTAATCAATTGATGATGTAATTGATTCAATGATGATCTAATCTAAACCCTAATGGTAACCTAGGTCATTAAGGGACTAAGTGATTAATGAGTTGACCCATGATGGTGATCATGAGGTAAATTACCAAAATACCCTTGAGGGGTTTAATGGAGTAAAACCTTGTTTTAATCAAACCCTAATCACATGATAGTGATGTTTTAGCTTATGTTAGTCAATGAGGACTTAACCCAACCTGATCTAGAGTGGTGTTATCACCATCTACTAGTAAGAGGAGAGAGAAAGTATCCTAAGAGAGAGAAAGTACCCTTCTATGGTGGAAACTCAAGTAAGATGCTTTCAATACTCATGAATGTGCATGATTAGGGAATGATCCACATATGTGAGATCATGGGAACCCTAATTATGATTTCTAGTGAATCTTAATCTTATTTAAGAGCTTTAATGATGATGTTTCTCTTACATGATGATGTAATGAGTACAATTCACCATGGAGTGAATAGTAAACCCTAATTTTAGGGTGATGACATGTAATATGAATAGTAAACCCTGATTGTTGAAAACTGGGGAACTTGATTCTTCTAAGAGTTTGAAGGTTAATCCTCTAGAATGAATTGTTTACTGTTACCAGTTGAATTAACCTTGAAGGTTGTCAAGAGATGATGATCATATCCAGGTATGGATTACAATACTATATTCATTGAAAGCATGTCTTAAGCTTTATGAATAAGTGAAATATCTTGATGCACTGTTAGTGACATCTATTGAGATTTATGGGCTGTAAGAGCCATAAATACCATCAAGGTCATGCTTAACAGATGACTTGTGATGAGATGATTGAGATATGATGATTGAAAAGGGTTAGGCCTGCTACATTTTAGTATTCTCATTTATAGCTGTTATGCTAATGTTATTGTTTGAAGAACAATGTTTGATGTTAAAAGAATATTGAATGTACCTAACTAATCAAGTGTAATGTAGAGCCCTGATCATAGACCCATCATTGTCAGAGTCTAAATGATGGTGAAACAGGTTTTCCCAAGGGAACTCCTGGATCACATACTTTTGAGTATGTGGGGTATATGGATGTGTAGAACCTTACATCCTAGTGTAGGAATTGATGTAGATTTTTATAGTCCGTCAAAACTTCACTACAAAATCCAAAAGGTGAGATGTATCACTATTCTCCCAAAGTAAACATAAGCACCGCATCGGTGAAAGATAAACAAGAAATCTTCTGATGACGAAGACAGTATAGAACGCCACTGTAACTCTAAAAACATAGCGAAGGTCCAGTTTACCCTGGTGAGCTATAAATAGCAGACGTCCTGCCAGATGTCCCGCAAACAATCCTCTAACTGACTGAGGAAGATGAGGTCATAAGAATCCGGCTCTTTTAATGACCTATGTATGATGCTGATGTGACTTCTTAGCGATCAGTTGGAGTATGAGTGGTATACCTCATCTCCACAGGGCATAATAATGTTTGAAAAACATAATCAACAGTGTAGTATATATGTTAGAGTTAACTACGAGTTACTTGATTGATGTTATACTGGATAAAGTATATGTTCTTCATGTTTCATAAATGTTGAACTCTTGCTTATTATCAAAACTGCTAATGAATGCTTTAAAAGCTTTTACTGCTTAAGTTATTCTTTGTTTGCTTATAAAGCTTCTAGTGGAGAGTTATAACTCTCGCTGGGGCAATTATGTATAATTGTCTCACCCCGTAGACTTCAACTTTTTAGGTGGTCGTCGAAGATGGAGGAACCGGTCTAAAGGTGACCAATCCCAGTAGCAGCAACACCAGGAGCAGTAGTAAATCTCAGGTGGAGATTCAGCCTGCTATGTGGTGTAGTTAGAGTCAGTCCTATGTGTCCTCTGTACTCTCAGGTCTTGGAGTGTTTTGGTCATGAGTTCTTGAGATTTCGTATCATGTTGTATATAATTACTCAAGAAGTAATTTGACAGAGATGTATACAGTTTAAATCCTTTTTCTATGGAAAATGTTTGTGGTTTCAAGCTCTTATCTCGAAAAGTTTTAATTTCCCGTGATTTTTGTCTTCCGCTGATTATCGATTGCTTCCGCTCAAGTTTAAATTGTGATTATTTCGTGGTTTGGAGATCAGAGCCCACAATTAAGTGGTATCAGAGCTCTAGGTCAGTTGAGTCTACAGAGGCATAGGACTTAGGATATCGAGTCTATCTTTAGTACTCCTTCCTTATCTAATAGAATCTTCTGCTCCTCAGGAGAAGAAGATACATAAGGATGGCTGAGCCACAAGATGAGTACGTGGCAGAGAGTAGTGCTAGTGCACCTCGAGGCGGTGCAAGGGTTCCAGAAATAGAACAGCCTGCACTAGAGTCACTAAGAGAGCCACCCCAGTTTGACCCAGCCGACATGGGTAACCCAGCTGTACGGACGATGTTCGGGCAATTTATGACTGCCATGACACACATAACCGACAGGATGCCTATGCCTGCACCTAGGGCACCATCCCAGCCTGAAAGACAAGGTATCGGTAAGACGTTCGAGCGACTATGTCGTGTCGGACCTACCGAGTACCTTGGGACTGCTGACCCCGCAGATGCTGATCTATGGTTGACGGAGTTGGAGAAAGCTTTCAGGATCCTCAATATCCCTGAAACTGAGAAGGTCAGACATGCTGTCTATCTTCTCAAAGGAAGCGCTGGTCATTGGTGGACAATGGAAGAGCAGAAGAGACCTGGAATAGAGATCTCGTGGGAAGACTTTCGGCGGGAATTTGTTCATAGATATTTCCCAAAGACCTTCCTAGACGAGAAGATCTCTCAGCTTGAGAGACTGAGACAGGGCATAATGAATATTAGCGAGTATGAAGCTAAGTTCATGGAGTTGTTGCGGTTTTGTCCGCACATGGCTGCCACAGAAGAAGAAAGAATCAGGAGATTCGAGAGGGCTTTGAATGCTGACATGAGTACCCCCGTGTCTGCCTTAGAAAACCGAGAGAGATTCTCTACCTTCATTGAGTCAGTCTGAAGGATAGAGAGATCTGTGGTTGAGAAGAGGCAAACTCAGAAAAGATATCCACAGTTCCAGGGTTCTTCATCTAGGGACTTTAATAAGCCTAGATCCTCTGCACCTAACCCTCCACCACCTAGATCTAGTTCTCAGACTCAGTGGTCTCCAAGTAGAGGTAGAGGACGAAGACAACCACCTCAGGAGACTCAGAGTTCTGCATCAATGTCAGTTACTGGACCACCCAGACCACAACAACTGGAGAGAAGCTGCTACAACTGTGGTAAAGTGGGACACTTGATGAAGGACTGCCGATCTAGGCCTGTCAGTGTGACACAGCCTCCGAGACAGAATCAACAAGGATCTCAGAGAATGCAATCTCAAGGAGCAGCTCGAGGACGTGGACAAGCGTCTCAAGCTGGATCATCAGCACCACCTCAACACCAGGCGACAGTGAGGTTCTATGCTATGAACCCACCAGAGGCAGTGGTCGATCCACAAGTGGTGACAGGTCATATGGAACTTTTTTATTCTGATATGTCTAAACCTTGTGTAGTATCTGTTTTGATTGACCCGGGTGCTACGCACTCTTTCATCACTCGAACAGTGATTCACAACTGCAATATGACAGCTAGTCATAGGGCAGATAGGTTGTTGTTGGAGACTCCGTTGAGTGGGTCTGCTGTTTTGCAGGAGGTATGCTCTCCCTGCATCCTCTTCTTTTCTAAACATCGCATTCAAGTGGACCTTATACCGCTTGATATGCAAGGATTTGATGTAATCCTATGGATGGATACCTTGGAAAGGTATCGAGTTGTCTTGGATTGTGAGTCCAAGTTGGCAGTGTTTGCTGATGAAAGAAACACATGGATCTTTCAAGGAGAAAGAAAGATTCTGCCCACTTGTCTTGTATCAGCTATGGTTGCTGATAAGCTGATGAGGCAAGGATGTTATGCATTCTTGGCCCATGTGGTAGATGTTACCAAGGAGAGTCCCAACCCTGTTGAAGTTCCTATAGTCAGGGAATTCAGGGATGTGTTTCCTGAAGAACTTCCTGGTATACCACCACCTCAGGAGATTGATTTTGAAATCAATTTAGTCCCAGATACAAAACCTATAGCCCAGACTCCTTATAGGATGGCGCCTGCCGAAATGGCAGAACTCAAGAAACAACTTCAAGAGTTACTTGAGAAAGGTTTTATCCGACCGAGCACTTCACCTTGGGGTGCTCCGATTTTGTTTGTTAAAAAAAAGATGGATCAATGCGGTTGTGCATTGACTATAGACAACTTAATAAAGTAACAATAAAGAACAAGTACCCTTTGCCGAGGATTGATGATCTTTTTGACCAGTTGCGTGGTGCAACGGTCTTTTCCAAGATAGACTTAAGGTCTGGATATCATCAACTCCGCATTAAGGACAGTGACATATCCAAGTCTGCCTTTAAGACAAGATATGGTCACTATGAGTTCACGGTTATGTCGTTTGGACTAACCAATGCACCAGCTGCATTCATGGAACTCATGAATAGAGTCTTTCGACCCTTCCTTGATCAGTGTGTTGTCATCTTTATAGATGACATCCTGATTTATAGTAAAGATGCTCAGCAGCATGAACAACACCTTCGCCAAGCTTTGACCTTGCTAAGAGTACACAAGCTGTATGCAAAGTTTAGCAAGTGTGAGTTCTGGCTGCCTGAGGTATCTTTTCTTGGGCATGTGATATCTGCCTCGGGAATTCGTGTTGACCCTGCAAAGGTAGAATCTGTTCTATAATGGGAACAACCAAAGACACCGACGGAGATTCGAAGCTTCCTGGGGTTAGCTGGTTACTATCAAAGGTTTATTAAAAACTTTAGCTCTATAGCCTTACCTTTGACCAAGTTAACCCGGAAAGATGCTCCTTTTTCTAGGAGTGATAAGTATCAACAGTCTTTCCAGTTGTTGAAGGAGAGGTTGACAAGTGCACCTGTGCTTGTGCTACCTGAGCAAGGAAAAGGATATATAGTCTTCTGTGATGCCTCCAAGAATGGACTTGGGTGTGTGTTGATGCAGGATAAACAAGTGATTTCTTTTGCTTCCCGACAGCTTAAGAAACACGAGGATAATTATCTGACACACGATCTAGAGTTAGCTGCCGTGGTTCATGCCTTGAAGATCTGGAGACATTATCTTTATGGAGAGACGTTTCAGATTTTCACAGACCACAAGAACCTTAAGTATATCTTCTCTCAGCATGAGCTCAACATGAGGCAACGTCGCTGGATGGAGTTAATCAAGGACTACGACTGTACAATTGATTACCATCCGGGCAAGGCCAATGTTGTTGCAGATGCCTTGAGTAGGAAATCAGCAACCTCAACCATGGATAGAGCACAACTAAACTCTTTAGTATGCTCTAAGAGAGATATGCTTATCTCTTTAAGGTAAAACAATGTACAGTTGAAGGTGTCATTGTTAGCTGGGTTGATGGCTGAGATGCATATTAAACCTACCCTAAGAGAGCAGATTAAGGAGGCACAACATGTTGATGCTGTAGTTCAGCAGATTAGATCTGAGTATGGAGATGAGAAGCGAGAAGGTTTTCATGATTCAGATGACCAGATGGCATGCTATCATGGGAGGATGATAGTACCTGATGTAGATAACCTGAGGAAGATAATTCTAGAGGAAGCTCATTCTTCAATGTATGCCATGCATCGAGGGAGCACCAAGATGTATCGAAACTTGAAGGATATGTATTGGTGGCCTGGGATGAAGAAGGATGTAGCTGAATTTGTTCTGAGGTGTCCTGTGTTTCAGCAGGTCAAGGCTGAGCACCAGAAACCTACGGGAACAATGCAACCTTTACCCATACCACAGTGGAAGTGGGACCATGTGACCATGGACTTTGTTGTTGGCCTACCCAGGACAAGCAAAGGACATGATTCCATTTGGGTAGTTGTTGATAGGTTGACAAAGACAACACATTTCTTACCTGTCAAAACAACCTATTCTGCTGAAAGGTTATCCCAGTTGTATGTTCAAGACATAGTGCGTTTGCACGGAGTTCCTGTCACTATAATTTCTGACAGAGGTCCCCAGTTTACAAGTCGTTTTTGGGAACAGTTACACAAAGCCCTAGGCACCAAGTTAAGGTTTAGTACAACCTTTCATCCACAGACTGATGGACAGTCGGAAAGGACTATACAGACCTTGGAAGACCTGTTGAGAGCATGTGTTCTCCAGTTTACCGGGAGTTGGGATCTACATCTGAACTTGATAGAGTTTGCCTATAACAATAGCTATCAAAATAGTATTGATATGGCACCCTATGAAGCTTTGTATGGTAGACGTTGTAGATCACCCTTGTGTTGGTATGAGACTGGTGAGCACCAGTTGTTAGGTCCTGATCTTGTGCAGCAAACTACAGAGAAGATTAAAGTTATACAACAACAACTTAAGACTACACAGGATAGGCAGAAGTCGTATGTTGATAAACGTCATAGACCCCTAGAATTCCAGGTTGGAGACAGAGTGTATCTCAAGGTCTCACCTTGGAAAGGAGTCCTTCATTTTGGAAGAAAAGGAAAGTTAGCTCCTAGATTTATGGGACCTTATCCAATTGTTGAGAGAGTTGGAAAGGTGGCCTATAGACTAGAGTTACCTCAAGAGTTGCAGAAGTTACATCCTGTGTTTCACATTTCCATGCTGAGGAAATGTCACCCAGACACCGAGTCAGTTCTACAACCTATGGAAGTAGAATTGAATGAAGATATAACATATGAGGAGGGACCAGTGTCAATCCTTGATAACAGAACTAAAAAGTTAAAGAAGAAGGATATAAGTCTTGTGAAAGTCCTCTGGAACCATCGTGGTGTTGAAGAAGCCACTTGGGAACTAGAGGATGAGATGAGAAGGAAATATCCTACTCTTTTCTCTTAATACGCTTTATCGATTTCGGGGACGAAATCCTTGTGAAGGGGTGGATAATTTGTAACATCCCTGACCTGGGTTATAACCTAACCCTAGAAGTTTTGACTAAATATGTAATTATATACTTGTGAATACTCCCTGGCATGTAATTAAGTTCCTCAGAGACATTTATTTTCAATTTTTGCTCCTTTTTAAACAAAGTTGTAGCATTGTGTTGTATGCAGGGACCTATGCGCAAAATTGCCCAGTTAAAGGGGTTAACTTGCAATGTTCATAGGTTAAGATGTTCTTATGATAATAAGACATCATATGAGTAATTATGATGAAGTTTGAAGGATTTCCCAAGCTTGAGCACCAAGATGCAGCTTGTGGAATAATCCTTGTGCTTAAAAACCCTAATTTGGAGTAAAGTGAAATTTACCCAAATTGAGGGGTGTAACTTGTAATTTTCACTTTCTAGAAAATCTTTTATAACTCTTGTCATCATTTAGAGTAGAAATGATGAAAGGGACACATCAATGAATAATCAGATAAGAAAAGTGATCTTTGTGGTGAAAGTCACCTAATATGGGTATGAAGACCTTTCATGTATATACCCTAGTTGAAGGTTGGTTTTCTTCACCCTTAGATCTTGAGATTTCATTAGCTTTGCATAAGTTTAGATGAGTGTGGACTTGCCCTTGAGCAAGGAGGGACTTAGATGTAATTTCCATACTTGAGAGGTCCTTATGGTGTAAAAAGGGCTAAAGTATATAAGCCATTTCCTTGCAAATAAGTGAACGGATCCTTCATTTCCTTCACTTCCTCTCTTCTTTCCTAAAAACGACCAAGGCTAGCTATGGAGCTCAGGGGGACGACCAACCTATTCTAGGTAAGAGAACACCACCTTCTAGCTCGAATTCATGGAGGAATTCATCCTTTAAGGTTGGTTTTGTGGATAGCTTACTTAGTCTTCTTGTTTTAGCCGACCAATCCTACCTTTCCTTGGAGGAATCACCTCTGGACGACTTGTGGAAGTTCAAGGACGCCATTAAATCTTGGATCTTGGAGGTTTGGAGCTCTAGGAACAACCTTTAGGCGGGTTTTATAACTCTAACTCTTTGCTTTATATGCATACTTTGTTCTTGCAAAATTAGCATGTTAGTTCTTCTTCTACCTCCCTTCTTCCTTGCACTTTTGCAAGCAAAACGGTGGAAGAACCGACCTTGACAGAGGTTGAAGATGAGGGGCGTGAATCCATATGTTACTTTATCAAACGACCTTGGACCCTTTTGGTCCAAACGGTTCCAAACCGTTTGGGGTCAAACGGTTTCAAACCGTTTGCCCTCAAACGGTCTTGCAAGACCGTTTGGATTGAAACGGTCTCAAGACCGTTTGATAGGGTTGACCAAGGGACGACCGTTTGAAGGTCTGTTGGTTATATATTGAATTTCATTCTTGCAAAGAATCAAAGTTTAATTCTTAACCAATTGAGAGTTGAAGGCACTTCAACATCCAAACCCTAATCGGGTCAAAATTGCTGTTTTAAAACATAGATCTTGTTGAGTTTTGGGTTGAAGGACCCAAACGGTCTCAAGACCGTTTGGGGGTTCCTCCAAACGGTCTCAAGACCGTTTGGGCACAACCCAAGACCGTTTGAAGGTCTAGGGTTGAGATAATCTAATGGTTTGAAGGCACAAATTGTAACAAGTTGATGAATTGATAAAAATGCTGATTTTTGACCTAATTGGAGTTCAACCCTAATCTAACCGACTTGGTTTTTGGTCAAACTTTGGGCAAACGGTCTCAAGACCGTTTGGATGATGTTCAAATGACCTCAAGACCGTTTGGGCCAAGTTTGGGCCCAATTGGAGGTTAATTGATAGGTTCAACCTTGAATTGATTCACATTGTTGAATATTGATGACCATCTGATTTGAAACCCTAATTGACTTTCAATTGAGGGTTAATTTGGTGTCCAAGTGATTGAGGTTCATCCTAATTGACTCAATTTATAAGTGGTTAATATGGCTTTGGCCAATTGAGGGCTTCAACATACTTAACCATGATTAATTGTAACTTTTGAACCACTTTGGAGGTCCAAACGGTCTCAAGACCGTTTGAGGTCAAACGGTCTCAAGACCGTTTGAGGCCAAACGGTCTCAAGACCGTTTGAGGCCAAACGGTCTCAAGACCGTTTGGGCTCAAACGATCTCAAGGTCGTTTGGTCCAATCGATCTCAAGTTGATTTGATCAAACGGTTTCAAACCGCATGAGCTTCAAACGGTTTGAAAGTCAAAATGGTCAACGCACCCAAACGGTCTCAAGACCGTTTGGTGGTTGAAGGTTGAAACCGTTTGAAGGTGTTCAAGGTGGTTTGTACTTAATCAATTGATGATGTAATTGATTCAATGATGATCTAATCTAAACCCTAATGGTAACCTAGGTCATTAAGGGACTAAGTGATTAATGAGTTGACCCATGATGGTGATCATGAGGTAAATTACCAAAATACCCTTGAGGGGTTTAATGGAGTAAAACCTTGTTTTAATCAAACCCTAATCACATGATAGTGATGTTTTGGCTTATGTTAGTCAATGAGGACTTAACCCAACCTGATCTAGAGTGGTGTTATCACCATCTACTAGTAAGAGGAGAGAGAAAGTATCCTAAGAGAGAGAAAGTACCCTTCTATGGTGGAAACTCAAGTAAGATGCTTTCAATACTCATGAATGTGCATGATTAGGGAATGATCCACATATGTGAGATCATGGGAACCCTAATTATGATGTCTAGTGAATCTTAATCTCATTTAAGAGCTTTAATGATGATGTTTCTCTTACATGATGATGTAATGAGTACAATTCACCATGGAGTGAATAGTAAACCCTAATTTTAGGGTGATGACATGTAATATGAATAGTAAACCCTGATTGTTGAAAACTGGGGAACTTGATTCTTCTAAGAGTTTGAAGGTTAATCCTCTAGAATGAATTGTTTACTGTTACCAGTTGAATTAACCTTGCAGGTTGTCATGAGATGATGATCATATCCAGGTATGGATTACAATACTATATTCATTGAAAGCATGTCTTAAGCTTTATGAATAAGTGAAATATCTTGATGCACTATTAGTGACATCTATTGAGATTTATGGGCTGTAAGAGCCATAAATACCATCAAGGTCATGCTTAACAGATGACTTGTGATGAGATGATTGAGAACTGATGATTGAAAAGGGTTAGGCCTGCTACATTTTAGTATTCTCATTTATAGCTGTTATGCTAATGTTATTGTTTGAAGAACAATGTTTGATGTTAAAAGAATACTGAATGTACCTAACTAATCAAGTGTAATGTAGAGCCCTGATCATAGACCCATCATTGTCAGAGTCTAAATGATGGTGAAACAGGTTTTCCCAAGGGAACTCCTGGATCACATACTTTTGAGTATGTGGGGTATATGGATGTGTAGAACCTTACATCCTAGTGTAGGAATTGATGTAGATTTTTATAGTCCATCAAACCTTCACTACAAAATCCAAAAGGTGAGATGTATCACTATTCTCCCAAAGTAAACATAAGCACCGCATCGGTGAAAGATAAACAAGAAATCTTCCGATGACGAAGAGAGTACAGAATGCCACTGTAACTCTAAAAACATAGCGAAGGTCCAGTTTACCCTGGTGAGCTATAAATAGCAGACGTCCTGCCAGATGTCCCGCAAACAATCCTCTAACTGACTGAGGAAGATGAGGTCATAAGAATCCGGCTCTTTTAATGACCTATGTATGATACTGATGTGACTTCTTAGCGATCAGTTGGAGTATGAGTAATATACCTCATCTCCACAGGGCATAATAATGTTTGAAAAACATAATCAACAGCGTAGTATATCTGTTAGAGTTAACTACGAGTTACTTGATTGATGTTATACTGGATAAAGTATATGTTCTTCATGTTTCATAAATGTTGAACTCTTGCTTATTATCAAAACTGCTAATGAATGCTTTAAAAGCTTTTACTGCTTAAGTTATTCTTTGTTTGCTTATAAAGCTTCTAGTGGAGAGTTATAACTCTCGCTGGGGCAATTATGTATAATTGTCTCACCCCGTAGACTTCAACTTTTTAGGTGGTCGTCGAAGACGGAGGAACCGGTCTAAAGGTGACCAATCCCAGCAGCAGCAGCACCAGGAACAGTAGTAAATCTCAGGTGGAGATTCAGCCTGCTATGTGGTGTAGTTAGAGTCAGTCCTATGTGTCCTCTGTACTCTCAGGTCTTGGAGTGTTTTGGTCATGAGTTCTTGAGATTTCGTATCATGTTGTATATAATTACTCAAGAAGTAATTTGACAGAGATGTATACAGTTTAAATCCTTTTTCTATGGAAAAGGTTTGTGGTTTCAAGCTCTTATCTCGAAAAATTTTAATTTCCCGTGATTTTTGTCTTCCGCTGATTATCGATTGCTTCCGCTCAAGTTTAAATCGTGATTATTTCGTGGTTTGGAGATCGGAGCCCACAATACATGTTCCAAATCATATAACATGGCAGGAAAGGAATCCACAAAGATTTAATGTAAGGACCCTTACCTGGGTTTTGGGATAACCCTATTTGTTTTCTTAAAGCATGTTGCTCTGCACCTTACCCTATTCATCTAGGATGTAATTAGGGCATGTTGGAAGCTTGAAGTTCCTTGTTTGAGCATGATGCTTGTGTTTTGTAAAGAGGTTTGGTGCAAATTGCAATTTTCTCAGTATAGGGGCTGATGTGCAAGTTTGCCACCTCTAGAGTGTTTCTTCTCTCTCTTGGCATCATCTATAGCAAAAAGGAAGTATTGGGTGACTTGTTTTGTCCTTGGTTGAGTGATGATGTCCTTGGTGATGTTTTGGGCACATGTTTGAGGTGCGTTTTGCTCATAAGAATGTTGTCTCAGGCTTGAGAGCCTTAGTAAGACCATGTATCAGTTAGTGGTTGCCTTGAGGAGACTTGGTATCGGTTGAGGGTGTCTTGAGGGACATCCTATCGATTTGATGGTATCCTGAGGATCACCATATCAGGTTGTGGTGACTCTAGAGGAGTGTCATATCGGTTTGTGACCCTAGGGTTTCATCCCTATTGGTTTGTGAAGGGGGTGAATGAGTGTATCGACCTTGACGTTCGTTAGTGACCAAGTGGGTGAGACATAGGTCCTATCACCTTGTTGCATGGTGTTACATGTGTCATTCCTTCTTGGACATGTGTCTTCTAGGGTTCTAAGGTAGTGACACCTTCCCCTTGCTCTCTCTCTCATCGGTCATGTATATATAACCCTTTCTTCCCATGTAAGAGAACCCTTTTAGTGATACTTGTTTTCTCTCCTTGGTGGCTGACTTTGATCTTGAAGAGAACTCTCCCTTAGAGCTTGTTGGGTGAGCCAAAATATTTTGGTGATCTCTTTCATCTTCTTCCTTGGTAATCCATTATTTTCTAGCTTTCTTTCTCTCCTTCTTTCTTCTTCTCGGCCATGGACCTTGGTATCTTCTTTTTCCCTCTTTTTCTCTCTATACCTTGGTTCCCTCTTCTCTCTAGGAGGTGTTTTTCTTGGAGGATATTCCTCTACCTTGAGTTCATGAGCTTGGATCTTGACCTTGGAGCTTAAATCTTGGTGGTTGTTCTTGAGGTGGGTTATATAACTCTAAACCTACCTTAATATTATCACCCTTCTACTTGTTATCTTGTCGGTTATCTTTAGCTCATTTTCTCTTACTTGCTAGTAGCTTTACTTGGTATCCTTATGTTCAGGTTGAGGATAAACAATTTTAATTTGCTGCCATAAGTTGCTCTTTTCCTTTGCCTTGTTAATAACATCATCTTGAGGTAGAAGATGACTAAACTGATATGCCATGTAATCTGATATGCTAGACCGATATGCTCTTGTGTAAACCGATATACCTCTTATGATGTTGGCTTGTCATGATCTAGTGGTGACTAGTAAAGAAGAGTGTTGAACCTTGATGCTTTTAGTTGAGTATGGATGTCGACATGGGTAACCCTAATCCGATACATGTTCAATCTAACACATCTTGCAATCTGATACTCCTTAGCCCGACATATCTTGAATAGAGGTGACAAACACTTTCCTTGAGGTTCAATAGATACAACCAAATCCTAATGGCCAATATCTTATGGATATCTATGTGTTCGATACACAAAGGGGAACATAGGCAAATATCCTAGTTGAAGGTGAGGTCGATACCCTAATGGATGGTGAGGCTGATAACTTATGAGACGGTATGATGGATACACTTTCTCATGTACCTATAGACTGATATCCTTTATTGTGCCATGGCCAACACCCTCTCATTGAAGTGTTGAGCCCGATACAAAGTGATGATAAACTAATACTCATCCTTGAGTTGGTAGGCCGATACCCTACTTAGGTTGGTTGCCCAATATCTAGGGTTAATCGATACCCTAACCCTAAACTGACACCCTATGAGATGTGTAGTAATGCACCTTGTTGATGCTAGGGCCACATGGTGTGATGTGACACCCTATGGTGTAATCATGTATATGATGTTGAAAGATAACTCCCTCTTTACATGCTTCATAATAACGAGGAAAGTGATAACCTAAATATGGTTGATGATCCAACCTTATAAACTCTAAATTGAGTAACAAGAACTCTAACCCTAATGATGTAGTGGGAAAGGCATGAAACTTAAGAGATAGTAGTGTTGACGATGTATGATTGATCTTAGCTGGTTTCCCTAAACCTAATGCATCATAGGATGATGATACTATGAGTGGTTCACCCTTAATTGAAGAACCTAGCCTTAAGTCTCCAACTATGTGAGGAATAATGGATGTATGGTTTAATTGTTGCATATCCATATTATAACCCTAATCATAGAATAATATGACTCATGTGCACATCTTAAGGAAAGGTTATAATCGATGGTAAGAGTCTTCTATTTTCCTTTTCATATAAACTTAACTTGTGGAGTAAGGTTAATGATACTACCATATGTATACACATGAAGGTGGTGATAATGTTAGCTAAATGAACATCATCAAAATCCCTTTGTTTTGAAAATGAAAAACATTTCATTCTTGTGGATCTAATGTGCTGAAGGAACTAGATGTATGACCAAACTTTAGAAGATCTAAATGCTCACAATGTGTAAATTTCGTGATTATAATCAAATGTAAAACTTGTACAAGTATATAATGTACAAGTATATAATATACAAGTACTTAGATATCATGTAAATCAAGCGTTTAGATCTTCCCTAGCCATTCACAACACTTAGATAGGTCATCCCCTATAACAGTGTCACAACTGCACACTCATACACACACTTAGTATTCATCTAAAACCACCAAAACAAAGACACTCTCGGTCGAACTCTTTGTTGACCGAGACAAGCTCGATCAAACATATTCTCGACCGAGAGTCTCCTAGGTTATTTCTTCTGATAGGTTCTATAGCTGTTAGACACAATAGACAAGGTAGTTGGGAGTTGGAATCAAACGTTATATACACTTGCTCCAGACTGTCCCTCGGTCAACAAAAACTTTGATCGACAGACTCTTGGTCGACAAACTTCTCGACCGAGAAGAACTCTGTCTACACTTTTCAGAATTAATAAACTAGCTGTTGCTAAAGCAATTAGTGGATACCTAACATCTAGTTGAGCACTTAGAACCCTCTAGAAAGTGCCTAGAACATTCTTAAGCATTCATAGTCCATTCCTATAACTAGGACATGCCTTAGGACACCCAAAACACACTTGTGCAACACTTGATAATACATACTTGCAATTGGCAATACATTCTTATGAGCAATTGAGCAACTCTAGCATTTGCTAATCCTTTCCATTGCTACAAATTCGTGCCCTACAGGCTAGCATCTCCTACCCACTGCACTACCACTTCCATACACATTGGTTAGGAGATCAAAATTCTTGATATAGGAAATCAAGCCTTTTTCTACAATGGTAATTGTAATTTCCATTTTCCCTTCTTGTTCTTTCTTATTGCTTGTACTCTCCTTGATTCTCCTAGGATTGGAGGCTGTGGATTGGAGAGGGTGCTATCTTCTTAGGTGGAGAAGGAGGACTTTGAACTACTTCTAGAAGGTCTCAACAGGAAGCTACTTCAAGGAGGAAGGCTACTTCAAGGGGGAGCTTGAAGTTACTTCAAGTGAAGCCTGCTTCATAGTTGGTGAGATGACTTCGGGGTGAAGGCCGTCCAAAGGGTGAGGAAAGTATTTGTAATTTTGTGTAACATCCTAAAAAGGTAATAAAATTCAAGTACTTTCAAATCCCAATTGGAAACAATTGGGTAATGGACTGACTCCCTTAGTTTTTGCTAAGGGTGGAACCACTCTAAACACCTTGCTTCTTTCTTCTTATATCAATTGTGGTTGCTTGAGTTGAATTATTGTTAAAATATTTATAAAACCCTATTCACCCCCTCTAGTGATTTTCATTTGGTAACAGAGTCAGTCTTCAGGAACTCTAACAAAGTCTTGAAGAATGGGTGACATGGTACTCAGCAACCTCAACTTGGAAGGAACACTCGTGGCTAGACCTCCACCTTTTGATGGCACTAACTACACCTACTGGAAGAGGAGGATGCGGTTCTACTTCTAGGGAATTAGCTGGGATCTCTGGAAAATGATGTCAAATCCATATGACTTTCCTCATATAGAGTATGCAACTTGGGATGCTAATACGGTAAGATCAGCCCAAATGAATGCAAAAGTTGTAAGTATACTCTATTGTTCAATTTCTGTTGGTGAATTTAATAGAATATCAAACTGTGAAATAGCATATGAGATATGGCATAGACTCTCTATAACCTATGAAGGAATTGTTCAAGTTAAGAATTCTAAAATCGGAATGCTTAAATAAAAGTTTGAGTAGTTTCGTATGGATCAAAATGAGTCTATTAGTGAAATGTATGCAAAATTTTCTTCTATTGTGAATGGTTTAAATGCTTTAGGTAAAATAATCAGTGAAGAAGATCAAGTATCAAAAATTCTTAGGTATCTTCCTCTCAAGTATAAGCCTAAGGTGACTGCTATTGAAGAAGCAAATGATCTCACCTGACTAAGGATGGAGTAACTCATTGGCAACTTAGAAGCACACGAGGCAACCTTGGAGGAAGAAGAACGACGAGAGCATGAACTTCAACAAGGAAGAAAGAAAGATATGGCCCTAAAAGCTTCAAAGATCATCAGTCAAGAAAGCGATGAAACAAGTGTTGGAGATGAAGGAGACGAAGCTCTAATTGTTAATGGTAAGAAATATAGAAGATTTATATCTAACAAAGTTATTGGTTCTTCTTCTTCCTCTCCTAGGTGTTTTGAATGTGGAAAGAAGGGACATATCAAGAATAAATGTACTAAAGAAAAGAAAGGAAAGAAAAGCTCATCCAATAAGAAGGGAGAAAAAGCATACAAAGTAGCATGGGATGAGTCAAGTGATAGTGAAAGTGGAGAAGAGAATGTGGAGTGCCTCATGGACAAAGAAGATGATAGTAATGATTCTCAAGAGGTAAGCCTTCTTGATTTTCCAAAAGAAGATCTAATTGTATGTCTACAAGATACTCATGACAAATATGTTGATTGCAAAAAGAAACCAAAGAAGGTTACTAGAACTAATGAGGATATATATGCTAGATTGAATAATCTTTCTTTTGAAAAGGACAGTATTGATCTGAAAATTTGACTTTGAAATCATCTTTAAATGATTGCAATATGAAGTTGCTTACTTTAGAAACAAATCATGATCTTCTTTCTCAAGAAAAGGCTGATTTGCTTACAAAACTGAATAATTTTCATACTCAACCTATTCTATGTAATCATCTAGATTATGATGCTATTTTTAAGGAAAGAAACTCTTTATTATCTGATCTAGATCAAGCAAAGGTAGATATAAATAAGAAGATGGATGAGCTTGCTAAACTACAAAGAGAAATTAATGGTTTAAGGGGTAATGATGTTCTTGATAATATTATGAAATATTCTTCTAGTTACAATGGAAGAAGAGGTTTAGGATATGTTCCAAAAGAAAAATCCTATCAACCTAAACCTAGGAGAACTCAAGCACCCAAGACCAAGATCATGTTTGTACCCAAGAACACAACTCAAAATCCTAGAAAAAGAAATGAATTGATTCTATTTGTTGTCATTATTGCTTGCACCTTGGACATTATTCCTTTTCATGTCCTTACAAGAAAAAGGAGGTTGATTTAGTATGGGTTCCAAGACCCCAAACTTAGAAAATTTAATATGATTAAGTTGAGATTTGACCTAACACTTCATTTGAATATCTTAATGTCTCATCTCAACTAAATAGAATGGTACCTTAGCATATTACAATGATTTAAGTCCAAAACAATTTACTAAAACAAACAAAAACATTCACGCTCGACAAACAGTTTGACCGAGACATCCTTGGTTGAGCAAATATTCGACCGAGGGAATGCCTGTGACAACTAAAATCTACAATAGAATTTATAGTGAAAACAACAACTATTCTGGTCGAAGAATTTTCAATCAGAGCAAAAATCGGTTGAGAAATTGTCGACCAAGTGAATTTCTATTTTTGTTCAGTTTCAACCTATAAAACAGCAACTTTCTCGATCGACAAATTGTTCAACCGAGACATATGTCAGTCAAAATATTTGTCAACCGAATGAAGATCTGTTCAGTTTAATTTTTTAAATCATGATTCAGCTTATTGTTAAACGTACCTAACCATAATGGACCATCACATGGGTACCAAAACCTATATTTTATTGCAGGATTGGGTAGTTGATAGTGGATGTTCCAAACATATGACTGGGAACAAGGATGCATTTCAAACTTTTGAGGTAAAGAAAAATGGAACAATCACTTTTGGAGACAATGGTAAAGGTAAAATTGTTGGAATAGGTAATATTGGTACAAATCTTGAAATAAAGAATGTTTTACTTGTTGATGGTTTGCATCATAATTTAATAAGTGTCAGTCAATTATGTGATAGTGGATATGATGTTTTATTCAACAAAAATTGCTGCAAGTTACTAATTAAAAAATACTACAAATGTTGTTTATGAAGGAAAAAGAGTTGGAAATCTATATATCCTTAGACCTAACTCTATGCAATCTATAGTTGGAAAATGCTTACTTGCAAAAGAAAATTCTTTACAACTATGGCATAGAAAATTAGGTCATGCTAGTTCATATGTTATCAAAAAGCTAGTTAAATATGATCTTGTTCGTGGTTTGCCTAAGTTATCTTTTGATCAATATGAAAATTGTGAACCATGTACTTTGGGTAAACAAACTAAAACTTCTTTTAAACCCAAAAACATGCTTAGCACCAGTAGATCACTAGAACTTATTCATATGGATTTGTTCGGACCTATGAGGACACAATCTATTGGTGGGAAAAGATATTGATTTGTTATTGTTGATGACTACAATAGATATACATGGGTACATTTTCTTGCAAATAAAGATGATATTATTCAAGTTTTGATACAATTTTGTTCAAAGATTGAAAATCAATTACAAAACAATATATGAACAATTAGGAGTGATCATGGTGGAGAATTTGAGAATCATCTATTTGAAGAATTCTGCACATCTCAAGGCTACACTCAAATTTTTTTTGCTCCATGCACTCCACAACAAAATGGCATAGTTGAAAGGAAAAATCGGTCATTACAAGAAATGACTAGGACTATGATGCTTGAACATAATACACCTAAAACATTTTGGGCTGAAGCAGTAAACACAACTTGTTATGTGCTAAATAGAGTAACCGTACACTCTTATTTGAAGAAAACACCATATGAAATCATGTATACTAAGAAACCAAGAATTGACTAATTCATACTTTTGGCTCAACTTCCTATATCTTGAACACAAAAGATGATAGAGAAAAGTTTGACTCTAAATCACAAAAAGCCTTTTTCTTGGGATATTCAACTTCTAGTAAAGCATTTAGAGTTTACAACACTATCTCTAAAAAAGTTGAAGAATCCATTCACATTACTTTTCATGAAGAACTAAGAACTGAAAATTATGATTTAGTTGATATTACTCATCAAGTAGAAAATCTAACCATATCAACTAAAGATGATCAAAATGCTAAAAATGATCAACAAGTTGAGACACAACAACCCATTCCTAGACTCATTAAGGATCATCCTCAAGAACTAATCATTAGAAACCCTAATGATAAAATAAAAACCCATTCATCTTTTAGAGATGTTGCAAATATGGCATTTGTATCTATAATTGAACCTAAGAAGGTGACTGAAGCTCTAAAAGATGATTATTGGATAATAGCAATGCAAGAAGAATTAAACCAATTCACTAAGAATGATGTATGGGACTTAGTTCCTAAACCTCAAGATAAAACCATTATTGGAACTAAGTGGGTTTTTAGAAATAAGTTAAATGAAGCAGGGGAAGTAGTAAGAAATAAAGCTAGGTTGGTAGCACAAGGGTATAATCAACAAGAAGGAATAGACTTTGATGAAACTTATGCACCAGTGGCAAGACTTGAAGCCATTAGAATGCTACTAGCTATCGATGTCCACAAAAACATCAAACTATTCCAAATGGATGTAAAAAGTGCATTTCTAAATGGAATAATACAAGAGGAAGTATATGTTGCCCAACCACCTAGTTTTGAAATTCTTGGTAAGGATGATCATGTTTACAAACTTAAGAAAGCACTTTATGGCTTAAAACAAGCACCTAGAAATTGGTATGAAAGGCTCAAAAACTATCTCTTTGATAACAGTTTCTCAATTGGAAATTCAGATTCTACTTTATTTTTCAAAACATATGAATCCAACTTTCTAGTTGTTCAAATTTGTGTTGATGATATTATCTATGGTGCATCAAATGAATCCTTATGTAAACAATTTAGTGATATTATGCAGAAGGAATTTGAAATGAGTCTCATGGGAGAATTGACTTTCTTTCTTGGTTTTCAAATAAAGCAAATGCCCACTAGGATTATATAAGCCAAGATAAGTATACAAATGAACTTTTAAAATGTTTCGGGATGGAACATTGCAAACATGCTACCACTCCAATGGCTACCTCTACTAAAATTGATAAGGATGAAAATGGGGAACCCATTGATGATTTCTTATATAGGGCCATGATTGGTAGCTTGCTTTACTTAACCTCTTTTAGACGAGATATCATGTTTTCTGTTGGACATTGTTCTAGATTTCAATCAAACCCATGCAAACTCATTTTCAACTTGTCAAACGGATTCTAAGATACTTAGTCGGCACCACAAACTATGGTTTATGGTATCCTAAAATACAACCTTTGGATTTGAAAGCTTATACCGATGTCGATTATGCTGGTTGTCGACTTGACCAAAAGAGCACTAGAAGAAGTTGTTTCTTGTTAGGAAGAACCTTAGTATCTTGGTTTAGCAAGAAACAAAACACGGTTGCCCTCTCTACAACTGAAGCTGAATATATGGCAGCTGGGTCTTGTTGTGCTCAAGTGATTTATATGCAACAAGTTTTAAACGATTATGGTTTTACATTTTCATCCATGCCTATCTTTTGTGACAATAGAAGCACTATAAACTTGGCACATAATCCTATTTTACACAACTGTGCCAAACATATTGAAATCCGTCATCATTTTCTAAGGGATAATATCTCTAAAAATCATGTATCCCTTCATCATGTTGATACGGAAGATCAATTGGCTGATATTTTCACAAAACTGCTTCCATTATATCAATTCAATAAAATAAGGAAGCAACTACTCATTACTCCGTTAGAAGATGTTTTCTTTGACATTTGTTCTTCTTAAATCGGTTAATTTTTCCGATCCTTGCATTTTGGCTTCAAATGGACATCCTTTCAAAAGATTTGATGGTTATCTTTTTGAAAGGGGAGCACAAATTAAGGGGGAGTTTTAACACATGATTTTAACAACTATCTTTTTTAAATGTCAAAGGGAGAGAAATAATATAAATCTTAAATACTCAATCAATGAGTTTCATAATCTCTTGGCTTTACATTAAAAGTTTTTATATTCCCTAAGAGTTGGACTTTATGTTCCACACTTCTTTGGGAATAATAAGCAGACATTCCATAAACAAGAGAAGGAATACACAAGATAAATTTCAGATATGAAACTCAACTCATTGTAAAAAGATTATTTGATTTATATTTAGAAATGTTTGTCATCTTCAAAAAGGGGGATACTGTTGGCTAAATGGACATCATCAAAATCCCTTTGTTTTGAAAATGACAAACATTTCAGTCTTGTGGATCTAACGTGCTATAGGAACTAGGTGGATGACACAACTTTGGAAGATCTAAATGCTCACAATGTGTAAATTTCATGATTGTAATCAAATGTAAAACTTGCACAAGTATATAATGTACAAGTACTTAGATATCATGTAAATCAAGCGTTTAGATCTTCCCTAGCCACAACACTTAGATAGGTCATCCCCTATAATAGTGTCACAACTGCACACTCATACACACACTTAGTATTCATCTAAAACCACCAAAACAGAGACACTCTCGGTCAAACTCTTTTTCGACCGAGACAAGCTCGGTCGAACATCTTCTCGACCGAGAGTCTCCTGGGTTATTTCTTCTGATAGGTTCTATATCCATTAGACATAGCAGACAAAGTAGTTGGGAGTTGGAATCAAACGTTATATACACTTGCTCCAGACTGTCCCTTGGTCGACAAAAACTTCGACCAATCGACTCTCGGTCGACAAACTTCTCGACCGAGAAGAACTCTGTCTGCACTTTTTAGAATGAATAAATTAGCCATTGCTAAAGCAATTAGTGGATACCTAACAGCTAGTTGAGCACTTAGAACCCCCCTAGAAAGTTCCTAGAACGTCCTTAAGCATTCATAGGCCGTTCCTACAAATAGGACATGCCTTAGGACACCTAAAACAGACTTGTGCAACACTTGAGCATACATACTTGCAATTGACAATCTATTCTTGTGAGCAATTGAGCAACTCTAGCATTTGCTAATCCTTTCCTTTGCTACAAATTCATGTCCTACAGGCTAGCATCTCCTACCCACTACACTACTACTTCCATACAAATTGGTTAGGAGATCAAACCGCTTGATATAGGAAATCAAGCCTTGTGCTACAACGGTAATTGTAATTTCCATTTTCCCTTCTTGTTCTTTCTTATTGCTTGTACTCTCCTTGCTACTCCTAGGGTTGAAGGCTACAGATTGGAGAGGGTGCTATCTTCTCAGGTGGAGAAGGATCTTCTCAGTTGAAGAAGGATCTTCTCAATGGAGAAGGAGGATGTTGGACTACTTCTAGAAGGTCTCAACGCGAAGCTACTTCAAGGAGGAAGGTTACTTCAAGGGGGAGCTTAAAGTTACTTCAAGTTAAGACTGCTTCATAGTTGGTGAGATGACTTCGGGGTGAAGGCTATCCAAAGGGTGAGGAAAGTATTTGTAACATCCCAGGATTTGAGGCCTTGGATAACATGATCTTAAGAGGAATGATTGGACTACCCATATCACCAAGGTGCACCTCCTTTTCAGGAAGCCCATCTCTAAAGAACTCCATAGTTAAGCGTGCTCAGCTTGGAGTAGTACTAGGATGGGTGACCAGTCGGGAAGTTGATCTTGGCTTGCGCGTCAGTGTGGATAAAGTGCGTAGTTAAGGCTAGTGGTGGTCTGTGGGGCCAGTCGTCATTCCTAAAACTCTACTAGAGCCTTGGGCAGTGGACCCAGGTGTTACAAATGGTATCAGAGCCATAACCCCTCCAGTAGGTGGGGCTCACATGGGCATGTGGCATGCCAGTCTTGAGCCGTGCGGTCCAGGCAAGATGGAAAGGGCTATCCGTAAAGACGAGATGGAGCCACCCTTGCGTTGGTAGCCGTGGACGGGAGTTGTGTGTCCATGGGTCATTATGGGTCTGCACTGAAATGGGGTCAGATTATGAGGCCATATAGTTGAGCCTTGACGAGGACATCAAGAGTCTAAGTGGGGGAGATTGTAACATCCCAGGATTTGAGGCCTTGGATAACATGATCTTAAAAGGAATGATTGGACTACCCATATCACCAAGGTGCACCTCCTTTTCAAGAAGTCCATCTCTAAAGAACTCCATAGTTAAGTGTGCTCAGCTTGGAGTAGTACTAGGATGGGTGACCAGTCGGGAAGTTGATCCTGGCTTGCGCGTCAGTGTGGACAAAATGCGCAGTTAAGGCTAGTGGTGGTCTGTGGGGCCAGTCGTCATTCCTAAAACTCTACTAGAGCCTTGGGCAGTGGACCCAGGCGTTACAAATTGTAATTTTGTGGAACATCCTAAAAAGGTAATAAAATTCAAGTACTTTCAAATCCCAATTGGAAACAATTGGGTAGTGGACTAACTCCCTTAGTTTTTTTACACAAAAATAGAAGCACGTCATACATTGTTTCAACATGTCCAATGGAGAGTGATATGGCTGCGGGGTGTGAGGCGACGACTACAGTGACGACCGTGGTGACTGGAGTGGTGAGCCCTGTCGGAGATGTGTCGGGTGGAGGACAAGCTTCTCATGCTCAATCTAGTATCTGGAGTGACCTCTTTAAGAAAGCTATCCAAGGAGATACATCTCTAGGAAAAGTAGACATAGATCTGAGAGGCAAGACGCTCATCTACCCAAGCGCGGAAGCAGAGAAAAATGCTGAGAAATGGAGGTTGTGTCTAGCAGGTTATGTAGTTGGATTCAGAGCACACCTTCCCTCTTTGGAACGCTATTTACGTCAGATCTGGAAGTTAAAAGGATCCATTGAAGTCTTAGATCATGGGAAAGGCTTCTTTCTCGTCAGATTCACTGTCAATGAAGATTTGGAGTCTGTCTTGGACGGAGCAGCTTGCTTTGTGAGAGATAAGCCTTTGATACTGATGAAATGGAGACCGGGCCAACAATTGACAAAGTTCAAATTCTCTGAAGTACCAATCTGGATCCAAGTTCATGACCTTCCTCTTGAACTATGGGATAAGGCCATGTTTGAAAGGATTGTGTCCTACCTGGGAGAGCCTCTGAGAGTTGACAGAGATACTTTCAACTTCAAAAGACTCGAATTCGCCAGAATGCAGGTTCTCATTCCGGTGAACTCGAATTTTCCTGAACATTTGGAGCTGGCGAGTGAGAAAGGTGATAAGAAGTCGATCAATTTTGTGTATGAATGGAAGCCCAAGCCGTGTTCTGTGTGTAACCTATTTGGACACGAATGTCAGGAGGCCTTTCCTCAGAAGCAATCGAAGAAGGTCTGGGTTTCGAAAATAGTGCAGGCTCCACCTCCCCCTCTTCCTTCTACTTCTATCACTGAAGGTGTGAGCTTGAGTTCTGTAGTCACATTGGTTGAGGAAATGTCAAAGAAGAATAAGCTGACTCCTGAGACTTTGCAGAATATGACTGTGCAACATAATGTTTCTATTGTTGGGATATTAACGGAGAAGCAGGTTATCTCGGATGTCAGTGAAGTGCTCTCAAATGATGTGGATGCTACTCTGGTTTCAGGCGGGGTTCCAGGTAGTGGTTCATTTGTTGCTGAAGGTTCTAATCAGGATGTGAGTGGTGAAGAAGATGAGTTTCATGTGCCGAATGACTCATTTGAAGATACTTCCCTAAATTTCAATCCTGACGCACCAATGGTTGTCCAGTCTTCTGCAGAGGTAGTTGTGGATTTATCTACTCCTCCTTTGACTGATAATGTGAGTGTTGAAGATGGGTTTGAGGTCCAGACAGGCTATAGAAGGGAGAA
Organism: Alisma plantago-aquatica; assembly: GCA_963693085.1. Classification (NCBI taxonomy): domain Eukaryota; kingdom Viridiplantae; phylum Streptophyta; class Magnoliopsida; order Alismatales; family Alismataceae; genus Alisma; species Alisma plantago-aquatica. The sequence continues at coordinate 888,307,121 of OY856410.1, forward strand.
GGGGAAAGCTAAGACTAGGAAACCTGTTGCTCCTAGTAAGGATATTGTTAATAATGAATTGCTATCTAACAAATTTGATAATTTGAAGCTTGGTGGTAAAGAAGACAGTGTTGTTGTAGTGCTCCAAACCAGTGAAGTACTGGTGTCAAAGGTTACCAATGGTTAAGTCTATTAACATGCTCTCCTGGAATGTTCGAGGCTTAAATCTGAAAGCCTTGGTTGTCCAGAATAAAATTTTGGAGTTTAAGCCTAATATAGTTGTTCTCAATGAAACTAAAGTGAGGGAAGCGAAGATGAGTAAAATTATGTCCAAATATTTCTCTGAGTATAGATGGTTGTCTAATCATAATTCCCATGTTTTGGGAAGGGTTGTTCTTTTGTGAAGGAGCAGGACTGTTCAATGAGCAAAGTCTGTGAGACTGATCAATCCTTACATGTTAGAGTTTCTTGTGATGGTAGAGTCTTGTTCGTCACTGCTGTGTATGGGCATAACCCTGATGGTGATAGGGTCAGGCTTTGGAGGGAAATTGAAGATATCTATTAGTATGTTGATTCTCCTTGGATCATTCTCGGTGATTTTAATGTTGTTAGGAAAGTAGATGAGAAGATGGGTCAGGATCCTCCCTATAATAAGTCGATGGAAGACTTTAATCAGTGCATGCTTAACTGTCATCTCTTTGAGTTGAGGTTAAATGGTTTTCTTTTCTCTTGGGATAATCATCAAAGTGGAAAAGCTTTTTTTACTTCTTATCTTGATAGAGTTCTTTATAATGATAAATTCATGGCTGAGTTTGATGATTTTAAAGGTGCCCTTCATTCTAATATCATTAGCGATCACAAGATTTTAACTCTTGATGTTGGGGACAGGGTGAAGGTCAAAACCCCTTTTAGATTTATAAATGCTTGGGCTTCTAGGGTGGATTTTCTTGGTTCTGTTAAGAACAGTTGGAGCAAGGAAGTGTCTGAGTTTCCTGCGTTTAAACTCTACTCTAAGTTTAAAAAGCTTCATTCTGACCTCTCTGAATGGAATAGGGATCGAGTGGGTAATTTTTCTGATAAATCTAGAGAAAAGGAATTCATTGCTGATGAAGCTCAGTTAAGACTGGATTTAGACCCAACTAATGGTTTACTTCAAGAAGATGCTTGTTTAAAAAGAAAATCTGTGTTTGAGGCTAAATTACAGGAGGAATCCTTATTGAGACAGAAATCAAGGATTAGATGGTTAAAGGAAGGGGACTCTAATTCCAAGTTCTTTTACTCTTCTATTAAAGTTAGGAGGAACTTTAATCACATCAAAGCTTTATCTATTGATGGCACGGTCTGCACTGATGAGTCTATCATTAAGAAGCATATTGTGGACTATTATACTGACTTATTCAATAATTCTCATACTGTCAACTTGGATATTCTGAAGAGTCTTTGCTTTCCCATTTTCAGTGAAGTGGATTCTCTTGTGCTGGATAGACACTTTACTATCAAGAATGTTATTGATGTTGTTAAGGGTCTTAATTATGACAAATGCCCTGGTCCTGATGGGTTTAATGGTAAATTTTATAAGGACTGCTGGAGTATTATTTGTACAGAGGTGGTTGAAGCTGTGCTTGGTTTCTTTAGTTCGGGTAGACTTCTCAGAGAAGCTAATCGGACTTTTATTTCTCTTATCCCTAAAGCCATGGACACTAATGAGTTGAAGAACTTAAGGCCTATTGCTTTATGCAATGTCTTCTATAAGATTATCTCCAAGTTGTTGGCCATTAGACTACAAAGTGTGCTTCCTTCCATTGTTAATGCTAATCAATGTGCTTTTGTGCGTGGTAGAAGCATCAAGGATGCGATTCTTCTTTCCAATGAGCTCATTCATGATTTTAATAAGAAAGGTTCAAGACCTAGGATGTGCCTTATGATTGACATCACTAAGGCCTATGATAATGTTTCTTGGGATGCCCTTTTCTTCATTCTTCGATCCATGAGGTTTCCTCATTGCTGGACTGTTTGGTTAAAGGAAATTTTTGACACTATGTCTTATGAGGTTTTGGTCAACGGAGAAGCTACTGGTTCTTTCAAACCCAGTAATGGAGTAAGGCAGGGCGATCCCCTTGCTCCTTACCTCTTTGTTCTTGTTATGCAGGTGGTCTCTCTCTTGCTTGATAAAGAGGTGAAAGAAGGAAATCTTAAACCTTTGAGGGCTTATGATTCCTTGGAGATTTCTCATTTGATCTTCGCAGATGACCTTATGATATTTTCTGAAGCTGACATTCAAAGTGTTGCTGCTATAAAAAATGTCCTTGATAAGTTGTACTTGTCGACTGGCTTGAAGATTAACTATGACAAGAGTGTGGTTATCTACAGCTCGGGAGTGGACAAGAATACTATTGGTGATATATTGGGGATCAAAGAAGGTTCTCTTCCGATTAGATACCCGGGGATTCCTCTGTTTATTGGTAGGCTTAATAAGATTCACTGCTGTCCCTTAACGGATAGAATTAAAAGGAGGCTTGATAGTTGGAAGATCTCACAGTTGTCTATGGCGGGTAGGGTGCAGTTAGTTCAGTCTACTCTCACTACTACTTATCAATATTGGGCCTTTGTTTTTCCCCTTCCGTCTTCTATTTGTGACGATATTGATAAATTATGTCATGACTTTATTTGGGGGAATACGGATAATTCTAGTCCTGTTCATCTTGTCAAGTGGAGTTCTATTACTAAACCTAAAGGTGAAGGAGGTCTTGGTATCAAAAATATCAGAGAAGTTGCCAAAGCTTCTATCATTCTTAATGGCTGGAATATCGCCAAGAAGAAAGACAGTGTTTGGGTGAAATGGATACATGAAAAGTACTTAAGTAGATGCTCCTTTTGGATTGTGTTGCTCAATGATTCCATTTCTTGGTTTTTCAAAAGAGTCCTGATGGAACGTGATGTTCTTAGGAGATTTATTGAGCTCACTATTGGTAATGGTTCTGATACCTTCGTGTGGCTGGATCCGTGGCTCCCTAACTCTAATTTTCTTGTGGATGTGCTTGGTAGGCAAAGCCTTATTCAGCTTGGTATCCCTGGGAATGCTAAAGTTTGTAGTCTTATTCATGATGGGGAGTGGTTCTTCGATGCTTCAAGGCTTCATGCCAGGCTATACAATATTCTGCAGACTCTTCCCCCTCCCTCGGGTATGTGTGACAGTATTATGTTTGCAGGGAAGACTGAAGCGAACCTTAGGCTGGTTATGGATAGCTTAAGATCTTATAATGATGCTAGTTCCATTCCTTTCTTCCAATGGCTCTGGAACTATAATGGACCAAGAAGTTTTCATATGACGGGGTGGAAGATTGGGCATGGCAGAATCCTTACTGCTAGTTATGTAAAGAGACTTGGCATTAGTCTTGCTTCTAGATGCCCTCTCTGCAAGTCTGATGAAGAGGACCTGAATCATCTTTTTTTCCGTTGTTCTTTCGCTCGGTCTATTTGGAGTTTGGCCTGTTCTTCTTATGGTTTCGAGATTCCTGGTAAGGTTGAGGACCTTTGTTTCCTTCAGGGCAAGTCTTTGTTGATGGTTTGCATTTCTGTTCTTCATTGGATGTGGAAGGAGAGAAATGATAGAGTCCACAGAAATTTCGAAAGGGACTCTCTGAGGTTGTGGGTGCTTATTCGGGATGATATTCAGCGGATCATGGCCTGAAGTTTTCTGGATCTTCTGTTCTGCTGGTTTCTCTAGTGCGAGCTGTTGGTGGTCTTTCTGCTACCTTGACCACGTCCGTGTTATGATAAACACGACCGTGTTGGGTTCCTGTTCTATTTTTCCTGTTGGTTATTTCTTGACCACGACCATGTTTGGATCACACAGCCGTGTTGGATCCCTGAAGCTTGCGCTCCTTGGTTTTTTATGCTTAGGATGTGTTTTGGCTGTATAGTTTGTTTTTTCGTCTCCTACTGTCCTAGTTTACACTCTTTTTTTCTTTTTATAGAGAGTGTACATATTCTTGTACAGTTTACAAAAATTATAAAAAGCAATGGAAGAGCTCGGTTCACCAAAAAAAAAACTCCCTTAGTTTTTGTTAAGGGTGGAACCACTCTAAACACCTTGCCTCTTTATTTTTATCTCAGTTGTGGTTGCTTGAGTTGAATTATTGTTAAAATATTTATAAAACCCTATTCACCCCCCCTCTAGTGGTTTTTCAGATAAGTCTTGTTGAAATACATGGTGGCAACCTTGGTGTAGAAATCGTATAACAAGCCTAATGCCTTGATAGGTGCTTTGTGGATAGTTTGAAGTGATACCCTCTAGTTATGTAGCATATGGTTCGAATTTCCTTGGTATGATATGTGATTAGTGATTTATAAGAAGTGATAATATGTGGGATACCTAATGTTAAAGCGTCTCACTAGTGCAATGGTCAATACATTATTATAATGCATTCTTGTAAGCCTCACATAACTTGATGAAGATGATACACACATGCATTTATAAATGGGTTTTGGTGTGATTAGGGTTTGGTGGTATAACCATGAAGTATAATCCTAATCGTCTCTATGTGAAGAGCATTGAACCTAACTCGAAAGGCAAGTCATAATGTTAAGTGAGTATAATATAAAGCATGATATCTTTCCCTTTTAAATACATGGCTATAACCTAATGAGTTAAGCAGGTATTATGGCTTGTGAGTACTATGAAGATGGTTAAATAATAGCAATCTTGGTAATGAATATTAAAAAGGACACACAAGAAGTATAAAAACGTGAATGTGCACACTTGTTTACACTAATTAATTCTTAGTTTTATACACTCTAGTTATGAGAGGAAGCTCATGCAAAGTAGAATGATGTTTGGAGACTTTAGGTGGAATCAGTATGAAGCCTAACCTTAGATTAGAAATCTTATGATGTTTGGCTTGCCTGTAGCTAAAGGAGTTTAATATGTTTAACATATTATCTCTCTGAATATAATAGCTGATTGTTGCTATGGCAAGTACTAGTATTGTGACAAAAGAAATGAGGCATAAGTGATGTGGTACGAGTAATACTAATATATCAATGAGGCATGATGAGATAATTTGAATCGTTAGTGTTATGTCATGGGTTCCTCAGTTATGAGATGAGGGGTTGTTACCCCAAGATATGTAATATTATGATGTTGATGATGCATTGCCCTCTTGTTACCAACTTCTAACCATGCAAGTGATACTAATTGATGTGCATATCTAGATATGAGCTATGGTGGTTATGATCTAATGGACATTGGTCCTTGTGATGGACATTGGTCCTTGTCATGGACGTTGGTCTTTGTGAGGAATAGTAAGAATAAAGAGACATGATGTGATGACATCACACCTAATATGTTTCAGTGTGTTCTAGTTATGAGTTATACCTTGTTCATGTGGATCTTGATTTGAGGTCTTATGTTGTGACTTGATTGATGTTAAAAGATACTTAAATGGCCTAACTAATCAAGTGGAACCTAATCTAGTAGCTTTCCCTGTGCCATATATCCATTCCAGTGTCACTTTTATTACTGGATGGTGAAACGAGTTTAACTTGGAGTGCATATTTTTTATTATGCGGGGTGCAAGTTGAGTATTCCCTTGCATCCTTAATATCAGCTTGTGTGAGATGACCATGCGCGAGCCAATCTCGGTGTGATACAAATGGCCATGCATGAGCCAGTCCTTATTTTAAGAATGGCCATGCGTGAGCTTGTTCTCCTAGTGTCATTACCTATACCAAGGTGGGCTAGATGTTATATGAGTGGCCACACGTGAGCCAAACCCTTTGATTTGACTATATGTCATTGTTTCAGTTGACTGATATGTCTCTACAATGTTCTCTTTTGTGTTGATCAAGAGGTGTGGTGAGGGCGTGGACTCCGACTCTTCCATTAGACCTTGTATGGCACTGATTTCGACTTAGAAGTGGTTGGTTGGATTTGGGTGGTATGACTCAAATCCTCAGGGCATAATAAATACATAATCAGCCATGTAGTGTGCACATTTAGGATCAAACATAGAAATACTGGATGAAGCCTTGCCTTACTCTTGTACTGTTTAGTTTGTAATAGCTATACATGTTCTTCATATCCCTTTTAAATTGTTAATTGTTCTATTGCTCATTGGTAAGTTCATGTTAATACTCTAGTTACTTCATCCATGCGGTATATGTCATTTGGTTAATTCTGTTCAATCTGCTCCATAGGTTAATTTATCTACTCAGTTATATGTGATAATAATAGAGTTGGCAAAGAGTTATATGTCATTCTGGGACTATTTGTCTCACCTCATTAGTTAAATAACTTTTTAGGTGGTCATTCATGCTGAGTCAAAGATCATGTGGTTGAAAATGATACGAGAAGAAAACTACACCTGGTGATACATGGTATATGGATAGTGTCTAGTAATAGAGTCCTATTTGTCGTCCTTGTACACTCAGGTCCTTGGGGGTGTTCTCGATGTGTTTGTAGACATGATGCTCAATATGTGGTTTTTGGATGGTGTGCCTCTGATAGTATGTATATACACGTGGAACTGTTATCTTATGTAACAATATGTTTGGAGTGTGATGAGGTAGCATCTTGAATATAAGTTATGAAATGCAAGTCATGGTGCTTGTTGCAAATCAGTTTTAATTTCTTGTGATTTTTGGTAATCCGTTGTTAATGGTTGATCGTGTTTTAAGTTTTGAATAATCTCGCTTTGTGTGACAAAGGGTGTCACATTTGGTGGTATCAAAGCTCTAGGTTCGCTAAGTTTATAGGGACACTAGGACTAGGATTATGATGGTGTCTAAGATAAGAACATGATATAAAATATGGTTCATACTACATAATCTTAGTACTTGAGTGCCTTGGCCAGGTGTTCAAATGTTGAAGAAAAGGTAAGTACAAAACTCTTAGATTTATTTCTCTTTGATTACCTTGATCAAGTAATCATTTTGGGATAATCTAAAGAGCATAACAATTGGATAGTTTGATGTTCATACTATGAAAAGAAACAAGAACTGCACCATAAATCACTAAAACTTGAATGCTTGGTAATTAAAAGAGAAAAATATAGCTCCATGAAACCTAAATCTAAATGTTAGTATGATAGAAAAGTTCTTGAGCTGTAATTTTAAGAGATGCATGAAGAAAAAGATAGATGAACTTGTGCTAATAGAATAAGTCCAGGTGTAAAATTCATATAAGATGGAGGAAATTCCTGAAACAATGATGAAGTAAGAAGACAAATGAGAATGAAAAATGAATAAATAAGATGGAACCTGAGTTAATCTTAGACCAACCTGTGAATATGAAAGAATGTAAGGTGTAATAATCATGATATGTGAAAGGAAATAGGGGGAATGATCCCCGATTAATAAATAATGTGTAAAGAATAATGAACCTTTCATGATGTAAAGATGAAAAATACGGTAACAAAAGGGGATATTCATAAAACATGAAGAACCACAATAGAAGAAAGAGTAATGGCGTGTAATACTCTCAATAGTTCCTATGCCAATGGAAAGGATATCAAGATGAGACAAGTTATGTTACAACCCCAGTTATGGGTTCATTTGGTGAGAAATGTAATTTCTCATATTAAAGATATTGGAACAAATAATGATATAATTTGTTTTGAATAAATGAGTTTTGTTTACAGTAGCCTTGATGATTGTGTTGTGGGCTTTATTGGCTATTGGGCCCAATAACAAGAAATTCAATTAATAAATGCATAATTGAGTTTTTGGAGAAAAGAAAGATGTGGAAACCTCTAGAAGGCAAAATAATATAATCCATAGTTGGATTTCGTGCCTCTTGGGTTCCTTGGGTTCCAAGGAGTCCAAAGTTGCAAAGAAAATGCAATAAGGAAAGAAAAGAGCAATTAAGTATCTCCTTGTTAAGAAAGAAATTGAAAATAATGATAAAATGTAGAAAACATGTGGAAAAAGGTATAATTGAGTTATCTTGGTGGATTTTCATATCCAAAGGATTCCTAATGTTAAAATGAATTCCAAATAAGGAAAATAAAAAAGAGATAAAGAGAAATACTCAAAAAGAGATATTTTAATAAAGAAAACGTAAAATAATAAGAAAAGGGATGAAAGATAAGTAAAGAGGCTCAGGAAATATTCCCAAGAGGGGATTTCGAGCCATTAAGGTTCCTTGAGGTTCAAGGAACTCAAAATAATAATTTAACAGCAAAGGAAAGAGAAAGAGGTGAAATATATATAATTAAGAGATATCTTGCACTTAAAGAAAAGGAACGTTTTCTTTGAGATAATGAGCCCAATTTTGGTAGAGACGTAGATTACGTCATTATGGACTTTCCCTCCAAATTTGGGATTAATTGGATACTTGGTTTGGGAGTTATAGCTTTTACAAGATTCCCTAAAGTGTTGGGTTTATAATGAATGTCACAATTCATTTATAAAGGAAAACAAAGCTCTGTTATCTTGGACGCAGGTTATCTGAACCGCAGGTCTCGCATCTAACGACGTTGGATCATCGTGTAGATCCCAGTCCGAGAAGGACTCCTGGCCACCTTGTTCTTGGAAGTCATCGTGACTCTGGGCATGAGAGGGCCTGAGGTTAAGTCCTTTGGGTTCGGGAAGTCCTGAGGATCCCAACCATACCAGGTTTTGGGACCTGGCATGGCGTATGCGGGATTTCCCAAATCATGGAGGGGCACCCTCGACCCTGCCTATATATGAGGGGTTGTGCACCCTCTGTGATAGCCCAGAGTTTCCCTTGGAGTTCGGATAGGAGAGCCTAGCAAGAGCATGGGGTCAATTTCGATAAGAAACCCGACTTCCACCTCCAACCTGAAGTCGCTTCTCACCGGAGAGGGGACTCCTCCGTCCCGTCGACCCGGGCCATGCTTTGTGAATCCGAGGGCACCGTTGAGTTCAGATAGGCCCAGAGAGGGTGCGGCGGAATCCACCTGCGGCTGGGGAAGTCAGATGATCGGAGTCAACCCTGAGGTTGACCACGGGCAAACACGGGCCGCGAATAAGGGATGGCCTCGCGAGGAAGAAGAAGGAGAAAGGGAGAAAATACGTCCTTGCCCCCGACAACTGTGAAGGAAGGTAAGGGTAAAATAGATATTTGCAACTTTAAATCTAAAACATGGGTGAACAGATTCTAGGCCATTGGATCCTGCGTGGTCCATGGGACCATGCATCGGGCGAAAAGTGGTTTTCTCGAATTAACGAATAAATAAGGAAAATGATTTTTCTTTGCAAAATTCATAGAATCCTCTAGGAAGCTCTAATGAGAAAAGTTTATACATGAAAGTTGCTTAGAAAAATACGAGGAACACAATAAAATTAGTTTGAGAACCTGATTTCGTACCTATTTGCAAAAGTGTGCTAAGTTAATGAAAATTGCTTTGAAATTATGTTAGAAACCCTAATTGTAATTAATGGCTAGGTTCATGATGCTTAATTGGTGAAATTAAGTAGTAGTAACCTGTTGAAATGTTAATGATGAACTTGAACCCGATCTAGATGATTTATTGCATGATTTAGGGTTTTACACCAATTATGGATGAATAAGCACTTAGAAACCCTGGGTAAAAGAGAATAAGATCATATTTAATTCGAAAAATATGATAATATGTTGTTAAATGATGGTTCTAAGATATTTTTAATATAAAAAGTTCCTAATCATGGATAGATACCCTTAATTTGATAATTAGGGTTTTCTAATGGATAAAGTTGGAATTAATGGAATTCATAGGTGAATTAGATCATAATGAACTATGAGTTGTTAATCTGGAAGGAACCTAAGATGATAAAAAGGCTCTAATGTGAATATGTGAAGGTTTTGCACTTAGAACTTTTGTTCTAGGGTATAAATGAGGAAAGTTGTAAAAAGATCAAAAAGAACCCTAATAAAACCCCAATTCAGATTAGAAACCCTAGAAAGTGAATCCAAGTCAATTAAATAGATATATTCTTGGTAAAGTGTAGTAAATAGGTTACGTATGCTTTTTAGGAATTCTGTGATTGTTGAACTGCTTCTTGGATTACTTGCTTTCTTGGAATCATTATTAGCTTGTTGAATCTACAAATCAGGTATGTGGTTAGTTATGAATAACCGCCTTAGTTTCCCGAGGATTTTCCGGATGGTTAACTGCATTGAATGCAAATTATCAGTTTGGATGTTCATAGTTGCAAATCATAAAGTCACTATGATTATCACATTAATAATAGAAGTATGTATTCTCGCACCTACATGCCACCCTGATGGATGATGCCAAAGGTCAGACCCAGGAGGGTAGACCCATGGGCACCATGAGTGGTGACCCCAGGCACCAAGCTCGGGAATGAGAAGGTGGCCTATGATATTGCATGACTAGAGGGCACCATGAGTGGTGACCCCAGGCACCAAGCTCGGGATTGAGAAGATGGCCTTAAGTCATTGGCAAAAGAAACCCTAAGGTGGGTATGCTAGGGTTAGGGAAAAAGTGGTGGAGAATGTCATACTGGAAAGTGTAAATTGGCTTGTTAATTAACTTGATTGTGATAATTAGATTGTTATCCATATGTGCAAACTTTTGGTTGTCCCCACGTACCTGTATATTTTGATATACTGACCGACGTTTTGTTTGTCAGTGTTTTAGGTACAAGTTTGAAAAGAACCAACAGTAAAGTGGCATATGTGAAATTAATTAAGAATTAAATTTCAAAGGAGGATTAGTTAGAGTTGACTCCTGATGCGAATAGATGTTGACATCCCAGCTTTGGAAAAGGTATGCATAGTTTTAATTTTATACCAAATTCCAGTTAGTTAGTAGAATTTCATAATTATTATTGATTATTTGTTGAACCTTTGATCCTGTTAATTGAATAACGGGTCTGACCTTCGGGTCTCCCTTAATTGGGGGTTACTGGGAGACGGGGTCGTTACAATTGGTATCAGAGCGAAGGTTCCTCATTTAATCTTTAATAATTATTAAATTTTACAAATTCCATAGAACCCAAGGGAGTTATTATAGGATTATCCAAAAGACAGAGGTGTCTAGAAAAGGATCACCAGCGAGGGCTGACAATATTTTCCTCCGCACCACTAGTCAGAATATGAGGACTCCCATATCCGTGTGACTGCCTGGCCAAATTCTTAGGGTATGAATCAAAATAAGATACCTTTAGGACTCTCTCATCTTATTCATCCCTTCTCAACTCAAATTCTATTAAGGACCTTAAGGAATAGGGTTTTCTCTATTCCCCGCACCCTCTTGAGGTATGGGTAAGGTTAATAAGGTCTAAGGAATCCTCCACCAAATTAATGAAAAGCATGTAAATAAGATGTCATGGACATAAGCTTAATAGAGTAAGCGTAAAGGAATATATACATGCTTAGGTCGTATGACACAAGTTGTCATTTCCCTCAGGAGAGACCTGAGGATAGACCTCCTTGGCAGGAGGATGAGTAGAGAGAGTTAGTCTTGGAGGTAGAGACCTCCATTAAAAGTAGATACCTAGCACATCCTTTGAGGATGATGTTAACCCTAACCCTAAGTGAAGGTTATATAGAGAGATGACATGATGACTTAGATGTCATGGTAGACCAGGTGTTTGGATAGACATGCTTTTGGATGCCCATATGAGCCATGAGAGGTTGGACGACCTAGCACCTTTGGCGACCCAACCCTGGATAGGGGTCATGCATATTAGAGTGAAGGATAGCTCCTTCAATGATGAGGTTAGTGAAGAACCTATGGAAACCCCGTGAGCTTATATGAGCATGGCATGGTATGCACCCAGAGTACGACAGTAGTGTGGTAGTAGGTTGAAAACCTGACCAGTAAGTATGATGGATACCTTATGAGATAAGCATAAAGGGCTATCCTAAACATAATTATCACCCATGTAGGGGTATGCTTGTAAGCTTGACCGACCTTAATGGAGAGAGGACGTCGAGTAGTAAGGTTGCTTGTAGGGTTAGCTCTAGAGATAGAGAGAGATGGACCCCAATCAAGGAGGATGGAAGCTTAGATTCCGAGACATGGGGAACAATGGGGAGTTGAGGATGATGCAACCTAAGTGGATGATAGTGGTTGCCTCGTGCTTGATCCCGAGAAGCTAAGGATATCTTGGTTGCCTTTAGAGGAACCAAACCCTAGAGGGAGGTTGATGCTTCTGGTACCTATGTGTCTATGGTGAAGGTGTCTACCTTCTAAGATGAGACAAAGAGTGCCTTAGACCCTGAAGAGGTTTAGTAATAGGTTGTGAGGCCTTGTACCTTGTTGGTTGTCCTTGACGAAGACTCAACTCTGAAGTGTGGTCGAGTTAAAGGATGACATGAAGTGCATGTCATGCCTTATGCATACTTGATTCATGGTTAAGAGATTGAGCAGGTAGTTGGACACCCAATGATGAACCTAGGGTTCCTAGGCCTAAGAGGGGAAGTAGTGTACTTGATGCCCATTGTAAGATTTGAGTCTCTATAGTTTCGAGCATGGTACACCTCATGCGTGAGGGAAAAGGAAACCCCTTAAGATAAAGGTATCTTTGATGAATCCCTCACAACCAAGGTAGTGACATGAAAAGGTTTGTTCATGACCCAATGTTGAGGATGCGATCAATCATGACCTAACATGGTTTAATAGATGGTATGCTTATGCCTTAGTAGCTAGCTAGGGTTAAGCATGCTCATGTGAATGTAAACTCTGGACATAAGGGCATTTGTGACCTTTCTTATTAAGGCATAATTTCCTCTCATCCTGGGAGAGGGGCCCTTTGGTAGGGTGTATACCAGTTTTGTGGATTTTGAGGTAACCTAAAGAGGTTTCATAGGATCTTGAGAAGCTAAGTGAAAAGTATATGGTATGAAAATAAGCATGTAGACCCATAGATATCCATCTCTAAGTGCATATGGATGTGTTACCATGAAGGTAATCGGTATGGGGCCTGACCAAGGTAGGCAGGTTGCCAAGACCCCTATGAAAGGATGAAAGACAACCCATGAATGCAGAGAGAGATGATGAAGGCTTGGGTAAGGTTCTGAGTTTGACATGTACTATGTTAGAATCCTAAGTCTATCCTAGGGTCAGGTAGGGATAAGACCGATGAAAGTAGGAGTTTCCTAATTTCCTAGTTGCACATGACCATAGGGTCGGGAGGTAACAACTATCATTGTCTAAGGGCCATGGGTTAGGAGATTGATCACCTTCATGAACTCATGGGACCCAAAGGGCAGATGAGTAGGGCACTCTCTATATGCAATAGGGAAGAGGGATGACCCCAAAAGTGATGGCACCCTATAGACCTAGAGGAGATGACCAAGGAATGTGTGTAAACCTCAGTAGGTTCGAGACCAGTTTTCCATGAAAGTAATTTTTTTGATATCGTGATGTTTGTAGAAGCATATGTGGCACGTTTCAACTTAGATGTAAAGGTGTACTGGAAAGGTGGGATGTACCATCTCTATTCTTGGAACAGGAAGAACTTTGTATTTGAACTGCAGCCAAATGCTTATTTCCTCTTGTCATGGGAATGAGAGATAGGATAGTATGCATGCCATACACCAAGGATAAAGATGATGCGAGTTGGAACGTTGCTACAAGGTATGAGGATAGAGATGATAACATATCCTTGTGGAGAGAATGATACATGGATGGTTTACAAACACTAAGAGTATTAAGGAGATCATCTTGTGAGGATGTGATACCCTAAGCTATCTGGAATTTGCAAGATATGCAAGGTTGAGTTTGATCACCAAGAGAATAAGCTCAGTTGTTTCTTCATAAAGCTAAACTTAGAGTTGAGATAATAAGTGGAATACATGGAGGTGTATGTCTTCAACATTACCTAATACCTAAGGATGTGAAGTGGTAATGGATGCTTTGGTTGAGATATAGCTGCCTAGTTTGGCTAGAGACCAGAAGAGGTTGTTAGTCTAACCTTAAGTCTAGAAAGGAGATGTGTTTGGCTAACACTCAGATGTAACAAGATGTGATTAACAAGTTAATGGTTGTTTGGTTAGCCAGCCTAGTCCTTGATGTAGTGAAAGGATGGTTGTAGAACCTCAGATGCACTTCTTTGGAAAAGAAGGTGAGAAAACCCTGATTAGAGTGGTTTAGGGTTTCTGAGGAATCAACCTTGAAGAATCGTGACATACAAAATATCATGATTTTAAGTTCATCATACACCGTAGTACTACAAGGATTGTAAGTGGCAATAGTACTTTGGATATTTAAAATGAATTTACCTGTGGTATGTTGCCATGCATGACAAGAGGTGAAGAACGAACACCAGTAACCCAGTGCATTGATATGAAGGATAAAGAGAGTCCCCGAGAGGGAATGGGAGTTCACCACTAAGGATGTTGTGGTAAGTCTCCCCTTGAACAAGAAAGATCAAGATGCAATATGGGTTATGGTAGATCACCTTACCTAGATGACGTACTGTCAAGGGACAAATCCAGTTGAACTACATATGAGAGAGATGGTTCAACTACACCATGATACAAGTTCAAAACTTCTTGAGTATGATCTAAAGGTTCACTTCCATAAGGTGTGGAAGTAGGTACATGAAGAACTCGATGTTAGTACTGCTTATCACCCCTAACTAATGGTTAGTATGATCCAGACTAGAGGGTCTGAGGATAGCATGTGTGCTCAATAAGGGTGATACATGGAGACAGTTCTTAAATTATGATGTTAACCACCATAGCCTTTATCGGGATGTAAGAAGTTCTATAGGGAGGTTGTGTCGGTCACCATTTCATTAAGATGATGTTGGTGAAGGAGGCCTCATGAAGGTCAGAAAAGAACCACAGTTTGTGTAGATGAAGTCGCTTTGATCGTGCAATGGTTGAGAGAAAGCCAAGAGGTGACATGAGTCACGAGCCGATGCAAAGCAGACTGACATGCAGTTCACTATGGGAGAATATGTGATGTGAAAATCCGCCCCCTCTAAGATACATCTGAGAAAGCTGAGTCCCCGATATATGGGTCCATTTGAGATGGATTCGTGGAGATGGTTGTGTTTAGCCTTGCCCCTCAGGATAACGTGATGAATAAATGTGTTCCATGAGTCCGATCTAGAGAACTATGTGAGGTACCCAAGCCATGTGCTGAGCCCTGAACCTATTCAGCTTTTGAGAGGCTGATATGTCCCGAGTCACCAATGAGGGTACGATATACTAAGGTAAGAAAGAACTCAGATGGAAGCATATGAGATGATGAAGGTTCTTGGGAAGCACCATGGAAAGGGTGAAGACACATGGGAGCCATGATGGACATATGAAAGGCTTATCCTGTTTGTTTCATTGCTTGATGAAATTTTGAGGGAAAAACTCTTATAAGAGGGGAAGGATGTTACAACCCCAGTTTTGGGTTCATTTGGTGAGAAATGTAATTTCTCATATTAAAGATATTGGAACAAATAATGATATAATTTGTTTTGAATAAATGGGTTTCATTTACAATAGCCTTGATGATTGTGTTGTGGGCTTTATTGGCTGTTGGGCCCAATAACAAGAAATTCAATTAATAAATGCATAATTGAGTTTTTAGAGAAAAGAAAGAAGTGGAAACCTCTAGAAGGAAAAATAATATAATACAAAGTTGGATTTCGTGCCTCTTGGGTTTCTTGGGTTCCAAGGAGTCCAAAGTTGCAAAGAAAATGCAATAAGGAAAGAAAAGAGCAATTAAGTATCTCCTTGTTAAGAAAGAAATTGAAAATAATGATAAAATGTAGAAAACATGTGGAAAAAGGTATAATTGAGTTATCTTGGTGGATTTTCGTATCCAAAGGATTCCTAATGTTAAAAGGAATTCCAAATAAGGAAAATAAAATAGAGATAAAGAGAAATACTCAAAAAGAGATATTTTAATAAAGAAAAAGTAAAATAATAAGAAAAGGGATGAAAGATAAGGAAAGAGGCTAAGGAAATATTCCCAAGAGGGGATTTCGAGCCATTAAGGTTCCTTGAGGTTCAAGGAACTCAAAATAATAATTTAACAGCAAAGGAAAGAGAAAATAGGTGAAATATATATATATAATTAAGAGATATCTTGCACTTAAAGAAAAGGAACGTTTTCTTTGAGATAACGAGCCCATTTTGGTAGAGAGGTAGATTAAGTCATTATGGACTTTCCCTCCAAATTTGGGATTAATTGGATACTTGGTTTGGGAGTTATAGCTTTTAAAAGATTCCCTAAAGTGTTGGGTTTATAATGAATGTCACAATTCATTTAAAAAGGAAAACAAAGCTCTGTTATCTTGGATGCAGGTTATCTGAACCGCAGGTCTCGCATCTAACGACGTTGGATCATCGTGTAGATCCCAGTCCGAGAAGGACTCCTGGCCACCTTGTTCTTGGAAGTCATCGTGACTCTGGGCATGAGAGGGCCTGAGGTTAAGTCCTTTGGGTTCGGGAAGTCCTAAGGATCCCAACCATACCAGGTTTTGGGACCTGGCATGGCGTATGCGGGATTTCCCAAATCATGGAGGGGCACCCTCGACCCTGCCTATATATGAGGGGTTGTACACCCTCTGTGATAGCCCAGAGTTTCCCTTGGAGTTCGGATAGGAGAGCCTAGCAAGAGTGTGGGGTCAATTTCGATAAGAAACCCGACTTCCACCTCCAACCTGAAGTCGCTTCTCACCGGAGAGGGGAATCCTCCATCTCGTCGACCTGGACCATGGTTTGTGAATCTGACGGCACCGTTGAGTTCAGATAGGCCTAGAGAGGGTGCGGCGGAATCCACCTGTGGCTGGGGAAGTCAGATGATCGGAGTCAACCTTGAGGTTGACCACGGGCAAACACGGGCCGCGAACAAGGGATGGCCTTGCGAGGAAGAAGAAGGAGAAAGGGAGAAAATATGTCCTTGCCCCCGACAACTGTGAAGGAAGGTAAGGGTAAAATAGATATTTGCAAATTTAAATCTAAAACATGGGCGAACAGATTCTAGGCCATTGGATCTTGCGTGGTCCATGGGACCATGGATCGGGCGGCCACTGGTTTTCTCGAATTAACGAATAAATAAGGAAAATGATTTTTCTTTGCAAAATTCATAGAATCCTCTAGGAAGCTCTAATGAGAAAAGTTTATACATGAAAGTTTCTTAGAAAAATACGAGGAACACAAAAAAATTAGTTTGAGAACCTGATTTCGTACCTATTTGCAAAAGTGTGCTAAGTTAATGAAAATTGCTTTGAAATTATGTTAGAAACCCTAATTGTAATTAATGGCTAGGTTCATGATGCTTAATTGGTGAAATTAAGTAGTAGTAACCTGTTGAAATGTTAATGATGAACTTGAACCTGATCTAGATGATTTGTTGCATGATTTAGGGTTTTACACCAATTATGGATGAATAAGCACTTAGAAACCTTGGGTAAAAGAGAATAAGATCATATTTAATTCAAAAAATATGATAATATGTTGTTAAATGATGGTTCTAAGATATTTTGAATGTAAAAAGTTCCTAATCATGGATAGATACCCTTAATTTGATAATTAGGGTTTTCTAATGGATAAAGTTGGAATTAATGGAATTCGTAGGTGAATTAGATCATAATGAACTATGAGTTGTTAATCTGGAAGGAACCTAAGATGATAAAAAGGCTCTAATGTGAATATGTGAAGGTTTTGCACTTAGAACTGTTGTTCTAGGGTATAAATGAGGAAAGTTGTAAAAAGATAAAAAATAACCCTAATAAAACCCCAATTCAGATTAGAAACCCTAGAAAGTGAATCCAAGTCAATTAAATAGATATATTCTTGGTAAAGTGTAGTAAATAGGTTACATATGATTTTTAGGAATTTTGTGATTGTTGAACTGCTTCTTGGATTACTTGCTTGCTTGGAATCATTATTAGCTTGTTGAATCTACAAATCAGGTATGTGGTTAGTTATGAATAACCGCCTTAGTTTCCCGAGGATTTTCCGGATGGTTAATCACATTGAATGCAAATTATCAGTTTGGATGTTCATACTTGCAAATCATAAAGTCACTATGATTATCACATTAATAATAGAAGTATGTATTCTCGCATCTACATGCCACCCTGATGGATGATGCCAAAGGTCAGGCCCAGGAGGGTAGACCCTTGGGCACCATGAGTGGTGACCCCAGGCACCAAGCTTGGGAATGAGAAGGTGGCCTGTGATATTGCATGACTAGAGGGCACCATGAGTGGTGACCCCAGGAACCAAGCTCAGGATTGAGAAGGTGGCCTTAAGTCATTGGCAAAAGAAACCCTAAGGTGGGTATGCCAGGGTTAGGGCAAAAGCGGTGGAGAATGTCATACTGGAAAGTGTAAATTGGCTTGTTAATTAACTTGATTGTGATAATTAGATTGTTATCCATATGTGTGAACTTTTGGTTGTCCCCACATACCAGTATATTTCGATATACTGACCGACGTTTTGTTTGTTGGCGTTTTAGGTACAAGTTTGGAAAGAACCAACAGTAAAGTGGCATATGTGAAATTAATTAAGAATTAAAGTTCAAAGGAGGATTAGTTAGAGTCGACTCCTGATGTGGATAGTTGTAGACATCCCAGTTTTGGAAAAGGTATGCAAAGTTTTAAATTTATACCAAATTCCAGTTAGTTAGTAGAATTTCATAATTATTATTGATTATTTGTTGAACCTTTGATCGTGTTAATTGAATAATGGCTCTGAGCTTCAGGTCTCGCTTAATTGGGGGTTACCAGGAGATAGGGTTGTTACAAGTTAAGATGATGCATTAACAGTTAGAAATTCATAAGATAATCAAAGGAAGTAATAATCCCTTTCACCTTAATCAGCAAACCCTGGTAATGATGTAGTAATCAAAGGAATATGTTCCCTTATTTCCCATCCCTTTAGGGATGTGGTAATTAAGTGGTCCTTGATGTGCATAGTTTAGAAGTAATCTTCAGATGGATACTTTGGTAAGTATCAGACGTTCTTGGGGTTTTTTTCCAAGATGTGGATATTTGTAATAGGAGATGTCTTGAGATGAAATAAAGATCATTTTGAAATGTTTGATTTTGGGTAAAAACAATGGAAGGTGGATGAGACAAGGACATGATGTGTTTCTGACACATGTGATGGATACCAAGGTAAGGAATCCTAGTATCCAAGTAGTGCCAGTTGTATGGGAGAATGAGAACATATTGTTTGATAAGATGTATGAGGTGTTTGGTTACCCATAAAGGTTGACTTTGGATCAATTCGGATGCAAGTACCCCATCTATAATATGGAGGTCACATGTTAAGGGTTTATGCTCCACATAAACTTAACATTGACAAGGAGGCATATGTTGAAGAGACAGTTGCATAATCTTCTTGGGTGAAATTCATCAAGCTGAGTGTAATTCCTCTAAGTACTCCTATCCGGTTTGCAAGAAAGAAAGATTCCAAGAAGATTGTACCCCGGCTATAGATGGATAAGCAAAATTTCCACTCCCTATCTGGGTCAATTAAGGTGACATATAACATCTTGAGTTACCTCTGAGATAGTTTTCTTGGATAAGTGGCCTCTTCTTATGACAGGAGGATGTACAACTGAGAGTGGGTATGTTGGCAAGATAATTGGTAAGGCTAAGACTAGTGTTGAGTCAGCAAATCAGAGTAGCACAATGGAATCATGATAGAATTTATTGTTCCAAGTGGATGATGGAACGTACCCCTAGTATTTCTTTGGAAGAGATATGCTGAGGATTGAGGAGGGTATGGTAAACTCTCAGAATCAAGAACCTTATTATACAATGATTATATGATTAGGGTGGTAATACATGAATTGGATAAGTATGTATAGTGCTTCCATGGCTAAGAAAGTATCACCTGGCATAGGGTTGACTCTACAACCAATAATAGAAAAGGATAAGTTGAAAATGTGTCTTGTGCAACATATCTTGTATTCATCTTGGATGCAAAATAGTACAATGGTCAAGTCTTGTGACATCACCCTAACATCAAGCAACTGTGCAGAAGTCAAGGTATGATGTATGAGTAGTATCCATCTCCTTATGATAGGAGGATGTATAATTGAGAGTGGGTATGTTGGAAGGGTAATTTGGTAAGACTAAGACCAGTGCTGAGTCAGCAAATTAGAGTAGTGCAGTGAAATCATGATAGGTTTTATAGTTCCAAGTGGATGACAGAACATAAAAGAGACATTTTGAGGATTGAGGAGGGTATGGTAAACTCTCAGAATCAAGAACCTTATTATACGCTAATTATATGATGAGGGGGTGATACATGAGTTGGATAAGTATGTATAGTGCTTCCATGGCTAAGAAAGTATGACCTGACATAGGGTTGATTCTGTAACCAATAATACAAAAGGATAAGTTGAATACGTGTCTCGTGCATCATATCTTATGTTGATCTTGGATGCAAAAACTATACGATGGTCAAGTCTTGTGACATCACCCTAACATCAAGGAACTATATAAAAGTCTGATGGTATGATGCATGAGTAGTATTGATCTCCTTTCTCTTGGGATTTCGGGAGCGAAATCCTTGTTAGGGGTTTATGACTTATAAGGACCATGAACTGGGTTTTGGGCTAACCCTATTTGTTTTTCTTAAAAAATGTTGCTTTGTACCTTGATATAATCATATAGGATGTAATTAGGGCATGCTGTAAGCTTTAAGTTCCTTATTTGAGCTTGATGCTTGTGTTTTGTGGAGAGGTCTGGTGCAAATTGCAATTTACTTAGTATAGGGGTTGATGTGCAAGTTTACCACCTCTAAAGTGTTTCTTCTCTCTCTCTTAGCATCATCTAGAGGAGAGACAAAGTGGTGGGTGCCTTGTTTTTTCCTTGGTTGAGTGGTTGGTGATGTTTTGGGCACATGTTTGAGGTGTGTTTTGCTCATAAGAGTGGTGTCTCAGCCTTGAGAGCCTTGGTAAGACCATGTATCAGTTTTTGGTTTCCTTGAGGAGGCTTGGTATCGGTTGAGGGTGTCTTGAGGGACATCTTATCAATTTGATGGTATCTTGATGATCACCATATTGGGCTGTGGTGACTCTAGAGGAGTGCCATATCGGTTTGTGACCCTAGGATTTCATCCCTATCGGTTTGTCAGGGGGTGAATCAGTGTATCGACATTGACCTTCCTTAGTGACCAAGTGGGAGAGACATAGGTCCTATCACCTTGTTTCATGTTGTTACATGTGGCCTTCCTTCGTGTACATGTATCTTCTAGGGTTCTAAGGTGGTGACACCTTCCCCTTGCTCTCTCTCATTGGCCATGTATATATACCCCTTTCTTCCCATCCAAGAGAACCCTTTTCGTGATCCTTGTTTTATCACCATGGTGGCTGACTTTGAGCTTAAAGATCACTCTCCCTTGGAGCTTGGTGGGTGAGCCAAAAGCTTGTCATTCTCTCTTTCATCTTCTTCCTTGGTAAGCCATGATTTTCTAGCTTTCTTTCTCTCCTTCTTTCTTCTTCTCGGCTATGGACCTTGATATCTTCTTTTTCCCTCTTTTTCTCTCTTAACCTCGATTCCATCTTGTCTCTTAGAGGTGTTTTTCTTGGAGGATCTTCCTCTACCTTGAGTTTGTGAGTTTCAAGCTTGACCTTGGATCATAAAGCTTGGTGGTTATTCTTGAGGCGGGTTATATAACTCTAAACCTACCTTGTTATTATCACCCTTCTACTTGTTATCTTGATGGTTATTTTTAGCTCGTTATCTCTTGCTTGCTAGTATCTTTACTTGGTAGCCTTGTGTTCAGGTTGAGGATGAAATTTTGTTAAGTTGCTGCCATAATTTGCTCTTTTCCTTTGCCTTGTTAATAACATCATCTTGAGGTAGAAGATGACTAAACCGATATGCCATGTAATCTGATATGCTAGACCGATATGCTCTTGTGTAGACCAATATACCTCTTATGATGTTGGTTTGTCATGATGTAGTGGTGACTAGTGAAGAAGAGTGTTGAACCTTGATGCTTTTAGTTGAGTATGGAGGTCGACATGGGTAACCCTAATCCGATACATGTTCAATTCGACACACCGTGCAATCCTATACTTCTTAGCCCGACACATCTTGAATAGAGGTGAGAAACACTTCCCTTGAGGTTCAACTGATACAACCAAATCCTAATGGTTGATATCCTATGAAGATCTATGTGGCTGATACACAAAGGGGAACATAGGTCGATACCCTATTTGAAGGTGAGGCCGATACCCTAATGGATGGTGAGGCCGATACCTTATGATATGGTATGAACGATACACTTTCGCATGTACCTATAGACCGATATCCTTTATTGTGCCTTGGCCAACACCCTCTCATTGAAGTGTTGAGCCCAATACAAAGTGATGATAAATCGATACTCATCCTTGAGTTGGTAGGCCAATACCCTACTTAGGTTGTATGCAAGATATCTAGGGTTAACTGATACCCTAATCCTAAACTGACACCCTATGCGATGTGTAGTAATGCACCTTGTTGATGCTAGAGCCACATGGTGTGATGTGATACCCTATGGTGTAATCATGTATATGATGTTGAAAGCTAACTCCCTCTTTACATGCTTCATAATAATGAGGAAAGTGAGAATCTAAAGATGGTTGATGATCCAACCTGGTAAGCCCTAAATTGGGTAAGAAGAACTCTAGCCCTAATGATGCAGTGGGAAAGGTATGAAACTTAATAGATAGTAGTGTTGACGATGTATGATTGATCTTAGCTACTTTTCCTAAACCTAATGCAGCATAGGATGATGATACTATGAGTAGTTCACCCTTATTTGAAGAACCTAGCCTTAAGTCTCCAACTATGTGAGGAATAATGGATGTAGGGTTTAATGGTTGCATATCCATATAATAACCCTAATCACAGAATAATATGACTCATGTGCTCATCTTAAGGAAAGGTTATAATCTATGGTAGGTGTCTTCTATTCCCTTTCATATAACCTTAACTTGTGGAGTAAGGTTAATAATACTACCATGTGTATACACATGAGGGTGGTGATAAGTCTTGTTGAAATACATGGTGGCAACCTTGGTGTAGAAATCGTATAACAAGCCTAATGCCTTGATGGTGCTTTTTGGATAGCTTAAAGTGATATCCTATAGTTATGTAGCTTATGGTTTGATTTTCCTTGGTATGCTATGTGATCATTGATTTTTAAGAAGTGATAATATGTGGGATACCTAATGTTGAAGCATGTCACTAGTGCAATGGTCAATATATTATTATAATGCATTATTGTAAGCCTCACATAACTTGATGAAGATGATACACACATGAATTTGTAAATGGGTTTTGGTGTGATTAGGGTTTGGTGGTGTAACCATGGAGTATAACCCTAATCGGATCTATGTGAAGAGAATTAACCCTAACTCAAAAGGTGGGTCATATAGTTAAGTGATTATAATATAAAGCATGATAAGTGAGTATAATAGAAAGCATGATATCTTTCCCTCTTAAATACATGGCTATAACCTAATGTGTTAAGCAAGTGTTATGACTTGTGAGTACTATGAAAATGGTTATATAATAGCAATCTTTGGTTATGAACTTTAAAAAGGACACACATGAAGTATTAAAATGTGAATGTGCACACTTGGTTACAATAATTAATTCTTAGTCTTATACACTCCAGCAATGAGAGGAAGTGCATGCGAAATAGAATGATGTTTGGAGACTTTAGGTGAAACCAGTATGAAGCCTAACCTTAGATTAGAAATCTTATGATGCTTGGCTTGCCTATAGCTAAATGAGTTTAATATGTTTAACATATTCTCTCTTTGAATATAATAGCTAATTGTTTCTATGGCAAGTACCAGTAGTGTGAGAAAAGCAATGTGGCGTAAGTGATGTGGTATGAGTAATACATGTATACCAATGAGGCACGGCGTGATAATCTGAATCGCCAGTGTGATGTGATGGGTTCCTTAGTTATGAGATGAGGGGTTGTTACCCCAAGATATGTAGTCCTATGATGTTGATGATAAATTACCCTCTTGTTGTCTATTTCTAACCATGTAGGTGATACTAATTGATGTGCATAGCCAGGTATGAGTTATGGTTGTTATGATCTAATGGACATTGGTCCTTGAGATGGACATTGGTCCTTGTGATGGACGTTGGTCTTGGATGAATAGTAAGCACAAAGAGACATGATGTGATGAGATCACACCTAATATGTTTCAGTGTGTTCTAGTGATGAGTAATGCCTTGTTTATGTAGATCTTGATTAGAGGTCATACATTGTAACTTGATTGATGATTAAAGATACTTAAATGGCCTAACTAATCAAGTGGAGCCTAATGTAGTAGCTTGCCATGTGCCATAGATCCATTCCAGTGTTAGTTTTATTACTGGTTGGTGAAACAAGTTTAACTTGGAGCACATATTTTTGAATATGTAGGGTGCAAGTTGAGTATTCCCTTGCATCCTTAATATCAGGTTGTGTGTGATGGCCATGCGTGAGTTGATCTTGGTGTGATAAGGATGGCCATGCATGAGCCAGTCCTTCTTTTAAGAATGGTCATGCATGAGCCTGTTCTCCTAGCATCGTTACCTGTACCAAGGTGGGCTAGATGTTATATGGGTGGCCATGCATGAGCCAACCCCTTTGATTTGACTATATGTCATTGTTGTAATTGACTGATATGTCTCTACGGTGTTTTCTCTTGTGCTGACCAAGAGGTGTGGTGAGGTCTTGGACTCCGGCTCTTCCATTAGACCTTGTATGGCACTAGTTTCAACTTAGTAGTGTTTAGTTGGATTTGGGTGGTACGACTCAAATCCTCAGGGCATAATAAATACGTAATCAGCCGTATTGTGTGCACATTTAGGATCAAACATGGAAGCATTGGATGAAGCCTTGCCTTGCTCTTGTACTATTTAGTTTGTAACAGTTGTACACGTTCTTCATATCCCTTTTAAATTATTAGATGTTCTATTACTCATTGGCAAGTGCATGTTACTGCTTTAGTTACTTCATCCATGAGATATGTCATTTGGTTAATTTTTTTCAATCTACTCAGTATGTTAATATCTAGTGATAATAATAGAGTTGGCAAAGAGTTATATCTCTCGCTGGGACTGTGTCTCACCCTGTTGGTTAAATAACTTTTTAGGTGGTCGTGCATGCTAAGTTGAAGATCATGCGGTTGAAGATGATACAAGAAGAAAACTACACATGGTGATACATGGTATATGGATACGGTCTAGTAATAGAGTCCTATGTGTCATCCCTGTACGCTCAGGTGCTTGGGGTTGTTCTCGATGTGTTTGTAGACATGATGTTTGATATGTGGTTTTCGGATGGTGTTCCTTTGATAGTATGTATATACATATGGAAATGTTATCTTATGTAATAGGATGTTTGGAGTGTGATGAGGTATCATCTTGAATATAAGTTATGAAATGCAAGTTTTGGCTCTTGTGTAACAATTCTCAGTTCATGGTGTTAGTTGCAAATTGGTTTTAATTTCATGTGATTTTTGGTAACCCGTTGTTAATGGTTGATCATGGTTTAAGTTTAAGTAATCTCACTTTGTGTGACAAAGGGTATCACATTTAATCTTTGGGCATATTAATCTAGCTTAGAACAAGTTTTTAGGGATTTACCCGAACAAGTAGGCAAAAGAATGCTAAGAATGTTATATCACTCGCCTCTTATGGTGAAAATCATGAGGCCCATTCAACAAGGCCATGAAAATGCTTCCAGATCCTAGATCGGCCCTCCAAAATCCCCAAAATCCATGCTTTGAGAAAGATCTAACTCCCATGAATAGGGCTGGAAACAAACGTTTTTTTGGTCGGTCAAAAATGTGTGTTACTATAACCAAAACTTTAGGTACATTTGCACCCCAAAAAAGAAAACTGAGCCTAGATATACCAAAATAGATGGGTATTGAGGTACAAGAAAAGAGACATCACGCTTGGGAACTATACAAGAGAGACTACCCTCTATACACCTCAAACCAACAAGACACAATAGAAGAAGGGCCAAGTCCACAAAGACAATAAGCACATTCACAAAATATGAGGACAAAGACCCCCCCAGCATCCTTCCTCGATAGGTAAAAGGAGCACAAAGAACATGCTCCCTGCAAGCGTCCAAGACCTAAAAATCTCTCCAATACTTTTGAACAAACACAACAAGATCACCTAAAAAAGCCTCAACAAACCATATATGCTTTATTCCGCACCTACTCAAAATAGGAACATAATGAGTTCAGAAAGGAGGCCATTCAAGCTACCCTTCACTGCAATAACGAGCACCCACACAGTGTGAAGGAGAACGCAGACATATAACCTTTCTTCATCGCAATCTTCCTGAATCCTAGCTGCAAAGAAAAGCAAATATGAAGCAACACCATGGAAAAGACCTGCGAAATCCATCTCGCTAAGAGGAGTCTCCCGCATCTCCTCCCTTTGCCTTGGGTTTCTTTCTCTTCTTCTTCTACCTAGGACTACCGTTAACTTTGAAATCCATCAATAAATCTGGTTCAAGGTCACAAGAGCAGCATGACTCCTCATCTGTGTCCTGGTTCACTATCCTGGAGTACTCCAGGTAGATCCCTAAAGCTGGATGAAAACAAAATTGACAAGCTTAGAACCATCTTGAAGAAGCTAGATCTACAACATGCATCCGCATGCATCAGCATATGAGGCTCCATCCATGTTGATCCCTTCCTTGGATCTTGCTTCATACTCCATTGATCAATTCACTATTCTAGAAGTTTGTGGGATGCTAAAAGATCCTATATGGTGAAGGGGTGGGTTTTATAAAGTGGAGATAGATATAAATGTCCAAACTTCTCAACTAGTGTTCATAATTACCCTTGGAAAAAACATGTCGTCCACTGTCAAAGAATCATTTTCATAAACCCTAATAAATTCTCATGTGTTTGGGTATCATTCTCATCTACATATGCCAGATTTTCATTGGTCTATCACTTCCATAAGCTAAAAAGTCCATTAGTTGAGCATAAGAAGCTCCATCAGCCACCAACAACCATTGCCACCATACTAGCTAGGGTTGAAGCCCTAATCCAACTAAGATCAAAAGAATGAAACAAAGAAAATTTATTAAGATACTAATTTGAATCACACATTTGGGTATTATGCACTTAAATTTGCACTTAGGTTTCCAATTAAGGTGAAATTGCACATTAGTGCCCAATTGTATATGAAATTGCATTTCAAGGCACAAAAAGTATGATGGAGTCTATATTAGATTCATCTATTAACCAATTGATTCCAAAACTTAATAAATCATAGAATACATAAGTACAAACATGCTTTAAATAAATTTGTAGTCAAGTCCTCATGTTATGGTGATTTGCAATTAAGTCCACAACTTATACAAAAACTTGAAACGAAGGCAACCAACAAGATTAGAGAGAAACTTATTCCAATCATATACTTATCTTTCTCAAGTAGTTAGATCGGTACCTTCCATCATTCATGTAACACTTTCAGTCTTAATCCAACTTATGCTTCTCATCAACATCTATTTCATTCTTTTCATCATGATTTCATTTTTATTATGTTCTTTGGATTGTTTCCAACTAACTACTTGGCCATGGAACTCAAAAGGATAACAATCAAAGAGTTCCACACTTACCCTTCCCTCAATACTTGACTATCTGACCAGGGCACCCAAATACTGAGTTCAGATAGTATGCATTATGCTTGTGTCATGTTCATTACTTTGATTTCATTTTAGTGCTTATTCTTATCATCATCGTAGACTCAACTAACCTAAGCTCTAATACTAAACTTGTAAGGACTCATCCTAATGATTGAACCTTAATTGGCCATTATGATAGATCCTTAGCCAAAATCCAACTTAAGTCTAATAACCATCAAAAGCCAAGATGGATAAGAAATCTAAATAAGGAGATGCATATAAATATCCAATTACAAACATATGTCACAAAACTTCACATGACATCTTATGTAATATATTTCAGCACATCAGAGCCATTCAAAGAGATGACATGATAAGAGCACAAACGGAAATCCCTTTATGGAATTTGTCAAATTAAGATTACAACATGAGATATATCTATGCAACTACAACATCATAAAGGTGTGAGATCAATTTACAACTTGTATTTGTTAGATAACATCACATAAAACAACCTAACATGTACCTCATCAACTACCCACCCATCACTAAAGAAAGTGAGAGTACATGAATACTCTAGACTTAACTATATTCTTTAATGTTACATCTTAATCAACACTTTTTTTCCACTACTCCAATACACCTAAATGATGTGGAAAACCATGAGTGAGAACCTCGAGCCCAACGATATAATATAAAAAGCTAACATCTTATTGCTTACAAACATATTATGATCGAATTATGTAGAGTTATCTTAATTAGTAGTTAAAGATAATTACAACAGATTCTCATAACTAGATATGTATATTGAGAAAATATGAAATCTCTTCACATGGATGTTAAATCAATAAGTACAAAAGGGTATACTATGTATGTGCCTAAGCCATACCCTTACCAGTACAAAGTAGGAAACATAAAAAACAATAAGTAAAAGTATACAATTGTGGATCCACGCCATTCTTCAATTAATCCTAAACAGATCTATTACTTGACTAAGTTACACATTTTATTATCATCATGGGTAGTTTGAGGAGTACTGTTCAATCTAGCAGTTGACCACTATTAAGTTGCAAACATCTCCATATAAGATCATAGGATTTCCAAACTTCTAAAGATCTCCAAAACCATGGCTGGTGTGAGCCTAAACAAAATAATGGCATAAAGACCAAACTATTAGGGGAGATCTCAATGGCATGTCCACAACAAACCATGCCCATCCTGGGTACACAGGCTAAGGCACCTATCTTTGGGGTATGAAACCCTTATCAATCACATATCATATATTACTTTACACGTGTCACTTGTCACATATCACATACTACCTGAGATATGGCCTTGACCATACTCATACAACCTTGGAATCAGGATGATAGAGATGTACACTCCCTGCACCTACATATACTCAACAATATATTACTCCGAGCATCTTCTGACTAATTTGCTACAAAGATACTTGTTTCACTATTTCCCCCACCGACCTAGGGAAATAGGTCTATGGACTCAGGGTACTACAAGATTATGGTTACACTTGATTAAATGTTCCAGTCAAATCATTTTTAGACTATACCAATCAAGATACACACACGCCATATTAGTGGATTATAAATTTAATCAATCATAGCAACTTCATAAGATATACAATGCATCCAAAAATATGAGTACCACAAAATAAGGGTCCATGTATCATCCTTATCCATATTGAGGCCCAAGAGATCATTCTCAGACACAACAATGCCTAGAATATCATGTCATAACACACAATCCTCGAATAAGTCATCAAATTCATATCCTCAATTTAATTAAAATATATAAATGTAGGCCATCATCCCATACCCATGAAGGGCATGTATTCGATGTTTAGAATAAGCATAATCATGTAATTAATTAATTTTAACTATTTTAGTGCAAGGGTTATCACGTGTGACTATCACATTATAAATACTTCTAGCTCAATCCAAAACATCATTTCAAACATCAGCCAATAACTTGTTATGATGAAGTATTCATAATTATTTGAAGATAACATTATAAAACTCATAAGGTCACATAAACTGTCCACCTTTAACAATATCACATTTTATTCTCCATCTTATGCTTTTATCATTTTCAAACATGGATGGTATAAAACCATTGGGTCTATCCATCAATACAATTATGAGACACATGCCATCGCACTCAAGGGGTTAACCTCAAGGCATCACTCCAGTTTATATACATTTACTCCCATATCCAAAATATACTTATAATGTCATATTTTATATCTCATTTAGTGTCACTTAACATTGTAAAAAGAGGAGGTATATAACCTATAGTCATCATGTGAGGTAGAGAATCGTGTTATTAAGATTTTTTATCATAAAAATTCCATACATTGTTACAACTAACAAATAATTTAGAAACCCCAAAGTTGTTACATGGTTATTTAAAATTTAATTTTATGATGTGTATCCTACTTATTAGTATAATTTAATTTCTTGATTAATGAAAAATATCACTTTCATGAGGGACATAAATGAGGAAGATCATCCTCAGTTGGTATAATATGATTCATAATGTAATCTAATGTACTCCTTAGGGCATAATGTTCAAATACAAGACATAAAAAGGGTAATTTTGCCATGTAAGTCTAAATTAGGGTCAATACCATGTAAAAACATCATAACCATTTGAAACTATGTATTTTATTTCACATTATACTTACAAATCATCTTACAAAATTTCATATTTAAATCTGAAAGTATACGGGAGTTACATTCAAAACATTATGGTACACAAAAAGTGCCACCTTTATGCATAGATAACCTACTTTGGGATTATAAACCTAAGTCAAAGGAACTTCTAGAAGCATAAGCTTTATACTAAGTCCTTATAATCATTTAATATTAACTACAAATCACTGAGAATAATATTCATATCCATTTTCCTTTCATATAGTACTAATATAAAACAATGGTAATCTAAGGAGTGGGATCGTAGAGGGGAACCACTCCCTACTAAAATAAAAAGGCAACATCCCAAACCAAATACCAACATAATTTTTTTCCAAAGGGATGAAACCAATTTATTCAACATGAATGTATCATAATACCAAAGTGTAGCATCAGAAGAAAATAATGACTATATTCAACTTCTCAATAAGATTACAAAAGTATATCTTAATCTCCCACATTGGTTTACATCTATGATACAACATAAGGATCTAAGATAGAGGGAAGTCTAAACCATAACAACTTTGTCTCCAAGCTTAAACTCCTTAAGCTATGTCCATATCTTTATGCCATATCAACCAAGTCCTACACCTAGGGTTGGAAGCATACCCCAGCAAGAAGAGAAAAATAGAAGACATCAACAAAGGTTGGTATGTACATACTAAATAGGAGATTGAGCAATTTATAAAGAATAAAGGACATCAAATTTAAAGGCTTCCCATATAAATGTAAAGTACTACCCAATCAAGCATAAAATAATATAAACAACAAAATAAGAATGAAGCAAAAGAGTATATAAACAAGGCATCCATGTATTTCACCTATGACAATACTAGATAGTATAAACATGTAGGTAGGAAATAACACATCTACCAAAAATATGAGGTGAGTGGGAACCATATACATCACTCTAAATATGGAGTGGGTAGGAACTATATACATCCACCCGCGCAGGACATGATACACATCTGCTCAGAATAATTTTATATGCATGAATTATCACCTCTACACTTATATGTGGGAATGTTCACATCCACATAAAAAAACATGTAAAATTATACTAGAAGTCACCACATGATGCAAAATAAAAGAATAAGCAAGTATAAACAAATAAGGAGGATGAGAACTTCCTTCAAGTATAAAGTGGGAACTGAGGATCCATGCCATCACATAATGTGACATATAAACATCCACTACCATGGTGGTAAAAGAAGAACATATCATCAAATAAGTCCAACATGCACAAAGCATAAGAGAGAATCCAAGAGAATATCCATGTTCACAAGATCAATATCAAATAATGTAGTTCACATGAACCATGATTTTCAAAAGAAAAGACATTGTGTATAGGCTAATGTCCATAGGACCAAAAGAAAGAGAATACAGGTTAATTTCTCAACATAGAGTAATAGGAGATGCAAAAAATATCTCTCTTCATAGTCTAAATAGTCCAAAGTTATTTCTAGATCCAAGTCTAGGCCTATAAAGAACCTATTAAGAATATATGTAGATTTGGAGTCAATTTCACATTGATTATTCAAACCCTAAAAATTACCTTTTTCTTTACATGTAATTTAGGTTATCAAAACCATGCACATTTTTGGTTACCTATTCCTGAGTTCAAAACATAATTTATTATATTTTTTGACTTATAAATTATTAGTTATGAATTTTTCAAGTTATTATATATTTAGGTAAATTCATTAAAATCACATATTTTTAATATTAGATTTAATCAACAAAACTGGTACCATTAGATAGACCTTATTTTTCTTATTTCAAAACATATATATTTTTTATTTTTCTAAGCTATGAATAATTAGTTATGAATTTTACAAGTCTGTCCAATTAGAAAATCAAGAAAAGCCATGTCAGTGAAGAAATTTGCGAGAGGGAGAGAGTAGTCAGGCCCACACTACCTAGCCCAATCCCAGGTGGCCATGTCTGCGGTCAAACTCGCATAGCACTAGTCCATAGAGAAACCAATACTTGATCAAAAGACTATATTACCCTCAGGCGAGAAAATAAGAAGGGACGAGGAGGGAAATTTCAGAAAATCATTGAAGCAATTCTTCATCCCAAGCTACCCACCATAGATGGTAGCAGCAACCTACTGTCCTCACAAAAATCAAGAAAAATCAATACATGGCATGATTCGAGAAAAAGAGAGCTGAGAAGGAAAGGAGATGGACCCATGAACTTATAATTGTGGTCTATTGAATCAAGGGGGTGCGAAGACGATGCACCAGCCATCGTAAGCTCCGAACCAAAACACGATCATTGGTCAAGATAAATTCGAGAAAGAGAGAAATTTATATGAGAGGAGAATTCTACGAGGTTGGGCGGAGGCGAAGGTATCATTATTTATAGGGGAGGCTCAGATTCAAGGCTCATTGTAGAGGGTCGTGGGAGTCCAGTTCCATGAGGATTGGGTATTTCCTGAATCCTTCATGAAAGGACATGAGTTAACCATCTTTATGTGAAGAAACTTCTCACGATTGCAACTGAATAAAAATTGTGCGGAAAGATAGAGTAGGGAGGGAGATATGGCAAGTCTGGACCTCATTTACTGTACATGGCCTGATCAGGTTCCTACTTGAGGTAGGAGACAACCTTGATGTCGTCCAAAAAAGATCCAACAGTGGGGGGAGTTAGTCGTATAAGGAAAATCTCAGAATCAATAATCATAGTGTGACAACGTGACAAAATCAGCTTAATTTAATAGTGACATTTCAATTAATTTCCTTTTCTCTTCTTCTTATGAGGGCACAAACGATTCCCAAATTAGATGAAATTTTGCACATAGGCTAATTAAAGCATGTAGATTCTGATTATGCAATTAGATTTGTATTTTGAGAACTTTTAATGTGTTAAATAAAACAAATTCAATTTTCTCTTTCCTCATGCATTAATGGCTTTAAGATTCTCCACATTTTATGAAACTTCACCCACAAGTCATATTTAATGTGTTGGATATGAATCTGACATCAATTTAACATGTTAGAGTTGTTTGTATAATTATTTAATACTTTGAAGGTTCTACACACTTTCTCTCTCCTAATTTCATCTTTTAATCAAACGTTTCCCAAATTGGAAGAAAATTCACCCATAGGCTATATTTATAATGTAGATTACGAATCTAAGATTATTTTCCTCTTTTAGAGTCATTTATTATTTTATTTGATATTTTTAGGAAAACATAGATCTTCTCTTTCCAAATTGAATTAAATTAATTATTACTATGTGAGTAATGTGAAACTTGACTCCCAAGACAACTGGGACCCAAGGAACACGATTCTTAACTTAGATTCCACTTTTGGGATTTATTTTAATGAGTTATGTCATAATTAATATGTGTGTCCATTAATATCACATTATCACTTAGGTTATTATATTATTTCACTATTATCATTATTTATTATCCATTTATGTTAACATTATCACCAAAAGTATTATGTATGATTATTTGCACAAAATTTATATAATACATTATTATCTCATGTGACATATTTTATATGTCTAATATTGGCCCATGACAAATGTGAGAACATTAGGTTACATTAGGATGATTTATACATGCATTATCTCATTAGGGTTATACTAAACCTCATCTAGATCTATCCTCAACCTTGTTTGGCTAAGTCCAAAAAGTCAAACTTCTAGGGTAGGGTTCAAGATCTGGTATGTTACAACATCCCACCCCTTAAAAAGAATTTTGTCCTCAAAATCTATTGATTTAAACATCAAAAACTAATTACTCTTCACCCCTTAAAAAGGTTCAACCTAACAATTCAAACTAATCAACATTTAGGGTTACCCACATATCTTTTAGTTGTGAATGTTTTAGAGTTTCATGTTGTTCCTGTATCCAACTAAAGAGTCAGAATCAACTAGGGTTGAGTTATAGGTCCTTGTGTCTCTAACTTATCAACCCTAAAATCCAAAGAATCATAGGGTATAAAGGGTAGGTACACTACACCATAACATTATCTCACATATTCCTAATCACTTCTTTAAAACTAGGGTTAGGATTCTATGCCAACTAGTTCTAGGGTTTCTCCATTAAAACTTCACATATCTCTTCATTGTGACTTCGTTCAATAAATCATCGAGAAAATTAGAAGAAAAAAATTGTACATATAGTTGTATAATGAAAATATTTTTGTCGATAAGAAACATTCGATGTAAAAACAAGGATGGTACCAAAATCAATGCCATAAACCAAGTCACAATTTATCCATAACAAGATCTTCTTATCCAACTATTACTCATCAACAAAACCTAATTCCATCCTCAAGTTAAACCCCATTGCAAACAAAGATCCTTGTCATCAAAAACCTATATAGAATGGTATGGTTATCTAACCTCATCACATTAAGGTTCACTAATCATCAACCTTTCACCATCCCATGATCAACTTAGGAAAATTCTAGGGAAACAACTCAACTAAAGGGTGATCATGTAAGTCAAAGATTCTGACTAGGGATACAAAATTGAAATAGTTAGATTCCGACTACCATGGGCTCTTATACCATGCTATAAAGAGTGGGATCCCAGAGGGGAACCACTCCTTACTAAAATAAAAAGGCAACATCCCAAACCAAAAACCAACATAAGTTTTTTGCCTAAGGGATGAAACTAATTTATTCAACATGAATGTATCATAACACCAAAGTGTGGCAGCGGAAGAAAATAATGACTATGTTCAACTTCTCAACAATATTACAAAATTATATCTTAATCTCCCACATAGGGTTTACATTTATGATACAACATAAGGATCTAAGATAGAGGGAAGTCTAAACCATAACAACTTTGTCTCCAAGATTTAACTCCTTAAGCTATGTCTATATCTTCATGCCATATCCACCAAGTCCTTCACCTAGGGTTGGAAGCATACCCCAGCAAGAAGAGAAAAATAGAATACATCAACAAAGGTTGGTATGTGCATACTAAATAGAGATTGAGAAATTTATGAAGAATAAAGGACATCAAATTAAAAGGCTTCCCATAAAAATGTAAAGTAAAACCCAATCGGGCATAAAAGAATATAAACAACAAAATAAGAATGAGGAAAAAGAGTATATAAATAAGGCATCCATGTATTTCACCTATGATAATACCAGACAATATAAACATGTAGGTAGGAAATAACACATCTACCAAAAATATGAGGTGACCGAGAACTGTATATATCCACTCTAAATATGGAGTGGGTAGGAACTGTATACATCAACCCAAGTACGACAACATACACATCTGCTCAAAATAATTTTATATGCAGGAATTATCATCTCTGCACTCATATGTGGGAATTTTCACATTCTCATAAAATAACATGTAAAATTATACTAGCAGTCACCACATGATGAAAAAAAAGAATAAACAAGTACAAACAATTCAGGAGGATGAGAACATCCTTCAAGTATAAAATGGGATTTGAGGATCCATGATGTTGCATAATGTGCCATATAAACTTCCAGTACCATGGTGGGAAAAGAAGAACATATCATCAAATAAGTCCAACATGCACAAAGCATAAGAGAGAGTCCAAGAGAATATCCACGATCACAAGATCAATATCGAATAAGGTAGTTCACATGAACCATGATTTTCAAAAGAAAAGACATTGTGTATAGGATAATGTCCATAGGACCAAAAGAAAGAGAATATAGGTTAATTGCTCAACATAGAATAATAGGAGATGCAAAACATACCTCTCTTCAGATTCTAAATAGTCCAAAGTTACTTCTAGATCCAAAGAACCTATTAAGCATATATGTAGATTTGGAGTCAATTTCACATTGATTGTACAAACCCTAAAAATTACCTTTTTCTTTACATGTGATTTAGGTTATCAAAATCACTCCACATTTTAGGTTTCATTTTCTTGAGTTTAAACATAATTTGTTATATTTTTTAGACTTATAAATTATTAGTTATGAATTTTATAAGTTATTATATATTTAATAAATTCATTAAAATCACATATTTTTAAGATTATATTCGAGAAACGAAATTGATACCAGTAGATATATCTTATTTCTCTAATTTCAAAACATATTTTATTTTATTTTTCTGAGCTATGAATAATTAGTTATGAATTTTACAAGTCTGATCAATCAAAAAATCACAAAACGCCACGTCAGCAAAGAAATTTGCAAGAGGGAGAGATTAGTCAGGCTCGCACTACCTGGCCCAATCCCAAGTGGCCATGTCTGCAGTCAAACCCATGTGGCACCAGTCCACATAGAAACCAATACTCGATCAAAAGACTGTATTACCCACGAGGGAGAAAATAAGAAGGAAGGGACATGGAGGGCAATTTTAGGAAATCACCAAAGTGATTCTTCCTCCTAGGCTACTCGCCATGGACGGCAGTAGCGACCTACTGTCCTCACGAAAATTAGGCAAAATCAATACATGGCATGATTCGAGAAAAAGAGAGCTGAGAAGGAAAGGAGATGGACCCCTGAACTTACAGTTGTGGTCTATTGAATCAAGGGGGTGCGGAGATGATGCACCAAATGACGCAAGATTTGAACCAAAACATGCTCGTTGGTTGAGATAAATGCGAGAAAGAGGGAAATTGATATGAAAGGAGAATTCTACAAGGTTGGGCGGAGGGGAGGGTATAATTATTTATAGGGGAGGCTCGGATTCAAGGCTTGACGTAGAGAGCCGTGGGAGTCCAATTCCATGAGGATTGGGGATTTCCCGAATCCTTTATGAAAGGACACGACCATATTTCTATGTGGAAACTTCTCACGATTGCAACTGAAGAAAAATCATGTAGAAAGATAGAGTAGGGAGGGAGATATGGCAAGTTTAGATCTCGTTTACTGTACACGGATTGGTCGGGCTCCTAATCAAGGTAGGAGAGGAACTCGATTCCGTCCAAAGAAGATCCAACGATGGGGGGAGTTAGTCATATAAGGAAAATCTGAGAATCAAGA
Organism: Alisma plantago-aquatica; assembly: GCA_963693085.1. Taxonomy (NCBI): domain Eukaryota; kingdom Viridiplantae; phylum Streptophyta; class Magnoliopsida; order Alismatales; family Alismataceae; genus Alisma; species Alisma plantago-aquatica. The sequence continues at coordinate 888,344,299 of OY856410.1, forward strand.
ATCATAGTGTGACAGCGTGACAAAATTGGATTAATTTAATAGTGACATTGCAATTAATTTCCTTTTCTCTTTCTTCTTTTGAGGGCACAAACGATTCCCAAATTAGATGAAATTTTGCATAGAGGCTAATTAAAGCATGTAGATTTTGATCATGCAATTAGATTTGCCTTTTCAGAACTTTTTATGTGTTAAATAAACCAAATGCCTTTTTTTTCTTCTCTTTCCTCATGCATTAATGACTTTAAGATTCTCCAAATTTTATGAAACTTCACCCACAAGTCATATTTAATGTGTTCAATGGGAATTTGACATCAATTTTACATGTTGGAGTTGTTTGTATAATTATTTAATACTTCAAAGGTTCTGCACACTTTCTGTCTCCTGATTTCATCTTTTAATCAAATGTTTTCCAAATTGGAAGAAAATTCACCCATAGGCTATATTTATTATGTAGATTACGAATCTAATATTATTTTCCTCTTTTAGAGTAATTTATAATTTTATGATATTTTGGGGGAAAACATAGATCTTCTCTTTCCAAATTGAATGAAATAAATTATTATTATGTGAGTAATGTGAAACTTGACTCCCATGAAAATTGGGACCCAAGGAACACGATTCTTAACTTAGATTCGACTTTTGGGATTTCTTTTAATGAGTTATATCATAATTAATATATGTGGCCATTAATATCACATTATAACTTAGGTTATCATATTATTTCACTATTATAATTATTTCTTATTCATTTATGTTAACATTATCACCAAAAGAATTATGTATGATTATTTGCATGAAATTTATATAATCCATTATGGTCTCATGTGACATATTTTATATGTCTATTATTGTCCCATGACTAATGTGAGTACATTAGGATGATTTATACATGCATTAACTCAATAAGGTTATACTAAACCTCATCTAGATCTATCCTCAACCTTGTTTGGCTATGTCCAAAAAGTCAAACTTCCAAGGTAGGGCCCAAGTTCCGGTATCTTACAGGTGACATATTAAGTAACAATTTCACTTGTATTTCGAAGTTCAACAAGTACATGATTATTTGATCATATAAATGACATCAAGGAGTAACTCCAAAAGGTTCAGAAGAACATAAAATTTCTTGAATATTGTCTATTTATCCAAAACAATTCTCAATGCATCATCTTTTAGCACATGAGGAGGTCATAAAATAAGATTTAGAACAAAATAAACCATCAATGTACACATTTTCGGATTTTAGACTTTAAACCAAAGAGAGTAAGTCCATTTAATTAGGGATTCATGAGAAAGGTATAGGATAATATATACAAGTTCGAAATCATAGCATATGGCAATAAAAAATTCACAAAGTTTTAATTTTTAGGCATGTTAATCAAGTTCAGGAAAAGTTTTAGGGATTTACATGAACAAGTAGGCAAAAGAATGCTATTAATGCTATATTACTTGCCTATTATGGTGATAATCATGAGGTCCATTCAACATGCCATGAACAAGCTTCCACATCCTAGACCAGCCCTTTGAAAACCCTAAAATCCATGCTCCAAGCAAGATATAACTCCCATGAATAGGACTGGAAAAGAACTTGACAAGATTAGAACCATCTTGAAGAAGTTAGATCTACAACATGCATCAGCTTGAATCAACATACAAGGCTCCATCCATGTTCATCCCTTCCTTGGAGCTTTCTTCAGTCTATATGGATCCCTCCACTATTCCAAAAACTTGTGGGATGCTAAAATAGCATGTAGGCTAAAGGGGGAGGATTTTACAATGTGGAGATAGATATAAATGTCCAAACTGCCCCGAATTAGTATTCATAATTACCCTTGGTCAAATCACGACATCCATTGGTTAAGATTCATTTTCATCAACCCTACTGGATTTCTTATGTGTTTCAAAATCATTCTCATTTTCCAATATGAGGTTTTCAATTGTCTATCACTTCCATAAGCTAAAAGTCCATTAGTTGAGCACAAGAAGCTCCATCGACCACCAACAACCATAGCCACCATACTATCTTTGGTTGAAACCCTAATACAACTAAGCTCAAAAGAATGAAACTAATGCAATCTATTAATATACTAATTACCATCATGCATTTGGATATTATACATTCAAATTCCACTTAGGTTTCCAATTAAGGTGAATTTGCACATTAATCCACAATTGTTAGGAAATTGCATTTCAAGGCAAAAAAAGTAGATTGAGTCTAGACTAGATTTATCTCTTAACTAATTGATTCTAAAACATGATAAATCATGGAATACATAAGTACAACTATTTTGTAAATATTTTTCACTTAAGTTCTCATGTTATGCTGATTTTTCAACTAAGTTCACAACTTATACAAAAATTTATGATTCAGGCATCCAAAGTGCAAATTGACTTAAAATAGGACTTCAATTTATTGAATAGAGAGCCAGTTCTTTTTCAATCATATAATTACTCACATTAAGCAAGATTAGAGGTCGGAGAGGTAGTATCTTGGTGGAGAAGGAACATGCTCCCTGGAATAGGGACCCAAGTTCGAATCCCCAATTTTGCACATCAATGCCCCTTGGTCCCATCACACAACCCGACCTCTACAGGAGCTTGAACACTCCCCCAATGTGTGGGTATTTGGGGGGGGGGCAGGGGTTTACGCCTTCAGTGGGGTCTCACCTAATCATGGCCCATCCTTGGTGGTGGTTCCCACCTATCTAAGAAAGCAAGATTAAAAAGAAAATCAAGATGAATTTAGGGTCACCATCTCACACCATATGACTTGACCTGGCATTAAAAAAATAGTCCACTATAATTTCTATCAAAAAAATTGTTGTAAATCCAACCTGACTGATGTGGACATTTCTATCACACAAAAAATTATAAGTAATTAATCGCAGATTTTACCTAGCCTATGTAAGACCCCTGGCCTATGTTTTGGGATAAACCTATTTTCTTTGGCTTTATTATGTGTTTAGAATATTGTTCTAATCCTTTGGGATGATCTTATAGCTTGTGGAGAGCTTAATTCTCCATTTTGAGCTTGTTTGGATGATGTTTGTGCTTTACATACTTATTTTGGGTCAAATTATAATTTACCCGTTTGTGAGGGTTGTCTTGCAATTTTCCACCTCTAGAGCATTCCTTCTCTTTCTTGGCTTCATGATAGATAACATGATGCCTTGGGATGCCTTGGTTGAGCTTTGGTTAATTGGTGACATCACTAGGAGTGATTAGGGTTTCTAGGGTTTGATGTGTTTCGACCATGTGTACATGTATGGGTGTAGCGACCTATGTTGCGACCTAGGTGTGTTATTAGTGTGTCCTGATCAAGACACTTTTCTTAGACATGTTGGATTTGACCTAGGGTGTGTGGTTGAGGTCAATACTATTTGCCTTTTGTGTCTCGACCTAATAGGAGTAGTGAACCCTTGTCTCGACCAGGATGTGTGGGTGGGTTTGTCTCAACCCCATTTGGGATGTTGTGACGGAGACCATGTTGGGGGTCACCCAAGTAGGTCGAGACCCAACATTGGTTTTATCACTATCTTGCACATAATTCATGGTTTAAGTGGTTGCATGTGTGTTTCTTGGGTGGACAAGTGTCCCTTTGGAGCCCTATCATGTTGACACCTCATCCTTCACCCTACTTCCCTCCTTCTTTGCTATATAACCCTCTTCTCTCCATACAAGCAACTTTTTCAGCCATCTTCTTTCTCCCCTCTTGATTGTTCATCCTTGAATCTTGCTGGATCAAGAAGAATTGATCTTGGATTTGTTGGTGGTCAAACTCCCCTTGCATGTGGTGCTTGTGGTGATCTTTGCTCATCTCCAACCTTTGTAAGTATATGCCTTTATTTTGCAATGTTTCCTTTGGATCCCCTACCTCATCTTTTTTACCTTGTCCTTAGACTATGCTTTGACATGGTGGCCGTTCTTGAGAGAGAGCTCCTCATCACAAGGGTCATAAGCCATGTTTTGACAAGGCAACACCCAAGTGAGAGGAAGTTTCTCCTCTCTTTTCTCCCTTCTTTATTTGGTGCGACCTAGGATTCTTTCATGCCCTTTCCTTGATCAAACTTTGACCATGATGTCTTCTCCTTCTTGTGGGATTTTGTAATTGAGAGTGTAGATTTTTGTGGAGCTTCATCCTCCCTTGGGATCATGTGCTTGGAGCTTGCAATCCTTGGAGTGATCTTCCTTAAGGCTAGTTGTATAACACTTTTCCCTCTCTATTATTACACATTTCATACTTGCATGTTACTGTTTTCTCTCTCTAAACGTGCCCCTTATATGCTAAAAGATGATACCATGCTCTAGAACTTCATTAGTGGTAGTTATCATTCTTGATGTGCATGGAATCTGAAACCCTAATTTCTATGAACCGAATTTTGGTGATATGGTGATTTTCCTCCTACCTTTTGACCTTGGTTTTGCTCACATGCTTGATGGTTGTGTGTCTTGATGTCCTATGGGTTTGGGTTCTATTTTGTAGGTGCTAATCGTGGTTTTCTCTCTCTCTTGTGGAAGGCTCTTTCATGGTAGTTTCATGATATAAGTTTTAGGGTTGTTGGTGACCAATTTGCATGAGGTTTCTCCTCCATGTTAAGGATGGATCTCCTTGGTTTTATCTTCTATTTTGGCTGAAGGAATCTTCTATTTTTTTCATGCTTTATCCATGTTTTATGATGGACCTTTTCCTGGGTGTTATCTTGATCATTAATGGTCACTCCACCTTTATTTTACCTTGGGTTGACATACCTTAATATGTATGGTTTTGGGGTCAAGACATTTACCCATGTTGCAGTCGAGACATCACACCTAGTGATGGTAGAGACATCTATCTTTAGGTTGGACGTGACCCAAGTTTGGTTTTGGTCGAGATAGATCCTTGTTCCTTGAGGTGGTGAGATGTTCTTTCTTGGGTAGTCAAAACCCTAGTTTTGAGATGGTCGAGACAAGTCTTCCCTTTGGTGTGTCGCGGTCGTGACATCATGGGTGTTGGTCGCGGTTGAGACACCATGGGTGTTGGTGGTCAAGACACCTTGAAGAGTGGGTGGTCACGACCCATATATGGTGGATGGTCGTGACACATGTATGATGGGTAGTTGAGACATATCTATGATGGGTGGTTGAGACATATACTTGAACACATAATCAACACATGTATATGAGTAATGAATGAGCCATGTATAGTGCCATATGGGTGGTTTATTAATCAACCCTAATCATATTCCTAAACCTTAGTGCGATCCAAGAAAGTGGGAGATAATGTACCTAGGGTTTGGTGATGGAATATGGCTATAAAGCCCTAAATGGATTCACTTGTAACCCTAAACCTAATGTTGGAAACTATATTGTGCTTGCTTGACTCCTTTTAAGTGATTGCTATATTGTGATGCTTTCTCTCTCCTATTTATAAAACTCCAACCTTGCAGGTGATAAGTATAACATGGCTTGTGTATGCTGTGGTGATGGTCATATGATACAAAATGGTGATTATGCATATTGTTGAGGCATAATGTGGTAATGTACATGCACGATTTATGAGATTGGGTCCTATGACCTGGTGATGGCTTAATGCCTGTTGTGAGGTGACAACCTCTAGTGATGTGATCGAGGGATTGATATCCCATAGTGATATGACTTGGTGTTTGCCTTGTGAATGGCAGGGTTACAAGTATCATGTGGTGATAGGGTGACAAGTTCACACCTTATACGTTTTATATCTTCTGAAGTTGTACTATACCCTTATTCTTGTAGAGTTTGTTATGGCTTTATATGTTGTAATTTGATTGTAGATAAAATATACCCAATTAGCTTAATTAAGCAAGTGTAAACCTAATCATGTAGGTGTCCTGTGCCATAGATCCTTTCTAGTATCAGCTGTAATTGGTGGATTGGTGAAACAAGTATAACTCAGAGCGCATATTTTGAATATGCGGGGGTGCAAGTCGAGTACCTCCTTGCATCCACAATTACAGATTGTGTGAGACAACCATGCATGAGTTGATCTCCTTGTGATATGGGTGGCCATGAGTATGCCAATCCTTATTTTCAGAATGACCATGTGTGCGACTGTTCTTCTATCATCATTACCTATACCAAGGTGGGATAGGTGTGATTATATATATGGATGGCCATGCAGGAGCTTATCCTTTTGTTGACTATATGTCACCCTTTGTAGTTGACTGATATGTCTCTATAATGTTTTCTATTGTGCTGACGAAGAGGTGTGGGGAGGTCGTGGATTCCATCTCTTCCATTGACCTTGTATGGCATTGATTTTAACTTAGGGTGGTATGAATCAAATCCTCGGTGCAATAATAAAATAGGTAACACGGTCGTGTAGTGTATCTCACTTAGGGTCACATAAAAATAACATTGGTTGAGCCCTTTTGCCTTATCTTTTTACTAATTTCTTGAACTATAAGGCGGTAAGAGAAGTCAACTGTTATACATGTTCTTCATATTCCTACTTAGAATATAAGTTGTTCTATTGCTCAGTGATAACTACCTAGTCTTTTTTAATTTTCTCAGTTATTTATGCTTTAATAGACGTTGGTGGAGACTTATATCTCTCACTGGGACATTTTGTCTCACCCTGTGGATTTCCACATCTTTTAGGTGATCGTGCACAAAGAGGTAGAGATTGTGCAGTTGAGGAAGAGTAGCAGCAAGAGAATTAGCTGTTAAAGGCTAGATGTGTTGCTAGTCTTTTGGTGTTAGAGTCCTAGAGTCGTCCTTGTACACTCAGGTCTTTGGGGGTGTTCTCGTTGTGTTTTTTGGATATGTTATTGATACGATGCTTTTGGCTTGTGAGCCATCTATGTAATATATGATATGTGTATATGTACACATGTGTGGAACATGGATCTCATGTTACAAGTTGATGATAGGAATGATGATGTACAATGATGTAAGCACCATGATATATTTGATATATGACACATGTGTCCTATTGAGGACTTATATGTAATTAGTTTTTAGCTTTGGTGCTTTGAGAAAATGTGTTTTTATTTCCTATGTTTTCTATTAAGATGCATGTTTAGTTTTATTCTAATTCAGTTTTGAGCTCTCTCATCTGTGGCATGTCGGGGCGTCACATCCTATGTACAATTATAGCCACCCACATGCAGACATGTCTTATTGCAACATAGTTGTTGACACCCATTTTTGTCATCATTGATTAGAGAATATTATGATGCCTAGATGATCACAAGATATTATTTGTATCCTGGTGTAGCCCTATTTTAGGGCTCCATCCTGTGCCATTTTGTACCTAAATTGCATCTAAACATGTTAGATTACAAGTCTTTTTCCCCCAATATGATTATCATTGCAAATATGCTTATGGATGTTCTTTGCACTACTTTTCAGGTACTTGGACCATGATTAGATGGAAGAGAGAGAGAGAGAGAGGGAGTTCTAGGGTTCCCCCACTCAAGGAGGGACCCAAAGAAGGCCCCAAAGTCTCCTTCAACCTACCTCCAGTGGCCAAGAATCATCCCCAAGCAAAGACATCCGAAAATGACAAAGTCAGAAGTGGAACCAAGTCATGCAAGCCTCACCACGGCCATTGCCACAATGCCATGGTCGTGCGTTTATTGCCAATATCCAACAGGTTGCAACAGGGAAATTCCATAGAGTCCCACGGTCGTGGCCTCCCAGCCACGACCGTGGCCTCCCAGCCACAACTGTGGCCAGTGAAGACACCACGACCGTGGCCATCAGCACGGTCGTGGCCCCGAGAAGTGAAAACGGTAGTGGGCTCCTCCCACGGTCATGCATTTATTGATCAAGAAGTCAGTTGCCAATAGGGTTTTTGCCCGGAACGCCACGACCGTGGCCAAGTCACCACGACCGTGGCCGAAGACGATCAAGATGCCCATGGCCCCTCCCCACGGTCAGCTCCTCCTCCTCCAAAACGGCTGTGTTACCCAACACGGTCGTGGTGCATGTTACCCACCACGACCGTGGCACTCCGCCACGGCCGTGGCCACCACCATCTCACCACTTCCTTCACACCACAACCGTATTTACCCCCCACATCCGTTCCCCACTACCCTCACCACGGCCGTGGCACACCCACCACGACCGTGGTGATCACCTCCCTACACAACTTTGCACTGCTTTTCCTATTATACCCCCACTTAGCCCTAGCTCCTATATAAGCACTAGTTGCTTCTAGGGCTCGAGAGAGAGCACCTCCTAGCCGCAACCCAGCTACTCTCTCACTACTCCTTGCATCCATTACTCCCATCCACCAACTTTCCTTGCATTTAATCCCATTTCCACCCAATTTCCACTCATTTCCACCATAGAAACCTAGTTTCTGTAGGTTTCTATCCATCTATTCCCCTATTTCCATGCTCTTGGACACCATTGGAGGAGGAGGCTCATGGCTGGCAGAAAGGAGGTGAAAAAGTCAAGCTTCATCAAGCATCCATGATGGTTCCTACTCTCTTTCCCTTCTCCTTTGTTTCTACTTTGATCATGTATAACTAAGCCCCCTTTGGTGGGTTGTTTGGGGCAAAAATGTGACTTTGGTACCATGTTAAGGGAATATAATTTTTAATGAACATATTTCACTTCTATGATGATTGCCTTTGCTTGTATCTCATTTCCCATTACTTGTGCATGTGATTGTTGTTTAATTACATTAATTGCTTGCCTTGTGGTGTTTGAAGACATTTGCCTCTAGGAACTTTTGGTTTCTATGTAGCTATCATAGGATTGGCTCCTAGGTCCTTAATTCAGATCCCTAGCTAGCCCCCTATCTTCCTACATAATCACCTTTTTCCTACATGCAAATGTGAGTTCTAAGTGACTAGTATAAGTGTGATTAGTGCAATTGCCTAGGATTTCCTAAAGGCTGAGGTGGCTAGTGGCATGAGGTCAAATATCCTCATCTCTACTCCCATCCTTACCCTTAGTCCTCAATTGACTAATACCACTTATCCTAGAGACCTCGACTTGGTAAGTCCTATGAGAATTACACCTAGCCCTAGTTCTCCAACTAGTAACATAGGGTACATCCTCATAGCACCCACCTTGTTGTTTGGTTTGGTAATCTAGAATGAAATATGCTAATTGCTTATTATGGTGACATCCCCCAATTAATGTCAAGGTCACATTCCCAAACGGCCCACCTCCTTCATCCAATTGCTTAAAACTTCAATTGCTCTGTTTTCTTGTTAATGCTAGTGTAGTTCAATTGCTTTAGTTAACTTAGTTAATTTCCTAGTTTTTCTAGCTAAGTGTTAATTTAGGTCTTTGATCTTCATTAGTGGTTAACTTAGGCTCTCAATTGCTAGTTGCTTGCTTAGTCTAGTGTAGTTTGTTCTTGCTCTTGTTTAGATAGCTTGTTGACTTAGATTGCTAATTTAGCCTTTTGATAACTTAGTTTCATATTGCATTTCCTACTTGCTCACTTAGCTTAATCAACAACCAACCAACCTTTAAACCCTAAAAACCTTACTCTCCGCAATAGGAACATAGCTTACCCCGTATAACTCTAGTGCCCCCTCTATCTCCGTGGACCGACCATGTACTTACCACCTTCCTATACTATGACACGACCCCGTGCGCTTGCGGGCGCAGTGTCTTAGTAGACGTAGGTAGTTAGTGTAGGTCTATAAATTTCGAAAGCATAAGATCCCACATCCCATGCACTCCAACCTCGTGGGGTGTAAAAGCACCACTAGCGGGGACACACCAAGCTTTCTGGCACCGTTGCCGGGGATAGAGGCGCTCGACCTAGTTAGATAGTGTAGCTTAGCCTTTCCTTTTACCCTCACCATTGCTATTATTTATTCTTTGTGTTACTCTTGCATATTGGTTCGCTAACATGGCTCCTTGTTGTTTGTTTGTGACTTGCGCAGGTGACAGTTGGGCATGCATAGCACGCGTTCGACTTGCACCGAATTGGTGGTTTACGACCCCGAGATTGGGAGGAGAAGGCATCAAGCTTGCCGCAACCTACACCGAGAGGCTGAGATGGCTGAGAACAACCCGCCACCAGATGTTCCACCACCACCTCCACATCGCCCGCTTCATGAGTACTTCACGATGGGGAACTACAACTCCCCCATCGCCACGCTGGTTGACCAAATGCTCGGTCAGCAATTCTGCATCCCGTCGACACTCTTGGGACTTCTCCCCACATACTACAGAATGGAGAATGAGAATCCCTACCACCACATAGATGCGTTCCTTGAAACGTGCTCTACCTTTCGCACTCCAGCCACCACCGATGACTCAATCAAGAGGACACTCTTTCCTTTCTCCCTCAAGGAGAAAGCCAAGGAGTGGTATGTGACTAGGCCGGAGTTGGTCTCGTGGATTGACGTGAAGAACGAGTTTCTCAAGAAGTTCTTCCCCATCGCCAAGTTATCTTATATGAGAAGGTGCATCATGTCGTTTGCCCAGAAAGAGAACAAGCCCTTCCACGAGGCGTGGGAGAGGTTCCAGAAGCTACTTTGTGATTGCCCTCATCATGAGGTTCCTCTGTGGCAGCTAGTTCATACCTTCTACACCGAGCTTGAGGAGCAAAGCCAAAATAACGTAGACTCTTCCTGCGGGGGCACTTTCATGGCAAAGCCGCTCGAGGAATCATGGCCGCTGTTTGAGCATCTCGCCGAGAATTCTCGCCACCGAGCTTCCACTAAAGGGGGGCATTGCAGCCAGGACTACACTCCTCCACCCCCCTCTGTGGCTCCCACACACAATGCCACTGACCCCTGATATAATGAAGATGATGGCCGATATGATGCGGATGATGAAGAATCAAGTGGGTGGCTCTTCTAGCCAACCCAAAATGGTTGTTGATAATGTAGACGAGGAAGTCAACGCTCTACATTCCTTTGGTGGCCACAACAACCAGGGCTCAATGTCCAACTCCTACACTCCCGAGTGGAGGAACCACCCAAACTTCTCTTGGAAACAACAGAATGAGGATGGACAAGGACAGGGGCAACAAAAGCCACGCTACAGCTCCAAGTTTGAGGATGAGGTACTAGGAAGGATAAGAAGCCTAGATGAAGTAGAAAAGGATGTCAATGCACATGGGTAGTCTATTAACTATCTTGAGCAGAGGTTGGTTTAGATTTCTCTCTCTTTGGCTAGAAGAGAAGAAGGTAGACTTCCATCTCAACCAATGCCAAATCCGAACAATGATGGGACTTTCCTAGGGAACACTTTGATTGCTTATGTTCCACCATCTTACCAAGCCCCACCAAACCCCTATGCTCCTCCGCCTCCTCAAGCGCCACTCAATTATAAATATGCTCCACCTCCACCTCACACCTACCAACAACCACCTCCACAATACCACCCCCACCACAACAACAACCGCAACCCCAATTCATTCTTCAAAATCCTAACTCCCCTCACCAAAGGCCTCCACCACCCCAACAGCCACAACCACCTCCACAAGCTCCCTCTCCTACCACCCACAAGCATGTGAAGGCAGTGACTACATTGAGGAGTGGAAGGACTTTGGAGAGTCCCCATGGTACAATTGTTGGCAGAGATGACACTGAGGCTGAGTAGGTTGATGCTGAGAGGCAAATTGATGATACTGTGATAAAAGGAAGTGTTGATACCGTGACGTCGAGCATTGATATTGTGATACCGAGCCGTAATACTGTGATTCCAGTGATCCCAGTGGATGATACTGTTGATTTCGACCGATTGGGGTCCCAACTCCCTCCATATCCTGATGCACTTGAGGAGTCTTCTATTGAAAAGAAAAAAAAGAAGCATGCGGAAGATATTTTGGAGATATTCAAGCAAGTGAAAATCAACATACCTCTTATAGATGCAGTCAAGCAAATTCCGTCCTATGCAAAGTTCCTTAAAGAATTGTGCACCTTCAAAAGAAAGACAACAGGGAGGATGCCTAAGAAGATCAATCTCACTGAGCAAGTGAGCTCCATCATCCAACACACCATTCCTCGGAAAAGAAAAGACCCCAGTGCTCCCATCATCTCATGCTACATTGGGGCACATCGCATAGACCAGGCTCTTCTTGACTTGGGGTCTAGCGTAAACTTGATGTTGTATGATCTGTTTGCTAAGCTCTAAATGGGGGAGTTGAGGCCAGCCCATTGCACTCTACAGTTGGCCGACCGATCTGTGAAGATGCCGAGAGGGCGTGTGGATGATGTGCTGGTCCGTCTTGATGAGGATACTTCTGCCTTCTTCCCAGCCGATTTTATCATTCTTGATATGGAAAAAGAGACTAGAAAGGTGCCAATTATCTTTGGGAGACCTTTCCTAGCCACAGCTGATGTCATGATCCATGTGAGGACTGGGACCATGTATGTTACATTCATGCACATGAAGATCTGGTTGAACATCTTCAACTCTTCTACTACAACCGAAGTGATAGGGGCCACCGAAGACGATTGTTATTTGGTGGAATGCCTAGAAGAGATTGTTGAAGAGTGCCTACCTGTGTGGATTGAGACTGCCACCCAAGGTAGAGGCCTTGAACCAATTGTTGAGTTCCCTGACGATGATGATGAAGAAAGTGAAGAGGGTGAGCTAGACTTAGTGGCTGCAAGTGAGGACCTTCCTTCTATTTCTGCACCATTGAAGAACTCCCTGGAAGCACCCCCCGTTCTTGAGTTGAAGACACTTTCTGAAGGATTGAAGTACGCTTTCCTTGGCTCAAATGACACCCTCCCGCTGATCATTTCCTCCATTCTCTCTCCTGAGCAAGAAGATGCCTTGATGGAAGTCTTGAGGAAGAACATCCAAGCCATTAGATGGTCTATTGCTGACTTGAGAGGGATTGACCCCTCTATTTGTGTGCATCGAATATACTTAGAAGAAGATGCGAGACCGACCAGCCAAATGCAAAGAAGGCTAAATCCAAAGTTGAAGTATGTTGTAACTCAAGAGGTTGTAAAGTTGCTTGATGCAGAGATCATCTATCCCATTTCTGACAGTATGTGGGTGAGTGTTATCCAAGTTGTGCCCAAGAAGAGTGGGATTACGGTTGTAGAAAATGCTGATGGTGAGCTTATGCCAGTGAGAGAACAATCCAAGTGGAGAATGTGCGTTGATTATCGGAAGCTCAATGAAAAGACCAAGAAGGATCACTAACCACTCCCATTTCTTGATCATATTTTAGAGAGATTAACTGGGCAGAGCTTCTACTATTTTCTTGATGGATACTCAGGATATTTTTAGATTGTTGTGCATCTGGCGGATCAGGAAAAGACGACATTCACTTGTCCAAGTGGTACATTTGCCTACCGGAGAATGCCATTTGGATTGTGCAATGCCCCTTCCACTTTCCATAGATGTGTAACCTCAATCTTCACTGACATGCTTGATTCGTCACTTGAAGTTTTCATGGATGATTTTTCAGTTTTTGGGAAAACCTTTGATGAGTGCTTGCTACATCTAGCTGCTGTTCTGGAAAGATGTGTGAAAGTTCGCTTAGTTTTATCTTGGGAAAAGATCCATTTCATGGTACCTGAGGGTATAGTTCTGGGACACCGAGTTTCTAAAGATGGGATTGAAGTTGACAAGGCCAAGGTGGGCCTTATTTATACACTCGACATTCCTTCCACCGGAAGACATGTTCGATCTTTCTTGGGACATGCAGGTTTCTACCGCCGCTTTATCAAGGACTTTAGCAAAATCTCAAGACCACTCTGTCGATTACTTGAGAAATATGTTGAATTTCAGTTTGATGACAAATGTGTTGAAGCCTTCAATCATTTGAAAGAAAGGTTTATTTCTACTCCTATCATGCAGCCCCCGGATTTCTCTTTGCCATTTGAGATCATGACTGATGCATCCGATATGGCGGTGGGGGTTGTGCTGGGTCAACGTGTTGGCCGAATTCCTCATGCTATCTACTATGCAAGCAAAACCTTAGAAGATGCTCAAAGAAACTATACAACTACCGAGAAGGAGTTGCTTGCGGTGATCTTCGCTCTTGACAAGTTCCGGCCGTATCTCTTGCAAAACAAAGTGACAATCTACACGGACCATGCTGCTTTGAAGTATCTTATGTCCAAGAAAGACTCAAAACCAAGGTTGATCTGATGGATTTTGTTGCTCCAAGAATTTTACATAGAAATTGTGGACGTGCTCAACTATATGATGCGCTCGCACACCATAAAAATGAAGGATAAAAGAATGATTTATTTAACTACAAGTGTGCATGATTTTGAACTAGAGTTGCCATATCACGCGGAACCCCTAATATCTGTGTTGGGACCTGGCAACAGGATGAGGGAAAAATTAATGGCATGGCAGCAAGACCACCCGAGGGAGACGTATGCTAGGGGAGCCGTTTCCGTACATGAAGACGTTGCCGAATCTAATGTACAAGGGTAGGAGCAAGAAGATGCAGAACAACGACAACCCCGAAGAACAAGAAGGAGGGATGAGGGGACATCCCAACTGCAGCCACCCTCAGGGAATGCCTATGACATGGCCACAATCCAGGCACACCTTGAGAACATTCAAAAAACTCACAGTGACATGCAGCTTGCCCATCAGCACATGTGGTATGATCAGCAACAGATGCACTATCAGATCAACTGCTTGTATCAATATCACCACACCCAAGCAGTAAGAAACCCTGAATGGGGTGCAGATTTTTGGGGTGGTTTAGCTGGGTATCCACAGACTTACCCTCCGCCCCAGGACGACTACGGGGGGCACTACTACCAACATCCTCCATCAAGCTCAGCTCCTCCTCCAGATCCTCCGCAGATGCCGGACCAGCCACCGTAGCCTTGACTCTTCCCCTATCTCCCCTAAGCTATAGTTTCATGCTGAGGACAACATGATTCTAAAGTTTGGGGTGGGTAGGGAGGTATGCACCACTCTATCTCTCATTTTGTCATTTTGATATCACCTCTGCCATCTAGTTTAGTTTTTTTGTTTTTGTTCTTTGCATGGCATGTAGTTGATTTTTGCATTTTTGTGTAATTTTTCAAAATTTTTGCTCTTTTTCCTATTCCATATCATGCATTGCATTCTCATGTAGTTTTTGATAATTTCTTTTGCATGATAATTAGTATTTGCTGCTTTATGTCTTTAAATTCCCTAAAGTAGGTTTAGATGTGATTTATCGCAAATTGGCACCATTTTGGCCAATTTTGCCCAAATTTTAAGATTTCTTGTCTAAAAAGTATGTTTTGACCCAATCTCTACTGTGTTGAATTAAAATGTTGACCTTTGACAAATGCAAGTGAATCACCATTGTTTGTTGCTAAGTGGTATCAATGTTTGACTTTTTACATGTGCATCACCTCTCTTAGGATTGCGATTGAATTGGTTGAATTGTGAAATTGAGCAAGCTTTGAACGCTTAGTGTTTGTGGAATCACTTGTTTGATATATCAAATTTCATTTTGTTCATTCATGTGGTGTGATATCTTGGATGAAGTGTTGGATTAATTTTCATGTAGGATGTCTTATGTGGAAAATCATACCAATGACCCCTCTTTGACCTCACTATTCTTCCACCATCTTCATACCCCTCCGCCTCATAAAAAGATGCCAAAGTGCAGATATTAGCCGTGGCCACCTCCAAAAGTTTGGGGTGGACACATCTTTATCTCCCTGCTTCACTCTATCCATCATTTTCCCTATCTACACTAAGGGCAAGAAAGAAAGAAAAGAAAAATAAAAATAAAATAAAAGGATGCTCCTGTTTAAGAGCATTCAAATAAAGAAAAGATGAGTGTGTAAAAACACTCCAAAAATCTTACCGCAACCCTTTCTTCCACTTTCATACCTATTGAGCTAGGAAACATCAAACCTAGCTCATTTTGCCCTTTTCCACAGCCACGCGGGTCATTTGGTGTGATTTGAAACATAAGACTGAACGCATGAAGGTGAAACAACACTCCTAGTCATCCTCGATTAACACTATCATGAAACGGTTTACCCGGAACTTTATGGAAGAAGTATGGATAACTTGTGTTTTCTACGCGCTATATGTGAAGTTCATGTGATTTGTGATCTTTTCATGATTGGATTGTGAAAGAAGAAGAGGAGAGAGGTGAAATGCATGTAATTAGTCATCTTTGATACCATTCAACAACAATCACCATTTACATTGCATTTGTCATTTCTTGTTTGTGGAAAATTTGTAGAGAGATTGAGTTAGAGAATACTTGAGGACAAGTATGTTTTAAGTATGGGGTGGAGTGGAGGGACCCTAGAACTCCCTCTGTCTCTCTCTTCCATCTAAGCACGGTCCACAGTACCTGAAACACAGTGCAAAGAACATCCATAAGCATATTTGCAATGATAATCATATTGGGGGAAAAAAGACTTGTAATCTAACATGTTTAGATGCAATTTAGGTACAAAATGGCACAGGATGGAGCCCTAAAATAGAGTTGCATCACCACCCCAAACTTAAAACATATTTGTCCTCAAGTATGCTCTAAATCAATCTCTCTACAAATTTTCCACAAATAAGAAATGACAAATGCAATGTAAAAGGTGATTGTTGCTTAATGGTATCAAAGATGACTAATTACATGCATTTCACCTCTCTCCTCTTCTTCTTTCACAATCCAATCATGAAAAGAGCACAAAGCACATGAACTTCACATATATCACGTAGAAAACACAAGTTATCCATACTTCTTCCATAAAATTCTGGGTAAACCGTTTCATGATAGTGTTAATCGAGGATGACTAGGAGTGTTGTTTCACCTTCATGTGTTCAGCCTTATGCTTCAAATCACACCAAATGACCCACGTGGCTGTGGAAAAGGGCAAAATGAGCTAGGTTTGATGTTTCCTAGCTCAATAGGTATGAAAGTGGAAGAAAGGGTAGTGGTAAGATTTTTGGAGTGTTTTTACACACTCATCTTTTCTTTATTTGAATGCTCTTAAATAGGAGCATCCTTTTATTTTATTTTTATTTTTCTTTTCTTTCTTTCTTGCCCTTAGTGTAGATAGGGCAAATGATGGATAGAGTGAAGCGGGGAGATAAAGATGTGGCCACCCCAAACTTTTGGAGGTGGCCACGGCTAATATGTGAACTTTGGCATCTTTTTATGAGGTGGAGGGGTATGAAGATGGTGGAAGAATAGTCGGGTCAAAGAGGGGTCATTGGTATGATTTTCCACATAAGACATCCTGCATGAGAATTAATCCAACACTTCATCCAAGATATCACACCACATGAATGAACAAAATGAAATTTGATATATCAAACAAGTGATTCCACAAACACTAAGTGTTCAAAGCTTGCTCAATTTCACAATTGAACCAATTCAATCACAATCCTAAGAGAGGTGATGCACATGTAAAAAGTCAAACATTGATACCAATTAGCAACAAACAATGGTGATTCACTTGCATTTGTCAAAAGTCAACATTTTAATTCAACACAGTAGAGATTGGGTCAAAACATACTTTTTAGACAAGAAATCTTAAAATTTGGGCAAAATTGGCCAAAATGGTGCCAATTTGCGATAAATCACATCTAAACCTACTTTAGGGAATTTAAAGACATAAAGTAGAAAATCCTAATTATCATGCAAAAGAAATTATCAAAAACTACATGAGAATGCAATGCATGATATGGAATAGGAAAAAGAGCAAATGTTTTGAAAAAGTACACAAAAATGCAGAAATCAACTACATGCCATGCAAAGAAGCAATGCAAAGAACAAAAACAAAAAACTAAACTAGATGGCAGAGGTGATATCAAAATGACAAAATGAGAGATAGAGTGGTGCATAATGCCCTATATCCTCTCATCCAAACCCAACCATATTAACACCATTACATGGATAATATACATTATTTCTTTTCAGATTCCAAATGAATGGATGTAAAAACAAGATTAATAGAGAAGATTTCATCATAGTCTATGGTCTTGACCAAAGTTACACAAGTCTGACTTGAGGGAAATTAAATCAAATTAAAAGTGAAAGTTTTAGAATACGATTTGAGTCCTAAGTTAGTCATCCTGAGGGCTAATGATGATAATCAAACATGACAAAATGTCATTCGCACCTTTAAATTATTGGTAAATTTAATTCTACTAATTAATTTGTCTTCCCTATCCTCATTGTATTGTACCCCTAAAAATCAAATATGATCGCATGTCAAAAATTTAATCAGTTAGGACAACCATTTCATCTTGAAAAATGAAGATTGCTCACAATATGTAATATTAATTTATTATTTTTACCCCATTACAACTAATCATCAATAAGTCATTTAAAAATTATTTTAATACTTATTATTAAATAAGATTCTTAAATATATTTTTATTAAATAACATGGTACCAATTTATTATTATTTCCATATTAATTTAAGCTCACAAGTCTAGTTCCTCATGAACTATTTTAAATTAATATTGAGCATTATTTTACCTTCCTTAAAGCACGGTTGATTAATGGATATTCATCCTAGGTTTAGTGGTAGTTTGAGTCCAATTTTGTATTCAGATCTCTTAATTTTCATTAGAATAGCTTCATTCTATCTATTTATACATTTTTAAAACTTGTTTGGATTTTGATACTTTTGTCAACTTTCCTTGTAAATTTAGAGTTTAATCTATCTACACCAGCCAAACCAGTGCGACCTACCCTTCAGTGGGAGGGGTCAAGAGGAGGTTGCCTTTCATAGGGTGCAGGGTAGCGCCCCAACCCAAAATGGATTTTTGAACACTTTGAGAATGCAGACTAATCAACATTTTTGTGTGTCAATGCCTTAATAACATGTTGATCGACCTTTAAATAACACCAATTATCCATATGTGGTGGTCGAAATTCCATCTATCAACCTCGAGGTCAACAAATCTTCACCGAGCTCTTGAGAGGACATCAATTGAGCTCAAAACCAATCAACCTCTTTGGGTTGACCTTTTATCTATGGACCTCCCAAGTTGATGGCCAAAGCTTGATATTTGTTCAGCCGACCTATGCCAACCAACCTTCAAGTCAAGTGATAATCAATCAACCATTTGTCTATCCACATCACCCATGTTCATTTGCTGCCAAGAAATTGTCTCGATTGCCCACATGGTGCAATGCCAACTACTCACACCAAGGTACATAGGCCTATAACTATCCATAGTACACATCCAAGGGATCTCTCTCTCTCAGACCCTATATAGTCAAGTTGTACGTGTTTCTCCATTAGAGGACAAGGTCTTGAGTCATCGTCGCTTGGAGTAATCAACCTATCTAGAAAGATTAATCAACCTATAAGCTTTTAGAGCAGTTGACTACCTATTGCCTTGAGCAATCAACCTCTTCACCAAATGAGTATCTACCTCCAACAGTTCAATAATGATCAATTCTCAGGTGGATCATGGAATTAGTTGATTTGATCGACTGATCTGCCTGCTTAAATGTGCAGAATAGACTAAATCATGATGTGAACTTGCTCTAATATTGGATATGAGATTGGTGAAGAATCCTCTGACTAGGGTTGATGTGTGCCTAAACCTTCAAAAGAGTAAGGAAAATGATCAAAATACTAATTATTGAGGTACACGAGCAAGAATAAAGAAACTAAGCAAAACCCGATGTAAAAGATGACTGGAATGAGTAAAACCAATCGAGAAACTACAATGAAAAATTTATGAAAGTGATCCATTACATATCATAAAGATACCAAGGGGAGTGGAAATAAAATGAAGCTATTGGTAGAGAAAATCTATTTGAGAGTGAAATGTCATCCAATAAATCATCTCAATATTCACTACAAGTGTTATCAACCAAGTTTCTAGGTTGAAATTCTCAGAGGACAACATAAATCTGAAAACCCACAAGGATGCATGCTGATCGAGTTTCCTCAAGACAAACTCGACTGACAACATTTGTTGTCCATGCTCAAAGATATGCATAAAACAATTACAGAGGATGTAGAAACATGTAAACAATATCCAAACATGTATAGGCAAGTTAGTAATGCACTTTGAAAGCATCATGCACAATTTTATAGTAACAATATGATGAGATAAAAATATGTAAAAAATTACTCAAAAAATCTTACACAAAGTGCATACAAACTTGACAAAAACAAAAAATGTTTGGATATGTGAATGAACACACTTACCTATGTTCTTACCATTTTGTTTCTACTTGTTTCCATCCCATATTCACCTCACCTTTTACATTTTGTGCAGATTGAGAAACTAATTTGCAAATCAATATCTCATGTCAATCTATTTGCAACTGACCTATACAAGAAAGATGAAATGGTGCCCAATCATATTTTTGGGTTTGGGTTTAGCTCATCCAACAAAATCCTATTGCTTTTAGGTACTTCATAAAAGGAGAACATGTAGAAAAATGACCAATTTTGTTAGAATGATTGTAGGTGCCCTTAGCCTTTAAATTAGAGGATTTCCCATTGAAGATTGAAAGTCCTTTACCTTTGTTCTTCCATTGGATACTATCAAGTATAGTACCATATCTATTGATTTTTTAGCAGGATGGCCTAGAATTTGATTAAGATTCTTTTTACTATGTAAGATTATTTGTGTCACACCCTAACCAAAAAAGGAAAATAGAGTTATAGAGAGAAAAAATCTACCCTTTTTGGTAGTGAGACGTCACATGAAAAATAAAAGATGGGTGTTTGGAGTGGCTACTACAATTTATATGGAAATGAGGAAAAACAAGATAAAACATTAAAGCCATGATTTTAATCTGAGTTGTCATCCAAGTCAGACTAAAAAATAGGAAATAAATAGCAAATCTAGATCAGATTCAACAATCTTTTTATGAGTCAAGAATTACTAGCACCCCCATGCCCCTCAATAGACATGTAGAAAAACTCTTTTGTTTCAAACAAGAGAAAGATTCAAGCCAATTCAAGCATAATTGGATAAAACATAAAAATACTGTTATTGGTGGGATGGCTTTTAGGGATGAAGATGGTTGTGTCCTTCCTACCATTACCCTAAAAGCCCTACTTTTTAGGTGGATTGGGGTCCTAATCACCTCAAGACCTCCCATAGTGGAGATCCCACACAGGTGATTAAGACTAATTCGTAGGATTTAAAGGTGACTAGCAGATGCAAGCTAATGGAAAGATCTGATGTTTCAGAATAATTAAACAATAACAAAAGTTATAACATCAGTAGAGTAGTTATAGTGATTGAATAGATCAGATTCAACAATTGAAAAAATCATATTCCAGACTAGATATAATAGTTGTAGCATATTAGATAAAGTAGTTAAATAGTTCACAATTTATAGTTCTACTAATTCTAACATGGCAGGAGGCACCAGAGGTAGAATCCACTGATCACAAGCAATATTCAAATAAAAGAGGAAGGTAGTTCAATCCTTTTGATTCAAGAGGTTTAGAAAAGAGGCCCAAAATACATATGATATTGGGGGGGGTATATATACATGGACATTAGGGTTCAAGGTTCTGGATATATACTTCTAGAATAGGCAATAGATCACCTTGATGTGCCATAGGAAAGACGCACATATTAAGGCGATCTGCCATGTGAACATGGTGGATGGATTGGATCCGTCACGTGTCCTGATTGGTTGAAAATTGGTTTCTCACTTTTTGAGTGATTTCAAGAATGTTCTGAAGAAAATTGCGACAAAATAATTTAGGATTATTTCTCAGATTTATCTAGAAAAGAAATTGAACATCCTTTAAAAAAGAATAATTTTATTTCCAATCATTCATCTAGGTAGTTAATGATAAAAGAGCTTCTAAAAAGCTGCACTTTCAAGTATGAAAAAAAGGTTTCTTTATAGAAAACCCCAAACTGGGTAAGAGCGGGGATAAACAAATTAATTAAATATGTGAAAAATATGGAAAATTTTTGGATAAAATTATAAATGTGGGAAATGGGTAGGATGTGGAATGGACTCTATGATTAGCCAAAACATTTTCATTAATCATGAATTTGTGTTGAGTGAGCAAAATTGTGGTGTTACACTTAGCTCTGCTTAAGGCAAGGTTTGACATAAGAGTGAAAATCGTAGGCTTGAGTCAATTCTGACCCCCATTTTTTGTCACAAAAGGCCAAAAAGGTTGGACTCACCAAAGATGTTCTGAAAAACCTTGTGCAAGGTGAATGTGATGTCTTTTTCTTCTAAGGATGAGCTAATGAAATAGCCATTCATAACAAAGATAGGATTGGGCTTGAATAATTTTTCCATAGTAAGGGTAGTCTCTTACCGAGATAATCACATATGTTTGACCAAATCCTTCATTCCCCTAAAGTTTTGATGATCTAGAAGAGTTTTTTACTCGCAAAAGTGACTCATATCATTGCTCCAGTTCTTAAATTTGAATTTTTTATTCTCTGATAAAATCCTAATAATATATATATATATATATATATATATATATATTATTATATATATATATAAATATGAAAATATAGATATCTTATCATATATATTCATAGTAATATCAATATTTTCTATATATGTATTTAGTACCAATAAATTTATGATTTTTAGTTTAGATTGGATATTTATCTGAATTCAGATATGATTTGTTCAAATTGGATTCAGATATTATTACATGATATTTGTCACATATTGGATCAATATCAGATCAAATTATTTTTAGGTTCAGATATTAGATATAACAATAACCATTCTTATTCGATCTGTTTACAAGTTTACACACATCTTAGTTATTTTTAATTTTTCGAGTGATCTAGTTTAGAGTCTGGACAAGAATTCTTAATAAGACATAATATGAAGGGTTTCCCTATCCATGATAGGGCTTGGATCATTGGGGTTGGCATATTAAGCTTTTAGATTTAAGGTGGCATTTTAGCTAGTGGTTGTGTCGATCGGTTGTCCATCTGATTCTGACATGTGATATTGTGTTGAGATTAGGTGTCTAGTCAATTATCAAGCAAAGGGTGATCTCCATGATGTGTTCTCCTACTTATTTGCCCTCTATCCTTTAGAGTGTTGACAAGAGATTATCATATATTCCCCAATTCTCAGTCATCGAAAATTTGATATTTTAAATGGGGTTGAGTGGTGACTTTGGTTCAATTTAAGGTCACGATCTAGGTCCCTAAAAGATTTGAGCTTGATTAATGGGGTTGGTCTAATGTTATTTAATGGCCTGGTACTGTAACATCCTCAATTTCATAGCTAATGTAAGCCTTTAATGTGGGGTTTTCTAGTAAGTATATTCCAAGGGACCTAATGAACCCAACATGGCTAGGTATGCAATTAAGTTCACAAATTTGTATACAAGTCATCTGGTTAACCAATACACACATACTGGTTTAAATGTGTATTATTGTAGTTAGGTGTAGATGAATATAAATTAATAATTCATGTGAACAATAATTTGACAAATATATAATGTGATGACTTCAGTTACTGGTTTAATCTCTAGACCCACTTTGGTCTCATTATAAAGGAAGTAAAGTAATGTTGACCTAATGTATCATAAGAAAATTTTGATTGACAAATTATATTTGTTCAAGAATTAGTTTCATAACCAATAATATGATTAAGCCGATGGACACTTTGTAAGACCAAGAAATGGGCCTTTGTCCCTAGAAAAAAACTTCAAGTCGGTTTGGAACAATTAAGGTTTACATATAGGTCCTTTATATATAAAATTGACAATGGAGTTCCTTGTGCTCATAATAATTTATCAATATATTTTTAGTAGAATAATAATTAGAATATAAGATGGTGGGAGAAAATTTCATATGATTTTGATTTATTTAGGGGCCTAGGTAACTAAATTTGTAATTTCTTTATATTTACTTAAAAGATAGACTTGGAGCATGTATCAAATTAATTTTGACTTAATATATGGCCCAAAAAAATAAAATGACAATATTTTATTGATCCCAAAATTGGAGTTCAAACAGGGTCATATTGTGGCATGTATAATTATTTCTAGAAATTGGACCTTTATGCAAAGAAAGGTAAAAACAAAACAAAAAAGAATTCCCCCGACCCCAGTCCACGGCCCAGAGAATCGGCGCCTCTGTTCTTAGGACCCGAACAGAGTCATTGGAAGGGGAGGATCTCGCCCAAGATCCAGAGGGAAAAAGGCTATAAAATCCTTAGTTTTGAGAAGATCAGGGGGACACACCATCATTTCTAGGGTTTGGGCTTGAAACTGAGAGACATGAGAGAAATAAGGGAGAGGGATGAGAAGTAGAGGGAGTGGGCTATGTGGAGACAAGAAGCTTCAACTTTGACCACCCTACTCATAGATATGATGTCACCGAAACTGGGGGGTCATCTAGAGTCGCTGCCAACTAGACCTCGCACGGTGATGGCCTGGATGTGGAGCTCACGGCTGGCGCCGCCATACTCTATTCCTAATCTCAAAATAGGCATTCATGAGGGAGACGAAGATGGGAGAAAGTGCCCGCCCTAGGCCTAGAATGTGCATGAGACCATGACCGCCGGATCATATCTTGACGGTTGAGATTGACCAAGTTTTGGTAATATTCTAAATTCATATCTTGAGATTGGGAAATCAGATTTTATCAAATAAGGTACCCAAGGAAAGATCTTCAAATGTACTATATTATGAAAATATCTCCAGAATGTGATTTGGACGTCTATTGTTTATTATGTGTTGGCTAGCCAAAACTATATGATTTTGATGTTTTGTCAATTAAAAATAGCAAACAAATTTAGAAATTCATGCAAATTTTAGTGAATGTGTAGTATGATATTCTTAACATGATTTCAAAGCCCGATCTCTCTTATATGAAGTTTTATTAAGTTCTTTGAATAAAACCTAATAAGGGTATTTTGGGTATTTCACCCATGATCTGATCATAAAATGACCTGGTATTTTTATTCAGGACATTACTACAATGTATGATTACTTTTTTAGAGATTTGATGGATTTTCTTATGTTGTTATGTTAGTATGTACTTTTGTACCTAGGTGGCCATTATCAAGAATAATATTTGATTATCTTGAGACAATAAGTGATATATATGCCTAATTAAGTCTGATATTATTTATCTAAATGGTATTTTAATTTGATTTCGTAATAGATTCAAGTAAGATTAGTATATATGACTATGTTTGAGATTTTCTTCTTATATGATCTATATGTTCATATTAGTGCATGAGACGATTTATGTCTTATTTGAGTATAAAGATAATATTGATTATATAGTATGAGTTTTATTTTACTTCAATGCCAAGATTTTATGGTGATCATAGATTAAAGTTATGTTTAAGAAACCTATGTTGGTATATATAGTTAGGAATATGGGATTTGAGATTTAGAAATAGAAAGAGGGAACATAGGCTTGGACTGATAAAACTATGATGATATCCAGGTTATTAAAGTTATGGAACTTCGAATCGAGACTTCCTTACCAATACCATCTATAAAAGAGGTAAGTGGTTCATACCCATGAGTATTCATATTTTAAGTCACCATCTTTACAAGTGCATTAAATAAGACTTTCATGATTTATGTGGTTCAATGTTGGAATATTTTAATGTTAAGCTATGTGAATAAGATTTTCCTCATGGTTCTATGATTATGTAAATTATTATGCCCAAAATCCTAAATAGAGATATGTTTCCCGCAATGTTTGTGATTCATGGGCCATGTCCATGAGAAAAATAACGAATCATGTTCTAAAACAATTCCTTAGAAATGATTTAAATTATTGAATAAGATTTCAATATAAGATAAGCAAGTAATATAGTCATAGTTAGTTAATGATTTGGGATAACTTTGTATCGAGATTTTAAGTTCAAGTATGTTGTTAGGATTTATCATATACATAGACATAGCCATGTATTGAGATTTCAATAAGAATCATGTTTTCTTATATATAGAGATCCAAGAACTAAGTATTTAATCAGATTCTATAAAATGAGTAATATCTTTAAGTTAAGTACAAGGTGAGAATACAAGTTTTGAACATATTAAGACATGATCCAATTTTCAAGATAAATGTACTATTGGGATTAGAATGTGTTGTTAATTGACTTATGATGATGATATGAATTATGATGCATTAAGTTATGATTAAGTTTCAAGATAAGATTATATAAGATTCCTATTTTAAGGTTTAAGTTATAAGGTGTGGGCTCATATGTAAATATTAAAATTCAAGATAAGACCAAATTTAATAAGATCTTATAAAGGTTGAATCATCTTGTCATAATTCATTTTTTTAGATATGTTGTACTTAAGATACTTTCATAAACTTGACTTAAGCCACTTGGTATACTTAGTATTTCTATATTCATTTCAGATCCTTTCTCCTAAGATATTAGACTTATTTATCACATAATTAGTATAAATGAAGTAAGTTTACCAAATCAAAGTTTTAGAATGAAGTTTACCTAGGTAATGAGAATACCAGATTTAAATTCAAACTTAAATTACTCAGTGCCTGAGTAGTCAGATATTGAATAAAGATACATTCTAAGGGTTATAGACCCAAATTCTATTATGTTGTAATGTGAGACACATATTCAAATTCAATAATAGATTCAGTTCAAATTTAAGAGCAGAGATTTACATTCTGAATTAAGTACATGTTCAGTACTTAGTTTCAGATAAGTTCATATTTAGAGTTTAGTAAGACTAGACTTAAGGTAATTAATTCAAAACCTTCACATAATACATTATATAATAAGTCCTCACCAGAGAGTCCCGGGACAATTCAGAGGGCACACTGTGCCAGACACTACAGGTCTCACAGAGGGCATTTATGCCAACAGAGGGTGCATTGCACCATAGAAGACACTTTCGTGTCAATAGAGGGCACGTTGTACCAACAGAGGGTGTGTTGCACCATAGATGACACTTCACTGTCAACAGAGGAGGACGTATTGTATAATGGTTGCCAAAATTAGATAAAAATTGTAAGTAAAAGTTACATTAGGCTAGAGCATGCCCATAATCTCATCCATAAGTGTGATGAGAGGGAATTAGATAAGATAAGTATGACCCATGCACTATGGTGCAAGTTTTGAGATCTATGTACTAGGGTACATGTCTCCAGAGAAAAATTAGGTTGAGAGATAAGAATTTAGACTAAATAATAAGGGATAATAGGTTACAGATTTTAATCACAGTTTGATGTTAGTTTCATGTTTATAAAATCCAATATCAGTTCTTTAGCAATGTATATTTCAAAATACTCATGCCACTTACTCTAACGACTATTTTTCCCAATGCATGGTTGGGGATGTGATGTTCGTAAGATTTGGAGTATCTGAGGATCAAAGGAACAAGTAAAGGTATAGGAGATTTTCAAGCTTGACTAGTGGGGTTCCATCTACCGAGACGGTCTAGAGCTTAGACATCTCTTTTTATGCATAGTCTTGTTACCAATGTATATTAGATGAGTTATAGTTTTCCTTTTATCAAGGGCTATGTATGAATCAGTTTTACTCAATGCAAAGTGTTTCATTTGCTTTAATTGTAATGATTATCATGTTTGTGACACTCCCAGATGAATATATATATATATATATATATTTGCCGCTCATGTGTTATAAATATTTGGATGTCACATGTACCCTAGGGATCATAGTTAGATCCAATAATAATTCTTCTTCAAAAAATGTTTG